>OZ010604.1:88409805-88439805 GCA_963932145.1 Acanthosepion lycidas | reverse complement strand
TGACCAAGTGGGCAGACCGGGATTGACCCTGAGTACCACCATACCTGGTAACCAAAGCAGACCAGACCAGGAACAGCGTCTTATAATTGGTCACCATAGGCAGGCTGCAGCTCCTGAATACATCATAACTGGAGCTGTGACCAGGCCACAGCCCTGAACACCGTCATATATATATATATATATATATATATATATATATATATATATATATATATATGCATGCTTCATTAAAAGCAACAGACAAGGTACTATGGTTAAGCTTTTTATTTAATTTTTCTTGTGTTCTAACAAGAGCTTACTTTTAAGGACAAAGAGTGTGTAAAAACTGTCCATATGTTTTATATTTCCGAGCACTTTCGGCTATACCTTTAGCCATTATCAAGGATGATTTGATTTTTCAGCTTAATTGAGTGTGTGCATTATGTGTATGTCTTAGTGTGTAGTAGGGATGTTTTAATTTCCGAAGATGGTTAGCACATTGTGGCTTTGTTCGTAGTTAAATATTGTTAAGAGTTGGTTTTTTCTTTTTTATTATTAAAGCTTCCATTATTTTTAATCTTTTTTTTACAGGTGGATGCAGTTAATATATTTGTTTTTTTCTACTAGTATATTTCTAATGGAGTCTGGTAAGTTTGTGTGTGTGTTTAAATGGGTTCTAATGGAGCTGTGATCAGACAGGTGTAATGTAAGATGTCTAGATAAGCATGTAGTTGTGTAACTGATGTAATTATTTATGCGTCTGGTTTGATCAGGAACACAGTTCCTTAAGGGGCATTTATTGCTAAAAAAACTGAGATTGAAATTCTACACCAGTCACTATCCCAGCTTGCTATGTGTGGAGACATAGCAGTTCACCCAGACCTGAAAGACCTACTCAAAGCTGAAGGCTTGAAGAACTGCTCCCCTGACAACAACTATAGTAGTCATCTTAACATCAAAACTAAAAAAAGGCTGTAAAATTGTTAAAAAACAACCCCAACATCATCATAAGATGAGCCAATAAACCTAACATATATGTAATTTTGGATAAAGCCGATTACCACCAAAAATTAGAAAATATTGTCGATGATCAAACTAAATTCACCAAACTGAAGAGAAATCCCTCTGAGACTTTAAAAGGGTCTATCAACAAACTAATAACAGCTCACAATGCAGAAGTCGGTTCCCTGAAAATTCAGAAAATAGTTGAGATTACCAACTGGGATATTTATAGGGAAATATAAAAACCTATATCTCTGGATACCCACTACGACCAATTATTTCCCAGATCCCAACACCTATCTACGAACTATCAAAATTCTTGAACAACATCATCACTCCATACCTACCTACCAATTACAGCATCACATCCACCCATGAATTCCTGCAAATTTTAAAAACCTGTTTAAAAACCTTTTTAAAGTCCTGTTGAAGAGAGCAAGTGCATACCCTTGTTTCAAGCCCTCTGTGATGGGGAAGGGATCCAAAAGTTTCCTTTGATGTTGTGTAAAGCTCGGATGAATGGGACATCCATATCATCTGAGGACCTGCTATATGGCTGGTCTTGGAACACTGTCAAACGATTGTAGAAAATCTTTTCGAGGAGATTTTGCCAGTCTCTTCAGTTTTCCTCAATTTGTCTCATGGAGGAAATCTTATCAATGGTTCCTCTGTTGGCTCTGAAACTGCATTGACTTTCAGGGAGGATGTCTTCTGACAAGCTCAGTAGGTAACTGAGAAGGATCCTTGAAAGGATCTTCCCCATCATGGACAGGAGAGAGAGTCCATTACAGTGTTCACAAACACTTCTAACTCCTTTCTTGAAGATGGTGATAATATTAACATTCTTCAGATATAATGGAACTTCCTCCTTTTCCCAGTTCCATAAAAGGAGAAGGTGGAAGATCCTTGTTATGAGAGGTAATCCACCATGCTTGATCAGTTTCAGAGGCAATTTTATCAAGCCCCAGAGTTCAAAATAATCAGATAGACTTCAAAATCATGATAGATAGGGTTGGCAGACATCCATTGTCTCACCAGGTGCTGTGGAACACATTTGAGAAAGTCTGATGCAGCAGTGGAGTCATGATTCAGAAAGGTAGAGAAGTGTTCTTGCCATCTTGCTAGAATGTTTTAGGTCTCTGTGCTGTTGTCAGCCACTTTCAGGATGGATGAAGACTTCCTGACAAGACTGAAAACCTCCTTAGTTCCTGAGAAAAAGTCATATTTTGGCTGTCAGCATATGGTTGTCGTTCATCTGCTTTGTTTTCTCCACCAGTAGTTTTGGATGAGCTGCAAAGCTCCCTTTGGCAGTGTGTCGTGATGGAGGAATTTGGCTCCCAGTTATTGAGATGATTGGTGGGATTCAAATTCAATTTTGGCTTACCACTTTGCTTAAATTTGTTGTAAGATCTCAAGACCATTCTGTCTGAACCAGTTTTACTGGCATCTTTTCTTTCGCAGCTTTGCAAATGGTTTCTTGAAGGGATGTCCACTCTTCTGTGATTTGTTGGGCAGAGGGTTGACATCACAATATGATGTGTGACTGCTGCTGTTAATTCCCTAGCCACATCTGAATCAGTCAATTTTTCATTTTTCCCATGACCCCTGTTTTCAATCACTGGACTCCATGTTGCAACATCATTTCCCACTCTGATATTGAATTGGCCACAGATGCTTAGTCTTCAAATTGGCATAACAGAGGAGATTAGGTCATTCAGTTGTCAGTAGAAGTCATCCTTCAAAGGTTCATCAGAGTCAAGGGTTGGAGCATAGAATGAGGAAGTTGTCATGAGGTAGAGGAATGAGGAGAGATATCAGGCACTTGCTGATGGCTTTTGGGAGGAGATTGTGAGCATGCACCAGGGATGTTCTGACCACAAAAAGCTACTCCATGTATCTGGCATTCTGGAGTTAGTTTCCCTTTCCAGAAGATAGAATATTCAGATCCCACTTGATCAATTCTTCCTTCTTCCTTCTTCTAATATTCTGGTTTCATTGAAGTCTGCTCCATTGATGTTGTAAAAATGCATAGCCTAGAAACCATCATGACTTACTGACAACTTCAATGGGCCAGAGACTTTGTTCAAATGTCAAGATATCCACAAATCCTCTTCTTGGAGCTTGCATCTGGCAAGAGGTGATATGTAGTTGAGTTCCATGTCATCTATTCAAGGAACAGCTCAAAAATACCTTTCTAAGGACTGAAATCAATCTTGTCAATTCAGAGACAGAAGCTGCAGAAGGACAGTCCATGAAAAAAATAACATCCTTCAAAAACACCAGAAGACAAATAGAAGAGATGCAGAGAGCCTAAAGAGAAGCCAGAGCTCTCCATCCTCTGAATCTTCCTACCCTAACATGTAGTTGCTGTTGACATCTTTTCAGGTCCAACATAGGTCTCATTGCACACAGAGGAAAATGTTGATGACCACCCCAGTACTCGGCAATGAGTTCTGCCAACAGGCAGCATATTTTCATTCAAACAAGTTTGGTTAAATAATTTAGACACAGCATATAAATTTATTTTGGTTGTAATCCTTTCAAGTTCACAGATCAATTTCTTGGTAGCTTTAGAAAATTGGTTAAGAAAAATACAAAATTTTTCTTTCAAATAATTTTTATTTTTCCAAGTACTTTCAATAGCATCTGAGACCATCTTCAGTGGGTTAAATTGTCTGTGAATGTGTATATGTATTTCTGTAAATTCAAAATATTTCAACTGTTTGTTTTACTGTGTTATGCAGCATTCTAGATTTCAAATTCAAAATTCATGTGCTTTTTTGTTATTCTTCCACAGTATAAGGGAGGTAACTTTTTCATTTTTTATTATTTATCATTATTATTATATATATATATATATATATATGTGCTGATAAAAACATTTAAGAACTTTTTTGCTATAGTCATAGTTGACTTTTTGGGGCTTTAATTCTCTTACATAAAGAGCTTCTAGGGTTTTTAGTTTTTGCTTATTATTGTTTTTATGTAATATAGATGTATTTTCAACTAATATCTGTCTAAGCTGTGAGTGTGGCAATGAATGTTTCGTATATTGGTTTTACTATGACAATGCTAACAAAAAGGTTTATGCTCCATTTGGACAAGCATAGTTCAATCTCACAGCATTTAAAAGAACACTCATGACGAATATATATATATATATATATATATATATATATAAAAATGCCAAAATGTTAAAGTGAGAGATTTATTTGTTGAAGCAGATGAATATGGACATTTATTCAGCTTTGCTTACTCCAATCAAAAAAGTCAGATGGATGTGGAAGAAGATCATATTGCAACTCAGTAGTGTATAGCTTAAATATCCACATTTGAACTGCTGGCTTTTAGTAGAGTTTGAACCGGTGAAAAATACATAACTCTCTAAGTCAACTAAACTGATAGCTGGCAGGGTAGAATTAAAAAATATATATACTTGACAAAATTATATGATAGTTAATGTCAAATGAAATTGAGGAGAAAAATTATGTTGAGCGACAGTGATATAAATTGACATTTATAAAGAAACTTTGAGAGAATAAGAAAGAAAAATATGTTTGCAAAGAAACTGTCACATTTAAAAGAGAGAACATCATATGCAAAGAAAGAAGTTGTCAGTTAAAAAAAGAGATAAAGAGCATGTGGTGTGTGTGTGTGCGCACACTAAGGAGTCAAGCTTAGGTAAATCACCAGCCAATTTTGAATGTTTGCCAAGAAAAAATTCTTTGCTTTGTCTGTTCATGTTCATGGTCATGTCAGCACAGAGGAACTGGAATCACACGCAATTCTTCTGTTTAACTTTATCTTCCAATAGAAGAAATCACTTCACTCACTCGAGGCAGTCTATATAAGTAGTAACAAGCGTTATCTCTTTTCATTCAACAGGAATTGCTTCCCTTGGGGCTTAGATATTTTGACGAAAATCTTGTAGAAGACTTTATACAAATTGGAACTGAACTTGGCTACCTCAGTGCATATTTACCAGATGATAACAGGACTTTTATTGGCTTATTTAATCTTGAAAATTTCTCTCTTTCATCAAAGATGAAATCATTTTTTTCCATTGGAGAAGAAAGAATATTCATCTATGAATTATACCATTTTGCTGGCAGGCATTTTTTAAAATAATTTTTTATCTTTTCTGGGTTTTTTAATGCAAATATTAAAAAAATGACAAAACCAAGATGGAGAAAGCAGTTCAAATTATCCAATGAAAAATTTCATCCAGGCAAAATTTAGAAGTCCCCAAAACAGCAAGCATTTTTTTTTTTCTTTTAAAATATGACTTTAAAGTGTACTCAGTGAACCTGCAGAAATTCCATAGCACATATTTACAGTTTAGTAAAAGAACATTAATTTGTAGATTTTATTAATGTGGCTAAAATGAAATCATTACATTTCTCCTGGCATTCTTTTCTTGGTGAAGATAGGAAAATAAAAGCAAAAAAAAAAAAAAAAAAAACACACACACACACAAATTGAATAGCATAAATAAATTGTTTGTTTTTTTAGAGTTTGATATTTAATGGATCCATGGGTAATAAGGTCATTTCTACATTCAAAATAAATGTTAAATAATAAAAGAATATAATAAAAGGATAAGAAAAATATCAAGATTTTGTTAAAACAACTTGTATAATTGTGTAAGAAAATATATTTGATTAAATTTCATTTTGCATTTTCTATGGGAATTGTCATATACCAAAAAAGGTGATTTAGTTCTAAAATTGAGTTGCAATTTATTATTTCCATACTTTTAGGTGCCTAATATGGGAGGGGTGTCTTAATAAGGGAGCAAAATTTTTCTCAACAATTTAAAAAGTAATTAAGTTCAACATTAATAAATAGATGGGTTTTAATAAGTTCTATAGAGGTTGGAAAATTTTCTCCAAAAAATAAAATAAATGTCTTCTTATTAGGGATGTATTTTCATTCATCAGTGTAGAATTTTAAAGTATGGAAGTTTAAAAAATGCTTATATTATCAAGTTAATAATGTAGGGTTAGGAGTTGGAGTTATGGCTACGGTTTTAGCATTATGATTTTTAAATTGTTAATTGAATTTCTAGTTTCAGGGAATAATATGCAACCATCTTTGACCTTTTTAAAATTATGAATGTTATGGATATACTGCTTTTTGAAGGAAAAAGGACACAAAAGAAGGACTTATTGTTCTTATACTGTAAATCACTCTGACCTCCATAAAATTTTTTTAAATATAATTCACCTATAAAATTGCAAATCTTAACCAAATATAATGGAATCATAATGAAGAAAAATAAATTGAAACTGGTTCAAGTTACTTTTGGTAAAGAATCACTTAATGTTTTCCTTCAAAAACAAAGTTTTTGGTTTTTATATGTGAGGAATTCAACTGTAGAGTTTGAAAAGAAAAAAATATTTTAACTGGTCCAAGGAAGATCAATTTATTTTCACATTTGATTAACATCAACAATATGACAAAAAAAATTTAATCAATTATTAGCTTTTTCTGGATACAAAGATAGAATCATTGCACCAATATACAGGGATACTACCCCTGAGCCACCCAACTGGAGGCAGAGTCAAGCCCGATTGAGTGACTCAGGCAATACTTTGTGACCCTTGCTATCTTATCAATATTTGCTTTTTCCTATCTACATTTATACATGTTACAAATTAAACTGGGCAAAACTGACTAGTAAAGGATGAAAAGTTTTTTGAGGAATCTGATGTCATTCTAGTTTGTTTTTTTTTTTTTGTCTAAATCTGTGAATTAGTTTTGCTCATGCTTAGTCTCAAAAAACACTTTATAAAATTCACTTTTTTTTATCCATAAAGTTGAATATGTTAAAATTATTCAACTTTTTAACAAGAGAAATCTGAAAAACACTGAAGATTTATTTATGATGGAATGACGTATTATGACATGTCTCTAATTTGTATTTAGATACATTGTATTTAGTTTCAATTTTTCTAGTTGAATTAGTCACAGATATTGCATATGATCCATTATTGTATATAATTAAGTCAGAATAAAATTTGTATTTTATATGAATGCTACCTTATTAAAGCTGAGATATAGTAGCATGGGGTGAGGGAGGTGCATATCTTAGATTTCATAGACCATTGCACTGCCAATATGCATTTTCTCATCAGCAGACACCTGAAGATTAAACAGATATTTCGGAAACAATAACAAGATAATTCTTGTTGTCATGAAATACTCCAAAAATAGAATTTGACTTATTTATAAAATCTCCAGTATCCACATGCCGCAAATCTATTAAAGAAAAAATATGATTGAATTCTAAGATCAAGAAGACAGTGTTTGGATGTTGCAAGTCATTAAAAATAGCTTTCCTATTGAATACTCAATAAATGTTTCCATGTGCCTAAAGGAGAACAAACTAGTAAATTAAAACTTACTAGACTACGTAATGGTTTACCTAAGTTCCAGCTAATACACACCTACATAAATTTAAACTATTTCTTTTGCTACCAACTGCGACTTCAAACTTGGTCTTTCAATTCTTTTATTCACACATTCAGACACTTGATGAAAAGGATGGAAGTGTCAAATAAAAAAAGTAAAAATAAAAAATAGACCAATCTATCATGTCAATCTGTAATGTTGTGTTTCACAATACCTTCACTTCAGGAAGAGGTCGACAAAACCAGGTGGTGGTGGGGGGGGTGACAGGGAGTACAGCATCACCACTTAAACATTTTTTTTGCTCAACAATGTTTTTCTATTTTTTAATGCATTGTTTAAATATTACACAAAACCATGTCTTCATGATCATTTATAAAATGGTGTAAGTAGTTAAGTCATGATATATCTGTGTGTTACCTTTTGTCATCTCTATTGAGCATATCCCTTCAGGCATTAATTATGTGTTTTTCATGAAGGCAAGAAAAATTGCCAAGAGCTGTAAGAATTGTTACTATCATAGATAAATTTGAGATTATTTTTATTTATAAACTTATTCTTTATTTTTCCATAACTTTTAATGTTAAAGGAAAAACCATGCATTTTACTGAAACTTTTGATTCAATTTATTCTGAATTATAATGAGAATGAATCAATTTGTGCATCAAACTTTGATATGAAATTTTTTGCAAAGAGATTCCCAAGTTGAAATCCAGAAAAGTAATAGGAATTTTATCTTCATGATATCAAAAGTGAAAAATGTTTAATGTTGGATTTAAAAAAAAATCACTCCAAAATGAGGAAAGAGATTAAAGTAACATTTCCAGTGTCAAGATGGATTAACAGATTGTCAAAGTAGAGGATTTCTTATAACCTATGGAAATTCCATCATGCATTATTTTTGTAAAAACAACATATGACTAAGTAATTTATACATCTGAAAAACATAGAAAACAAAAACTCATGTCATTTATATTGTGAAGATGTCTGAATCCATTTCAACATTTATGAATTTGTGTTATTGAATTTGATATAAGATGATATTTCTTGTGAAAAATATTTTTCTTCTACCTGACCGTTCTTTATGCAATTCTAGTACTCTACATTTTTACAAGTTTCAGTCTCTGGAAAAACAAAATAAAGTTGTTAAAGATTGTCTGTGCCAAAAATATTCCTTATTTATTATCACTGAATGAAGAGACTGTGGTTTTACAATATGAACTCAATTATTAATGGATCTTTGGGTAATAGAGTAAAGTGACTAGCATACTCTATCCTTCTTGGAAGTTTGTTATTATTTTTAAAAGGCATAGAGTTTTGACATACCAATAAAATAATTAATACATTTGTTGTTAGTAGGGTCTCTTAGGATGGTGAAGAATGCATTATTTACACCATTTACATTTGGTTTATTATCCTCATCTTTCTTGCTGTTATCCCAATGTTTTTGAGCAGTACTAAAAATACAAACTAGACAAGATATCCCTAGACATGGCTAGTGGAATGAGAACAATCTACCCATGTAGATTAAGTAAAGGGTTCAGTTCAAAGTTTCCTGTAGTTCCGAGTTCAATATAAACCTGATGAAGGCTGGATGGCACAACATCTAAAACATTATGATAACAACAACAACAAAGATAAGGACAATAGTCCGGATGTAAATAGTTTAAATAATGTTAACTCTGCATCTAAGAAATTCATAGCAAAGTATGCATATTTGAGAGCAGAGGGAGATACTTATATATTTCAGTATATCATGGAAAAAAAGTAGTTAATACAATGAAAATTACAATTATCCATTTTTATGAGAGGAATTAATAATAATAATAATAATAAAATGGCTAATAGCAAACAATTCTAATGAAGGTTCGGAGAAAATGCAAACCAGAATAAAGTCAAGAAATAAAAAGTGAATGTAAAAAATCAACAGTTTGGTACAAGGAACATGATGAGGGGTACTTTCTATATTAATCAAATTAATTAACTTGTTAATATTATAATATTGTTTTTTGTATTCATTTCACCCCAAGCAAGGCAGGAATGCCACTAGTACACAACTGGGTTACAGAAAGGGAAAGTGAGAGAAAAGACTGCAGACAGAAGGGATTGCGGAAAGGATAAAAATGAACAGGATTCAAGAAAATAGAAGATGACAATTGACATTGCACTTAAATTTTTTAAGATTGCAGTTATCAGGGAAGCAAGTAAATGGAAGGGGGTTCCACAGGCAAGAAAAAGATGTTGGAGTAGAATTGGTGGTTAGATTTAACTAATTCAACAGTAAAAGAGAGAGACCTATATGCAAATCTAGGAGTGCACTTAAATTCTCATCAGCATCATGGAAGAAAAGTCATCAGAGCAGTTGACATGAAAATATTTGTAGAAAAGGCAGAGAGAAGCCACATCATGTCAGTGAGAAAGTGACTGAAGTTGAGATGCCAAGTCAGGATTGATTACATTGCAGATCCTTCTTTGGATTTTGTCAAGAACTTTGAGATGAATAGCAGGAGCGTCAGGCTAGATATGGCAACAATATCCAATGCACAGTCAAATGGTAGATTTGTAAATGTGCAAGATTTATCTCTGATGAGAAAAACCTTCTGGCATGACCCAGTGACCCAACTTTCCTTGCTATAGATGCAGCTATTGGTTTAATGTAGTTGTTCCATGTCAGTTTAAACCGTGAGGCCAAGAAGGTACAGTGTGCTGCTCTCCAAGAGTCTAACAACAGTCATGCTGATGGCGGCAGGAATGTTTCTCTATGGTGGTTAAATAAGTACAGTTTAGTTTTGGAGGCATTAAAATTTACAAGCCATTTTCTGCCCCAGTTAACCACTCATTGGAGATCCTTTTCAAGAGCAGCAGCAGCCAGGTTAACTTTGTCAGCTCTCACAGATTTGCTATTGAGACAGGAGTAAGTGATAGTGCCATCTATATAAATGCCTACTTGGGAACTGATGACAACAGGAAGATCAGTGATGAAGATCAGAAACAGTGTAAGACCCAGGATAGAGCCTTGGGGTCACTTGTGTTCATGTAAAAGGATCTGGAAGCAAACCCATTCAAAACGACCTTCATTTCATGATTTGATAGGAATGATTGAATTAAATCAAGCAACTGTCCAGTAATACCATAGCCCTGGAGCTTATATAGAAGACCAGCATGCCAAACCCTGTTAAACACCTTAAACAAGCTTTGCTGTTATTATTAAGAGCTTGATATATATATTCAGTGATGGCCATTAGCACATCAGCAGTAGCCCTGGCAAAATGGAAGCCATATTGTTTTTTAGAGAGTAGGTTGTGAAAGTGAAGATGCTTAATCACTTCAGCATTGATTAAAGTCTTGAATACTTTGCTGAAAATTGGTAGGTGACTAATAGGGCAATAGGTAGAGGGATCAGAAAGTTCTCCAGTGTTTTTAAAAACAGGAATTACAGAGGAGGACATCCAACAAGTTGGAAAGCAGGAAGAATCATGGCAATAGTTGTAGAATTTGGAGAAAACTGTGAGCACATTTCTTTAGGACAATGGCTGGGATTGCATCACCTCCCCTTGCCTTATAGGAGTCTGATTTAGAAATGAGACCAGTGATTGAATTATGCACATATCACTCAGTAGAACCTCTTTCCTAGTGTGGAAACCAGGTGTGGGTGTTCCAAATGAGTCAACTTGGAAGAGAATTTCTGAGCAAAACATTCAACTTTATCTGCTGCAGATTTCAAAACTTTGAGTTGATGGAATAGATGTCGGCTTGAGGATTTACTGTTGTCTAGCACACTCTTCCAGAGCCACCAATAATCTCTAGAACTGAAGATTCTATACGTTGCTTCATTCTACCAGCAAACAGTAACTTCACTTCTTTGAGTACATACTTGCACTCATTATGAGCAAAGACATGTCTTGTTTTGGTACATCCGGAATAAGTTATTCCTGTGTGCTATAGCTGCTGAGCATGCAAATGAGAACCAAGGAGATGTATATGATTGAACTTGGTATTTCCTAGCTGGAAAGAAAGTATCGATGCCAGCTTTCACATAGAAGGAGACCTCAGATGTGTGTTTTTGAACAGGATGATTAAACACTTCATTCCAAGGGACATCATGAAGGAAATCATGGTATGTAGACCAATCTGCTTGTTGATAACAGAAAGATATTCTTTTGGATGGAAGTTCTTGGCTGGTTGCAGAGCAGAAAGAGATGATTACAGATACTACCTCATGATCAGAGTTGCCAAAAGGGCAGAGCTGCATGGTACAACATAGAAATAGAGGTACAAAGAGATCTAGAAGAGAAGTGTGTCCATCAGGGTTATTGGGGAAATGCATGGGGAAGTCCACCACTTGGATTAAGATATTCAGGGTTTGGATGTCAGCAAGAGCAGTGATAGAGTACTTAAGCCACTGAACATAAATGTATTTGCAAATGGGTGTAGGGAGATGGCCTTGTCTATATTATCTGAAATACTATCTAGCATACAACAATTATGAGGAAGGTGAATGGTAGAGAAAGAAGAGATGGCTGACTGAGTTTAGTAGAGAGGGACAAAGACACATGTAAGATGGTCTGAATATTCAAGAGAGAGTTCCATAACCAGCAGGAGATATTCACAAGCATAAACTCCCAGGCCATGCATGAAGATAGCCAGAAATCGAGATATCAGAAAAGGGAATTGAAGAATTAAGATTAATTTCACAGTGAGCTAAGATGTCTGGAGACTTTTCAAAGAGGAATGATTCCACACTGCAGAAGTTGGAACAAATACTATGTTGGAGAAAGAAAGTTTAAGAGGTTTAAGTGTTTTTTGTTGAGCAAATTGTTATAGTCATGGTGTGTTATTTTGGTAAGGAAAAGGCTTAAGTTAGTAGTAGCAGTTGGTCATCTAATGTGACATGTGTGGGAAGGGAACTGATGCAGACTGCAACATAGTGTGGCCATGGGGTTGCCCACCAAAGGTTATTGCAGAGACAACCTTCCATGTGTGATATGGCACCGCAAGAAACCCAATATTATATGAATATTGATCAAGCAGCCTCTCAAAATGCCATGTAATAGTTTGGACTCCTAACAGTCGGGAACAGCAACCAGAAAACTGCCAACCCAGTATCCTGTGAAGTGAGATGTGAAGTGAAGAAGGTTGGAGTTAAGGTAGGAGCAGTCCCCTATGACAACTCACAAGAAGGTAGATAATTCTCCAAATTTCGAAAATTGATTAAAAAAGCAGAAATAGGGATCAAAGAAAACCTTTATTAGGATTAATGTAAAAATTAGGGAATCACCAAATCCCCAGAATCCTTAGGCACCACACCAGTTTTGGGCTGAAGTGCATATAAGCAAAGGACTTAGAAATCTTGACCTGAGTACCTGTATTAAGAACTTTTGAAATCCATGTCAGCTGCCACCAGATTTCCTGATTCATACTCCAGAATTTTAGACAAGACCCAGTGTCACTGTAGAGATTGATGCTGGAAGGGATAATTTCTGTTGTACCAAGACTACATAAACCAATTGAAGATTAACCCCATAAATCTTTTGTTTTATTTTCCCTGTGAAGGTATTTTCCTTACTTTATATAGCACCTGCCATGGTTTGAACAAGTGCTGCAATTATAATGACCTTCAATTATCCAAGGTGTTCAGACCAAGAACACAATATGGACAGAGTTAGTGTGAATCAAAGCAGCCAGTAACCAATAACCAGCTCAGACAAGCATCAGTATTGAGCAGCACAAAGTTGTTAGCTCTGTGGTTAAAATGTTGTCCTAAGGTGCTGAGGACCAGATCCCTAAACTTGTTTACACCAGTGGGTGTAGGCAGCAGCAAAAACATGTTATATTTGTGTGTTGATGCTAATTCTTTGTTTGTGAACTTTTTGCCTTCTTACTGTTAATTGGCATTGCATATATTGTTTGCTTGCTTCATATTATTTTATTTTGCCCTGTTCCTTTTTTCTTTTACATGCAAACTTTGTTAATTCTATTAGTTGGACAGTTCTGTTATTTATTCTGCATTTAACCATGACTATTCTCTCTGCAGGATTTACAAGGGGGACCCAAAAGTAACCAGAATTGTGTCATATAATTTTATTCATTTACTGTTGCATGTTTATATTCTTATCACCTTCAAAGTATTCTCCCATTTGAAGCAATGCATCAGTCCAGATGCGTTATCCACTGTTCAAAGCAGTCCTGGAACTCTTGTAATGTTTTTTAATGACTCTGGCATTTTCTTCTTAACCTCTTCCACATCTGCAAAACGTTTTTCTTTGATGACTTTCTTCATTTGGAGGAACAAGAAAATTTGCAGGGGTGAGATCAGGTGAATAGGGAGGGTGAGGAAGTGAGGTCATGCTATTCTTGGTCAGAAACTTTATCACACTCAAGGTGGTGTGCACTGGCGCATTGTTGTGATGCAACCACCACCCTCCACTTTGCCACAGGTCAGGGCACTTTTGTCTCACCTTGTCTCACAAACACTTCAGGACTTCCAAGTAAAAAAGCCTGGTTAACAGTTTGACCAGGAAGAACAAATTCTTTGTGGAGAATTCCTTTCACATCAAAGAAACAAATCAGCATCGTCCTGACATTAGACTTCACTTGACACACTTTTTTGGGCTGTGGTGATGTTGGATGCTTTCACTGACTTGATTGCTGCTTTGTTTATGGGTCATAGCCATAGCACCAGCTTTTGTCACCAGTGATGACCTTCAAAAAAGGTCTGGATCAACTTCTAACTGTTCTTTCAATTTATGATAGCCATCCTTTCAGCCATGGTACAAATAGATGAAAAAGTGTGAAGCACGGAGCTTTAAGTCTTCCCACTATGACATCAATGCCTGAGGGTTGCCTCAAGTGGCATCTAGCAGTGGAAGCCTGAACTACTATGGGCTTGTCACACAGAAAACAATTCCAGTTACTTTTGGGTTCCCCCTCATATACTTGTTGGCTATTTTCTTTCAAAGTCCATAAAACTATCATAAAAAAAATGACAGAAAACCATCAACTTCCTCCCACAGTGTTAATATTTTAATTAAAATAAATGGTAATGGAAACATTAGCCATTTCATTATAAGGAAACATTTGGAATTCACTGACTAAACAGTATTACTGTCAGTTGAAATTTATAAAATCTTTCTCTGAAAAGTTTTTCAAGAAAAAAGGTTTCTCAAATGCTCTGTTATTTTTCTTTACAGTATTGATGGGAGTTGCCTTCCAAAGCTTTATTCTAAGATAGTGCGGAAAGACATCATTATTTTTTATTTCATTGAATATCTTAAAAATGAAGACATCCTTCATCAGGCAAACGTCTTCAGTACAGTCAAGAGCTTTTCAGTGATTATCACATTAATTAAATATAAAACTCATAAATCAATAATTATTAGCAATCTAAAATAATGTGGCAGGCAGTTCAGTATTTTAATCAATAAACTATCAATAAAGTAATCAGCAAAGAGACAAACAGGTGCTTTGACACTTTAAAAATAAATGTGAGGAAGAAGGAGGGGGGAAACTGATTATCATGTCATTTTTCTTGGACGCATTTTATCTATATGGATTTTTCATTTTCACAATTCCTTTTTGTGAGCTTGGAAATTAAATTATTGAAAAATCAAATTGCTTTTCTTTTTCTTTATTTCATAATTCCAATTTTGATTTCATCAAAATTGGTAATCTGCAAACTTGTTACATTTCATTTAAATCTAAAAAAATTTCAAGCCTTCAACTTTTTTTAGCAGTATCATTTTCATTTTGGTTTTTCTTTAATAAAATTTTTAATCTTTCAAAATATTAAGAATATTTTCTTGATTACAAAATTGATAGGGAAAAACTCTGTCAAAAATCACAGAATTTCAATGTTATTGATTGAATTAATCTGCTTGATCAGTTTTGGAATGAGATTTTTATTGTTTGTGTGACATTGAATCTGCAGCAAAGAATTTCCACTTTGGATTATTTAAAGTTGGTATAAGGCATGATAAAGTCTTCCACTGAAAAACAAGGAATTTGCAACAATAAGTGCAATACTGGAAGAGAAAATGGTTCATGTAGTTCTATACAATCACTAGCCATTTTATTAGGTCTACTCAGTTCTTGGTGTGGGATCTGACGATATTCTTGAAGATCTCTTTCAAAATTTGGGTCCCTGCTCTTATTACGGCATTCCACAATTTTGGGATTGATTGGTTACACATCCAAAATTCAAATCTCCCTTTTTATGACATCCCAGAGGTGCTCAATGGTATCGAGATCCAGTGATTTTTAATTTTTAGAAGTTTGGTGTAAAAACAACAACAAAAAAAAAAAAAAAAAGTACTTTCTTAAGGATATTTTTTTCTACATTTCAGACTATTTCCCTGATTTCAGCTGAAAGTGTAAATATAAATTGCCCAACATTTGTGTACTTTTGGCTTTTATAAGCCATTAGCAAAGAGTTTATGTCAGTTTCATCCTTTTTTTTTTAATATCACATCTTCAGATTTCAGATTTTAAGGTATTGTCCCTTCAAGTTTGTGTTGCCATATCAATTTTTATGAAGTAAATTTTGTATGTTTGTTGATAAATTTGATAAAATTTTATTGAAGTTGGATTGTTTGTTTTTTATGTATTTGTAGTTGTTTTTACAGCTTATGTGATATAGTGTTTTTGTGTTATCAGATTTTTTGTGTATTGTTGTGTTGGACATATACAATTGAATTGAACTATTTTTTAATAAATGCAAAGTTAAAATCTGCATGATAATGTTGTGGAATCAATGTATGTATTGCTTGAATTATTTACTATTGGAAAGATATTCTCCAGGTGGGTAAACAAATTCTTACAAAAGATTGGATTGTTGAAATTTTGATCTATTGTTGTATCATCAAAGTAGTGGATATAAATTGTTGGGTGAGGGCAATATTTTTTTAAATTTTGTTCTATATGGTTGACATGTAAAATTCTGATAGTGTTGGAATTATAGGTGAACTCATAGTGATAATGTTTGCTTGTACATATATATTTCCTAAATGGAAATCATGTTGGAGGTTCTTAGTTTTTTGTAGTAAGTGATGTGTCCAATTTGTTTTTGTCATTAGGTGATATACATCGATGTGTTAAGTTCCTTGCAATTTTTTATCTACTTTCTTATTACCAAGTAGTTGACTTCAATAGTTTCTGTTTGATGGCATTTTATCCATTATTATTATTTGTTTTATTATTCATCTTTATTTGTCCTAAGGTTAATTTAATTTGTTTATCAATTATGTGTTGAGGGAAACTGTTAATTAATGTTTGGTTTATATTTTTAAGTTCATTATAAAATATTGTGTGTGTCAAAATATATTAAATATGGTCTATTTATTAAATTGTTTATGGTGGCTATTTTGTATGTACATATATTCACTGTTCTAGTTGAGTAGGCATAGATTTCAGTTGGTTTTTATAGATTGAGCTCTTTAAGTTTTCATTATTCAAATCAATTTGACTCTCTAAAGAAAGGAATTCTGTTATTTTTCTTTATTTCATAGTTGAAATTAAGGACTAAGTTATTTTCAAAAGCTGTTCTCAAATTTTTAACTTCATTCTTATAATTAGTTAATATAAATATGTCATCAAAGTAGTGGATATAAATTGTTGGGTGAGGGCAATATTGTTTTTTATTTTTTTCTATATGGTTGACATGTAAAATTCAGATAGTGTTGGAGTTATAGGTGAACCCATAGTGATAATGTTTGTTTGTACATATATATTTCCTAAATATTTACAAAAGGGAACTTCTATGTTGAAGGATAGTAGTAGCTTCTTGAGAATTGTTGGTTTTATTTTTAGAAGTGGAAGTGATAGATGCTTATAGAAAGATTTACTTAAAGTTTCAACAAAAAACAGGAAAATGGTCTGAAATATATAGCATTAATTTCAATATATGACAGCATGAACTGAATTGAATCACAAGACTCACTAGGCATATGATTTGATTAGAATGTTAAAGGCTTGCATAGAAACAGCCATACTTCTAGAAATAGTGTACAGTGTATGACAAAGTTTCCAAATCACTTTCTACAAGTGTGAATTCAGAATTTTCTGTTTCCTAGACTGGTTGCCAACCAAGGTTAGAAAACCCAGTCTGTCATGCCATAGTTGCAGGAAGATTGGATTCTTGCCTTTTCCAAGATCATTTTTGAAAAGTGAGTGTAACCATAGCAATGGAAATTTGGTCTCACCATTAAATTACCTGTCTACACAATGTTACAATGAGAGTAGAATGATTCCTTATCACTATACTAGCAAACTAGTAAGAGTTTGTACAAGTTATGCAAAACCGATGGACGCACACACACAGATATCTATATATATATATATATATATATATAGATTGTGTATTTGGACAGCAACCCTTCTTTTCTACAAGTTTCATTAAAGATAACTAGGTACTGTGGTTAATTTTTTTATTTAATTTGTTTTGTGTTAGTACAAATGTTTTCTTTTCTGGACACAAAATCTATAAAAACTGTACAAAAGTTCTGCATATCCGAGCACTTTTAGCTATTTTTTTAGCTATTGTAAAGGAAAATTTTTATTTTTTATTTTTAAATGGCCTCATCTGACAATCATTTGTTCTTCAACATGAAAAAACACTTAGCTGAGAACAAGTATCACAGTGATGATGACATCATATCAGCTGTTAATGGTTTTTTGAATAACATAGTGAACTGTCTTTGAACAGTCAGATGTCAATTTACTTGGAAAGAAACAATGCAGTTATTAAGAAAAGTTTAAATGAATGCAAGCAAGATTTCACAGTTCAAGCATCATTCTTTCATAATCAGCCTATGAACTTTTCAGACAACCCTTATACTTCAATACAAATTACAATATTCATAAAAATCCTCCCCTGATGATGATGATGATATACAGTTTATATGTCTTAGTTTTTGAGAAATTTCCAGACACAAACTCCCATTTATATTATAATTTACACAAAAACAACTTACTGACAATGATATACTTTATTCATGAAACTTTGCATATTGACATTCAAATTCAAATTTTGAATTTAATGAGAAAATGATTGATTGATTCAACTTTGAGTTTTATAAAAATGTTTTGATTTCAACATTTACTTACATTGAAAGAAGAGCTCACGTAACTTACATTTTTACCTTAATTAAAGATTGGAAAGCTTTTTGGTTCAAGTTCTGAGTTAAGTTACAATTTCAGATCATTGTCAAGATGCATTCATTCATGGATAAAGATTGATATATATTGATTCCAGATCTGAGAAAATCCCAATTTCCCTTTGAATTATCAGATTATTTAGGTTTGTGGTCACAGCCTATATTGATCCTGGATCTCAGAGAATCCCATTTTCCCTTTCAATTTTAAAACTGAAAGTATTGATAATTATATATTTTACAAAACTAATTTAATACTAATTATATATTTAAATTTTTTAAATCTTTTTGAGTTATTATTTTATTTAAACTTTTATACCATTTTTAAGACTTTCTTTTGCATATAACTTGCTATATTCAAATTATAAGACACTTCTTGATTGTACAGCACAATTTGAAGAAAAAGTACAGGCAAACTGACAGGGTTGAAATGGACAATTGATTCATCCATGTGATCTAAGTAAATGATATAAAAACCTTTTCTATATAACACAGATTCAAAACACAAATAGGCTTTTGGGGTTTAACCCCCTAATAGTTTTGGTGAAAATCCCAGACACACACATTATATATATATATATATATATATATATTGAGCATTGAAGTGAACACTCAGAGGCAACAGACTGTTTCATGCTAAATGCAATCATCAGACCACATTTTTATATATAGGATAAAATATAATTAAGTTTTGCTATATTTATGGGAGAAAAGTGCTAAATATCAGAGACAGAATGTATGTAAGTATAACCAGTCTGGACATAGGTATCAAAACTGAATGGTAACAGTCTGTTTTGAATTTGATATTTATTTTCAGTTGTTTATTAAATATTCAGTATTTATAGATACTTTTTACAATTTATATGACATAATATTTTAGTATTATTGATAAATATTTGTTTTTGTTGTTATTATGTCAGTTCGTAATATTTGACTAAATTAACTGTTATTGGATAAATGGCAAGTTAACTTACATGATAATGTCATAATTGTATAATCAATGTATGTGTTATTTGAATTTTCATTGTTAGAGAGATATTCTCCAAATGAGCAAGCAAATTTGTAAGAAATATTGATTTGTTAGTTTTTATTTTTTTGTTGTATTGTTGATAGTGATCATTTTAAAGTAATCTTTTTATAGCTAATGATGAGTTTTGTTTCTTTTTGTTGAGAGGTGATAAGTATCCGTTAGGCTTCTTAAAATCTTTTATCTAGCTTTTGGTTTCTGCAGAATACTGTAATAGAGATTTTTTTTTAGATTGTTTTTTTATTTTTTATTTTAAGCTTAGTTTAATTTACTTATCTATGACAGGGAAATTATTGTTAATGGTTGTTTTAGAGTAACTCTCTTTTCCAAAGACAAAGCATCAAAATCCTCTCACTACTCTATCACTATTTCCATGCCAAATGTTCTGACAAGCTAGAATTATGAGTTCCACCAGTTCTGACTCCTACAGATAAGACCCACCATGCCAGTGGGGACCAATCATCCCCATTTCCCCTTTGTATTCCATTCAGACAACTTCTTCCTAAGAACGGCTATATTGTGAAACAGACTCCCGAGTGGATGCTTTCTCAATCACTAAAAAGTCTTAACCTCTTCAAGTCTAAGGTCAACTATTATCTTGCCAACATATCTTTGTAATCTTCACTTCTTACCTCCTCCTCTTATGTTCATACAACAACATTCAATAACTCTCTACATTGAGAGGCTCCTGGCCTTGTATTGGGTGAATAATTAGTAAAAAGAATTATACAGTTTTATGTGCAGAAAGTATATTAAGTGTGCTCTATTAAGTTATCTCTGCTGTGTTTGTGTATTTGCTATTGTTGCTAAATAGTAATAAGTTTGAGTTGTGCTTTTTTAAGAAAAAAAGTTATTGAATTGCTCAATAGATCTAAAGATTTATTCTGTTACTGATGTTAAATTCATATTTGAAGATAAGAACTGAGGTATTTTCAAAGATTATTCTCAGATTTTTAAATCAGCCATATTTTAAGTTAATATTACATCAATGCAATGGCTATAAATTGTTGGTTCAGACTGATTTATGAAATTTTCATTTTATAAGATCAACATATGAAATTCTGATAATATTGAAATGATGGTTGAGCCCATAGGGACACCATACATTGGTTCCCCAGTCACTGTTGTTATTGTATCAGTTAATGTACCACTTCATTGAAAGTAACTCAATTAAATCTTGTATCACCAACAAAATGTAACAAAAATCCAATACTTAATAATACCAAAATGCATTATCATATCAACCACAAAAAAAGACTACAAATATTAGAAACCTTATCGATGGAAAACAAACAACACAGCATCAAAAAAATATTTCAATTTAGAAACAAATATACTATTGTATATAATGTTGTATACTCCAGTCTTCATCAGGTATATGTTGATCTGGATAACCTGCAGGGTATGATGGATAAATACTAAAGGGTAAATTTATTCAATAAAATTACCATTGGTTTCAACCACAGCCATCAGATGACTTCCAAAGCTCCTGCAATTCTTCCAGATGGTCTCCTTGTTTAAGTTGGTGAATGCTGCCACAATCTTTGTATTCAGTTCATGTTTGGTTTTCCAAGGTGTTTTATTGGTCTCTCATTCAACTGTGCCCAACACATAATAATCAGCGGTGGGGGGTGCAGTCTGGGGAGTTAGGTGGCAAAATATAAGGGGTGATATGGTTGCAGAAATTGTCTCTCAGCCATGACTAAGTTCTTCTACTTGTGTGGCATGGTGCAGAGTCCTTTTGTCAGGCATAGGGTCTTCTAGCAGCCACCACCTGGAGCCAAGGCAACATTACCTTCTAAATGCACTTTGTTTAGGCCTCCATGTTGAGTATGAGGCTTTCATCAAAAAATTTCTTGTGGAGTTCTTTTCTTATAAGAACGATCAGAATACATTTCCCAAGCTGCCATATTTTCAAAATCACCATCAGACTCATCCAACTCTTCTGAATCCTCTGCACTGTCTTCAGATTGACACCCAAACATTTTCAAATATTCATATTGGAGCTTCCTGCATGAATGCCAAGTAGTACACCATGCTGTTTCTAAATTTCTGGCAGAGTGAATTGTGTCATGGTGCTCTTTTTCTCACACATGGTTCCCAACTGACTCTTCTACACTGTGCAGTTGACAAAATAAATCACAAACAACATGCAAGTGTGAAACTAAAATATAAAATGGTGACAATTTACCCATTGTACCCTGTATACAGAAATTATATCACTTGCTAGCTATTGTGGCATGTGTCATCTTCCTTACTTTGATTGACTCATTTATTTGCAAACAAACTGTTTTAAATTCACTATAAATACATAATATAGAAATATACTTTCTTATATTTGAACATACAACAACACACCACCTTTTGATCCAAAGTATAATCTACATTCAATTCATCAAACACAAAAACATTTAAATCATTTAAAATACCTCCTTGTTATATAATTAAAATACCCAAATTGAATGCATCATTTGAAAATTCAAAGAAAAAGTAGAGTTATATCTAAAACTCTTTAAAATTTCTTTATTAATTCAACATTATTTTTGTACAACCAAAACCCATAACAATGGTCTACCAAGTGGAAAGTACCAGATGTGGTGTGAAATTAGTTGATGATCTTAACTTTGTTTACAGAATAGATAGAAAATACAGTGAAAAAACATATTGGAAATGTGAAAATAAAGAATGAAGTTTGAATGCATACTGTGCTGGAAAAATGATAATTTATTTCTATGTAAAACATTTGGCAAGCATTACCATCCATCAAAACCAAAAATGTATGAAGCAAAAACAAAATTGAAATTACTAGCCACTAATTCACAAACTTATGCATAGTTGTTAATTATAAAAATTTCATCTAGTTTAGATAATAATGCATTGTCTTTATTAATGACTTCATTGCATTTGTCTTACAGTATTAGAGGTTGGAGACAGAAGAAAAGCTGAGCTCCCCTTATCCCAACCAGAAAAAGTGGGTATACAATACCTGAAGAATATAGATTTCTTGAAAATTGTGAGAACTTTTTATTGTACGATAGTGGTGAAGATAATCCGGATAGAAGTTTAGTGTTTGGTATTCAAGCTGGGTTAGAGGACATTGCTAATAATAAGGACACTTTCAAATGTAGGCCGCATATATATTATCAGTTATTAATATTATCATGAGATATATTAGCACTGTCCTTTTGTTTTGCTACCTAGTAAATCACAAGTAACCTACAGCAGACTTTTTAGCACCTTGAAGGACTTAAACCCATCATTAGAGCCCGAAACCGCAATGGTTAATTTCAAGGAAGCAATTATCAATGCTTTCTGTGATATATTTCTAACAACAAATATAACATGTTGTTTATTTCATATGGCTAAGAATATCAAATCGTCACGTTGTGGATATAGGCTTAAGGTGACACTATCTTACTGATGTAGAATTTAATAACAAAATCAAATGTTTCACTGAATTAGCATTTCTGCCAGTTTGTGATGTTATTGATGGATTTCTTGAACTGACTGACAATGATGATTTTCCCCAAGAATTTGTATCATATAATTTGAAACTCAATATATCGGAGGAGAATGGGGTCAAGGTGAACAAGGATGAAGAATGTAGCCAACTGAATTGTAGAATATCTTTAAATGAAACCTGAATGGTATGATCAGAACCAAAAACAGTGTAGAAGGTTTCCATAATGCAGTACAGAGCTCCATGACTAACATGCACCCAAATTTGTGGAAACTAATTGCATATTTGAAAAAGAAGAAACATTAGCAAAAAAGAAAAAGTGTGATTTAGATCAAGATGAAGTACAAACGAAGAAAACATATATTGATATCAATGCAAGACTTCAGCTGAAAATGCTTCATTGTAGTCCAACACAAACAACACATTCATGAAGCATTTCTTGGAATTTGCACACATTTTAAATTATTTCTTTCTTTATTTGATGTATTTTTAATCATTTTTTTAAAAATAAATATTTACTATTTAATTTCTTTTCTGATGTTTGACACTGTAAAAAAGACATCATTAAATACTTGATAACAAGGTACTTTGCATATTAAATTGAACATTACTCCAACAGCGATGTTCAAGATAAGGGTATCAAAAAAAAGAAAAATGTGGCAAAATTGTCTTATGGCAAAAATCCTATACAGCAAAGTTTCCTGTGGTTAAAATTCCTGAGGCGAGTTTTCCTATGGCAAAATCTTTTACAGCAAATGTTCCAGATATGGAGATTTCTCATTCCTCATGGAAATAAGTGGAGAAATCTCAACTTATCAAAAGGAAAAACGACTCACAACCCTTACTGCAGAAGACACGTACAAGTCCTAACAGTTTGACACTTAGATTTTTGTTCCTCAAGGAAACAAGCAGAGAAAATCTCTCCACAAAACAATATACTCAAGGAAAAACTTACCTGGGAAACCCAACGTTTTTCCCACAAAATACCATTATTTTGCACTATCTTTTCAACAACATATAAAAACAGTTGAACTTTTTTTTTCAACCCTTGAGTTTATTCATTCCACTCTATACACTGCCAAGCACACACACACACACACACACACACACACACATACAACTGGGAAAAATTCCTTCACCTAGAGGCATTTTAAACTCACCCCTTTATTTAATCTATGGGGGTAGATTCTTTTCATTCTACATCCTATGTCTAGGGATATCTTACCTAGTTCTTATTTAATACTACTTAATTATTGCTTGCCTCATTTCCTGAGTCTAAGTACACACTGCCTGACCCAGGGATTGAACTCACAATTACTATGTCACCAAATTCACAAGCTAACACTTTCATTCACTTGGCCAGAGATGGCAAACCTTTATAGTTTCCAGGTCATTTTTAGTACTTGTAAATTTTTTATAAACATAAATGGGTCACTCATTTACTTGCAGATAATTTTAATGAGAAACTTGTTGCTGCTTCTTTATTACTAATGTTTTAATTTGAAATTCATACTTTGTTGCCTTCAGATTAATACATGCAACACTCTTATCCATACCAAGGCAATTCCTGATGGTTGATTCTAATATAGTTCATGGCGAGCCATATTTTATGATCTCATGTCACCGACTCCTCGTGAGTCATTAAAAATTTGATGGTGGGTCAGTTCATGATCTGCGGGTCAGTGATTCAACATCTCTGCACTAAGCTATTTTCCCTTTAACTTTTGCACTGAATAATAATAGAAATAACAAAATTATTCCTTCAAAGACGTTTGCATATTATCCTTTATTTTAATGCCATTTCCAATAAGGATATACGTATTCATAGATCTGTCCAGATTACTATTCTTTTTTTTTAATATGTTGTCATAACTTCTTGGGAAAGTGGAATGGTTTGCCATTGCCTTTGAATTCAGAGTAGTTCTTCTCTTAGACTAGATGCCACACAAGGCTATTCAACCCATAACTAAGGGGAAGAAGAGATCACTCCATACTTTTCCCAAGGACACCAATGAAAAAGTGAATCCAGAAGACTAGGCCAAAATTTGAACTCGCCTTGCCAAGTTCAATTTTTGCGCCAATGTTACATTATCCATACAGCTTATAATATGACTTACTATAGGATACTTTTTCATTGAAACTCAGAGTGCAATTAACCCAGTTTGAACTCCATTGAAAAGAAGAACTGAAGCTCAAAGTTTCCTATCAATCAAATTAAACATTTACTTTACAACTTCTAACATTGCAAAATAAAAAAGATGAAAGTGTAGTATTTCTTCTTATATTTCAATGAGCTGTAAAAGACAAGTGTGTTTGTATCTTAGAACTTCAATAAAGTCTGACCGGGGGAATTCTTTTTTAAATTGATTTTACTACTTTGTAATACAATAAAAAGTAATCTGATAGAATAGATCTGAGAAATATCTTGAGAAAAAAAAAAAGCTTGAAGGCTTCTGGACTCTTCCTGCTCCACACATACAGACCTACATTCACTGAAATTATTGTTTGTTTTATTTATATAAGCGTACACCTATGTCTATTTGTACATGAAAATTTACAGCCAAGCAGATTTCAAATTCAATAGTGCCTACACTTGCAACTTCTTATTTTTCATTTTGACACGGATGTTTCTTCATGCCAAATTGGTAAAATAGTGACATCAAACCAAAAATTGTCTCCCATTTGACTGAAAGCATCAGGTGTGCAAGTGGCATCAATTTCAATGTACACGTTGAAATAAAATTCTCACCAATAATGACATCCAGACACCAATTGAAATTTTTGAGTGCAGTCCTGTTGAAAGCTCAAATGCACGATATTAAGTTAAATGGACAAGTGACAATCACTATCATGCAACATAGAACTTAGAAAAATTCTTTCCCCAAAATCAAAAATTTCTAAAATACTTGTATCTCTTGTGTATGTAATTTCCATTTCAAATATGGCAAAAGCGGGGTTTGTCAATCCAACAGACAGAAAAATAACTGAAAAAGAGTTTTTTAATAAAATAGAATATTTTGTAATTGGAAAGTTTTTGTTCAAAATTACATTTTCCTTATTGGTGTGCACCTTTGTTTTAACTGAAGTCATTACTCACTGCATGAGTTATGGAAACTCCAAATTGGAGGAGTCCATGGTACTCAGCATTACTGTTAAGATTCCTGTAAAGACCTATGACTAACCACTTTTTAATTCAGTGATGTCCTTCCTTTATGCTGGCTGCCAACCAAGGCTAGAGAGCTCAGCCTAGCCCTGTTATTTAACTAACAGGTAGGGAGAGAAGAGGTGCATTCATTGCCACAATAGTTTCACATAACAATCTTGACTGGAATTCAAACTCAGCTCTCTCTCCGATTTCTCATTTCAAGCCACTAACCATTACACCATCTGCACATTCTGACTGCAACTGTGATAGATACAAGAATAAAATCTCTAATTTCTACATTAAGTTCTAATATTTTTCATAAAGTATCTTAGTAAGCTATTCAAATATGTGAAAGGAATGTTTATAAGTCATTATTTATCACATTTAATAAAACACATTTGAAAGAAAATTTCTATGTTTTTTCTCTCTCTCTCTCTCTCTCTGATGCATTTTGTCTGTTTGGTGTGAATGTTACTTATTAATAGTTAACAGGAAAAGAAACATCAAACAGTTCAACCCACCATACAATGAAAATATAAAAGCAAATATAAAAAAAAATATTCAGACTCACTGACAAACATTTCCCAAAATCAAGCAAACTGCACAGATAACAGAAATACTCTGAAAGTCAGCAATAAGAACACTAAAAATAAGTTACAAATCATAAAAAAAAAAAACAACAGAAAAATCATCCAAACACCACAAAGACTCTCACACCCCATGTGAAACCAGAGAAAGAAATCTGAATGCTCATTAAAAAGTAATTGTCAATGTGATATACCAAGTAACTACCAATGTCATATATCAAGTTACTGTAAAATCCAAAAGGAATCAAGAAAATAATGTCAGGCCTCAAGAAAAAAAAAGAAGTTATGGACACAAAACATTTAATAAAAAAGAAAAACTCATGGTAAACATTCTAAAATTTGAAAAGCACAAAACATGCCCAAATAACATAGAAATGAAGAAAAAAACAGTACCACCTTATAACAACACCTCAAAACAAATGAACATTTGCAGAAAACTATAAAATCCTAAAAGAAAGACCAAATGTAGGCACACAATCAAATTCCTATTATGTTACCTATAACCAAAACTCCAAAAACTACACAACTAATAACTCATCACCTGAAACTAATAAACTTTATTTTAAAGCAAATATCAAACCTTAGAACAATATATATATGAAGAAATACAGTCAAGGTGTGCTATATTTATGGGATAAACTGCTCAATATCAGATACAGAGTGTGTGTAAATATAAAAGTGACCATTGAAGTCAACACTTCGAGGTGACAGGCTGTTTCATGCTAGATGCAATTGTCAGGCCATGAGTGTTTTTTTTTTTCTAGGATATTTATATATATACGGGTTAGTGGTGCATTGTGGGAAATCTATTTTGGCGGTTATTTTGCTGGAAGTTGTTTACTTGTTTATTTATTTATTTGGGTTAATTTATTTTACTTGTTTCTACTTTTATTTCTTATCTTATATATTTATTTATTTATTTTTATCAGTGTTTTATTAACGTAGTAAAAATTTGTTTATATTGCTTACTTAATAGTTTTGTTTTGGTTTGGGAAGATAATCAAAGCTATTTATTCAATTTTGGGGTTGATTATTGTAGCTTATTTTAACTATTATTTAGGCGGGAACAGTTTTTAATTTGTTTATTACTTCATTTATTTATTTATTTGGATTGATTATCTTTACTGTTTTTTT
This sequence comes from Acanthosepion lycidas, assembly GCA_963932145.1. NCBI lineage: Eukaryota > Metazoa > Mollusca > Cephalopoda > Sepiida > Sepiidae > Acanthosepion > Acanthosepion lycidas. Next base: position 88,411,913 of record OZ010604.1, on the reverse strand, counting down.
TTTTCAAATGGTTAATTTATCAGGAGCAGTTTGTTAGTTTCTTTCTTTATTAATTTAGATTAATTTATTTTACTTGTTTTTTATTATTTATTTATTATACTGTATATTTTTATTTACTTTTTTGGTTTTTGATTTTTAAGTAACATAGTAATTTTTTTATTGTTATATAACAGTTATAGCTATGATTTCCATCTGATTTTTGGTTTGATTTTTATAGCCTAATATTTTGGCCATATTGGTTTGTTAATTTGTTTATTATTTACTTTATATATTTGGATTCATTGATTTTGTTTTTTATTTATTTATTTATTCTATTTCATCTATTCTAATGGGTGTGACATGGTAATTTGTTTTACTCATTTTATTGTCATTTTGTTTATTTATTTTTTTTTTTTCTTCAGTTTTCGATTTTTAAGTAACGTAGTAGAAATTTGTTTTCATGTCTGCATGTTGAGATAAGCTCAGATCGTTTATTTAATAATTTATTTTGGTCTGGGAAGGTTATGATAGCTATTTTTACCTCCAAGCAAAGTTTTCAAGTTTTGAATTGGCTGTTGTAGGCTGATGATCTTTTCCTTATTTTCCAAGATATTTTTGGTGTGATCTGCATTTTGTTTTTAATTTCCCAGATATGCTTAGAAAGCATTGTGCTGTTCGTGTATTTACTACTTGTGAAAGATGTTTAGTGTGCATAATTTCTTTGTTTCCAGGGTCCTTCATTTACTCCTATGTATACTTTTTCTTCATTATCTGGTGATTTTATGGTGGCTTTGTATATTACATTGTTTTGTAAGCAATTACGATTTCAGGAACATTCATTCTTTATTCTGCAGTTACACATGGGTTTAATTTGTTCATGTGGTTTGTTGATAGTTTTCCGGTTGTGCTTTTTTATTATTTGTGCCATATTCTCAGTACAACTGTAGCTGATTTTTACTGTATTTTTGTTGAATATTTTGTGTAGGGTGCTTGATCAAGAGAAGTGTTTGTGTAAGAGTTGGAAGAATATTTTTCCGACATTTGTTTTTATGTTTTTGCTGTACGTTGGGTTGAACCATATGATATTTCTTTGCCTGTTGGCCTATTTGTGTTCTGAAGTGAGTACGTAAGTGTTGCTGGGAATCCACTATCTTTTAGGGCTGTTTCATAGTCTTTCTTAGCTTTCTTAAATATGGATTCATTGGAGGAATTATCGGAAAGCCTGCGGTTAATCGATTTTGGTATCTCTTTGATTATACAAGGCGGGTGATTGGAAGATGTGTTTATATAGAGTGGTTTATCATTGGGTTTTCTATATGGTTTATATGTGCCTTTTCTTAGGTTGAAGGTAAACATCTAGAAAATCTACTTCGTTTAGGTTAGTTTTTATATCTGTTGAGTCTGTTATTTTAGAAAATTCTTATTATTGGTTTTCTTGTTTTGTCTGAGTTTTGTTTGTAACAGTTTCTTAAGATTACGAGACCATCATCCCTGTAGAGTCCTGTGTCATTTCTATCTATTATTTTGCTTAGTTCATGTACTAAGTATATACGTTTGATTTTGCAGGTCTCTGAACCATTAAAGATTCTCATTGCAGTGTCAAAGATTCCATCTTTCTTTATCCATATTTCTTCATTGCAGAAGTGTTTAATGATGATTTTGTTTGGTTTTATTATTATTTGTTGCTTAGCTAAGTTGATGGCCTTATCTAGCATGGGTTCTGTTATGGATGGGTAAAATTCTATTATGTCTAACTGTAGGAATTGGCAATTTTGTTTGTTATTTATGCTGTGGAACCAGTCAATAGATGCTTTTGTGTTTTTTCACTGGTTTACCCTAAACTTCTTCCTAAGTTCAGAATTAATTCATTCTAGTATGGTTTTACTTATTTTACCTACTTCGATTTTTGGCTGGGTTTATGAGTCTACATGCAGGATTGGTTTTGAAATTTTCTTTATGGTCTTTTAGTGTGATAAAGGCTTGCACCTTGCTGATGCAACTTATTTGAACATCTAGGTCTAATTGTTGGGTGATTGCTTTAGCTTCCTTATTGATAACGGGTTCTGTTATTTTTGGTGCCTTTTTCTATGTTTTATTTATGTTGTTGTTGTGTAATTTATTATGCGTAG
>OZ010604.1:88372285-88407105 GCA_963932145.1 Acanthosepion lycidas | reverse complement strand
GTAATGTTAATTTCTATGTTCCTTCATATATTATATCAAATTAGTATACAAGCCACAAAAAGAGAAGATTTACATATTGATCAGCACTTCCACCTCAAATCCAAGTATCTGTGTATGATGTTTCATATCAAATGTCAGTCCATCATAATTTTGCCTAGGATCAGAGGTTAGAAACTTAACACTCTGTGGAAAGTCCTGCACATACTACGTTATATATATAATCTTTTCAAATGACAGAAAAAACAGCTCGGGTAAAATTCCACTCTTCGTAACATTTCCTTTTAAAGAAGTGCTCAATACCAAGTAGAGCAATATATTATTCTTTTTATTATAAAAGATAATAAAAACATGTTGAAATCGCTAACAGAAAATCTTTCATGTTTTAATACTTTGATTGTACTTCTTCTAGAGATGATCAGCAAAGTGTTACCTCTATTTTAAAGATGAAAGGGAGTGTGGGAAACATAAGTTCAGCATTAAATCATGTTTCCCCTGCACCTTTTATCTTTCATAAAAGAGGTAACACTTTGTCTTCAAATTTTCTTAAGAATCATTTAATTACCAGTTACTTACTTTCACCTGAAGTAGTACCATCAAAGTATTGAAACATGTAAGCTTTTGCATAGTGATTTCAACGTTTTTATTATAATCTCTTATAATATATATATATATATATATATATATATATATATATATATATATATATATATATATATATATATAGATAAAGCTGATCAAAACGTTCATCTTTACCCTCTGGCTGGAAGGCAAAGATTACATTGAAGCTCAGTTATGATAAAGATGGACAGAAACTAAAGGAAGCATACTTCTCCTTACAGTCAATAATTTTTGACGGAAAAAGTTTGATAAAAGCAGAAACCCTGATTTTGTGCCATGTGTGATTCCTTTGGTTCCAAAAATTAAATCTAAAGAAAGGAAACTGATGACATTGCAACCTGTAATTTACATAACAGCCAAAGACTTGGAGCATTGCTTCTGAAAATGACAGCAGAGACATTGGGAAAAGTGCCAATCAGCTGCAGGCAAAAAATGACATTTGAAAGAACACATAACACTGATGAATAAACATTATTATTCACAAAAATCAAAGCAAAATCTATCAACTTCCTGATCATAATTCATATACATATATATATATATATATATATATATATATATATGACGTACATGTTTTGGGTAAAGTAATCTGGGAATAAGGAAATATCCCCTATCTTTTCCAGGTAAAATCTAAAATTATATCGATGCATAGATTAGATTACAGATATCAAAAGAAAAGAAAGCTGTGGAGAATCATAACTACTGATTTCCTAAAGGGACTTGTCATTTAAAGAAAGGGGAAGTAATCTAGTATTATGCATTGTTGCTATTCTTGATTATATTTTTCTCTTCTGATTTCTACTTTTTATATATATGTTTCTTTCTTACTTTATCCATTTGCATGTTTCAGCACTATGCCTGGTGATTGTCAGTGATGATTTAGTGAGGCCGAGGAAATATATTACTGGTGAATTTAAATATAATGTGCAAATACAACATATTCGAATTTTAACAAGTAATAAATATACGCAATGTGGATCCTTAATTATATAAAATATATATCTGATTCACAAAAAGACCTCAATGTATTTATTATTACATAGCAAATAATTAACAATAAAATCCAAAATCACTACATATGGGAAATACCCTATTTTGGAAGACAAAAATATCAGTTGTCTTATCAACCCTGGTGTGAACTGAGTTTGTGTCGGAAATAGAAATTTAACTTTGAAACCTAAAAAAAGTCAAAAAAACTAATGCAGAATTGATCCATTTCCATGTTTCAGTCAGACAAAAGGCATGAGTCATGAATCAGGGGAGAGTGGAAGTTATTTGTCGTAAAGGGAAGAAATTATAAAATTAAACCTGAATATTAAGCTTATGACATTAATTTTTAGGTTATAAAAGAATGAAATATTAATTTAAAATTAAAAGAGGAATAAAAAGGAGTTTAAAATAACTTTAAGATATAAAGATAAAAGGCTGTCTATATTTCTGAGATGAGTTATTATGTACATTATTCGGACTATTGTCCTCATCTTTGTCGCCATATATATCACAACGTTTCGGCCGTTGTACGCCCCGGCCTTCTTCGACATTCACCAGACAGTACCTCAATTTCAAATCCCACCATCCATACAGCGTAAAAAAAGGGATCGTCCATTGCTTACAACACCAAGCAAAAGTCATAAGTGGTGACCCAGAGGCATTAGATAAAGAATTGGTCAGTATAAATAGTACCCTACAACATAAGAGGTATCCTGGGTACATGGCAGCAGCCCCCAAAAACTGGGATAGGCAGGTACAAGAGGAGGAGGAGGAGGAGGACAACAACACTCAGAAAACAGTTTGCCTGCCTTATGTGAAGGGGTTATCAGAGAAAATACAAAGGATCTGCGGTCCATATAACATCAGGACAACCTTCAAAAGCTTGGCGACACTTCGCAGATATCTCTCTGGAGTAAAACCCCCCATAGAGGAGGACATGACTGAAGACTGTGTGTACGCTATCCCGTGCAGATGCGGAAAGGAATATAAAGGAGAGACAGGCCGCCCCCTCAAGGTAAGTCTTCAAGAACACCAGAAAGCTGACCACATATGGAGAGAGAAGGGAGATCACTCCCCTCTGTGGGATCATAGATAGGGAAAACCATTGGAAAATTCATAAACTTAAGGAATCCGCACATATGCGTACAACGGCCGAAACGTTGTGATATATATGGCGACAAAGATGAGGAATGAATAATCCGAATAATGCAAATATAGATAAAAGGGTGTAAGGGATTAATGGAAAGAGTTGGCAAGATCTTAGAGTAAGAGAAAGTTTATAAATTATAATTAATATAGGTAAAGAGGTTATAGAGATGGGAAATGTAAAGATTAGAATTAGTTATACAGTCAACATTTGAAGAGATATAGGGGAGAGAATATTATGGAAATATAGTAGCTAATTAAGTTAAACCTATATTATGGAAATTTGAATTTGTTTTTATGTAAACATTTATATTAATTCATTCCTCTGATTTAATAGTTGGTATAATATTATTATTAATACTTTGATTATTGTATTTTATTATTCTAATCTTTTCTTCTAAACATAAGTCACACCTATCTCTAAGACTATTAGAAGTATGTGCAGAACCTACAATCTTCCAGATTATCTGTGGGCTCAAACTATTCTCCTTCAATTCCCAAAATTTCTTCAAAAGACATATATATATATATATATACACACACACAGGATTGTGAAATTTCAGTATGAGTTCTAATAACAGAATACATATTTTGTAATTGCTAATTTTGTGTATTTTTGTTTATTTCTTCTAAGATTGTTACAAATAACTTCAGAGCATCATGGGTAGCCACCTTGGTATCATACTGGTTCTTTTGGGGTTGTACTTAATTGAAATAAATTTTGAGGAGAGATGCAATTTTAAAAAAGTTAATATTGTTTTCTTGGAGGCAAAGCCTTTTCCTCAAAACAATAGAGACAGAGAGTAAGTCATATTGAAGAAAGGAAAGAGAGAAAGAATAAGAAAAAGAGCAAAAGAATAATGGAAAGGGAGAAAATGAGAAAGAATAATGGAAAGGGAAAGAGAGAGTGAGAGAGAAAGGACAGCGGAGAGAGAGAGAGACGGTGAGAGAGGACAGAGAAAAGAGAGAGAGAGGGAGACGGTGAGAAAGGACAACGCATAGAGTGAGACGGCGAGAAAGGACAACGCATAGAGGGAGACGGCGAGAAAGGACAACGCATAGAGGGAGACGGCGAGAAAGGACAACGCATAGAGGGAGACGGCGAGAAAGGACAACGGAGAGAGAGAGAGAGTCAGAAAGAACAACGGAGAGAGAGAGAGAGTCAGAAAGAACAACGGAGAGAGAGAGAGAGTCAGAAAGAACAACGGAGAGAGAGAGTCAGGAAGAACAACGGAGAGAGAGAGAGAGTCAGGAAGAACAACGGAGAGAGAGAGAGTCAGGAAGAACAACGGAGAGAGAGAGAGTCAGAAAGAACAACGGAGAGAGAGTCAGAAAGAACAACGGAGAGAGAGTCAGAAAGAACAACGGAGAGAGAGTCAGAAAGAACAACGGAGAGAGAGTCAGAAAGAACAACGGAGAGAGAGCCAGAAAGAACAACGGAGAGAGAGAGAGCCAGAAAGAACAACGGAGAGAGAGAGAGCCAGAAAGAACAACGGAGAGAGAGAGAGCCAGAAAGAACAACGGAGAGAGAGAGAGTCAGAAAGAACAACGGAGAGAGAGTCAGAAAGAACAACGGAGAGAGAGAGTCAGAAAGAGAGAGAGAGTCAGAAAGAACAACGGAGAGAGAGAGAGTCAGAAAGAATAAAGGAGAGAGAGTCAGAAAGAATAAAGGAGAGATAGTCAGAAAGAATAAAGGAGAGAGAGTCAGAAAGAATAAAGGAGAGAGAGTCAGAAAGAATAAAGGAGAGAGAGTCAGAAAGAATAAAGGAGAGAGAGTCAGAAAGAATAAAGGAGAGAGAGTCAGAAAGAATAAAGGAGAGAGAGTCAGAAAGAATAAAGGAGGGAGAGAGAATGGGAAAAATAATAGTAGGAAAGAGAATGAGAAAGAATAAGGGAAGAAGAGAGAGAATGAGAAAAAATAATGGACGGAAAGAGAGTGAAAAAGAATAATGAAAAGAAAGTGAGTGTGAAAGAGTAATGTAAAGGAAGGGAGATTGAGAAAGAGTAATGGAAATGGACAGAGAGTGAGAAAAAGTAACGGAAAGAGAAGGGAAATATGTAAAGTAAAGGAGAAGGAGAAAGAAGCAAATCAACAATCATCCATGGAAATTGTTTCGAGAATGACACATTAACATTTGAGAAATTTAATACACGTTCATTATGTAAGTAATTATTATTATGTGTTATTCTCAGTTTATTACAGATGTTGTTGGTTCTTTTCTCATGGGACCATAATAGCTAACATGTACTGAAATATTTTCTCATGTCTGTAAAAATTTTAACAAGATTTTAAATAACTAATGGAGAAAACCTACTTTTAGCTTAATTCAAAATGCATTGAACATAAAATGGTTTCTTTCTTTGAATTATTTTCATAAATAAAAAAGACTTCAGAAAAAAATTAACTCAGAACTGGCGATTTTACTTAACATTACATGGAGAATTATAAATATCCTTTGAGGTGAAAAAAATGTCAAAGAAATTTATTGAAACAACTTCCAATTGATTGTAATTCTTTTGAAAAGTCTTTCAGAAATAATGCTTACCATTTTGGGAAATGTTAATTTGCTTTCTAAAATGATTTCTTTTTTACTTTAAATTTGACATGGATCTGAAATTTTCATCAAATATCTTTCTAAAAATGTTTTATGATTTTTAATGAAACTCTATAAATATTAATATTGAAAAGTCAAGATAATTAGTAGGCAAATAAAATTGACAAACTTTGATTGAATGGAAGTCATTGATCCCCAATAAGTCAATAATTTTTTTGTCATTATGTCTCCCGAATATTAGAATTTTATTCCATAGAATTATTTCAAGCATGAAACAAAAGTTAACAGCAAAAACATAGTCATCCCCCAGCTCTATCTCAACCAAAATAAAGAGGCTAATTAAATGGAAAACATTCAACTTTCCCAAAAAGATCTGTGAACCAGTGTATAACTTTTGATATAGATCCAGATCTACATATAATTAAATATTTCTGTAAAGATGTGGATAACTTCATTATATATATTTATGTGTCAGTGTGTGTGGATATAGATTACATGAGAGAAATAATACAAAGAGTAGCAAAAAGATCTCAGCTTCAACTTTCCCAAATCAGTATTTCAATGATCAAATATCAGACATTTTAGAAGAAAAGTTTGAAATAAACTTGAAAAAAAATATACAAAATATGTTGAACTGCTATATGTTTTATGCCTCTTGGTCATTCTTCTTGGTCAAGCCAAGCAGTACCTTGTCTATATGGACTTATATATTTGTATTGGTAGTGTAACAGTGGCTCAGAAAGGGTATTCAGCAAGTTCAAATTCTGGCCAAATTTGTGACATTTATAACAAAATACCCTTGATAAAGGTGACTCCATCTCTCCTCTATGGGTTAAATGGTAAGGCAGAGTGAGCTGCCTAGCCTTGGTTGTCAAGGCAAAGGTAAACACTGATTTCAAGACCAGTATGGAGCTCTGACATGCTGACAAGGCACCTACAATACAGATATTGAAAAGTGTATGGAGCTTACAATTAAGTGCAATGTGGATGTGGGGTTGTGAACTTGTCAACTGAGAATTCATATATATATATATATATATATATATATATATATATATATATATGTATGAATATAGAATATCACACAATGAATGCTGGTGCTATTAGGTTGGTGCAAAAATAATGACGTAAAACTTCAAAAAATGACATTATTACGTCATTATTTTTGCACCAACCTAATAATAATGTTCAATGTAAAATAACAGAGCTATAATAATAGATATACATGTTTTTACCCAATGATTTTGTTATGCAACTCAGAGTTGTGTATACTGGTGAGGAAAAAATGTATATAAGGTGCGATGGATAAATTGTCTTTTAAATTATGCAAAAATGAAAATAACACTGACATCTCATTTTAACAGATATATTTACCAAAATTACACAAAAATATCTTCAAATACCAAAGAGTAAATTTATTCAATAAAACTGCTATTGGCTTCAACCACAGCCTCCAGACGACTTTGGAATCTCCTGCATCTCTTCAGGATGGTCTCCTTGTTTAAGTTGGTGAATCTTGCCATAATCCTTGCATTCAGTTCCTGTTTGGTTTTCCAAGGAGTTTTGCTGGTCTCTCATTCAACTGTGCCCCACACATAAAAATCAAGGGAGTTGCAGTCTGGGGAGTTATTTGGCCAAATGTAAGGGGTGATATGGTCGTAGCTATGACTAGGTTCTCCTGCTTAAGTGGCATGGTACAGAGTCCTGTGGTTAGGCATAGGGTGTTCCAGCAGCCACTTTTTTGACCCAGGGTAACACTACCTCCTCAAAGCACTTGATATAGGCCTCAGTATTGAGTCTGAGGCGCTCCCCAACAAATTCAGTTCTTTTATTATCAGAACAATCAGAGTTAATTTCCAATCTGCCATACCTTTATAATCACCATTAGACTCATCCAACTCTTTCTGAAAGCTCTTCACTGTCCTCAGATTGACACCCAACCACTCTGAAATGATCATTTTGGAGCTTCTGACATGAATTCCAAGCAGTACAACATGATGTTTCCAAATTTCTGGTAGAAGGAATTGCATCAGCGTGCTCTTTTTCTAACATACTGTGACCCTATTATACTGTGCAGTCGGCAAAATCAAAAACAATGCAAAATTAAAAATATAAGATGGCAAAAATTTACCCATTGAACCCAGTACATTATATATATATATATATATATATATATATAAAAAGGTCTGTCTAAAAAGTAACTTATCTGTTCTTTGATCTGAGACATCGCCCACAGTGAGTTCTTGCCACAGGATGAGATGATCAATCAGCAAGTCTACAAAGAGATCCTGCAGTTTACTTCAATCAGTACATGAGATTAGAGTTGTGGCAGGACAAATTGTTGCTGTTTCACCATGATAATGCATGTGCTCCCAATGCCCTGATCATCTGGCTGTTCCTGGTCATGAAGATTTTCATACTGGAACAATCTCCCAGTTTACCTGATCATGCTCTATCTGACTTTTTTCTTTTCCCTAAGTTCAAGGGGAACAGTTTTGAAGGCATATAGGCCACAAACATGGCCATAATGACACAGCTGATGGGAATCCAAGAAGAATCCTTCTAGCAGTGTATAGAAGCATGGTAGAGAAAGATGGAAAAAACTCAGAGGGTTACAACTTTGTGGTTTGGAATTGAAATAAGTTTTTGTGACACTAGCCCCATTATTTTTCAGATAGACCTTTATATATATATATATATATATATATATATATATATATTTAAGTACAATTTGTGTGTGTGTGTGTGCCCAAGCAACTCCTTCACTCCCACTGGTCTGATTTCAATGATTCATAGCTCATTCAAAAGCCCCAGAAAAGTTAGGCACGGAGAATGATTTTCATTGAGCTCAGATTCAGGGTTGCCCGATTATGCATCATAGACTCCATATAGGTCCTATATCAATCAGCTAGATGTTTTCCACAAAAGTTGTCTCCGTGCGATGTGTAGCTATAATTTTGACAATAGGGTGTCCAATGTTGATCTTCTGGCAAAATGCAACATTGGTGGAATTGAGACTTTCCTGATGCAGTCACAACATTGCTGGGCTGCTCATTTTGGAAAGATGAATGACAACAGAATACCTAAGGTCCTCATGTATAGCCAGCTTCACAGTAGACAAAAGGCTGTTGGACAGCCATGGCTCAGGTATAAAGACAAGCTAAAGAGTAACCTTTCAGTTGTCAATATGCCTCATACTAACTTTGAGTGAACTGCCTTGGCTAGAAATAACTGTAGAAATATTTAAATCAGTCATACTGACTGGCTAAGAGATGAGAGACAATGTCAAAAAGCATCAGCAAATATGCCTGTTGCTATGTCCCAAGATCTTTGCTGTTGCAGAATAAGTGTATTTGTATGCAGGCCACTGACAGAAACAGAAAAACTGAATGATGTTGTTGGATCTTCATACGTCGAAATTGACAAGAGTCCATCATATATATTACAAAAGGAATTGGCAGATTAGGTTCAAATTCAGGCAGAACCCATGAAATTTGATTTCAATGACTAAGACAGGCATGAATTCACCCATCTCCCTGTCTCAAATTGCTGGATGTGCCTGTTAGTTCCCTGCAGTTTCTTCTTTCGCATTTCTCACTTGTAAAACTCTATTCTGGCTTCTTGCTTTCCAGTCAACTTTGATCTTCAAAAATTGAAATGCAATGTCATTTGTTACCTTCTGTCCTTTTATTGTTTTCTCTACTTTAATAATTATTTTTTCTCAGATTCTTTCACTTATATTAACCCCTTGCTTGGGGTGAAATGATCAAAAAAATTCTTGATATGTCACATAATATTACTATAAATTCTTTCAAAAGAGAATACAATAAGTTAAATAATTTTGTGTATGCATGCAATAAGATTAACCTTGCTGCGATATAAGATGTGGCTTACCAAAAGACTGATGGTGACAGTGGTATATGGAAATATAAATAAACTCTTTTCGTATTCTTTTCCCTTGGCATTGGAATATAGATTGGTGCTAAATAAGCCATGCGTCAGTTTCATAATGGCTTTTTATGCCATTTGGACTCTGGTATTGAAGACTTTCTCCTAATGTTCATTTGAAATTGACCATTTTTCTTGCCACAAAGACAGTTCACTGCCAATCTAGCTTTTGACTCTCATCTCACAGAGTTATTATCTGCATAGCATTAGAGAAATCCGCTTCCTTTTCTTCTCTTTACAATGGATTTTTGGGGAGAATGCAAGTGCGGCTTCAGGGTGAATGACAAATTTGTTTTTGTTTTGGTTCATTTTGATGTTTTTTGTTTTTTTTTTATCATTCAATTCCATTCAGATGGAAATAACACAACATTCTCCTATTCAATAGGATTTTTTCTTTTTATGTCCAAGCAAGTGACCACTTCTTTTGGATTAACTTGGATACAGTGGCTGATGCAAAAGCATTTTTTTTTAACCCAAACCTTTGCTTATCTTACCAGTCTCTCTCTACACACAAACATTGTTTTGAGACAGAATCTAAGGAAAAATCAAGGTTTATTTTTAGACTTTCTTAAGCAAAGCTCTTCTGCAGAAAAGACATCCTTTTAAATAATGGGGGGTGATTGTTAATTAAGGCAGGCCATAATGTTATGACCAACCTAAATTGCTTTCTGTATGCAGGCGTATTTTCCACTGTCCATTCTGGATGTCCATGGACACAATCATTTTCTTTATTTTGGTCAATCAAAGTGGACAGAATCTGGTGACAGACTTTTGCATAATTCATTGGATGAGTTTATGGAAGTTAATTATATCATGGGCAGGTCGGGGAGAGTAGTGTTTTCAGATTTTACAAGTACTGTATCAAGTTTGATATTTAAAACTGATTATATGAATGTTTGTAAAAGTTTTGACAGTGTATTCAGCAAAAAATGAACAGTATTTGAATAATTTTTTTTTTTGATGAAATTTTTATATTATTGTTCATTTCAAATATGAATGATGTATTATTTTTGACTTTTTATCTGAGGAGGAGGAGAAGGAGGAGGAATTATTTTGAATAAACAGCTAACTATATTGATCTGATCTGATCTTGATGATAGAAATGGCATGTAGGTTGGTAGTTGATTGAGGATGAAGATGGCTACTTTTCCAATTGAAAAACATTCTTAAATCAGTCAGTAGCTAATGTGATATTTTTCAGATCAATATATCATATCAGCTGCTTGTATTAAAACAAAAACATAACACTTTTCAGTAACAAAAATATGCATTAGTATACCTACAAGGGGACATGTGTTTGTGTGTGTGTGTGTTCATTGGATGTAATGAAAGATAATAATGGTGATTTTCAAGGTACACTAGTAAATAAAAATATAAATAAGCAAATTTATACACATGTCTGTATATTTACTTGGCCTTGACTGATAATGACATTCTGAGTTCTACAAGAAGAAAAAAACAGGAAAAATGGAAAATTAAATGTCTTTGGCCAGATGTGAAAGTGTCTCGTCAGTATTCTAATGATGTTGTGACAGTATCTTTTCCCTTGATATATTGTCTGAACTTGGAATTGTTCTAGCTGCTTCTTTCTCCTGTTCTAAATCTTATTGAAAGCAAATCTCCCAAGCCCAGTACTTGGTGAGGGCGGAGGATTGGCCGTTGATTCCGCCCCCCACACCAGTTCGACGCTTGGACATAAGGTAAGCCGTACATTCAGTTACCATCATGACGAAGTAAACAGACAACCACTTGCTGGCCCGTGTGAGTATAGTTTCGCTCTAGCAGAAACCCATTTACATTTTTTTTTGTTTTTTTTCTTGGTTTTTAAATTTATCTATTTTTCTCTCCCCCCACTCAAAGACATTTTGCCCCAATGATTCTCCCTTATTTTAAAGTTCAATAAGAAATCCCGGTTCGAAAGAAAAAAAAAAAACAGGAAAAATGGAAAATTAAATGTCTTTGGCTAGATGCGATAGACAATGGGACTTATACTAAGTTAAAACTTAATGTGATAGGGTATAGCCAAGTGTGAATCAGGTCTCCTTACCTGTTATCTCCCCCCCCCAATCCTTCTCTCTGTTTGTGTCATCCTTTTTTGTGTTATCTGTAATAGGAGTAGGTAGTCTCTTCTACTGCCCGGTCAACACTCCTCCCACTTCTATTGGACATGAGTAGAGACTTACACCTTGTTTCTTTTCTAGGAAGGGTTTCCCGGTACTCTTTCTCTCCCCGGCTTCTGTATTAGTGCAGCTCTGTTTCTCCCGTGATGTGTGCAGTCTGTGGCATCACCTCTTCATTCTGAGGGTACACGGTTGACAGTTCTCTGGTTGCTGTTTCCGACTGGTAGTTAGGAGCCCTAAATCTTGCGTAGCGTCTTGAGCGGTCGCTCTGATCAACAGTTGTATAATACTGGGGTGTTTGTGGTGCCATGTCATGCATGGAAAGGTGTCCCTGCAGTCACCTCCAGTGGGCAGTCCTGAGGCCACATAATGATGCAGATTTTGCCAACTCCTCCCTGCCCACGTCACGGTCAAAACTGTCTGTTTCTTTTACTTCGGACCTTCTCATCTTACAAACAAAATTCAACATGAGTTACAAAAACCGAAAGATTAACCCTAAACCAGCCTCTCAAAAACCACCTAAACCCCTCAACATTTCATTCTCTGACATTAGGACAAACTTCTGCAGTCTGGAACCTTTCCTCACTGCAAACGGCCCGGATATACTGGCTCTCTGTGAGACAAACCTTGTCTCGTCTATCCCCTCTTGTGATCTCTCGATCCCCGGCTATCTTCCTCTCCTCAGAAAAGACTCTCTAACCGACATGCACGGTCTTGGTGTCTACGTCAAGGAACATCTCCCTCTGGCCAGAGAGTCCTCTCTCGAATTGCCAGACCAGTCATACATGTGTCTCAGACTCTCTCCTCAATGCGGTAAGACTCTCTCCTCTTCTTCCTTTACTGCTCTCCATCCTCTCAAGACTGTGAGATACTCGATAGCATTTCTGACAGCATAGACAAGGCTCTCTCCCTCCACCCATTTCCTCACATTTTTGTGTTTGGTGACTTTAACGCCCATCCCACCTTGTGGCTTAAGAATGCTACTACTGACCACGCAGGCATTCAAACGCTCAATTTTTCAATCTCCCATTCCCTCACACAGATAGTTAACTTCCCCACTCGTTTTTACCTCAACCGGGAAGGTAAAGCCTCTCTTCTCAACCTGTGCTTTACCTCCATCCCCGAATCCTGCAGCGCCTCACAACTCTGCCCTCTTGGTAACTCTGATCATGCAGTAGTATCAGTTAATATCTCCTTCAACTCCACCCCCTATCAAGAACCTTCTACCACTAGAACTTTGTTCTACTATCAACGACCTGACTGGGACACGTTCTGTGATTTCCTAAGCGATGTCCCCTGGGATGGAGTCTTTAAGCTCCCCATCCAAGAATGTGCTTCTGAAGTCTCTTCCCGGGTTAAAGCTGGAATCGACGCTTTCATCCCATCAAAAAAATATAGGGTCAAGTCGCACTCCTCCCCCTGGTTCTTGGCTGCTTGCTCAGCCGCCATCGCCCATAGGAACCACTACTTCCACCTATTTGTAGCAACATGTCTGACTGCATTAGCCGTCTCTTTGCCTCTGCCCATAACGAATGTAAGCGTGTCCTCAACGATGCTAAGTCACTATTTGTGGATGAAGGAACGTATTGCATCTCGCAAATTTGTCTCCAAAGATTATTGGCGTCTCTGCAAGAGTGTATTGAACAACTGCAAACCCTCTATACCTCCTTTATTCAACCAGTTCGAATTCCTGACCTCCTCTACCGACAAGGCTGAATGCTTTGCTCGGAAATTTTCATTTAACTCGACGCTCGACTCTTCCGGTGTACCCATACCCGACTTCCCTCTTAGAACTGAGGCCATATTGAGTGGGTTAAACATAACTCCATCTTTGGTACTGGGTGTTATCTCCAATTTAGACCCCAACAAGGCTAGTGGTGGAGACGGGATACCAGCCATTGTCTTGAAGAAATGCGCGCCTGAACTGGTGCCCGCCCTTTCTAAACTATATAACTACTGCCTCAAGGAATCTTGTTTTCCTGACTGCTGGAAGTCCTCTTCAATCGTTCCTGTCTTCAAGAACTCCGGCGACCCCTCTGACCCTTCCAACTACTGTCCTATCAGTCGCCTTCCCCTCTTCGGCAAAGTCTTCGGAGCCCTAATCAATACCAGGGTGGTTAACCACCTCACATCCCATAATCTGCTCTCAGACAAGCAATATGGTTTCCGCTTTGCCCAATCTACAGCCGATGTGCTTACGGCCATCACTGAAACTGTCTACCGAGCTCTTCAAAATAACGGGGAAGCCTGAGCCATGGCACTAGACATCTCCAAAGCATTTGATAGGGTTTGGCATGCCGGCCTTCTTTGCAAGCTCCAGGGTTATGGCATTACGGGTCGATTATATAACCTAATATGATCATTCCTGTCAAACCGTAAATTGAAGGTCGTTCTCAATAGATTCTCCTCCAGTTCCTATCCCACGAACACCGGTGTTCCTCAAGGCACCGTCCTAGGCCCCACTCTATTCCTTATCTACATAAATGACCTTCCTGACGCAATAACTTCTCAAGTTGGTATCTACGCAGATGACACCACAATTTATTCCTGCCTCAAAAACAAATCTAGTCTCACTGACAAAACTCGCCTGGCCATGCGTCTCGAAAAGGACCTCCAATCGATTGTGAACTGGGGCAAGAATTGGCTGGTCAACTTCAATGCTTCTAAGACAAAACTGCTCTCTATTAATCACCACAGAGATCCTTCCCTTCCCTCATTAGAATGTCTGACGCTCAACTTCTCGAAAGCAACTCTCTGCGGCTTCTCGGTCTCATGTTGACTGCTGACCTGAGATGGAATAAATACATTGAGTCAATTCCCTCGTCCACTGCAAGAAAAGTCGGCTCCCTGAGCTGCGCCAGAAAGTTTTTCTCCCCGGAGTCGATCCTCCAGATCTACAAATCAACAATTCGCCTTTGCATGGAGTATTGCTGCCATATATGGTCTGGTGCCCCTTCTGTTTGCCTCGGGGTTCTTGATAGGCTCCAGAGGCGGATATGCAATGTAGTTGGCCCTGCCCTGGCGTCTCGTCTACAGTCACTTTCTCACAGATGCGTTGTCACCTCCCTCTGTCTGTTCTACAAATACTTTCATGGAAATTGCTCCGAGGAGCTGCATTCGCTGGTTCCCAGACGTCATGAGTTCTAGCGCCTTACAAGGCTGGAATCCCACTCTCACCCCTTCACTGTCGAAACTCCTAAATGTAGCCGTCTCTTCTACTCTAATAGCTTCATGTCTCGCACCTCTCGCCTGTGGAACTCCCTTCCCTTTTCCTGTTTCCCTGTGAGCTATAATCTCCAGCTATTCAAGTGTAATGTCAATTGACATCTCCAGTTGCCTTGATCTATCCACTACCCTCATCCTTTCTTCTATCACTCCCATCTGATCTTGCTCTAAATTTTCTGTAACCCCTTGCGTCCTAGTGGCTTCCCACTTTGCTTGCGGTGAAATGCTTCAAAAACAATATTTTGCCAAGCCCTGTACAGACACATACCTACATATATGTACAAATGTAAAAACATATATGTATACAGATAGACCCAAATATATATATATATATATATATATATATATATACATGAAAATTTCTCCGATTTAACCAGTAGACAAGACAATATTTATGAATAAAAATGACAATAGGAAAACTGGTAATTGCTGACACATTTCGTCCAATGTGAACTTTATCAAAAGCAAAATATGAAAACTCGTATTTTGCTTTGATAAATATATATATGTGTATATAAAGGTGAACATTGAAGTCAACACCCAGAGGTGACAGTCTGTTTCATGCTAAATGCAATTGTCAGGCCAATGAACTGATGTGACAGTGTGTTGACTTAAATGTCCACTTTCATATCTACATATGCTCTATCCCTGATAGTGAGCATTTTAATCTATAATTATAGCATTCCTTAAAACTATATTTTAACATATACTCTCAGGCTTCACCCAGTCACTGTCACTTCGCAAAGTAAGATATATTCGCTACTTGAAATCTTTGAAACAAAACTTTCATTCATAAATTGGCTTGTTATAGTTAAGGAAAGTTTTACAAATAAATGCCAACTTATTGAAGACCAAGTAAAATGCAAATTTCAAACACTTTTCTGCGCTATATAAGATGATATTCCTAAACTATTTTTAATATGAAAATCAAGACAATCCTCGAATAAAAGAACACTAATGAAGGACAGTTAATTAATGAAACTTTTTTAAAATCGATATGCAAATTAGTTAAATCTGAAGTGTGATATTGCCTAGAAGTAGATAATATATAATACAGATATTGAGCTTTTAGTGTATAAATAGTTTGTAACATGTTTGTCATCTCTTAGTTGTGTGTCTGTCTAGAGCCATACAACAGGATGGTCAAAATGTCCAATTTGACACCTCATATATATATATATATATATATATATGTGTGTGTGTGTGTGTGTGTGTATATATATGATTAATCATTTCAAATTTGATATTTAATTTATTCAAATAGTTTAAAATGAAATTGATAATCAATAAGAGAGAATTAATAGTAATTATTATTTTATTTCTACAGTTTGCAATCACATTTTCTTAAATATTTGACCCATACCCAGTGAAAAGCAATAAAAATTTGGCAGTAAATTTGGTCATAAAATCTAAAACTGAGCCATTCCCATAACTCCTGCGTGTTGCAAGGATTAACATCACTTTAGAAGTTGGATTTAGATTTATTTTATAAATTAAACATTTCAGTTTTAAATCATGACAAAAATCAAAGATCACTCAAAGAATTTGAAAAAAAGGCCTCGAGATTTATCAATCTCGGTAAAGCAGGAAGTTTAATATATCCAAACACATCTGAAGACAAGAACAGATGCAAAATCTCTGCAATTTGTTGAACATTGAAATGACAAGCATTTCACAGACATGTTGCACTCAAAAAAATACAGTATTGGAGAAAACAAAAACAAAGGCTAATTTCATATTTAGTAAACGTTCCTAACCCCTAGTCAATACTCCTCCTACTTCTCTTGAACAAGCGCAGAGGCTCATCTCTTGTTTAGGAAGGGGTTCCTGGTACTTCTCCTTTCCTTCTCTCTGGCCTCCATAGTAGTATTTTAATGATTCTCTTGTGATGTGTGCAGTCTGTGGCAATGCCTCTTCATTCTAAGGGTACCAGATTGACAGTTTTCTACAGTTGTATAATATTGGGGTGCCTGTACAGTTGTATAATATCAGGGTGCCTGTAGTGCCATGTCGTGCATGGCAGGGTGTCCCTGCATGCACATCTGGTGGGCAACCCTAAGGCCACATTATGTTGCAGGCCACGCCAGCTCCTTTCTGACCTTGTCTCATTAGATGACTATCTGCTTCTTTTACTTCAGGCTTTCTCATTTTCACTACCAAACAAATCCAGAGATGGGTGTGCAATGTGGTTGGCCCTGATCTGGCATCTCGTTTATAGTTGCTCTCTTACAGATGTACTGTTGCCTGTCTTTTTCTACAAATACTTTCACAGTAACTGCTCTGATAAGCTATTTTCACTAGTTTGCAAACTGCATTAATTTAAACGTGCCACTATGTTGGCATCTTAGTCCCACCCTTTCACTGTCAAAATGGTTAAATGTAGCTATCTGTTCTACTCCAATAGCTTCATGTCCCACACTCCCTTCCTCTTAACTTGCTTCCCTGATAGCTATAATCTGTAACTATTCAAATGCAATGTCAATCGACATCTCCAGATACCTTGATATATTCCCTGTCCTTTTCTTCATCCTTTCTTCTTTCAAGCCTCTTTAATCTTGCTCTCACTCCCTGTAACTGCTTTGTGTTAGTGGCTTGGAATGAAAATCTTTAAAAGAAAAAAAACAATCACTTGAATGATTCCTGGAATGAAGTTATTTGGTGAGATAAAACAAAAATTGAACTTTTAAAATATAAACATTATATTTAGGAAGGAAAAAGTACAAAGAGTAAAATATAAAACTGAACATCTTAAAAGTGAAACCTGATGGCAGACACACCATTTTATGTAAGTAAGTACCTCCATTAATTTGCAATACCTAAGAATTTTTATAAATGAAAAAGCTTTCTTGAAGCTTTTATTTTAGCTTTAATTGAATACTAAAGGATTAAATTTACCGTTTCCAGTAAGCAAAATACTCCAGTGTATTTCAAACAGAAATTATATTGATTGGAATTAATCTTTTTTTCTAAAATAGCTGATTAGTGCCCTTTTTAGTCATCTTTCATCACAATATAATTATCTGTATTAAAAATCTTCCAAAATAAAATATACTTTTCTGAAACTTTATTTGAAGAATATTAGCTGATTTAAAGTATAATTAATCTGATTTGAAAAAAATCTTATTTACTTCAAGTTTAAAATAATACAGAAATGTATTTTTAAAACAGACTGTAGCTGTGTTTTTAATTGACAATCCCATGTTTTACATAATTGTCACAGCGATGACAGATCATGTCATAATGAGTGTTGTTCTATGGAGACTTAATCTATAAAACATAATTTAAGAAAATGACGTGAACACCTTTTACATATGATTTTTAAGTACTAAGTAATCTTAAAAATATTGAAAAATAATCTAACTAATCTAATTTTAAGAATGTTGATTTTAAATTTACTGACAATGTCATGTGTGGTCAACAATTTTTTAAAAAAATGGGTATGTTATGTAATATTTTGTATACATAAAAAAAAATTAAAAATTATTTTAAAAATCTTGGTGCAAAATAATTTGTATTAAGCTTTTCAATTTTTGATTAGGAAATGTAGTTTTCACAATATCACCTAACAAGAATAAACTAAAGTAGAATTTTAAAAGATGTTTTTAAAATTATTATAATTGAAATTAAAAAAAAAATTTCTTGAAAAAATATTTTTTCTTTAGATAATAGTGTCCTCAATAAATCTTATTTATAAAAGAAGTTAAAAGCTTTTCTAATTAAATAAAGTCAATTTTATTGCATTTTTAATTTATGATTTGGATTTTGGGGAAATGAGTAGTTTGAAAAAAAAAAAAAAGATGGTTTACATTCTCCAAGTCCTACTTTAACTAATAAAACAAATATTTGTGATGAAAATTTCATTTCTTGAAATTTTTAACCAAAATTTTCAAATGTGCTAGAAAAGACTAAAAAATTTAATAAAATAATAAAAAATTACTTTAGTCTTTCCTCTTAATAATAACAAACATTTTGACAATAAAACTTTTTTTTATTAAATTTGGGGCCTTTTTCATCATGCATATGCTGTTTTTTTCAGTGAAAATAGGAAGTACCTAATTTTATAAGTCTGCATTAGGACTGAAGGTCTCAGAAGACTCATCAGGACTGAGGTGGGAATGCATTTGCTAAAATATTAGTCTTCTTTCAAAAATTCTTTTACTCTATGCTATCATGTTCTGATTTGGAAGACAATTCATCTTCCAACAAGACAATGACCCAAAGACATCTACACCCACTTCAGAATGGTCAAAGAAGAATAAGATTAGGGTCATCTCAATTGCTTAGACTAAATTCAATTGAGTATTTATGACTAGAATTGAAAAGATACATAGAAAACTTATTGAAAATTACAGAGTATTTTTATAAACATGTTTATAAGTCATGAAAGAACCTCAATTAAGTATATAGAGGATCAAATATCTATGAAAAGTTAGTAGGATAAAGTATTAATATTATAGGAATAAAATAATTTGTAACTTTTTTTATATATTATCAATTCGCACAGTAAACTGCTTTACTAATGCAGTAGATAAATGCAATGAAATCGAATTTTGAATAATAGGAAAAATTAACAAAATCATTTGAGAGTTGAATATTTTTACATATAACTGAATGTTTATTTAAATTTGATTATTCAATTAAGTAATGCCTGAAGTTAGGGTTAGAAATGCAACAAAAAATAAAAACAAACCTCAGAAAAATATTCATCAAACTCATGCACAAAAACTTCTCCACATCAAGCACACTTCACAAGATATTCAATAAAAACAGTAAAAATCAGATACAGTTGCACGGGAGAATATGACACAAATAATGCGCAACAGAAAAATAACCAACAGACCACCTGCACTCTAACTGCAATGCAAAATATGAATGTCCCTTAAATGGCAATTGCACGTAAAACAATATATCAAGCTGCTGTAAAATCTCAGTAGATAATGAAGAATAAATATACAAAGGAGTAACTGAAGGACACCAGAAACAAAGAAACTATGCACACAAAACTTCCTTTCCAAATAGTAAATATGCAAACAGCACAACTCTTTCTAACATACTGCATATTTCCATATATAAGGCAACATTTAAATATAAAAATTATCCCCCCAAAATAGGGGGCGTCTATTAGAACAGTTACAGAAAGCTAACCTCAAATCCTGTGATGTATCAGCACTTATAAGTAGGCAATATGTTTGCACCATAGATCAATGTAAGCTAACAACTGCCTCAGTATGGTAACTACCAATGTAAATATTTCTAGTTGAAACCATTCATTTTATAATGCAGTATACAATTATAAATATAATAAAACTAATTTTAATTCTTGATTTCATATTAAAATGCAATATTCAAGAGTCGATTACACAACAAATTGCAAAAGTTCTGCTGAGCAACATGCAAAAGTAATGTAAACAAATATTTTATTCTTGATATGTAGAGCTATGGATGCGTTTACACCAATCATTATTTCTCATAGTAGTGTTAAATAACATTTAGGATAACATACAATCTGTATTTTTCAGTAACATAAATTATATGGTATTTTTAGGCAGTGTTAATGTTAAGGAGTGGTTTCACAGTGGAGGCTTGTATTTGTACTAAGTCAGTCCTAAAATAGGTTCGATGTACAAAACGTTAGGAACTTGATATAATAGGTAATGACGCAGAGAAAGATCGACTCCCTCCCTCGTTACTCTCTCTACTCCTACTTATTATAGGTGGGAGAGTCTATTAACTATAGAATAGGTGTGTTCCACTATAACATCCACCCTTAAAACTTTACTCCATAGAAGTAAACAGTTTTCTTTATTTATTTTTCATTTTTTACAAGAAATATGAAGAGAAAACAAAAAAATTCATTTTTTTTTTTTTTTTTTTTAAGCAACATCATAGCATATCTCATATGTTTTTTGATCCACTTTTAAATGATCAGTTGCCTTTCTTTTTTCTCTTCTGGATCGGTGTACCTCAGGTAAAATTGTTGCAGGCATTGTTAGGTCAAACGTATTGAAAAAACCACCTCCATCAGCAATTCTTCCGCGGGACTGCTGTCAACCACGTCTGAAAAACGTGGTCTGATCTGGTTATTGCACGTGAATTTTTTGCCTTTCACCAAGTACATCATATAGACAATCCGCTTTTCTATCTTTTGGTGTCTCTATAGTGTTACCAGAAACAACCTTCCGCTTTGAGCTTTTAAGGATGGAATCATAGTTTCTGTAGGTTCTTCTTGTGGTTCTATTTGTTCAGCCTGTAGCTTCCCTTTTGTTGATTTTGTGCTTCTTAACATTTTCTGTGGTGACTTCAGTTGACTTAAATCATTTAATAATACTGCATGTCCTTGGCTGCGGGTAACTCGCTCTCCAGTTTTTCTCGGTGTCGGCTTCATTCTTACTTTCTGGAGCTTTCTTTTCACGTATATCGTCAGTGTTACCCATTCAACTTTTTAAATACATCGATTTTTTCTAATCTGTCCAATTCTTTATCTATTCAATTGAAGCAAACAGCACATTCCTTTTCTTTTTGAATACTGCCTGAGCGTTTTCTTATAGCTGAAATTTTGCCTCCATCTTGGTACACATTCCCAAACCTGGAGAAAAAACAGTAGGAAATGTTTCCTTAAGTTTCTTTACTAATTTTGGGGCTTCTGAGTTTAAATTTTCAACCTTGTAACAGAAAGAATTTATCGGTAGATCCCATAATTGAAATTCTGTTATCCAATCCATACCAAGTAAGTTCGTGGTATTTTCTATGACAAATAGTTTAGCTATTTGTGTTTTTTTATTTAACGTGATGTTTGTAACAAATTCGCCAATAAAATGTATTTTTTCTCTCGTCACTGACCTCACAATTTTATTTGTCTTCATTAAAGTTGGTTTCCCCAACTTCTTCCACATATGCAAATTGTTGATTGATAGGTCGGAATTAGTGTTGAGTTGCATTTTTATTTTTTTATTACTTATTTCAACGGTAACAAATTTTCTGGTTATTCCATCGTTCACTCCATCGAACTTTAATTTTCTTATTTTATTATCTTTATTTTTTGACCTGCAGTGCAAGCTTTTATGACCCACTCTTTTACAGTTGAAAGATTTTTTATTCCTAAAATTGCAATATCTGTACCAGTGTAGTTCACCGCAAGCAAAACATGGCTTTGGGAGTTTTTGTTTTTTCTCTGGTATTTCACTTTATGTTTGATAATCCACAATTTTAGAATTATTTTTGGTAGACTGACTTTCTTGCAGCATATTTTCCTTACATGTGAAACGCCAGGCTGTTCTATCTTTTTTGACTCTTTACGCTAACATATCTTGTGCAGTCTTCTGCCAACATCTGTATCAAAATCCTTGGTTCATTTTTTAATTTTGACAGCACTAATGTTCTCAACTCTGCATCTCTTTCTGATACCATCCCTTGAACAAACACTAAGCACTTAAAATTGTCAACGCTTAACTCTGCCAGCTTGAATTCATCACAGTGCTTATTCACGTTGGCTGCGTACGTTATATAGTCTTGTTCATCATCTTTCATCAAATTCAAACATTTCCACCTCTTGTGAAACAAAGATGTCTTTTTACTAAATAATTCACTTAATATATTTACCACCTCGGTAAATGTCAACTCACTAGTTTTTTTCAGTAAAATGTAGTTTACCAATTTTTTATGTTCCTAACTTGCTTAAAAGAAGCCTAACCTTCTTTCCTTCAGACCATGAATGACAGTCCTCGTTATACATGTCCGTATATTTTTTATAATACTCCTCAAAAGTTATCTCTTCATCTGGACTGTAAGTGAATATTTCAATTGAATTCCATATTGTATTCTCTGGGGAAGAATCATTTTGTAGATTTTTCTCTTTTCTCTTCTCAGTTATTTCCAGAATTTTGTTTTGAAACTCCTTATGCATCTGTTCCATTTCTCGTTGAAACTGCATTTGTCTATTAAAAGTTTCCTCCGATAGTTGCATCTGGAATGTCTTCTGTTGCTCTAATATTGTCATCTGTTGTTCCGTCTGGAACTTAAAAAATTCCTGGAATATATTTTTGCATTCCTCCATCTTCACCAAAGTTTACACAATGCTTAAATATTGTAGAGGGGGGGGGTCCTACAAATTTGCAATTCGTGACCTTTTTGAGCAAACTGTCTTATTGAGAAAAAAAAATTCTTTTCTTAGTTGAGAATACGACTGATTTTTTTCATCACTAAGTTGACGTCTTGTCTTTCAAAAAACTTTGCCAAGTTTTTATTTTTTTTCCAAATGTGAA
Source organism: Acanthosepion lycidas (assembly GCA_963932145.1). Taxonomy (NCBI): domain Eukaryota; kingdom Metazoa; phylum Mollusca; class Cephalopoda; order Sepiida; family Sepiidae; genus Acanthosepion; species Acanthosepion lycidas. Next base: position 88,384,242 of record OZ010604.1, on the reverse strand, counting down.
TCCGAGATTTTGTCGCCCAAATAATTGTGACGAGCAAATTTTTTCTTTTTCCTCCGTATGAGTACGAATTTCATCACCAAATGTTGTGGCAAGCAAATTTTTTTTTTCTTTTCCACCGTATGAATTAAAATCCCTTCGCCAAATAATACTATGGTGAACGCTTTTTTTTTTTTTTTTTTTCTCCGTATGAGTATGAATTCCTGGTCAGCAAATTTTTTATGCGGTGAACAAATTTTTTTTTTTTTTCTCTCCGTCTGAGTACGAATTCTCGTGGCCAAATTTGTTATGGAGTGTGAATTTTTTTTTTTTCTCTTCCACTGTATGAATCTGAATACCTCGTCGCCAAGTGTGTTATGGCAGGTGAATTTTTTTTTTCTCTTCCACCATATGAATCCAAATACCTCGTCGCCAAGTGTGTTATGGAATGGTTTCACAGTGGAGACTTGTATTTGTACTAAGTCGGTCCTAAAATAGGTTCGGCGTACAAAACGTTAGGTACTTGATATAATAGGTAATGACACAGAGAAATCTAGTTGTGGTCGCTGATACTTTAGTATCTGACTAAGGGTCGTCTGGCATCGACTAACTGACCAATGCACTGATCGACTCCCTCCCTTGTTACTCTTACTACTCCTACTTATTATAGGTGGGAGAGTCTATTAACTATAGAATAGATGTGTTCCACTATAACAGTTAAGCAACAAAACATTGAAGATGCCATAAAATCTTTATTTCTCATGAAAGAATAGAAAAAGCATGAGACATAAACATGCATAATCAAAACTCTTTAAAATTATTATGATCATCACTATCTGACACAAAGAGACCATCATAAACATCATCATTTACAGTTTTGTCATATGTGTCCTTGTCAGTCATCTTATAGTGCAGATATCACAAAAATTTACATAGTTTTCGGGTATTATCTTATCACGGTCACCTTATATGTGGAAATTCACAGTATATGGATAATTACAAACAAAAACCAAATTACACCAAAATACATAGGAAGTTACATCTGTATACAACACAGATAATGTAACATATTTTAAACTAAACAAATAAGACAATCAGCCTCCCCACCCGTTGCCAAAAATACTAACAAAAAAATAAAAATAAACAAACAAATTAATAATAATAATCCAATTTCATTTAGATTCTTTTCAAAAAGAAGCTAAATTTAAGCTGAATTTAATAAGATTTATTTTACTTAATTTTTTAAATTAGCAATTTTAGCAAATTCTTAAAGACACAACAACAATATTTTTTATCTTTTATTTCTAGGGAATTTCTTATTATTTTTAATTAATGGCTATTTCTTGATTGGCCTAAGATTTCAGTCTGAGAAGAAAATAATTATTGTTGAAGTAAATACTAAAATGATATTAAAGTTGAACTCTCTAAAGGTATGAGAGGAAGAGAATATTTATCATAAAATCAAAAACATTCAGTAAAACTTGTAACTATAATGTAGACATGTCTATCTTTATAGATACTTCTCTTAAGCGATTAGGAATATATATTTTGCAACCAGACTGACTCGCCTATACTTTTCAAAATATGATAAGCAGTATTCTAAATATTAGATGTATTCAGTTGGCCTAAGCTTCTGTCCAAAGATGATCTGAAAATGACTTCAGCTCCCCAAGGCATCCAAAAAAACTCATAACTAAATTTAAACTAGAAGAAATTCATTCAACATATATGGGTTTTCTCTTCCCACCTAGACATTGATTTCTAATTTTTTATATTTTTTTTTTTTTTTATAAATGAACATTATATGTTTTCACCTGGTATAATGTATTTCAAATGACAGTAACTTAATTAGGAAATGTCGAGTTCATTTTGCAACAAGCCACCATTAAAAAAAAAAAAAAAATTTGTCTGGCTTTTGGAAAACATTCAGGATTTTTCTGAAGCTATCAACAAATGTCTCTTACTTTTGTTTTAAAAACTTAAAAATCATTTGTGTAACTATTTCTCTTGTTTTGTAGTTTGACAGTCTTTAAAAATAGCAAGCATCTTTTTTTAATTTGGTTTCAACATAATTTTGTGTATAAAATCTATTTTTATCTTGGGCTCTTATTATGATGACCCACAGTCAACATTGTCAATGTCAGTTTATTTTTAAAGATGATAAACCAGTGAAACTTATAAAAACAGGACCATTAACTTTTCAAATGTTTGTACTTTTGTAGTCAGGAATTTGTCTCATATCATATGTCACTTCATTAAGATGAAGAATCATTTAAAACCCATTCCTTTTTCATCAAACTAAGTCCTATCTCAATTCTGATAGGTTTAAATTTCCTGTCTTATTTACATATTTTCTATTGTCAGGTGATACATTTAAGTAGGTTTACCATACAATACTAATCTTTGAGAGTGAAAACTGATCTGATTATTGTCAGGAGAAATAGAATTTTGTTATAAGTTGCAGCAATTTGCAAATTCTAAATCAGGTTCAATCTTTTGTCATCTTGACCTTGTCATTTCACAGGTTAATGATGGGATATAAGATACAAGACAATAATTTATCCATCTACCAAGTTTATAATCACTGTTGAGACAATAGCATCAGTCGCTGCTATATTTTTTCTTAGTTACAACAGGTTTTATTTGTAAAGAAATCTTTGATAAAGAAACATGTTGAGAAAAAATTTTCTGCACATTTGTACTAAATTCCAAGAGTGTAAGATCTGTAACAATGTCTTTCGTTAATGCTTCTGCCTAAAGTAATATATCAAATTTATGAGTGCTAAAATGTCAAATTCCAATATGCAAAGAGCAAAACATATGTCCCTATACTTGTAACTTCTAAGATGAGAATTTCATTCCTTTGCATGTCATTGTAAAAAAACACATATTTAATCCCTATATATCTTGAATTTAATCCTACATACCTTGAATTCGGAAATTTATCTTGTCTTACAATCAATGAAAAATGACTTCTGATAAACAATATCAAGTCAAACAGTAAGAGTTTGACTAAATATTAAAGAATAGAGACTGGGAAAAGAAGAAAGATGTTAAAAGACCAAGATGGAAAATCTCTAGTCTTCCAACAAAGAATTGGTGTTTTTTCAATGCTTCAAGACTTTATCAGGGCCAATATTTTAATCATTAGTTTTATTAACATTGTAATTGGCTATATTTAATGACAGTTCAAATTCTAAACAAATATTTTCAATAACCAAACTGGTGATCAGTGGGGAAATTTTGGAGGAGAAACACTGTAAAAGCATCTTTTATTACAAGCATATATCATTCTTCTTTGACAAATATTAGAAATTCCTGTATATTGATTATAGTCATTTTTCTTTTCATTAAAATACTTCTGCACTGCATGTTTATCCAACAAAGTTACCCTTCAGTTTTTTTTTATCAGAGACTTTAAGAATAAGTGTTTCTTTTTAGTTTTAAAAGCTAAATTTTAAAAAAGGTTCTCAATTCCAAAGATCACAATTCGGTTGAACTGAATGTGTCAATATAAAAAAATGGTATTAATTGAAGCCTTTTAAAGTCTATTTCAACCATTGCTTACCAACCAGTGAAAACACTTTGATTGGTTGTTTATGAGATCAGTTTCAGAGCTGGAGCCTGATCCAAAATAAAAACCTTCTGAATGTTTTGTTGCAGTTCAGACACTTTTACTCCTTTCTGAAATCCATGGTAAAAGTGCAACTTTGCATCTTCAACATATTCATTTGTGGACAAAACATCAACATTTATTTGCATTTCATTGCAACTGAACAATGCAAGGTTTCAATTTAGAACACACCATAAACCAGCACCAGAATAAATTGGTCATAAAAAGTTTTGTTTTATTTTTTTAATCATTTCACCCCAAGCAAGGCAATAAAGCCATTCAGAGACAAAGTATTACTGAGTGTAAAGAGAAAAAGAGAAACATTAAGAGGAGAGGACAATGAAAGAACAGAAATTAAAAAGACAGAAGATAACAATTGACACTGAATTTAAATTTTGGAAGATCAAAGAGGCCACACAAAAGTTCCACAAGTGAGAAGTGTGAGAAAAGAAACTTATCATAGAACTTATAGTTGCATCTAGTAAAATGATGAAACCTTGCTGCTAATCTAGTACTATGCTTAAATTCATAAAGTTTAGGTACTATAGGGGGAAAGTAACTCAAGTTGAGATACCAGGTTAGGATGAATAACATTCTATTAGGTTGGTGCGAAAATAATGTCGTTTTTTGACGTTCAACTTCAAAAGAAAAACGACATTATTTTTGCACCAACCTAATAAATGATTCTTTGTATTTTATCAAGAATCTTTAAATATAGAGTAGGAGCACCAGATGTGGCAGTAATATTCAAAGCAAGGATTTTTAAGTTACTTAAATATTTAAATAGTTCAGGGTTATGTATTTGTAAGCACATTTCTTCAGCATTTCAAAAAGGCTTTTGAATGACCAAACATGGATCTTTAGTTTAATTGTAGCAGAACTGAAAGGCAGCAGTCTGTGGGGTCTGCTGAACTGACTACAGTTCACCGTTCTAAGAGGCAATGAGTGGCATGCGTAATATGTAAGCAGAATAGTGGATGCTTACGCAAATGTAGCAACAGTCCCTGGCAAAATGAAATACTGGACGAACGAGGAAAGAAAAGAATGGCCTACCTTACAAACGTCCACAAATCTGTGCGTCATGTGAAGTCCGGTTGCTCAACAGCAAAAAAAAAAAAAAAAAAAAAAGAATCAAAATGGTGGCGCCCATGTTTTATGACAGGTGGTCTCGGATGACTAACACAAAATCTCGTTGGCAAGTGATTCGGATGTAAATTATGGTCGGTCCTCAGCTGTATAAAGCAAGCCGTCTTTTGGGAGAGACAGAGGCGTTCTTGTTGGCGAGAAGTGAAGGTTGGGTGTGTGACCCAATTTTGCCGTCTCTACATGGCCTGTTGGATTGTTACGTTGGACAGTCATTGAACTGGATTTTGGCTACAAGTGTTGCGGTTGAGAGACGAATCTGTTGCAGACTTATTCCTACCGGAAGTTGACACTCATTGTTTGTTTTCTTTTTCTTTACCAACACATTAATGTTATTTTATATAAATCTAATTTAAACTGTTAGCATAGAAATTACAGTTACATCTCTTGCCATTTCAAATGTAAAATGATGAAACTTTGCTGCCAATCTAGTACTGCATTTGAATTCATAAAGTCTATGTACCATAGAGGAAAAGTGCATCAGAACAATTACCATGAAAATATTTCTAAAAAAAAACAAAAAAAACAAAAAAAAAACAAACACAGAGAAACTACAATATTGTGATGGGAAAGTGACTGAAGCCAAGTTGCCAGATCAGGACTGATAACTTTTCAGTTTCTTCACTGTATTTTATCAATAATCTCTAAATACATAGCAGAAGCACCAGACCAAATGTGAAAACAATATTTAATGAATGGTAGCAATTGATTCAATATAATCTTTTCACTTCATGTTATGTTTTTGGTATTAACCCCTTCCCCACCAATTACCTTGGGAAAAACATCTCATTTTCAAACAAATTTTTTTAATTGTTTTTAATATAGTAAGTAAGAAACTGAGGCACCTTGAAGTACCTGAGAGATGGCTAACACATCTACCAGATGTACGAGTTGATAATTTGACTTGTTTCAAGCACAGAAAGACATAAAAAGAATCAAGATCAACATATAAAGACATTTGTAGATGGTTTTTGAATGCTATGTTTTGGATGTGTTTATTCATCTGTGTCTGAAAAAGACACTTTCCACGAGGTGGCATCACATTTATCACCTGGTTGTACAGAATGGCATAAGAGTTAAGAGCTGGCAAGACAGTATGCTGTTTAGTATCTGGATGGACTTGAGGGTATAAAATTCAAAAGCTGCTTATAACCAATGACATAACAATTACCAGCCATACACATCCATGGTGTCTTAACAGTTCACAGCTGGATGTGTATGCTCACAAAATTGTTACAAGCTAAATGAAGACAGTAACACAGTACTTACCAGCTAGATATACTTGATTGTGTGACATTACTCACTGGACATACATAGTAATATAACATTCATCAGCCACATGTAAATGATGTTATGATAATTAGAAGTTGGTTATAGAGAATCAGTCATATCACACTGATCAGCTGGATAGGGTGGTGGATTTATTATCAACTGGGTGTATAAGAAAGCAAGAATGTCTATAATGAGGTGTTAACATTATTTATATTAAGATTAATGTCCTTATCTTTGTTGTTACAATCACAATGCTTTGACTATTGTGTTCTCCAAACCTCTTCAAGTGTCCAGGTAACCATTAAATTTTGAACTTTAAAGTGGGTAGAGAATTCTCATTCTGTTGTCTAAATCTAGGGATATCTTGTGTTGATTAATTATTCAGTTATAGTTAATCCTATTTCTAATTTATCCATACAACCCACATATCAAACTCACAATTACTTTTGTCAACAACTTCATTAATCAACACTTTAACAATCCATGGGGCAATACTGAGACTAGAACTTGAAACCCTAAACCTAACATTCTTCTTGCCCCCTCTGCCTTTTGTCACCACTTCCTTTTCTTTTTGTATTTCCTTCATTTTGTGACAAACATGAGTTTGGTTTTTAGAATTTGGTTGGAAAAAGCCAAGAAATGTAATGTGTTCAGGCAATGTTTCATAAAGGCTTCCTAAGATCTCTAAAAAAAAAATGATTTGATTAAAAAACTGGAAAAATAATTTTTGGTTTTAGTTTCTTTTAAGGCATATAGACCTCAATGGGTTATTTAATGCTGACAAGATTTTTAGGATAGATTAATATGAAAAGAATATGTATTAATATTTTTTCTTTTCTTTTTTTTTTCAAAATATTTATTGCTGGTAATACTTTTTCTTTATATCTTTTTTCAAAAATCTGTTGCTGGTAATATTTTTTTCTCCATTTCTTTTTCAAATAATAATTTTTTTTGCTGGTATATTTACTATAAAAACCTATTTTTATACTTTCATAGTGTTTTGACCTGGGGACAACAGCAACTAAGAGGTGGTTCCACACTCCTTAAAACCTCCCAATCAGAGGCCTTGTTGCCGGATGTATTTATTTATCATACCCAGGATAAGCATTTTTGGATAAAAGATGCTGTTTAACGCATTTGAAAATAGAGTCCATGATGAATATTTTATTTCCTGTATATTTGCATTAATTTTGGTCTTTTCTGTAAAATTTTTTATTTTTTTTTATTTCTATAGAGGATTTGACCAATGCAAGATCAGATTTAGTTTTTCTCATAATATGTCAGCAAAAATTTTGGCGACCCAATAAAATTGTAAATGAAATTAATATTAACTAAAATAAATTGTTGATCTTGGTGATATTATTGGAAGCAAACAGTTTTTTTTTGTTTTTTTTTTTTAATATTTTTTTTCTTAACATGTTCATCATTTTCAAAGAAAATTTCAAATTTGGAACTGATGTGCTGCTGGATTCATGGGAGATGTCCAAAAAAATGAATTATTGAAATGATGGTGACATCATTTTTACACAGGAAAGAATTTAATATCAGCACTCACAAACCCGAAATTCTTCATCAAATCAGCAGAAAAATTATTCTACTTGAAAAGTTGGCTGCTTTCTATGCAAATTTCCTTGCCTTGTATTCAGGCCATTATTTTGGGAGGGCACGATGCCTGAAATATTGTCTCTCCTTGCAAAATTCAATGTCTGTTATATTGTCCTCGATGATGAAAAATAAGTCATGACGTTTTTCTATCAGATTTGGACAAAACCATAAAAACTTGTTACTGCTTTTTGTTTTTGGAGGTTTGTTTTACATATAATTCAACAACACGTCAAGGTTTTTGAGAGCTGTCGCAAGAAAGGAGAGCTAAAATCACTTCATTACGTATATGAAAAAAAATGTTTATTTTATGATAATTTTAAAAAAAGGGAATTTCAATCAATTCTGTTGATTTCAAGTCAGCCATTTCAAAGCTGCAGTCAATCAAATCATCTGACTTCACTTTAAATACTATTTATTTCCACATTTAAAATACTAAACAGCTGACACAAATCAGATTTGAAGAGGAGTTTCGGTTCAATCAGTTTATCTTTCTTTTTATATGAATATTCATGATCTGGCTTAATTACTGATGTATATCAATTTCTCTTGAGAAAATTTAGTTTCACCTCTGAATTGATTTGTCTTGTCTTGAATGACAGACAACAAATAATTATTGAAATCTCTTAACTATCAATATAACTTTCTTTTGTGTTACAATCTTATCAGACAATTTTATTTATAAAAAATGCTTGAGACCAATGATAAATACAGAAATATCCTGTCCTACATCATTAATTGGTTCTAAAAGCTTGTCATCACCAAGGTTTTGGTATAAACCAGATATAATACCTTAAAAATGCTTTAAACACCATAAAAATAATGTAAATATCTAGCAGAAGAATATAATTATTGCTAAACCTTAAAGAACACTAAAAACCCATTTTAGTCATATTTTTTAAAGAATAATAAGTACAATAAAACTAGTACTTTCCTTGTGATTTGCCTTTAAAAATGCCTGAAGTATGATGACAAATGTCTTGCAATTACCATAAACAACACATAGAAAAATATAACCTTTGTTAAGGTATTAAAAAATTTAAAGAAAGGTCACTTTTTAATTTTTATCCATTTATTTTAAATATATTTTTTAACATCTTTTTATTATGATACTGGAGACATTGCCAAGTGAAGTATTGTCAACCATAATGACCTGTGTCAAAACAAAATTTACTATAGAAAAGTATTGTAAAGATGAATTTGACAAAGGCTGAAATGACATCAAGTTATGTATTACTGTACTTATGAGCTATTTAAATACCTATTTAAAATAGCAATACAAATAGAGATCATTATTTCCTATATCACTTTTTCTGTGTTCCTTTTCCTGTATAAACTCATGAGAATAAAATCATATTTCTTCAAAATAGGTAGATTTCTACCACCCGCTTTGGTCAATTTATTTTTAATAACTTTAGTAAATTTGAATCTTTTAAATAACTTTTATGATTCGTTGCAACTAAAAAGGTTTTTGTGACCTAAATCTTTTATAAATCCTTGTATTTTTCACCCTTCTTTAACACATTCTACATATTAAAAATTGATTTTCTTTACTCAAAACCATCAAAAGAGAAATTCCAATTGGATTTGCATGATTTTGATGCAAGACTGATACTCACTGAAATATATAAAATCTGACACATTTCTTGAATTCAACAATAACAAAGTACAAAATAAAAATTATGTTGATGATGATGTATGACTTATAGTGTCAAATCTAGCAATTTCCTTTCATCAACCACATTTGGAACTCTCAGGAAAATTCCTGTGTTAAGTCAAAAGAAAGCATTCACTAATATTGGTAAAACTCTGAGCCTTTGACCCAAGGAAGAAGCTTTAGTTTAAGCAGGAAATTCATTTCCTGTTTCTAACTGATATGTGCCAAAATCCATTTTGAATTCTGCATCTTAGGAAGGCACTGCCTTTCCTTCAACTTTGTCTATCCAGAGGAATCTTCTGCGGAAATTATCGGGACATGTGCGTGATGTGCTTGGAAATTTTGGCAGTGTAATGTCAAAGGTCAAACATTCCTCAGCAACAGAAATTTTCCTGCAAATGAAGATGAAGATCATGTCAATTATCAACGAGGAGAAGGAAATGATAGAAAATTGGATTTGGGAAAACTTATCATCATGTCTATTTTGTGATTTGCAGGGAAGAAAAACAGCCAAATTTGGCAGCGATGGTGGGACTTCATAACTCTACTTATTAGCAAAAGATTCATATTGGCAGGAACATGGTTATATTTAAAGTATTAGGTCAAGTCAGAAATCATTTTCATTTTGGCTTATCAAATTTATTATTCATAAAATAAAGTGCATTTATTTTATTCAATTATATATTCCCCATTATTAGCAATGACTTGTTACCACATATTGGGCAGCTCTTTGATACCTTTTAGGTAAAATTCTGCAGGTTCTCATATGAAAAAGTTTTCAACAAACTCTTTAATTTGGTTTTCATGAGAAAGTTTTCGCTATCAAAGCATTTTGCAGCAACTGAAAAAGATGATTGGTAGGTACAAAGTTATGTTCATATGGAGGCTAGAGAATGACCAAATTCCAAACTTTTTCCAGGTTTAATCTTGCAAACTTGCATTGTCATGACAGACAACAACATTTTCCTTATTGATGAGCACAGAGCACTTTTTGAGCAAACTTTGATGACCATGTTGCAACTACTGAATGTATAAATAGGCTTTTAGTGTTTCACGCATTGAGTTTTAAGAAGATTAAATCAATAATATGCCAATGATCCCATCACATGTATAACATTACCTTTCATCAATATAGCTCAGCTTTTTTAGGACAAGTTATGGAGATTTATCCTCATCAATCCCATGAATTTGCATTGCACCTCATCATATTTAAGCCATTTTTCAATACTTGTTATATTTAAAGAACTTTTAGTTAGGATGATATATTCATCATTACAAATACTTCCTTGAAACAGAAATTACTAATGGCTTAATGTAAGTGACAAAATGTTTTACATATTCCATGAGCTTTGTTTATTTGGAAACTTGAAAATTCAAAGTATTTTTCAGAAAAATATTTACTCTTGATAAAATCATGTTTGCTTGTTTAGCAGCATATTAAATCCTTATGGGTCATTTAATGTTGAAATTTAATTTTCTTGGGAACATTGATAATTTTTCATTTTTTTTTTTTTTTACTATAGAAATGTATTGCTGGTATTTTTTTTTACTAAGAAAATGGGGTAAAAAGATGCCTTGTTAATTTTAACACTGCCAAAACTAAACTTCTCTCCATTAATCATCTGAGAGACCCCGTTCTGCTTTCCATCTGCATGACTGATGTTAACCCCCAGAAAAGTAACTTATTGGGCCCTCTTGGGCTGAAGTGGAAGGACTATATTGAATCCATTGCTGGTCAGCTGCTAGGAAAGTTGGTTCACTGTGTCATTCGAGACAATTTTTTTCTTCAGAATCTACCTTATATATTGATAAGTCTAACAATCATCTATGCTTAGAATATTGTTGCCACATAAGTTTCAACATCCCTGCTATTTACCTTGAGCTCTTTGATAAAATCTGTTATGTAGTGTGCAAAAGGTTTTTCTTCCTCCGTATGAGTTTGAATCGTCGTCACCAAGTTGATATGTAGTGGTTTCACAGTGGAGGCTTGTATTTGTACTAAGTCAGTCCTAAAATAGGTTCGATGTACAAAACGTTAGGAACTTGATATAATAGGTAAGGACGCAGTAATCTAGTTGGGGTAGCTGATACTTTAATAGCCAACTAACAGTCGTCCGACCTCGACTGACTGACCAACTCACTGCTGACTTGTTACTCTTACTACTCCTACTTATTATAGGTGGGAGAGTCTATTAACTATAGAATAGGTGTGTTCCACTATAACAAAATCTAAAGAAGAATCAGCAATATTATTGGTTTTGATTTGGCAGCTGAGTTTCAGTCATTTTTCCACTGCCGTAATGTTGCCTCTCTCTGACGTTTTTATAAATAATAAGAATTCTCTGAAAACCAGAAGAAAAAGCTAAACCAATATTGGTGAATTTGATGGCAAAAGAAATCTTTACAACCAAACTGTAACAATTTGTATCTGTTCACCAAAGAAACAGAGTCTTGCAATATCTTCATGAAAGACCTTATAACCTATTAACTAATTCCAAATGCCTTTTGTCAATTGCTATCTTTAATTAGACTATCAGTATGTGGTCAAATCAATTTTTTGGTTCTGTGAAAGTAGCTCATAGCATTTTTGCTGCCAACTGAAACAGAAATCAAATTTTCTCTTTAACAGTCAAGTAAAGCAGAGATCTAGGGATACTTTTCCCAAGACAATGTAGCAACTACAAGTAAAAACAT
>OZ010604.1:87914785-88367285 GCA_963932145.1 Acanthosepion lycidas | reverse complement strand
CACTATACGATATATATATATATATATACGCACACTATACGATATATATATATACACACACACTATACAATATATATATATACACGCACACTATACGATATATATATATATATATATATATATGCACACTATACGATATATATATATATATATATACACACACACTATACGATATATATATATATATATATATACACACACACTATACGATATATATATATATATATACACACACTATACGATATATATATATATATATATATATATACACACACACACTATACGATATATATATATATATATATATACACACACTATACGATATATATATATATATATACACACACACTATACGATATATATATATATATATACACACACACTATACGATATATATATATATATATACACACACACTATACGATATATATATATATATATACACACACACTATACGATATATATATATATATATATACACACACACTATACGATATATATATATATATATACACACACTATACGATATATATATATATATATATATACACACACTATACGATATATATATATATATATACACACACTATACGATATATATATATATATATATATACACACACTATACGATATATATATATATATATATATACACACACTATACGATATATATATATATATATATATACACACACTATACGATATATATATATATATACACACACACACTATACGATATATATATATATATACACACACTATACGATATATATATATATATATATATATATATATATATACACACACTATACGATATATATATATATATATATATATATATACACACACTATACGATATATATATATATATATATATATATATACACACACTATACGATATATATATATATATATATATATATACACACACACACTATACGATATATATATATATATATATATATATATATACATACACACACACACTATGCGATATATATATATATATATATACACACACACTATACGATATATATATATATATATATACACACACACACTATACGATATATATATATATATATATATATACACACACTATACGATATATATATATAAACAATATACTATACGATATATATATATAAACAATATACCATATATATATATATAAACAATATACCATATATATATATATAAACAATATACCATATATATATATATATAAACAATATACCATATATATATATATATAAACAATATACCATATATATATATATATAAACAATATACCATATATATATATATATATATATATATAAACAATATACCATATATATATATATATATATAAACAATATACCATATATATATATATATATATATAAACAATATACCATATATATATATATATATATATATATAACAATATACCATATATATATATATATATATATATAAAAAATATACCATATATATATATATATATATATATAAAAAATATACCATATATATATATATATATATAAACAATATACCATATATATATATATATATATAAACAATATACCATATATATATATATATATATATATATATAAACAATATACCATATATATATATATATATATATATATATAAACAATATACCATATATATATATATATATATATATATAAACAATATACCATATATATATATATATATATATAAACAATATACCATATATATATATATATATAAACAATATACCATATATATATATATATATAAACAATATACCATATATATATATATATATAAACAATATACCATATATATATATATATATAAACAATATACCATATATATATATATATAAACAATATACCATATATATATATATATATAAACAATATACCATATATATATATATATATAAACAATATACCATATATATATATATATATATATATATATAAACAATATACCATATATATATATATATATATATATATATATATAAACAATATACCATATATATATATATATATATATATATAAACAATATACCATATATATATATATATATAAACAATATACCATATATATATATATAAACAATATACCATATATATATATATATATAAACAATATACCATATATATATATATATATATATATATATATAAACAATATACCATATATATATATATATATATATATATATATATAAACAATATACCATATATATATATATATATATATATAAACAATATACCATATATATATATATATATATATATATATAAACAATATACCATATATATATATATATATATATATATATAAACAATATACCATATATATATATATATATATATATATAAACAATATACCATATATATATATATATATATATAAACAATATACCATATATATATATATATATATATAAACAATATACCATATATATATATATATATATATATATATATATAAATAAACAATATACCATATATATATATAAACAATATACCATATATATATATATAAACAATATACCATATATATATATATAAACAATATACCATATATATATACATATATATATATATATATAAAAACAATATACCATATATTTTTTTGATAAACTGGACACTGATCTTCAGGAAGTTATTATCACTACTGACATTGAGTCATCATGGAAGGCGTTGTACAAAGCAACTCATGCTTCCTCTCTGGAAGTTCTCAAACTTCCACTGCGCAAACATCTAGATTGGTTTGATGAAAATGATACAGAAGATCAAAAACTGATTGATGAAATGCATAATTATCATAAGATCTGGGTAAATGATAAAAACTGCCAGACAAAACAAGCCAACTACAAAGGGTGTAAAGCAAGAATAACAACATGCACTCAGACAAATGAAAGAGTTGGTGGTCAGCCAAGGCTGCTCAACTCCAAATCACTGCTGACAAAAAGGACTTAAAAGCTTTTTATGATTGTTTAAAAGCAGTGTATGGCTGGCAAAAGCACAGTGTCTCTCCAATTCTAGCCAATGACTGGGATACTCCCCCTAACTGATAAAAAAGCCATATTTCAGTGCTGGAGAGATCATTTTGAAACAGTGCTCAACAGCACCTCAGTCAGAGATGATGAAGCTCTGTCTGCTGTAACACAATATCTTCAGGAAAAGCTCATGGCGAGGATGCTATCCCTGCTGATATCTACAAACATACACTTTGTAAACTACTGCATGATCTGTTTATTCAAATTTGGAGATCAGACCATGTTCCTCGGGACTTCAAAAATGCCTCTGTGTAACACCTGTACAAGAAAAAAGGTCTGAAAACACAGTATGCGATAACCATAGGGGCATCTCACTTTTGTCTATCAAAAGAGAAATTTTTGCAAGGCTCATCCTCAACAGAATTATAAAATACATTGTCGATACCATCTACCCTGAATCTCAGTGTGGATTTCACTCTTGTTGTGGCACTATCAACATGATTTTTGCCCTACGTCAGGCAGAGAAGACTCATGAGTTAAACAAGGAGCTATTAAGGTATTTGTGAATCTTACTAAGGCCTTTGATACTGAAAACAGAGAAGCACTCTATAAAGTTCTGAAGAAACTTGGTATTCCTGACGTTGAATATCATCATTTCATGTTGGTATTCAAGCTAGTGTTATATCTGATGGTCAGCATTCTGATCACTAAGGGAACTAAGCAAGGCTGTGTCATGATGTCTGTTTTGTTTGCACTGTTCTTCTCAGCTATGCTGAGGTATGCTTTTTGAGATACAAAAACTGGCATTTAATTTAATTTTCAAATTAATAGAGGACTGTTTAAGCAGAAGCAGTTTAAGTCCAAAACACTTTTACATACCAGTATTATATGCAATCTACTTTTTGCAGATGATGCTGCCCTTGTAGCTCTTTAGAGGAAGCTCAAGATTTACTCAACTGGTTTTCTGCAACATGCAAGGCATTTGGACTTGCTATCAGCATCAACAAAACTGAAGTTGTTCATCAACTTTACCTGACACCAAGGCAAATTCGAGGTGTAAAGCAGAGACCCCCTGTAAGTTTCCTGAAATCTCTTTACTAATTGATGGAAAGAATCTCAAGTATGTGAAATCTTTCAAATACTTCAGGAGCATGGTAAATTCAAGTACATCACTTGATGATGAGATTGTTAATCGCATTGCAAAAGCCAGCGCTTACTTTGGTTTGCTGCATCATAGGCTATGTGATGAAAGGGGAATAAAGCTTTGCAATAAAATTCAAGTGTACAAAGCTGTCATTTTGTCAACTCTTTTTTATGGCTCATAAACTTCGACACTTTATAGATGGCGCATTAAAAAACTAGATGTCCCTTCCATAAAGGTTGTCTCCGTACAATCTGTGGCCTAACATTTGATGGTCAAGTGTCAAATGCCAACCTTTTCGAGAAATGCAAGATTGGTACTATTGAGACTTTCGTAATGCAATCACAACTTTGTTGGGTTGGCCATGTGGCAAGGATGAGTAATGGTCACATACCAAAAGTTCTTTTTTTTACAGTGAACTCCATAGTAGTGATAGAAATGTTGGTAGACCTTAGCTGAGGTATAAAGATAAGCTAAAGAACAACCTTTCTTGCAACAACATTCAAGCACTTTGAAGAGGTAGCTATGAAGAGATCAGAGTATCATTCTCGCTACCATTCAGGAATAATGCACTATCAAGAAGTAAACGTCAGTTGACTATGTGAAACACGAAAGCAAAATAAGACATCTAAAAGTGTTCCTGTTCCACTTGGATACAATACAATTCTCCTGTACTATTTGTGGTCTTTTGTGCAGTTCTTGAACTGGTCTCAAAAGTCATGCCCATCATAGGCATGCAGATAATTCGTTCATGGTCGTCAGAACCTCAGACTCAAACTCAGTCCATTATATATATATATATATATATATATATATATATATATATATATATATATATATATATATATATAGCCAAGAGAGAGAAATGTAATTTCAATTGTAACTAATCAACTCATTCTAGTGTTTATTCATTGATTTACATTTTTATGACAGAGCAAAATCGTCATGCGAGGAAATAAAGTTCTGTGAGTTAAAACTGGAATAAGTGAAAGAATTTGGAAATATAAATGGGTATGAAGAACAAAAAAGAATCTTAGTTGAACAGAACAATCATCAGAAAATTTTATTTATTGGATATTTGCATCCGTTGTATTTCAAGACAAACCTAATTAAGGATAAACTAATGTGAGTTAAGGACAGATTTTTAACAGGACCTCTAGCTTTGATCAAGGTGACCTTTTACTTTGACCAAATCTGATTGAATTCTAAATCATTAATTAATCTCATTCTGGTTGGTTTTGACATTCTATTATACACAGGATTTATGCGTGTGAAACCAATAGTGAGACAGAACATATAATATATATATAAAAAAAAAACAGCAGCCATTATAATTTCAGAATGCAGTCATAAAACTAGGAAATATTTATTTCTGTTTGTCAAAAGCCATTTTCAAAGCAATAGCTGCCAAAGTAATGATAATTTCATGTTGTCTTCTTCTATGGATGAGAAAATTGAGCACATTGACTTCTCAAACACAAGCCAGGCTTATCTTATTTGCACAAATGATAACTAACAAAAAATAAAGTGTGAGTCTGCTTGGAAACTTCATTCAGATAATGAATGACAAATGCCATTGTTATCTTCGACTCTAATCTTCCATGTCTAAACTTATTAAGTCACAATCTTTCACAGTTCAATTTTTAGAACAAATGATATTCTCAAAAGGAGACATCAGAACTTATTTCATTTCAATCTAATATCCTCATCTTAATAGGTTTTTTTTAATACAGTCTTCCACTTGGCAAGTTTGTTGATTATCACAGAGTAAGCATTACATATGCATTTTCATACACACAGAAACACTATTTACACCATTTACATTGTTCAGACTTTTGTCCTCATCTTTATTAGAATATTCATGTTTCCGCTGTTGTATGCACTGGCCTTCTTCAAGTGATTTTTAGTTTGTAGGAGAGGCTTTGTAAATCACAGATACTATAATAGTAACACCTTTAAACAATATTCGGTGAGACACTGCTAATTCACATATATATATATATATATATATATATATATATATATATATATATATGTGTGTATATATATATATATATATATATATATATGTGTGTGTGTGTGTGTATTTTTCCTTTATGTGTCACATGATCTAATTATTTCAAGAAGAGGTTGACTGTGCTAGCTCTCTGGCACTCCATGTTCAGACCCAAGTGTCAGCAGTGACACTTTATTGCTATATGACAGTGATATACATGGGAATTTTGAACTGGACCCTTTACTAAAGAGAAATAACTGAGATATCCAGAAAAGACATGATATGTGGAATGAGAACATTCTACCTCATCTAATGAAATAAAAGATCCAATGTATATTACCTGATGAAAGCTGGAGTATACAATGGCCGAAATGTTAGGAATATGACAAGTTTGAACAGTGGAAATAGTGATAATACCTCATGTCAGAAATAGAGACAAATGTTTTATCAAGGCCATAAGGCAAGTTAAATCTCTTTCGATATAGTTTTACTATAATTTCCAAGTCATTAGGTCTTATAATATATATATATATATATATATATATATATACACACACACAAAATCTTCACATTTGCCTTATTCATAATAGAAGAGTGCTAAATATTGGAGACAGGATATTTATAGATATAGACAATTTGGCCATAAGAGTCAACAATGCATGGTGATTGTTAGTGTCATGCTTCAATGTGATCTTCAGACCAAGTGCTATTCCTACTTAGCATGACATAAGGTGGATTGTGTGTATGAACCATGTCAGAGTTAAGGGAAGTCAGTGAAGAGGAAACTGGCCATTTCCAGTTTTTTGTCTACAGTTAATGCAAAGGTTTATTTATGGCCACTAGAAATTTATTTATGCTGGTTGTGTGGTTGGAGGAAGTATGTCTGTATACAGGCTAGGTTTATTTATGGAGATGGTTCCAGATTGTTTATTTATGCATAATCATTGACCCTTAAGTAGATTTGAAAAAAAAAATCTATCTGAGAAAGTTACTAATTGAATTGAAAAATCCTTCACAGACACCCAAACATTGGCATGCAACCATGATATATGTATAGAGCTGGTCAGGTGCTCAACTGTGCAGCAACCCTATACCACACTCAGACGTAGGACTGATGATGAACAAATTCTCTTTTATGCAAATTTTAATCAAGGACAACAATTTAATTGATATAAGCATTTAAACATGAATGCTTTCAGAGTTTCATTTCATGTATTCATATGTAAATTTGAATGCCACACAGTCCTTGGTGCCAGATCAGTGGGTCAGAATATTTCAAAAACTGCTGATCTATTAGAATTTTCATACACAATCACCTCTAGATTTTACAAAAATGACCAGAAAAAGAAAAAAATTCCATTGAGTAACCATTCTGTTAGCAGAAGTCCATTATTGATAAATTTGTTTGGAGGAGAATGGCAAAAGTGGTTCAAGCTGATATAAATCCAACTCAACTAATGACTCTTTCCAATAGAGGTATACAGAAGAACATCACTGAACAAACAACATATCAAACCTTGAAGCAGATGGACTACAACAGGACAAAACCTTGCTGGGTGCTACTCCAGTTATTTAAGAACAAGAAAATGACACCGCAATTTTCTAAGGATCACAAAAATTGGACAACAGCAGATTGGAAAAAATTGCATGATCTGATGGGTCTCAAGTTCCACTGTGAAATTTTGATGGTAAGGCCAGAATTTAGTATATACAACTAAGGCTAATGGTTGTAATGCAGTCATATAGAAAATATTTTCCTGGCATACAGTGGGACATATGGTACCAATCAAATATTGTTTAAATGCTTCAGACTCCCTATGCATTGTGGTATTTAATTATGTATCAATGTAAGGTGATGCTACACCCACCCTCTTGTTTCCACTTCCAGCAGAATAATGAAGTATAAAACAAAGAACAGTCGTAGATTGGTTTATGAAATACAGCAATGACTTTTTCTCTGTTACATTGGCTGCCAATGTCACCAGATCTCAATCATATACTGCACATTTAGAACACATACAAGATTTCAATCTAGAAGAATTGCAGGATGACATAATAACAGCAGAGGTCCTAATTTCTAAAGAGTACATCTTGAACAATGTTGAATCCATGCCAAGGACTGAGGTGGTTCTGAAGGCAAAATGGGGTTCAATCTGATATTAGAAGAGTATTCCTAATAAGAAATGACTGGTCAATATATATTATTTATTTATAATTTTATATTTTTTCTTTGTGTTTTCTTCCCTATGTTTTGATGTTTGGAATAAAGTTATGTTCATGCCTTTCTAAGTTAAAAGATAACAAATTTCTTTGTATTGTTGAAACAATAGAAATAAATAAAATCCGACCATTTTCTTCTATGATATAGCCTGATTGATCTTTTTAACATTGAAAATCCTGATCAGCTCCCACATCAGATGATTGAGTTTATCATGAAAGTGACAGTAAAGACTGAAAGCTTGTTAAATGTTTTCAAATGTGATTTTAAAAACATCAGTCAATATTGGACATTAGATTGGCCATATATCATACCAAGCATTGTTAAAAAAAACAATGACAACTTTTATCTATTGTTATTATTTAAATATCATGTGTGCACAAGTGGAAAAAGTTTTTGTGTGACAAATGAGAAATACTGGGAATTTTAAATTTAAAGATGATTTTTTTAATGTATGTTTTGGGTATATAATATAGTCAATTTCATTTAGATGCTTTTTATTTTTGTTTCCATCACTACTGTTATTAAATATTCCATATTGTGATAATAAATGATATGCCAAAAAACAGTGAAACATAAGAACCTGGGTACAAATTTATTGTGGACAATCTAGTAATTAAAGCACTTTCTAAACATTTTCATCTGAATATATTGCTCTTACCTTTTACTTACAGTAACATTTTTATATCAAAATTGTATTCAGTCTCATTACAGTGTGCAACTAATGCATTTAATGTGTTGTTTTGTAAATGATCTCTTTTGTATTCATATGATCTTTTATTTAAACTCCTTAAGGTTTCTCCAATATATTCCTTCTGGCAATTATTACAAGTGATAGAGTAAATTCTTCCTTCAAGTTTTTAACTCATTATTTTGTTTGCTATTAAGTCCTTTATTGGGTTTGTCAGGAGAGATGGCTTTTCTATTTTGAAATATTTTATAAAACCTTTATTTTGCACTGAATATGAAATAGGGGATTGTAGCAACTTGAAAGTATTTTCAATGTATTTCCCCTTTCCATATAAATATTGAGGGTTGCAAATTCTGAGTGCTCTTGAGTAGAATCTGATGATTATTCCAGATTTTATTGTTACGATGGTAATAGCAATTTATAAAATTATTTTTATTAGTTGATTTTTCGTGGGTACTAAGTTTTAAGGTACTGTTAACAAGGAGTATCATGAAACAGTTTGTCGCCATTCAGTTTTGACCTCAGTGTCTACTTTTATATATGTTCTATCTCTGATACTGAGTACCATAACCATAGCATACCTTAAAACTATATTGTTATCATATATATATATATATAATATTTTTTTGTTTAAAAATATGATTCCTTCGAAAAAAAAAAAAAAAAATATTATGATAAAGTTCTACTTCTGTATGGAGCAGTTTTCTTAAAAATAAAAACAAAAATAGTAAGGAACTCTGGATCATGCACCCAATGTGTTCTTTTCTATTTTCTGCATACAAAATCAAATTATATATATGATAACTACCATTTGTTTACAGAAGGCCAACATTTTCAACATTGAGCTGAGTCACCATAAGTCCACAGATGACTTTGCATATCTGCCTCATTCTTGTATATCATTTTTTTTTGGGGGGGGGGGAGCGGGAAGAGAGTCTTGAAATTGATTTTCTCTTTGGGCACTCGCATGCACCACTTCAGCACGGTGGCAGACCTGCAATTTTTATCACAAAACTGACATAAGTACCCTGTAATCCTGTCAGGAAGCACATCCACATAGTTGACATTATACTTCTAATTACCATGCCATCTTAGCTGACTAGTAAATCCAATATGACATAGAATAACTTTCCCGCCAGATGCAGTGACAGCTCATGGCTAAAATTAGTGGGAGCGCTATTTCAGAAAATTTTTAGCCATTGTTTTAATATTGTGCAAAACAAAACAAAAACAAAAAATAAATTATGAATAAACTTTAATATGTATCCTCAAACAATATCTATTTCAATGTGTTTTGAAACATCAGTTGTGCCATCAGCCATGATGGCTTCAAACATAGCTTCACTAATGTCTGTCCTTATCTTCTCATGGTATATTTGTAGCAGGCTGCCAAGTATCTCATTCTGAATGGTTTTATAAAACTATACTGGTTTCTAAGTGATTCTTCAAATCTGAATCTAATTTAAATGCCAAATTTATTAATCCTCTAAGTACACCTGTATTAATGAATCCTCTTTTTCATCATATCCATGTAAGGGAGTTTCAAAGATTCCACAAAATAAAATTTCATGGATCTTTTTAACCTTCATTTTATGCTTCATTGATTGAAAGTCTGCAAACCTCACTAAATTTCTTTAATATTTACGTTTCCTAAAAGTGACAGTGAAACCACATTTTCAATATACTTCTTTGACATCATGTTTTTCAGGTTTTTTTTTTTTTTTTTTTTTAAGCACAACACATGCTGCCAAAAATAAACACTACCTTATACTTGGACAATAGGGTCAGCACTGCATGAGTGACAGTGCTCTCTCTAACCAGAGTTTCAGCTTCTTTCCTCTCAAACACGTGAACATGTGCACAACAGCTAAACAATACATTACTAGAACTGTGAAGCACACAGTTCCATACAAGGATTTTTGTCATTTTTCATGAATGAGAGGATGTCTACTAACATTGAACTAAAGGATAATATAATAAAGAATTAAAGAAAAAAATGACTCATTGAATATTATCAATAATATTGAGTAAAAATAAGGGGGGCTGCAGTCCCACAATACCTGTACACGACCTGCCACTGCCTATACATTACATATAAGCTCAAACTGAATATCTTCTGGAATTGAGACTACATCACCTTTCCTCAGAGCTCTTTTCAAATTTGAATGCTTAATCTTTTTAATCTTAAGGCAATTGTAACCATGAGAAAATAAGAATTCTCCAGTCAGACCTATTCCCTGCCTCTTTTTTCAGTTTTGACACTATTTCAAGAGTTTTCATGTTGTCTTTAATAACATCCTTGAAATGTTTCTTGAGTTTATGTCTGGGGCACTTACCAAGAGCTATCACTCCATAAAACAACAGCTTTGGCAATCTCTCTTTTCCTCGAGACAGCCTGCCCAGTGTTCATTGCAATATATGGAGTCAAATGCCTGGTTCAGATCAACAAAGGCCTGATACAGTGCAACATGATGCTCTAAGCATCTCCCCTCCAGAGGATTAACTGACAAATGTTTAGAAAATCATGTTGTATCAGATATATATACATATATATACATATATATATATATAAATTGATTCATCGAGTCTGATAGCAAACCTCAGGAAGCACTGGACGGCCGTTTCGTCCTATATTTGGGACTCATCAGCAGTGCGCATCCACTACCGAGGGAATCGAAAAATGAAACAGCCGTCCAGTGCTTCCTGAGGTTTGCTATCAGACTCGATGAATCAATTTATATAATTATCAAATCCTCCTCATTACTATATATATATATATATATATATATATATATATATATATATATTATACACATATCGAGACATATTTCATTGAATAATTTAGATAAGTTTTGTTTACTTATTTTTAATTCGATCCTTTTATATTCACAGACAAGATTTTTTGTGCCATTATTGAAGCATAAGAGAAAATCACTGTGTTAAACTTGTCTAAATCATTCAATGAAACATATCTTAAGTAAAACATGCTGCCAAAATATATGCACATATATATATATATATATATATATATATATATATATTCAAATTGGTTTGGAATATCTCTAAACCATGAATAGCATGGTGGAACCTAATCACTACAGTTTTCGAGGTGTCAAAGTTAACTGAAATGGATGAGTGGAAGCCACTTGAATATTGGAAAAGGCTAACCTGCATCCTAATGATTCATGCTGGGCATCAAAATGCCGTAATCATGTTACCTGCTCAATGCTCTTTAAACACAGTGCAAAACAATAAGATATGAAATGGAAGGGTGCAATGGAGATTACAAGTTTTGTAGGGAAGAATATAACAGATGTTTTGATTGCCTCCGTACACCAAAATTCATCCAACTGCAGAAGATTGTGTTGGAAGACTCAGGCAAGGGAATGCAGGCTTTTGCATGGGAAATGGGTGTTGCAATTTCCACCATGAACCTGGCCTTCAATACAACAGGTGTAAATGTCAACTTCTTTCAGAAAAGACTCAAGAAAATTGTCTGACAAAACCAAAGGAATTGATAAACAAGATGAAACATCCTGTTGAACCAGGGACAATCTGGTTCTTCTCTGAGGAAATAAATACTCAAAAATTAATATAACGTGATTTTCTAGTTTTTTTTTTTTTTATATTCTATCTCTCACTTTCAAGATGGACCTACCATGATAATTATAGACCATTTTTCTAAGGTGGCAAACTCAGAAAATCAGCAGTGGATGAAGTACTTATTTTCCCCACTGTACATTAACTCCTTTTACTTCATCTAATACACCCTGACCCTATATATATATATATATATATATATATATATGTTTACATATAATTATTTGAGAAGGTGCTAAAAAATTCTCATCACAATCCAATCTCCAATATAATCAAATGGTTAAACATCCAACTTTTTCAATTAGTTCCTGTTTGAGCCAAGAACTTTTCAGCACCCCTTGTGAATGGAAGTAATCAAGAGACTGATGTCCTATAATAAAAATCAACAAAGCTGCAAACATTAATTTCAATGAATCATTGTTCTGGAAAGATTCATAATCTAATAAATACAAAATTATGTCAAAAAAAACCCCAAAAAAACAAAAACATTTCAACTGACCATGAATATACAATGTCCACAGAAAAGCAAAATATTGGCCAATGAAGAGTCGATCGTGTGCAATGTTTTATTCCCATAATTCCTCTTCTCAGATAGAAAAACTAGTAAACACAAACAAAAGACAGAAAACAATTTCTGAATTGTGTCACAGAAAAGCTAATTACCTAACAAAGTAGAAATAAAAATAAATTTGAGTTTCTAGCAACATAAACTTTGACTTGAAATGACATAAAAGATTCCCAGTTTGTTTTTTTTCTGTTTGCCACTCACATAATTACTGTTTTGTCTTTCTGGTAAGAAAAGATTTTTCTAACTAACCTCAAGCTTTATAAAATCTGCTTTTTGTCTTGGTTATATTAGTCATACACAATATCCTGGTTTAGAATTTGGTTTGCCGAGATCAAAACTGAATGCTTTAGACAATAGGCATTATTATTATTATTATCATCATCATCATTTATTACTTGCACCTCTGCACCAGAAATATCTGGAGATTATCTTTGGTGAACTGAGTAACCAGTCTCCTTAAGCTTCTTGCAATCTCCTTAATATTCATATAAGCGATTCAATGTAACTGATTCAGTTCTTTCTTCTATCTCTAATTCCTTTAATACGAATGCAATGGTCTTTGGGATCATTAATAGCGCTCCACTAATTATGGAAATAACACTCACTTCCAAGTTTAACAGTTTCTTAACCTGCATACAGTGAGAGCAAATCCATTCAAATACCTCTCAGTTCTGTTATCAGATTTGTGATAGACTTAACCCTTGAATATCAAATTCTCACAATCTGTAATTCTGGGATCTTTTGGAAAGACAAACCATGGTCCATTCTAAGTATTATCTTCATGTCTTGCAACTCTCAAACACTATTTTGATCTTTTTCCAGTAAATGGAGATATTATTTATTGATTATGTGAATTTTTCTTCCTTGGATCTTCTAGTTTATTTCCAGGGTCTTTGGAACCATTCTGAGTGTGCTAGTCATAAGGAGCACAATTTTTGCCTCTTTATTTCACAGTTGTTACAGCTCTTTGGAAAATTTTTTGGTACTTTTATCTTCTCTCATTCTCCTTCAGTTACATTATGTGATCCACTGTGATGGTTTTCTCTACTGTCTGATAGACGTTCCTTGATATAGTTATTGGGTCGATTCCTCTGACCTGAATCACAAAATTTAATCTTATTTTACAATTCATGAAGAGAGATTTTGTTTATGCCTTTTGTTTAATTTAACCCAGTTAATCCTTTTAGTTTTTGTATTTCTTTCTGAATAGTTTACTTCTTTCATTTATCATAACTCATCTTTACCATCGAGAAAATTTACTATTCTCTTGTTGTCTCATGTTTTACATGTCCTCATCTTTTTATATCATAGTTGATCTTCTGCTTGCTTCATTCTCATATATGAAAAAAGTTGAAATAAAATTGGCTTATTAACTCATACTTTTGTCTTTTATTAAAAATAGCAACAAAGAAAAAATATGTTGATATATTTAAGACAAAAATCTTTTAATCATTTAAAACAAATTTGACAGATTGTAAAAGCAAAATTAAATGTAAATTATATTTTAGTAATGCACTTCATTATAAAGTAATAATTCTTATTGTGTTGCCATATTTTTGCATGACTTTTAAGAGCAAGACATTTCATCTATTTTTCTTATCATTCTTAATGTGCAGTCAAAATTCTTTCCATTCTTGATTTTGCATGACTATTTGGAGTGAATACATATTCTCTACTTAAATCTCAATTTAAATGCAAAACAAATATTTGAAATTAACCAGTCTTATATATTATTATCTTCATTAGGTTAAAATTAAATAAAACAGGAAACTTTACATTTGATCCACTGGGCCATATGATCCAAAGAGTTGTGAGTTCAATACCTGGCCACAGCAGAGGTGAACAGAAAAATTTAGAGTTGAGTTACTAAAGGGAAATAACTGAAACTGAGATATCTTGGAAGAAGCATGGCACATAGAATTAGAACAATCTACTCTGGTGGACAAAATAATGGGTTTGGGGTGAAATTTCAGTCACCTGAAAAAAGCCGGAGAATACAAGAGCCTAAATGTTGTGAATATGACAACAAAGATGAGGCAACAGTCTGAATAATGTAAATAGTGCAAAGATTTGGTCAGTTGTCTATAATTGAGAAGTTCTGTTTGAATTTCTTCAATATTTGTTTTATTCAATTGAAATTCCAAGATACAAAAATCACATTAAAAAATTAATTTATAAATTTTTCAGGGATTCTCTTATATTCTATCTCACTTCATTTTCTAAAAAGCATAAATTAATGATGAAAAAGCTACTCAGGATTATCATGATCTTTGTTCCTTTCTCAGTAAGAATATTTCTTCTATAATGATGTATAAGATATTATTTTTTTTCTTTTGGTAACTAATGACTTGATAGAAGAGACTAAAATACATCAATTAAAAGCTATTACTGAGTTAGTATCCTTTTTGAGTATACTCATATGTTAAGTAGGATGGAAGAAGTTGTATGACAATATAGTATATGAAAAAAATCTATTTCAGGCCAAATCTGGGTTGTTTGGATGAGTGAATTCTCAACTTGGATGTATGCTGTTTTTTAAGAGGTACTCTGACAATCTTTTCCAGCTTGGATCAAACTACATGGATATTGTATTCAAGGAGTCTTTTATAAAATTAGTTGTCTTTTTGTTATTAAGAAGAAAAATAATGGGGTCTTTATAACAGTCCTAGAAGAGAGTTACCAATGCTATGAATACAAAACAGAATGAGTCTGAGACATTTTGATCCATCACTTTTTCCCCCTCTATCCATTTTACTAAGGCATTCTCTCCTGTTCACATTAAAAATACATTTTTATCCCTTTTACTGCACAATATATCAGATTTTTTTTCTGATGAGTAAGAAAAGTCTCAAGGAATTATTCCTTCTCTTCCACCATTCTTTTCAGTGTTTCTGTCAATAGAACAATTGTGATTTTATTTCATGTTCACTTTTGAATTCAAAATGGATTCCTCTAATTCCCAGTGACATATTTCCAAAATCAAAATCTATTTCACTGTTAGATTTTTATGACCTTCCCAAAAGAAAGTCGTTATTTTTTGACTCCTTAGGTTTGGTTTAAAATCTTCGCAAAAGCACTTAATAAAATTATTTTCTGAGGTTAGACACCACTGAGAAATTGTTATCATTTTGAAATAAGAGTCATTTTCAAAAGTGAAGATTATAAATTAAACAGCAAAATACAAGAGAAGTGTTAATTTTCTAGATTTATGTTTGCTAATGTTTTCCTGTTATTCTAAAAGACAGACATTTCTTTCTCTGGACATTTTCATATCTTAAAAGATATTTTGCCAAACCTTCAACTAAAACTCGTGAAGTCACCATGCAAAATGTTATTTCTTCTACCAACCCAAAATGACTCATCAAATACAAAACTAACCAAACCATGTTTTCTATCAATATCATTATAAATATACATCTGCAAAAAGGTGAAATCTCTTTATGTGCAGCTAATATGCACCTGAAACATGTCACTGAAAAATATAATCAGTAAAGAGAAATCAATAAGAAAATGAATAAAGGCAAGAAAAGGAAATCAAGACCACAATCTTCAATGTATTTTCTATTTAACAGTATTCATCAACACATTGGAACACAAAGATTTTTTTAGAGGAAATATTAATTTCCACCAATATCACCAGTCACATATTGAGATTGTGTTTTTTTTTGTTTTTTTTTAATTAACTGAGGAAAAAATAATTATGACCTCTGTAAATCAAGTAAATTTTGAAGAGAACAACTTTTTATAAATTTATTTTTACGCAAATAGTAATGTCAAATGCAGAAGCCATCCTTGGTTTTCCTGGAAGCAACTGCCCCTGCCCCACAAAAACTTCAGAAATTGAAAGTATTATGTATTGAGATTTCAAATAAATATATTAAAAATGAGTGAATAGTTAATTATCTCACAGATTCTTTCTTTTCATGGTATCAAAATAGCTATGGTCATCCAAACTGTAAAGCCTTTAACTCTTTTCCAAAAGAGCTAATGAAACATTTCTGGTAATGATAATACTGACACCTAAAAAGAGAAATTTGTACAAAATATATGTTTGTAAATGTGTCTTTCTCTCTCAGGTTTTCCTGAAAATGCAGAGGATGAATATATTATTAAATATTTTATATACATTTTAAATGTAGTGTTCCTAAAACTGCTGGGATGAGGCTAATAAAAACTTTCCTCTATGACACTGACAAAACAAATTTATTTAAAATATTGCAAAAAGATTAAAAACATGAGAAATTAAAGATAGATTTTATATAAAGAAAGCTCTTTCTTTTAAACCACTTGTATATACATAAATATAGATAGATATAAATGTGTATACATGAATATTTACCTTGTATCTGACTGGGAATCAATGAAGGTTCAATAAGTCTACAAAGGTGTTGACAGATGCAAATGTTTCAGATTCCCTGGTGATGTATTTGTGAAGTCTTTCACACCTGTCAGTAGTGGAACTTCAAAATTCCTGACACTCATTGGTATAAATATTGATTGCAAGCTAGCCTTACTTTTTCATCAAAATACAGCAGCGGCAGGAGACCCATTTAAAGCTGCGATCACCAACTTTCAAATTGGACATTGGTCGCTTTCATGTGACTCATTTACACCTGACACACAAAGCAACAGAAATGCTTTCAAATCATCTCTATTTGCAAAGCACTGAGAATGAGATTGAAAGAAAAAATCATTGTCATTACATTATTTCCCTGTTTCTGTAGAGCCTCATATATTATTCATTCAGTTAGGATGCCACACCTGATCATCTCAACATGTCCTGAATATAAATTTGAAATACCTTTCAGGAAAGTTGTTAAATGGTAAAGTGTTAAACTGTTGCTGTTAACTCAAACTGCATGATGCACTTTAAGGATTACCAAATAATGAGCAGATTACTGGTACCTTTTCAAGATGTTTTGTATCTGTTTAGGTGGCAACATTAACAGGAAAATAATGAATTCTCAATATAGCAAGAGATATGAAAAGTTAAAGGTGTCAAAATTTCTTCAGCAACAGACATCATTCTTATGAGATGCTTTTTGCTAAAAACTTTCACAGCTTTGAGAGAAATTCAAAGATAAATGCATTAAAAAGAGGAATGAAATCCCATTGGATGTCAAACATACAATTTTTCCATCTGCAAACAAATGCCAAAGGCAGCCTTTTTAAATCAGTTTCCCAAATAGCAACAAAACTTCAAAATACTTAATTATGTAAACATAAAACATTTAAATCTGGTTGTTTAACACCTCAACATCAATGTTTTCGCAATCAAGATCTTGACATTGATCGGTTTGGTTTGTTTTACATCATATCAACCTCATTGGGTTATTTAATGTTGACAAGATTTTTATTAATGGTAATTTTTTTTTTTTTCAAAAATGTATAGCTGATAATATTTTTTTTCAAAAAGTATTGCTGGTAATAATTTCTCTTCAAAAATTTATTGCCAGTAATTTTTTGCAAAGTATATCTGGTATTAAAACTTATTTTTATACTTTCATAGTGTTTCGATCCCAGTTTGGGGGTTAACTATTTACTCATAGCTGGGACCCTAACAAATGCTACTCCCCTGGATCAACAATTAAGAGGTGGTTCCATGCTCCTCAAAACCTCCCGATCAGAAGCCTTGCTGTTGGACATAGTTTATCGCCTTACCCAGAATGCAGATGTAGTTTACTGTCATATCCAGGATGGTTGATATTGATCTGAAAGTTAGTCTGAATATAAAGAAATCAATTTAACTATTTGTCTTCAATATTATACTTGAACACTTCTACAATTCTTCAAATTTACCATTTTTCTTTGGAATGCCTATTTGCAATTGAAGCTTCCTTCAGAAAACAAAGATTTTTAGTCTTCTTTTGTTTTTAGATTATTTTGACTGATCCCAAAAGTTCCTCATGGAATCTTGATCCTTGATAAAAATTCAATTTTAAAATGAACATTCTCAAATGGATGTGAATAAACACTGAAATATTATGAAATTCTATTAAACCTCCTCTTATTTATTAATCAAATATTGATTTCCAATCATGGAAGATTTCTTTGCCTACCATTATTCCAAAGACAGAAAATTCTGGAATTGAAATATTAAATCACATTTTCTAAACTTTTACATTAAAAAATTCAAGGAATTAGTAAAATATAAAACATTTCAGTCAACTGAAACAAATCTACTATCAATGTCACCAGAATAAATTCAAATAGTTTGAATGCAATTTAAAGCATATTAAGTCATGGATCTGAAGATTATGCTTTTGACAGTCACCCTGGGGTAGGGTGGATAATTTATTTGACTTTTGTTTGTTTGTTTGTTTAATGGCATATCAAACCTTTATGGGTCATTTAATGTTGAAATTTAATTTACTTGGGAACTTGAGTAATTTTTTTCTTTTTATAAAAACCTATTGCTAGTAATTTTATTTTATTTTTTTAAAATCTATACTATCAGTTTTTGTTTTTTTTACCCCAATTTGGAGTTTCACTATTTGCCCATAGCTGGGAGCCTAACAGGTGCTATCACCCAAGGTCAGGGTGGACCTGGGAACAACATCAATTGAGAGGTGGCTCTACACTTCTCAAAACCTCCCAATCAGAGGTCTTCCTGCTGGATGTAGCTTATCATCATACCCAGAATGATATTCAACTTTTCTTGACAGGGTTGATATTAAAATGGTTTAAAGGCTATTTGAAAAAACTTACATGATGAGAATAAATTGAATAGTATGACTGACATTCTGCAACTCTTCTACAAAAGTCAAATCCCCTAAAAACCAAAACAATATTCTGGATTATTTCTTCTGATTCGACAACAGTTCCAGTGGTTCAATTTTATTTCCCAATTTCCTCCTACATAAATGGCAGCGAGGCATTATTGATCAACAGTCATAAGTCAGAATAGGAAGTATTTTGTTGCCTTGATTCTAATTTCACTAACTTGCTTTTCTTTTTAATCCGAAAACAATGTCCAAATTATTGACAATTTTTCTATGATTCAATTATTGTTAAGGTTATTTGGTAATTAGATAATTACATTGTTTTTATTAATTAAGAAATGTTAGATAAATTATGATGTGATGCAACATAATATTTAAAGTAGTTATCAGCATAGCTTGATCAACTTTTGTATCAATGTAGTTAGTTAATTATTTTTTTTTTTTCTGCAACTTGAATATTTCTGTTAAATATTTTATAATTTCTTACATAACTGTAAGTTTTGAAAATCTTACAGTTTTCAGTGTCCAATAGAATTTTGTTAATCTATTTTATTCCATGGGAGTAACAGAGAATTGGATCAAACCTGACAAGAGATCCAAAGTTGGTTGTGTGTGGTGTAATAAGTGACAGGAGTTATGTTCACTTCCACAATTAGCTATCGAGAGAAGACATTCTACTTAGAGTAGGTGGCACTGACAAAATTTACCTATGAACGATACTGGGTAGGTATTAGCCAATAGTCAATTTGGGTCTGTGACTGAAAGAGCTATATAAAACCAGCTTTTTCTCAGTCTGGGTGAAGTACTCTGGACGTGCAGACTATCAGAGTTTTGTGTCAAAGTAATGAGTTGAAGTTTTGCACCAGAGTTGGAGTTTAAATTTACTTTACTTAGAAAACCAGACAAGACGAACACAATGGCTTACCCAACAATCAGCTATTATTTATATTGTTGATCTGACACACCCCCAGCCTTGCCCTCTGGAAGATTCACTGATGGAAAATCTATTCCACATTGTCCCTTCCTATTGTTGGCCATTCATTGAAAAGAGAACTTTTTCTTCTCACTTATTTTTAACATCTAATTTGTTGTACAAACACATCCATCCAAATGTATATAAAACTTAATGCCTCTTTTCATAAGCATAGATTTTGCTAATGAAAAGAGAAATTAAGTTTTATTTGGTGAACACTAAATTAGTTGTTAATTATTTTACAATTCTTAAAGCCTTTCAGATCATAGCATCTGCTGCCTCTTTGATGATTCTAATTAGCCTCTCATTGATAACAAATCTCTTCTTAATTTATCAACTCATTAATCTCACCAAATTTGTGCCAGTTTTGAAAAGGACTTTATTTAGGGAATCAGTAACATTAAAAAATGATATCTTCTTAAACAGATATTATTACCTTTAAATTCATCTCTGGATTTTATCATTTATCAATGACATTTGATGCATTTTTTTCTTAAAATTGACAAAACTTTCAGAGGATATTTTTATATTTTCCAAATCCATTGTCATTAATCAAACCAACGTATATGCTTCTTGCAAAGTCAAAACTTCTCTCTCTCTCTTCATATGTCTTTATTTCCATTATAGATGAAATCCTTCATTCTTTGCAATTTCTCTGCTGTTAACATTTTTACAAACTACTCTTCTAACATTCAGAACTGTCTTCTTTCAAAACCAAGTTTCACTATAAATCACAATTTCTCAAGACCCCCCCCCTCTCTTTCTCTCAAGAAAAAGCACAAAAAATGTTAAAGATTCTCACAACATAAAATTAAGCTAAGTTGTCATCAGCATGATTTATGTCAGTAACATTAGATAAATGCACAGTGAAAAATACAGATTGTACCTCAGACACGGTGTCATTGAAATGGGAAACAAAAATTCAATTTGAAAATAGGATTGATCTGGCCAATAAAAGACATAGTAGACACACAAAAAGACATCTAGCATTTTAGGAACATTTCCCAAGTAATATGTACTTATATCTTGTTTGAATAATTTAGTCTCAGAATTTTAGAATCGGTCAAGCGTTATCCTAACTCCAAGTATTTGTCAAGTTATAATGATTTTAATTTAATCAAAACAAGTTTAATAATTTATTTTTAGATGATCACTTCTGGAGACCTGCTTTTTCTGTCCCTGTGTGATAGGAAAGTTGTTAGAATATTGTTGAAATATTATAAATGAAAGACAGGTTTGTGACTCCCTTTTCAAAAATGACCAATATCAAGTGGATCTTGGGGCCTTGCAAAAACAAAATTCAGTCAAATTAACGTAATTTTTGCCATATTTCACCTACTTTTTGTCTCTGAACTCCCAAATTTGAATGACACTAACAAAAAAATGTCCAAGACAAATCTTGTTCTTATTTTATTGTAAGTTCCCAATATTCAGTAAAATTGAAACACAAAGGGTAAAAAAAAAATCTTGATTTTTAGATTTAAAATTTCAAAAAACCAAAGATGGAAATTCTGTATAGACTGGATTATAACTTTTCATCATTTACCACATTTCATACAGTGGCATTAAGTATTCTGACTAATTCTTTGAAAACCTGACTTCCCTTTCATCCTTATCCAACAGTCCTTTAACAATCTATTCAGGTAGCATTTCACTTCTCTGCCAACTGCACTTTTCTTAATAGATCTACTCCCTCTTTACCACAATTGAAATATAATCTGACTCATTTTCTTAAAGAAAAAAATCCAATTCTTTTCATAAAGAAGAATGCTAAACAAATGTAACCCACTTGTTTCACCTGGGAAATTCTTTCTAATCCAAAGCATGCCTATATTTTAGTTTAAGAGACATGCAGTTAATAAGGCATTTTGAGATCTTTGTGGAATAAAAAGAAATTGTTAGTTTTTTGCTTCACTTCATTCCATTACTGTTAAGAAAGGTTTTCACATCACATGTTTCAAGGAAGAATGATAAGCTTATCAAATTCTTAATTCCAATCTAATTCTATGTTAGCTTGGAGAGGAAAAATCTTCCTTGTGAGCTTCTTTCTGAAAATGGCAGCTAAAACAGAGTTAAGAAGTTGGAACTGAGTCCAAGAAAAGCAACTAAGAAGATCAATTTCTAAGACAAGAATTTTAAATCTTATAGCCTCAAGAGACTGACCGCTCTTTGTGGCAGGTGATCAAGCCAACAATTTATTTTCATAAAATAAATCTCAAGAAAGAAGACAATTTTCCTTTTCAGTTCATTGAGTTCAAATTGAAATTGATTCTACTATTAATTAGGATTTCTAATATTTAGAATTCAGTTTCAGTTGCTGAGTCTGTGAGGCTTGTTAATACATTAAGATGGATATAAACAAGAAATGATATTTTGTTCTCAAAATATGCTTCTTAAAAAATTAGATCAGAATTTTATCTGACCTAATATTGCAGGATAAAACCATTTGATAGAAACAAAAAATTAATTGGGAGATGAGAGTCCAGTGCATTGAATTACAAGAGAAAGAAATCCCTGTCCATAACGAGAAAGGTTTAATTTATAATATTTCCAAATTTGCTTGTTAGGTGTGTGTGAAAAGTTTTATTGCTTTTATGTATCATGTGTATACATATCCATAAACAAAGAGAAGAGCACTGAACTGTTACATAATGTCAGTCTTTCTATATGGCAGGGAATGCTGGACAATCTCCTTACTGATGAAGAGGTTTGAAGCAAAAGAAATGTAGTTCTACAGAAGGATGCTGAGAATACCATAGACTAAACATGTGAGCAATGATGAAGTGTTAGAGAAAATGGAAACTTACAGTTAACATCAGGAAGATATGGTTAAAATTTCTTGGACACAATGAGAAAAGATGGTTTGGAAACTGGTACTCACAGGATATACAGAAGACAAGAGGGAGGGTAACTTACCTAATGAGCTTGTATAAATGGATGGCATAACAGAGTTTTGGAGAGACAGATTTACTCAGAGCTACAAAGGACAGGAAAGCTATGACTGGCAACATGCTGAAGAGACATGGCACATAGAAAAAAAAAAAAAAAATATATATATATATATATATATATATATATATATATATATATGCATGTGGCCGAGTGGTTAGAACATTTGCTTCCTGATCATGAGACCCAGGTTAAATTCTCACCATGGTTGATTCGTCAGGAAGGAGACTTCCTGATATTATCAGAATGGATCCAGGTCAATCCCAGTGTGTGGCAACTTTGGAAAGTGCCTGAGAACCATACAACAGTTTGACCAGAACCTTGTGAGATAAACTGGGTAGACAGAACTCTTGAGGGCCGTCAATAGCTGTGCTAGCACAAAGCTACAAGTCATTATGGCCGAGGAACTGAGTGTGCTGGCCTTGTTCAAACTGTTGATCATGCTAGATAACACGCTCTCTCCCATATGTGTGTGTGTGTGTATATATATATATATATATATGCGCACATGCAATTCTTTTCCATGTTTTGTACTGAATTAAACCAAATTTCATATCAGAGATGTAACATCAAAGACAAACCAAATACAAATGGTGAAATTAATCATTCAGTTAAAAATAAATTGGAGAACAACATGCTGGGGAATACACACTGGACAACAATTTATTGTAGCACAATGCACTGGAGGACTATATATATGTATATATATATATATATATATTAACATTTTGTTAATACTGTAACTGTCAAAATTCTGAACAGAAATCTTTTGGATTAATTTTTGCAAATGTTGTCATTTCAAAGGGAGGATGAAATATAAATTGAAACAAAAGAAAATAAAGTAGATTTATTATTCAACAATATTTTTCATTTTGCCATGATGGCATTTATACATGGAGAGTCAATTCCATATATCTGAATATATTTTATTTGAAAATCAGAAACATTATAAACAAAAGTTCCCTGCTTCTGGCTGATTGTCTATAAAAAATATTGTTTAACCATCATTTGAAAATTATCCTGCTAGAAAAATTATATTTCTAATTGAAACAGTATGAGTTTAATTAATGTTTGTTTTTCTGAAGAAAGTTCCAGCCTTCTTCCAATGCCTCAAGTATGAAAGAATTTTTGCAAAGTTCCAGAACCATTGGCATAATTTAATCTCTGTCACTAGTTTTTGAAATGGAACTTGTACAACACAAAGTTCTTGTCAACATCAAACCATTCTTTACTCTCTTGGGCATCATTTTCCTTTCCGAACTTTGCTTTCCATTTTTTGCTTTTGGATTTTCTCAAGCAGACAATGATGCTTGCAGAGATTACCAAAATTGTATTTACCTGTAATCTGTTCATTTACAAAATGTTTCTTAATTATAATTTAATTTTAGTTAATTATTTAAAGCAAAAAGCCATCAATAAAGAGCAGTAATTGATTTTATCCAACCATCTATTATAAGAAAAATATCAATTTATCCAAAGTTGATGAAGAATTAAAGATGTTTGGAAATGACTAAAGAAACTGTAAACGTCAGTGAAAAAAATCAGATAATAAATAATTTTGTATCATTTAAAGAGAAATTCGTAAAAAACATCTGAGAGAAAATATTTGGATGGCTCACATACCGTTTTCTTTCCTCATAAATCAGAAATACTGTTAATGAGCCACATCCTTTCAGGACATGGACAATCAAAACTCTCCACAGCTTCCTGTCTTTTGATGCTTTAAGTAACTCTTGCCTCTTTAGCACCTTTCATTGTAGCCTGTGCTCTGCCATCCATTCATTCAAGGATATCAAATAAGTTATTCACTGTTTCCCTCAGCTTCTCTTGCTTTCAATAAACCCTGTACATTAAATTATCCAAGCCTACTTTCATTATTTGTCTCAGAAACTTTAGCCCTCTCTTTTTAATTGTTACCAGTTTCTTTATTGTTCCTAATGTCCTTAAACTTTCCTCATTACTTATACATTTGGTCTATCAACATTCACTAATAGAATTTCATCTGTCATTTCAGCTGTCTTCTTCATTTGTGGGGGCGATTGTCCAGCATTCACTGACATATAGCAAATGAGATATTTCATTGCATTTTAGCACTTTTCTTAGTTTATCTTACTTAGTTTCTGAAAGATATTTTTACTATTCCTATATACTTTGATATTTGTTACTACACTACCCAGTTAACTTTCTGCATCTGCTTGATTTTGATGTCCTCAGTATGTAACTCACTACTTAGACTGTCTCTTTTGCTAACAGCCATACAGCCTGTCTTCTTACAGTTAATGGTTAGTGATTTCTTCTTCCTTTCCACAATTATTTTTCTGTAATAGTGCATTCAGTTTTCTTTCTGAATCTGTTATCCACAGAATGTAAACTGCATAGGTTGTTACAATTATGTTGGCCAATAATAAAATCCTGGTACGTCTTCCTAGTCCTCTGAGCTTTGTCTCATTGTATAGGTCAAATAAATTTGCATTCTCATTATACTCTTCTATTTTTGTTTATTCATGAAACATGTTCTTTATTCACATGTGAGATGTTTGTTCCCAGTAGAGGTTATGGATTATGGAAATATCTTTCCTAGGTAAATCAAGCTTTTCTCATATTTGAAGCAGCTTTTCATAACATGCCCTATCAAATGACTTTGTATAATTTATGAAACAAAGATATCGGTCATTCTGTATTTGTATTACTCGTTCTGATAATAAAAATTGCTTTTCTTGTTCTAGTATCTTCAACAAAGCTAAACTTTTCTTACCCTATTTCCAGTCTAAGCCTGTTATTGACACCATACATTAAAATCCTAATGATTAGTTATCTTCCACATCAAGCAAATTGTCTGATGGAGTTCACATTTATTTGCACCTGGTGTCTTCAACAGTGATATGAAGATTGGTTTACTGAGGTCTTCCAGTATTTCTCCACTATCATATTTCATTTTTTTTTTTTTTTTTTTTTAATTTCAGTAACCATATCAATCCAGAAATTGCTTAATACTTTCAGCACTTTTATATAATCTTATCTGGTCCTGCAGCCTTGTTTCTCTTTATTGTGTGCCATGCTGATCTCACCTCAAATTTTAATACTACTGTTTCTTCCATGTTTTTAGTATTATAGTTTCTCTTTATCCATTCTCATAGATGAACTCACAGATGTATTTGCTCCATCTCTGTAGTGCTTTTCTTTTCTATTATGATTTTAATCTGATTAGATTTTATGAATCCTCAAAAAAGAACATGCTTTCTATTCTGATATTTAATTTTTATGTCTGTTAGGTCACTGTTGTCCATTTTTTTTTTTTTTGGTTTCTGTACATTTCTCATGCAGCCAGTCAACTTTTGTTTCCTTATTTGACATTATCTGCTGCTTCTCTTTCATTTGATTAAACATTTTACTTCTTCCCATATGATAGGTCATATCCATTTTCCACTAAAAATGACTAATTCTAGTGAAAATTAGTCTTCCAGGAAAAAATCTAACAATCTTTTTCTTATCTACTGAACTAAAAATGGACTTTGCTGATAGAGAACTAACAACACTTTTGTAATTGAGTGCTACTACCTTTTACCACTGCAGTTAGCCAAATACAGTAGTTCCCCTACCTCTGACTATGTTTCCACACTCAGTAGATGGCTGAAACCATGGATAGTATTTTCATCTGTAGACATACATTTTTTTCCAGTTTATACACACCTATGATAAAGTGTACTTTATAATTCAGGTAGAATAAGATATAATTATAACAGCCATGTGACATAAGATTCATTCTTATTGTAGGTATTCGGGAGCTCAACATATATTTTTCCTCATTAAGACCTTCCACCTTATCACTTTAAGAAATAACTTTTTTTTCTCTTTGACCTAATTGGAATGCCATCATTAATTATTCTTGTATTTTAGGACCACTATTAAGTAAAACTTTTGAATTTGTTTATTTCTGGGGTTGATTACAGGTAACTGATATTGAAGATCAATGATATCGAAATAATTTTCAAGCCAGTAAAACTTATCAAAATTTATCTTCTGGGACGAAAAGTTAACTCTGCATCTATATTGAATTATGTAATTATGTGTAAGTTGCAAACGGCTCAAATCTACATTCGGTCCTGAGATCATACATGATTAATCATTATCAAAATACTTATACAGTCTTACCTCAGAGAGTCTCAAAATAACTTGTACTTATGTTTATGTAAAAATATTTGCCATGAAGAATGTTTTAAGTTCTGAGTGATTGACATAAAAATCTACATGAAAATTCGAGAGTTGTCTTTAATGCTAAATAAATGATTTTGAAATGCAAGAGAAGAAAAAGTTACAATTTTCAAACTAATTTCTTTAATAAAAAAAAGCATTTATGGCTGCAGAAACCTTTCCTAGCATGACTTCTTTTTAAAATAATCATGTTCTATCTGTTTATAAATATGTAAATATGGTTCTAATAAGAATTACATCCTTTTTGGAAGTAAGCTAAGACAAGTGAAATGTGTGCGTTATTGTAAACTATTATGAATCAGCTAAAGTATTCTTTGCAGTTTTCAAATTTGGTTCTTTTCTTGGAAACAATATTCCAGAAAAAAATATTTGCAGAAAGAATTCCAGACTGATCAACCTGTTTGAGGGGTGTGAAATTAAATTCAAGCAAAAAATAACAAATTATAACAACACTTTCTTCTTAAGATCAACAAAAATGATTTGCCACTTTTATGTCAAAGGGAAAATCTTTAGTACACTTGAAAACAGAAAAAGAAAATTAGGGTCAGTTAGAGAATGAAGGATAGAAAGAATTTTTAGATACTAAATATAAGAGAGCTAATGAATTCTGTGTACAAGAGAAAGAGTGGAAGAGAGAGAGAGAGAGAATGTACAAACTAGGATAAAGTGGAGAGAGAATCAGAGTAAAAGAAAAAACACTATGAGAAAAGAGGGAAAATTAAGTATATTGGGAGAAGGATGAAGAAAAAATGCCAAATAGGGAGAAAGAGATATTGGAAAGAGGGAATTAGTAAAAATAAGTGAGAAGACAAGAAAGATGAATTTCTAGTTAACAGAAACAAAAAAAGAAGACACAATGAGATGAATGCGTTACGAGTTTAAAGAAAGCAAAATATACAAATGGAAAAGATGAAAGAATGAAAATTCAGGTGAAAAGCAATAAAGAATTTGGAGAATGTGAACTGATTGTAGAAATCATAGAAGAACTGCAAAGAAAATGGATTGTGCAGATAGGAAAAAAATAAAAGTGAAAGGAAAAAATTTCAATAAAGTTTGGACATAAATAGAACCAATTAGACAAAGAAAAGTGCAAATAAAATTTTGAAAAAAAGGAGGAAAGTCTAAAAGAGGATGAATTTTGGGGAAAGTAACATCAGGCAAAGAAAATTGTAAAGGATAATGAATTAGTAAATGTAGCCTGATGACACATCAACACCTATATAACAGTCACAGATAGCGAGAAAGTTTTTAGAAAATACTCATTTTATTTTTATTTAATCTATGAGAAAATAAAAAGTGAGAAAGGTATCATTGGGAGAAGAAAAACCAGAAAAATCAGAGTAATAATTTTAAAAATTTTATTTTAAATTTCATTAATTGCCAAAGTGGAAGGAAAAGAAAAGGTATTAAAAATGATAATTTGTACCTCCATTTGAACTGCACTTGAAAGAGGAATACATATGTATGTTCTTACATGTGTGTGCATAACTGTAGCTAAAGTTACACAAAAATAAATTCTTTACAATTTGTGATAAGGGAAGAGTGTTCAATAATGAAGAAAGAGCATTTGTAGATATGGACATAGGAATCAAAACTGCACTCACTTCACTCTCAGTTTCTTGTCTTAAATAATCTTCAGACCATATATATATATATATATATATATATATATTGGTTGTATCTATATATTTAGTTTATTTATTTCTAAATTTGCTAAAATTTTCTTGATGTATTTCTTTGGCATGCTTGTAGAATTTCTAGTCAGTTTTTAAAAGTTTAAATGTGAAATAATATTTTTGTGTTATTGGTAAGAATTTGTCAACTTTCTTCTGGTGTTGCTGTTATACTCCACTTCAAAATAAATCTCTCTCTCTCTCTGATTCAATAAAGATGTTACTCTCTGCACAGGGCATCTGAGCATCATATCCATCTCATGAAACAAATACACACTATGTAAATATAAAAATACAAAGGAGCTAATCCTGAACATTGCCACTAAAGCAAGCATAAAAATATACTGAGTTGTGCTCCAACCTATCTGCTTTTAAGAATGCCACTCACAACACAACTGTAGAGTGGCAGACCAGCAGGCAAGTTGTCACTATGGCCACCAATGACCTTGATAAACTGACCCAATACACACATCAATTCCTGGACATTCTGCTTTGATCTGCTATATCAGCAATACAAAGAATTTTAACTTAACAATCCTTGTCTTTTCCTTCTGCCTCTCCAGCAGTTTGTAATTTTCATTTGTTTGCCAATCCAATCAGAATTGGAATATAACATTGCTGCGTTAATTGGCGATATGTGATTTAATTGAATTATTTTCAGATAAATGGAAAATTAACCAATGTGATGAGGTAGTGGTTATATAACCAATGTATATTATGCTTGAATTATGCTTATTATTAGGGAAAAAGAGTTTGTTATAACGTTTTGCATGTAGAGGTAATTAACAGTGCTTGATAAATTATTTATGATGGTTATTTTGTACCTATGTGGGTATTCACTTTTTGCAGTTAAGTGGGTATGTATTTAAGTCAGTTGTTTCTTTATAGATGGAGGTTTTAAAGTTTAAATATCATAGAACAAACCAGCATGATGTATGAAGTATATATAAAAAAAATAAAACCAACATAACACAAAAATAATATTATCAAAACATTATCTAGAAAAACTTTTGGATAATGGCTTTTGGAAGCTGAAAAAACTTAGACATAATACAATTTATATTCAAATTTTCACCATTGATATACCTGATGACTAGGTTGTAACCTTCATGAAAATAGTCAAAATGATTAAAAACAAAAGGTTTTTGTGTTTTATAATTTTTGGTTTTATTTATAAAGAAGCATTTATGATGAACATTGTATAATAAATCCTGACACATTTAAAAAAAAAAAAGTTATTATCAAGATTTGTAATAAGGATTTATACTATAAGCTTAAACTCACAGGATATATTTCAGATGTAAATATCAGTAAACAAACATTGGTTGATTAATACCAATTTTATTGTGAAAGTATCAACTTGGATACTAAAATCTCACTTTATGTATATTTATATATTTCTGCCCATACAAATATTGAAGTAGACATTTTTATATATACAATTATGTTTGAGTATATATATATATATATATATACACACACACACATACACACACAAAATTATCTGTCTGTATGTATTTAAGATTGATATAAACAGATAGGCTTTTCAGCATAAAGTGATAGATGTTTTGCATAAATATCCATATATATGTGCTAATATTTTCCTTATCCCTTTTCTTTGTTATCTCAGCACACAATGTTCCTGGCAGATCATAAGTAGAAAAGAGATAAGCATGCCTACAACCGGGTTCTTATTGATTTATCTATTTTCAAATTCCTCATGAAGGATGTCGACTATAAATCCCAAAGACTTTCAGCTAAAGATAAAGATAAGGGAAAAAGAAGATGGTTAATGTGTTTGTATGACTTTAATTTATTTCAGACATAGCACGGGGAAGACACAATTATTTTGCTATACTCTGAATGAGGAAAGAGATGGTAGGACATCCTGTAGAATTACGAGGCGAGTTAAAAAAAAAGAAAGAAGTAAGAAATTAAAATTGTCATCAACAACAGAAATAAAGAATATGATTTCAAGAACTTACCAAAGTTAATGGAATTTCTAAATGAAAAAAAGAAGTAAAAAAACAAGTAATTTCCTTACAATTTGATTGGTCAGTGAAGACTTTACCATTATGTCGTTACTCAGAGAAATTTGCTACCTCCTTCCTCTGGACAAAGATAAGTCCCAACTGATTTTTCTTAGAAGACATTACTTAAAAACAGTTTGGGAAATTTTGATTTAAAATATTTCCTTGTTTAATCTGAATGACAAACATTCTGTTTGCCTTTTTTCAAATTTTAACAATGGATGCAATGCCCAAA
This sequence comes from Acanthosepion lycidas, assembly GCA_963932145.1. Lineage (NCBI taxonomy): Eukaryota > Metazoa > Mollusca > Cephalopoda > Sepiida > Sepiidae > Acanthosepion > Acanthosepion lycidas. The sequence continues at coordinate 88,335,285 of OZ010604.1, read as the reverse complement.
AAATGTTTTAAAGAATCAAGAGAGATTGAAATAAAAAATCAGGTGAATTAATAATTGTAAGAACGTTTATGTATGCCTATAAGTATGTTTATTTATCTTTGTGTTTCTCTATGCATTCATATATCTATAAATACATTAGTGTATATGAAAATCAACAATGATATTAAAGTCTTGCTTCTTTCTTTAGTGAGTAATCCATTTGTGCATATGTGTACATTTGTTTATGTACCAACTGTATGCTTGATCTTGCTGTTAGAGTTTATTTTAATAAAAATGCCTAAATATCTCCTAGCAAATAATTTTGATATTTAACTTTGAAATACAAATAAATTTGTTAAATTCAAACATGTACAACTGCTAACCTCAACATTTGTTTTTTTTGAAAATTAAAAAAATTTTTGAAGATTGTAAAAAGCAGTCATAAAGCTTAATGTTATCATTACTTATATAATTGTATGATCATTTACACATCAATAATTTAGGAAAGGCTATCTTATAATTAACAAAAACCTATCTACTTTTAAATGTTAGCTTTACCTAACTCATTCCTAATCAGTGAGATTTGAGTATCAAGTGATTTTTGATTATATATATATATATATATATATATATATATGTGTGTGTGTGTGTGTGTGCATGACAGACAAGGTGATTTGATTAAGTTTTTTATATAATCTCTCAAATGATCTTATAATTTATTTTTTCACTAGATGAATTATACAAACACTGTCCAAATGTTTTCTCCAAGCACTTTCAGCTATACATTTAGCCATTTTCAAGTTTGAAATAATATTAACTGTTAACTAGAAATAGATTGTTGTATGTATATATTTGTATAATGTTTCATTTTCAAAATACAATCAACATATTGTGTCCATGTTGATAGTTGATATTATTGAGTGTTGTTTTTTTGTTTTTATTAATAAGGCTTCCATGATTTAACCTTTTTTTGCATATAGATGATGCTATTATATTTGTATTATCAACAAGTATGTTATGAACAGGATCCATAAGTATTTAAATGAGTCCTAATTGAGCTATGGTCAGAAAGATGTAGTGTGAGTTTTCTTGTTAAACATATTGTGGTGTGGCCTATATAATTATTTATGAATTTTGACTGATCAGGAACACAATTCCTTAATGGACATTTAAATTCATAAATAATATTTGTTCTATTTAATTGGCTTTGGTTCATAGAGAGATCTTTCTGATTGGTCACGCCATTTAGGGGAAGCTGCATCGTGTCATGTGTCTGGGAATGTTAGGGAGCTCGCTTCCACATAAAGTAAAGCATGTTGTGCTCCCATCAGACCTGCAAGCCGAGCACACAAGCACCGTCCTCCAGTCATTCTGGGTTCTTGCACTCAAGCCCAAAGTCCACAAGATGCTTTCTCACCTGTGCAGCGGCTACTAAAGTTTTGTTGATGTAGATGTCGTCAATGTAAGCTGATGTTGCTTGACAAATTGTCTCATCCTTGGACAGCACAGCATCCATGATGGCTTTCATGAAGGCCAGTGCCACACTGAGCTCGAATCCCATTCATGTTAAGCAGTATCTCCTCCCATTAAGGATCACTGTCTGAAATGGCCACAGTGACCAGTGCACACATACCTGCAAGTAGGCTTTTCAAAGGTCAATCACAGACACATTGGGCCCCTTTCTTCTCCATTCTCTCAATTTTTGTGCACACACATCAGCATGAGCCGTGTATTTGTCTACATGTTCGTTCAGTTCTCTGTAATCTAGTACAGGGTGCACCTTCCCCTTGTTCTTCTGTACCACAGCCATCAATGGAATGAGGCCTCTTGGAGGACCAAGCTCTTTCAGGGGATATAGAGTGAGCCATCGATTCTCCAGCCACACCTGCAATTCGTGCTGGTATTCTTCCTTCATGTGTTTGGGCACCGAATACTCTGACATTGGTTCTGGAGCTTTTCTGGTGGGTTATTTTCTGACCATTTCCACAGCGCTGTCCATGTCTTCGTCCTTTGGTCGAACTCTGCACTAAAGTTGGGCTTGTTGATCCTCAAAGCAGCACAGATGGGCGGATCAGAAAACTTGACTTCGCCCACCTCTGTGATGCATACTCCACAATAATGTCCATCCAAAGGAGCAGATCAAAACCTAATAACACGCTATCCACGACCAACACACTGACTGTGACGGTGTCACTGTTGTTGATACGGAGTTTGATGTTTCCAACTCCCCAGCTTCTGAGAGCCTTTCCATTGGCTGTTAGTACGCCCATCTTTTGTCTGTTCCACTGTCGATGAATCGAATCATTCGTGAGTGACCGAGAGAAGCCTGAATCTACTAAAGCAGTACACATTATTCCATTGATGCACACCTTAATCACAGGGAGCGCCTCTTCCATGTTCGATGTGGGAAGAGACCAGCACTGACATTGTGTCCCCTATTCCATTTCCTGGACACTTGGAGGCAATGTGATCTACTTTATGACATTGGAAACATTGTAGATCGAGATGTGCCTTTTACGCCGTCCTGCTGCGCATTTCTTCGCATTGATAGCAGCAGTCTTTGGCAAAATGATTTGGCCCAGAGCACCGATAGCAGGTGACATCGCCATGGCTGGGGTTGGATCCTCTTTGACTTCAACTGGTTGAACGACTGTGACCACTGGCCTCTTTTTCGTCGATCATGATAGCATGTGCTCTGGTCAACAATTGATTGAGCGTCATGTCTTCCATTCTGATGCACGGAGTATCTGTTTAACATGACTAGGCAATCCAAGCACGAAGGCACAGGTCATCCATTCTTCAGGAAGCGGTGTAATCGGTATGCAGAGCTTCTTTAATTCCGCCAAATATACGTCTACTGTCTCACCAGGTCACAGACCCCGTGCCTGGAATTGGTCATAGGCCACGAACTAGTCAGTTCCAAATGCAGTTAGTAGAGCGTGCTTTATTCGCTCAATGTCACTTTTCTGTTCTTTGCTCAGCTGCCTATACACAGCAAGGGTGCCGCCTTTCAAGCACAGTGGAAGAATCCATTCAATCTTCATGATCACACATAATTCGCAAACCAGTTCCACATTTTTGATCCATTCAATCACAGACTGTCAACTCGTATCACCACTGAATTCAGGGATCAGTTTTATGTCGAACGGTCTTTCCGCCATCTTGCTAGAGACAAAGTAAATGTCGAAATAGCTTGTTGTAGTAAAGAAAATACTGTCAACTTAAAGTTGCAACTGCAATAGATTTCTTCTGTTTCTCAACCACATCACTTGTAGCCAAATCGCAGTAACAGTCCAACAAGCAAAGTAGAAACAACAAAATGGGGTCAAACGTCCAACCTTCACTTCTCCCGAGCAAAAACGCATGTTCGGCTCACCAGCTCAGAAAATCTTCTGCCTTTATAAATGAAAAACAATGGCTTTGGTTCATAGAGAGATTTTTCTGCTTGGTCACGCCATTCAGGAGAGGGGAGAACATTAGCATAGATTATAGTCATTGAAGTAGATTTTTGCTAACTACTTTTTGGTAATTTTTCTTTGGCAGATCGCACACAGAACACAAACTTTTTTCAGGGTAACTGATTATCTCTTTCACTACAGTAGTAAATACTGTATGTTGGTCTGCAGTTGGAAATTCATTGTGGAATTCACTTGAGTCACTTCTTGCCGCTGGTGAATCTTAAATGTGTTGTTCTTGTTCTAAGTATTATCGTTCATTACCAACCTTCATTTAATTATTCTGTTCAGTAACTTTCCCTAGGTTACAACAATAATTATCATTCATCTGATTTTAATAAAATTTTTGAAAATGGCTAAATGTATAGCTGAAAGCACTCAGAAAAAACATTTAGACAGTTTTTGTATAATTTATATATAATTTTATTATATATAATTTATATATTAGAAATTATATAAAAAAAACTTAATCAAACCATCGTCTGTCATATTTAATAAAACTTGCATGAATGAAGGATTGCTGACTAAATACACTATATATATATATATATATATATATATATGTGTGTGTGTGCACTATCTAGAAGAATACTTTTTTGTAATAAATGTGGAAATGTTTATTCTATAAGTGAGTGTATTTTAATGGCTTTGCTTGAACAAAAAATGCAATGGCATGTTCAGTTTTGAGAGAAATTAAAAACCCAATAGACTACTTATCCAGCAAGTGACAATTTAGAAATGTTGTTTTGTGTTCTAAGAACAAAGCTAAAGACTGACTTCAGAAGTGGCCACCTCTCAGTCATATGCAAACTAAGGGTAAAACTGCAAAAGTTAACAATGCCCAAAGTAATGATCAAACTGCATGATTTTATTTATACTTGCAGTTAAGAGCAAATATGAAAATGTGAGACAGGTCTCAAAGTGGAATATCTAAGGGGAAGCATTAGTGACAATAGCAGAGGTCATCTGAAGAAAAAAAAGACAAGAAGAAAAATAACATGGATGACAGTTATAATTCTCAACCTAATAAACAAGAGATAGTAAATAACACCAAGAAATGGCTCAGCATAACAGCAGAAAGTGTGACAGACATGCAAAGATACACAGGGAAATAGTGAAAAATGCCTTTCAAAAACTGAGCAAAGTACTAAGAGATTGGAAAATATTTTTAGAAACAAATAAAAGTGCAGTACTACTTGCTCTGTAATATCTAATCTCATATGCAGCAAGGAATGCTGGACAATTTCCCCAATTTCTGGTCAGGTGTTTTTTGCTATATCTAAAGATTTTTGACAAAATCCAAAGATGAATTGACAAAGTTATCAGTTCTGACCAGGCATTTCTGCTTCAATCATTTTCCCACAACTGTAATGTAACTCCCTGAATGTTTTCTTCTTTCATGATAATTGTTCTGATGAGTTTTCCTCTTCAGTACCACAACTTCATGAATTTAAGCACAATACAAGATTGGCAGTTAGGTCTCATTATGTTACTGTTTGAATGGCTAAGTGTAACCATAAGCTCTATTCTAACAGTTTTTTCTCTCACACTTATGCATGGAAAATTATCTTCTGATTCTTGCTTTCTTGTCAACTACCATGTTTTAAGATTTAAATGCAATGACAATTGTCATCATCTGTCTTTTTTAATTCTGTTCTTTTATTGTCCTTTCTACTCAATAATGTTTTCTCAGTTTCTTTTAGTCTCAGTAACCCTTTGCATACTCAAAGTGATGTGGTTCTATTGATCAATGTTGAAAATACCATGTTTAGAGTATATGAGAATTGAACAGGTTTTAAGAAAAATAAGAACTACAATTAGAAAGTGCTGCTAACATTTAAAAAGAGACAACAAAAATGTTTCAGACACATCATGAGTAAAGAAGGCTTGGAAAATAAGATACTCACATACTGGAGGCAGGGAATAGGAAACAAATAAGCTACTTGACAAGTTTGAGTAAATTGATAGTAAATATAGAATCATAAAAACAAAGAAGGTTTTAAAGGATCAAAATTTACGAAGGAAAGGAAAAAGAGGAAAGACATGATTGCCAATATCCAGATAAAGTATGGCATATGGTTATAAAATAGGCATATCCCATCTCCTAACTTGTAAACATTCATCACAATAAAATAAACATTTTTAAGCACTAAAGCTGAAGGAGTCAAATAAAGCTTTATAAGTTTCTATTTAGAGTTGTTGCTCTAATACATGGAACATAAAGAGAGAAATGGTTAAACTGATCAAAAGAAAAATTAGTTCATTTGATACAAGCAAGGTAATAAAGCTGCCAAAACACAAAGGGTTACTGGGTGTAGGAGAGTTAAGAACAGGAACATTGCTAAGGAGCGAGAACAGAGGAAGAATAATCAGGAGGACACTAGATAGGGATTGATATTGCATTTAAATTTTTAAAGATTAAAGTTGGCTAGAAAGCATGGAGCTAGAAGGGAGTTCCACAAACATGAAGTGCAAGAAAAGAAACTGTTAGCATAGAATTTATGATTACATCTAGCCAGCTCAAATTAGCAATAGCTCAGTGTGCTAATGTGCTTAAATTCAAAGAGTCTAGACACCATAGTGAAGACCTCATTTGAACAATTATCATGAAAGTATTTATAGAAAATAAAAAGGAAGACAACCTTATGGTGGTGGGAAAGTGACTGAAGCCAAGCTGCCATATCCAATAATATTGCTGATTCTTCTTTGGGTTTTATCAACGAGCTCTAGATAGATAGAAGGAGCACTGGATAATATTGTAGAAAAGGTGAAAAAAAAACAGATTTCACAAACTTTCTCTTGCTGAAATTTATATTTTCTTTTATTTTAAGAAATAATTTGGAAAAAATATTACATTTCCTTCTCATTATAAAGACATGAAAAACTGAATATTATAGAATTGGTAATAATTTTCAATTGATGAATTCATGTAAAATAATTCCCATCAAGAGGCAATAAGAACTGATCTTCTGATACATTTTGATAAGACATTTGATCAATAGAGATTAATCAAATATTTAATGTTTACCTAATTGATGAATCAAATTTAATCTAGCACTTCAATATTAACTCACCCAAATGTATCAAGTAGTAACAGGTATTTAATAGAATTACCCAATCAGAAGGAAATATATATGATCCAATAATTGACACATCCTTGGTAAATACTTTATTGCCTTTCATTTTCTGCACCAACAAGTAACATATTCGAAGAATGAATATTCCAAAGATTGCTATATCCTCTTACAATGAATACTCCAAAAATAGTAAGATTCTATTACAATGATTATTGTAACAAATTCCAGATTCTCAGTCAAGGAATGTTGCCACAACTGGCAGCTTTTCAAATGATGAATATTCTTAGAAATGCCATCTTCTCTTACCATATATATTCCCACTGAGCCATTTCTCTTAAAAAGAATATTCCAACTATAAGATATACTTTTATAATTAATAATTCAGCAATTGCTAAATTTTCTTCCAAAGAATATTCCAACAATGGTATCTTCTCTAAATAATGGACATTCCAACAACTACAATATTTTTCTTACAATTCTTGTCCCAACAAATGGTGTATCCTCATATACAGAATGTTCAAACTGCTATCATATTCTCTCATTTAAACAAGATATACCTTGTCTTACAATGTTTGCTCAAACAAGTGCCATATTTTCTGAAACTGTGTGTGCCATCAAGTAACATTTTTCTTTTACAAAGTGTTTTTATAAAAAACAAAACAAAAAAAAACAGTATCTTATGTAGCTAGAAAAAAAAAGAACATTTTCAAACATTTCTTAGCCACAAATTTTAAAACTCATTTGATTTCTTCTGCCTGCCCACCACAACACAAAAAAATGTAGAGGCTTATTTCTTCTTTTGTTGTTTTTTTATATTTATGTCCACCGATTTTAAAGTTCATTTGTGATGGCTGAAGGAAAATTCCTGTAACCACTTGGCACGTTCAACAACCTAAAGAAACTAATTAAAAAAAATGCACAAGCAAATTGTTGAATAAAACATGAAGACAGATCTCTTGAGGGTATAGATTTTTTTTTTTTTTTTTTTCAGGTTGCATTTTCTTTAGTTTTGGAAGTTTATGACAAGTTGCAGATACAAAGGGTCAGCAAAATGTTTTGGTTGCTTCTGTTTCATGACATTAAAATTTTCCTTTTTATTTATATATTGATTGATTGATAATAAAATAAAACAGGTTCTCCATCTTTATTATTGTATTTTGCTTATTTTATTTCCATTAGGTAGATAGAAAAATATTTTGTACTGCTACTCAATATTAAGCTACTATACATTTGCCCAAGACTAAATTTTTTTTCAATTGTAAATATTTCCAACACTCAATTTTAAAAACTAGAGACTCAATACACAAATGAAAAACGATTTTAAGTTGGAAGCTTTTGCATATAGAAAATAAATGCAACTTACAAGAAAAAAAAAAACATACTAATAGTAATGCATAATTCTGCCAACTTTTACCTGCATTATTGTATCTTTCAGAATCATCTATTATGGATGAGTGATTATGATGATCATCTGGTAACTAGTTATTAATTGTAACTTAGTCTGGCACAAGGCCAAAAGTATGCTTGTCTTCTAAGCTGTTGATAGTAAGTTCATTCTTTACAGAATGAGCACAAACAGAACGAGTCTTGCACCAAACTTGCTGTCTAAATATTGTGCATTTAAGTAAGCAGCATTTGAATATGTGATTTAATTTCACATTTATTTAACATTCGTTTGATGCTTTTTTTTAAAATCCAGAAAAGAAAAAAAGTTCTACAAACAGCAAAATAAAAGTATGCCATTTAGGGAGATGGTGCCATAACCAAGTGTACTGCTTATCAGTGGTTTGCTCATTCCAGAAATGGGAATCTTGATCTGGAAGAGCACAGTCATTGATGATGACTAAATCAAAATTCTGATTCAAAATAATTATTGGTTATTGCAGAGATAGTTCACATATCTTATAAACATTTTAAAGAATTTTCTAAATACTTGGATACAGAAAGTGCTAAAATGTTTGTTTGATGAACAATTATTGATCTATGATCTATTAATTGATGATCTATTATTTACTACTCAAATATAACAAAAATAATCATTTTTGAAAAGAACAATCACAAGCAATGACAACTCTCTGACAGATGTAGTTTCATCAAGAGAAGATAACTCTCCAGTAAGTATAGTGGTACTGCCTTTTATACAGTATCTCATTTACATATCACTAAACCTCTCTGAATGCAAGAGGTTTTATACCTTTAGTTGATCTTTGACTTCTACAAACAACCCTGGGAGACATAATCCATCTCTCAGAATGAGTCTCTTTATTTCTTTTTATAGGAGATCTAGGTCTTAACTGAGTCTCCCCATTCGAATCATCATAATATCTCTGGTTGCTCTCCTCCCCAGTTTGTTCCTCACTACTACTGGATATACTCATTCTCTCCTCCTGTTCTTCACTTTCATATCTCTAGTTGTCTTCCTGATCACTCTCTATACTGTATTCATTCCTCCTTTCTTGTGTCGTTCGTTCTTCTGCTTCCTCTTACTTTTCCCTAAATTCATGCTCTAAATTGATCTTAATGAGCCAATATGCCTTGTCCTTTCTTTGTTAACAGAGCTGTGTTAAATCCCTTTTGCACCATAAAATTTGGTTTTTCAGGACTTGAATCCTTGTCCTTTCTTTACCTCACACTTTCATTCTTTGCAAATGATATGGAAATCAGAGCTCTTATTTGTCTTCCCATCAATGCAGATGGGTTTCTGTCTGCATGTGGAATAGCTCTGTAACTTAGGAGTAGTCTGAGTAAATAACTCTCTCTATCATAATCTACTGGAAAGAATCCTTTTAATCCCATTTTTGCCATCTGAATCATTTTCTCCACAATTCCATTTGACTCTGGGTGGTAAGGTGGTGTTTTGTATGGAATGCAGCCAATGTTTTAACCATTTACACAAACTTTCTTCACAAAACTCAAGGTTTTTGGAACTATTTCTTGAAAAAATTATCCTCAACATTCATTTCACAGTATTGGCTTTTCTATTCACAACTTTAGGCCAACCTGAATATGAGCTGACTAATATCAAAAATAGTCCTATAGCTTTAATGTAGGCATGATCCATATGTACTCATGCTCACAGCTCCATTTTCTTTGGCTAAGAGTGAATTTTATTTCTGCACACTCTGGGCATATTTAACATACTCTTGCACATCTCTTGAATAACCTGCTGGACAACCATGCTTGCAACTTTAACCTCCTTTGCATAGACAATATACCTCCATATATATCATACACAGCTTTAATTACTTCTTTTCTCAGAGACTGTGGAGGTACTATGATATCTCCATTACATATAATTCCTTTTACTATTGTAATTTGTCTTGACTGTTTATAACACTTCTCAGCCATAGAGCAATTACTCCATGTATTTCTCTTTATTCTATCCATAATTCTATTCAACATTGGATCTTGCCATCTTCCCAACCTAAACCAATTTAAAGGTGATATGTCTGTTTCTATCCAGTGCCAAATCCTATCCTCACTATTTCCACTTGCTTCAACATTTTTACTCTCAAAATTTAACCGAGATAATGCATCAACATGCAGAATAGTATTTCCTTTAATATATACATTGTCAAACGACATAGGCTTAATCACCCATCTTAATATCCTAGCAGATGTGACCTTTGGCAACTCTTTTCTGGGGTTGAATATAAATTCCAAAAGCTTATGATCAGATTTTAATAGAAATTTCCTTCCCAGCAAAAAAATTCTAGCTTTTTCTGTACTTCACACAATTGCCAATGCCTCCATCTCAATATTCGAATAATTTGGCTCCAGCAGTTTTCTGGTTAAGTACATAAAGGGTAATATTGCAGCTACACCACAGTCATTGGCATCAGTAGTTAATGTAAATTCTTTTGCTGGGTCAAAAATTTTAACAACTGCTTTGTTTATGAGTGCCCTTTTTAATCTCTCAAAAGAAATTTTTCGTCTATTGTGACTCGGTATTCTTCTTCCTTATTTCATTAAATGATTCCACAAGATCACTACATCATGATAGATATCTGTTATAGAAATTGGTTAATCCTTAAAAAAAAAAGATTCTAACTCCAATTTCGTCTTGATATACAATTATATTTTTAATCTCTTGTAAAAGTTTTTTAAAGGCTTTTTGGAAAATGTGACTTGAGGTTTATACTCAAAACGGCAGATGAGTCCATCTTATAAATCCAATATGGGTGTTCATTGTAGTGAACTCTTGAAACTTGCTGCCAATTTTTATCTGACTTAAGGTCAATGTTCACAGGATGCTGTTTCAATGTTTGGCAACAGGAAGGAATCCAAACAGATCTGGTGATTTTTGCCCACCTTATAATTACCACTAATTCTTAAATCTCTATTGGGTTTATGTATTGCTACCACTCTCGCTGACTTTTTCCAATATTCCTTGTTCCACCATTTTGTTCAGCTTAGCAACCACCAAAGGTAGTATGTGAACAGGAACTTTTTAGGTTTGAAAATACATGGTTTGGTTGATTTCTTTAAGCTGGATACTCACCTTGTATCCCCTTAATAATCCAACATCTGGCACTACAGACTCCATGGAATTTATCAGCTTTAATGTATCCACTCTTAACACATCAATTCATAAAAGACCATGGCTTTTGATGTCTTCCACCACTATGATAGGTATCATTTCAAATCTATTTTTAGTTTCAAATGTGCCTTCAAAACATCCTAAAATTTTGATGATTGACTTATCAAACTGTTTCAACTGAAGATTACTTTTCTTTAACTTTGGTCTACCCATTCTTTCCTCAAAATTCCTTGCTATCAGCATAACATCCCTTTCAGTATCCACCTGCATTTTATCCTGTGCTTTTATCTCAAATAATTCCATATTTTCAATTAGAGGATCTATATTTCCTACTCGCTTTTCATCTGTGCATATTGTTTGGAAATAATTCTTCTTTTTACACTTAAAACACCATTTCCCAAAGGCCAGACACTTTTGCTCTTTTCATGTTCCTAATTGCAATATCTGCATACAAGTAAGCTTTTAATAGCACTGTAAGTCTACATGCTGCTTTCGCAGGCATTAAATTTTGAATCAATTCCAATTGTTGTAAGAACTCCACACATGCTTCCAGATTCATATTATTAGCTTGAAGATGCTCTAGAATTTTATACTTGTATCACACGTCAAACATTCCTTCAATCAGTCTTAGAAAACACCTAAGCCGGGTTTCTACATATTCTGGATCCTCCATCATGGTTAAGTAACCAATCAGCGACATCATATTGTTATGATAGTTATTCTTTCTGACAGATGTACTCTTATCAAGAGAAGATAACTCCCCAGTATGTATAGTGATACTGCTTTTTATACAGTATCTCATTTACATATCACTAGATTCTGGGTAAAATGAAAAGAACCACTATTAACCATTCCAAAAGAGTCTGCATTTAAAGAAGGTTATGTTCTGTATCTCATGGAGTTAGAATGGCATTGTGCATTACAGCAAAATAAGATGCTAAATTTCAATAAATACCTTTCTCAGCTGAACTGATTAAAAGCTGTAATCACGGAAAAGCATCCAGAATTGGCTAAGAAGGGTGTCATCTTCCATCAGGACAACCACAGACTCTTTACTGACCCAGTAGAAATTAGAACGGTTTTACTGGAATGTTCTACTTGCTGTAGTAACCTGACCTTGCACCTTGAAGATTACCAATTATTTCGACCCACTGCAAAATTTTCTTAACGAGAGAAACCTCAATTCTTTGGATGCCTGAAAAGCCTCTTAGGCTAGTTCAACACCCTGAGAGGATAGAATCATGAAGTTGACTCAAAGATGCTGAAAGGAAGTGGAACAAAATAGCATATATGTGGTTGAATAAATCAATAATAAATATTGAGATATTGTCTTTGAATTTCGTTTAAAAAATACAAATTTTTGTTCAAATCCAATATATCAATCAAATTTGCCTTTTATCCACCCACAAAAGGAGTCAGGGGAACAAATATTCCAAAAGTTTTGCTTAGACTTAATTCCATTTATATATTTTATTATTTATATTTTCAGGCAAACAAAAAGAATCATCTGTCTCTATTTCTGAGATGAGGTATTATGTACACTATTTACAACTATTGTCCCCAAGGATACATGATGCAGTGGATAAAAGCGTTGGTTGATGTAATTCAAAAATGACTTCACCCAAAGAGTTGTGAGTTCAATACTTGGCCACAGCAGAGGGCACAAAAACTTGGAGAATTAAGTTACTAAAGGGAATTAATTGAAACTGAGATATTTAAATAAGGCATGGTATGTGGAATTACAACAATATACCCCAGTGGGCTAAATTAAGGGGGTCTGTTCATAATGCCAATATATATATCCCCTGAAGAAGGCTGGGGTGTACAATGGTTGAAACATCGTGAATATAGCAATAAAGATGAAGACAACACTCCAAACAATGTAAATAGTATAAATAAAAACGAATCACAATTGATTTGAATAATGATTAATATCTTAAATGCAGAATCTTTTTCTAAATCCTAAAATAATTATGCAAATCACAGAAGACACTTTATCCCGAGCAATGTCAAATATCCATGCTTATATTGAGTAAAGTAAATTTTTTTTTTTCAAGTTGTCGCCGAACGTGAATATAATGCAAATAGTTAAACTGCTCACGTTAGCAGACTTGTGAAATTTTGATACTAAAGAAAATCTTAATGGAAAAAAAATTCAAAACACAAAATCATGACAACACAAATGCTCAGGATGTAAATCGAGCCATGCAAAAATTAAACCTCAGCATCTAGATAAAAATATTCCCTGAAATTTTATCTTAAATGAACACACAATATAAAGAGAAAAGAAAAACTGCACCCAGGGGAAATTCTGACTTTTCCAGAAATTTATCAAATGGAAAAATGTCTGCAATTTTAACTGAAGTCAGAAAAGCCTCCTTTGGTTTATGATGGAAAAAGAAAACATTTTTTTCTTTTAATTACGGATGCAGATTCTCTTTTCAATTGACAAATAAGTCATGAAAATATGATTATTGTTTCTTTAATATAATGAGCATACATTCGTAGATTCGTATTAAAAAGTGGAGTAGAATTTTAGACAGGATGATGAGTGCAGTCTAAAGACAGAAAAGCTCTCAGTTTTCGTAGACATTTTTGTACTTTGTATATTCTCACTTGCTTACACACACACACACACACACACACACACATATTTAGGAAATGGAAAAGTAACACTTAAACAAATTAATTATATATATATATATATATATATATATATATATATAAAAAGAGTGTGCTAAGTGGGTTGGACCAAAAACTATTCAGCATCATCTTATATGCCTATGAGTATTGTGTGTGTGTAAAACATATTGAACATAAAAGATTCTGACTAATATGCTTCTCAAATTTTGCCTAATCTTGAGTTTCTCAGTCTGTGTACAAATATATTCATTATATTTAAAAAAGCAAGACCCTTTTACATTTAATATTGAATATGTTTTTAATACAAACACACACACAGAGGAAACTGTAATGCATAAGACCTATTTTGATTAATTTTAATACGAATCAAAAAGTGATTCTGTAAATAAGTATAATCCCTTAATTTCTGACACACAAACCATTTTATATCCAACAATGTTGCCTTCATGCAAATTATAAATTTCTAATACAGCAGTATTGGCAGAAGTAGAAAGGCCTACACATCTTTCAGATTTCAATGTAATTTTTTGAGAAACCAGAATGCATGGTGTCATTCTATAAACAGAACCTAAAAAAAAAAAAAAATATTTAAAAAATTAGCTTTTGCTAGGAGATAACAAAACATTGAAATTTCTTCAAGACTCATATTTTACAATCATTATGAATTCCATTTTTTTAAGGATCTAAATTATACAGAAATGAAAATGATGATTGTTTTGAATATTTACTCTAAGTCCTTTACTCTTTTAATTGCAGTATTTCTTGAGATATGTTATAAAAAATAGAATATATAATAGGTACCTCCAAAAGTTTTCTAAATAGAGCGTACCATGATAAAAAAAAAAAAGAGTTCCCAAACCACATGTGTATAAATGTGCCAATGTTTTTAAGAACAGGTGACCATACACAACATTGAGAAAATAAGATCAATAATCATAGTAAATTTAAAGCCAAAATTTTTAAAACTCATTAAAACATTAGTTTACAGAGAATGTTTTCCTAAATTTTTAAGATTACAGAGTACTTAAAAATTAAATGAAAAAGGCACTCATCATTTTCTTCAATTATGTTTTACAGATAAAGTTTCCATAGAACAACATTAGATCTGTCAGAACATCAACACAGCAACTGTCAGGTTAAAAAAAATGCATCTGTGATAGTTTAAACTTAAAGTGAATAATATTTGTTTCAAATCAGATTAATCATACTCTAAACTTTTTAGGTTTTGGAACTGATAAATTATTGATGACAGATAAATAAAAAGTCCCAGTAAGTTTCTTTTATACTTTTTTGTAGGGCCAGATTTTTGGGGACACTTTGTGTGTGTGTGTGTGTGTGTGTGTGTGTGATAAAGTTAATTTTAGTCATTTCCTTATAAGAAAACATTCAACATCTATTGACTGAGCAACCAACATTACTTTCAATTGAAATTTATAAAATCTTTCTATTAAAACAATTTTTCAGGAATAAAGTTTCTCAAATTCATTAACTGCTATTGTTCTTTTCAGTATTGATAAAGGATTCCTTCCTAACCTTTTGTCTGAAATCGTGTGGAACAACAACATCTTGATTATATGATTATTTCATGGTCAAGTTACATGTGATAGTCATTTACTTATTACATGCTACATGTGATATTACATATGAGTTAGATGTGCTCCTGCTCTTAAAAGTCCTCAAGTAATATGGTTTCAAGCAAATAAATCCTGTAGGTCTTAGCGAGAACCAGCTTTCTTTGAACCTTGTAGACTAGTGCTATAGAATCACAATGCTTTCTTTGTGATTCTGTAGCACATACAGGATTTATTCACTTGAACCTATATTTAATCACTGATTTGAGAAAGTAGTTATATTCAAAATGCATTTGTATAATAATTTTTAATTTGGATCAAGCCCCTACAGTTAACTGAAATATGAGCCTGAGCAAGGGTTTTAGAAATTTTGGGTTGACCATACATCAAAATGCTTCTTTTAACATTGCTAGCAGAGACCCCTTAACCAATACAGTTTGGTACCAGTACAGCTAGAGGTGTTGCAAAAAGGTGATAAAGTATGCATACAACCACTTGTGAGGCTTCACTCTGAATTTGTGTAAATTTATTCCATTGCTCCCTCTTCTCCTGAAGGTATGCCACAAGGCAGTGAGGAGTTAATTGAGAGTTTTTCTTCTTCTTGACTGGCTGCTACCCAAAGCAAAAGAGCCAGATCTGCTCTGCTACTTAAGCTATAACTGGATGATGAGAGAGCCATGACTTTTCCAAGAGTATTAGTGAGTATATCTATTAAAAACTTGTTTCTTCAGGTTTAAAAAGAAAATGTATGAATACTTTTAGTCATAGCTTCTGAATTTCATTGAGTAAATCTGTTAAAAACTTCTGGCTGATTTAGTCTTAAAAGTAAATATCTGAATACTTTTTTTATTTTTTTTAGACTCTAAAAAATCCTAATCAACACAATGTTTCTAATGACTGTTTGGTATGCTTAAGATGAGAAATTGGTCAAGAAGACCATTAACATTTGATTCATAAAGTCAAAATTATAACAATGTATGTTTATCTGATCAGATCTTGGTATAGTCAATTATATCAAGAAAAGGTGAGGATATTTCTATTGGGATTTTCTTTCGGCAAATAATTTTTATGGAATTTATTTTTCTATGATTCAATTTTGTTGGACTCACAACATTTTGTTTTTTCTCATTCCCTCTTTCTCTAACCTGATAGTTGCTAATGAAATTGGACACTTACTCTGACCACATCTGTTATGACTTCTGTAATGGTTAAAAGATCAAAGAACAAATGATAGAATTTAGTTACAATTCCTTACGGTAATCAGACTATGACACCAAGTTCGCCTTCTTTTAACTCTGAATCAACTAACTCAATTTGTCTCAGTATTATATACATCTGCTAGAAATTATATACCTCTGCTAAAAAACAAACGAAAAACTCAAGATTATTCAAATAGTTGATTATTTCAATGATGCAATATATATTTAAGGTAATATTATAAGCTGTATCATACCTTGCAGTGAACATTTCAATCCTATTGATAAGCTACATACAATGTTATGTATTTTGAAATTTTCACTGCATACTTACCTATTTAGAATCTTTCAGTGTACTAAGTTTCACTTTTGTACAACATATAAAATACAAAATATCAACAAAAATGTGACTTACAATAAAGCATGATACACAGTTTATTTGAGGGATGAGAATGAAAAAAATTATGAAAATTGTAAACATAAAGCAAGGGAGGGAGGGTATACAATACTTCTTTTAGCAGTCAAAACAGCCTTGATATTGAGTGCATGCATATGTGATATCATAACAAAGATAGCTGCCATCAGGAAACAGTGGAAAAAAAAAAAAAAAGATGTGATAATGTAACAGAAAGTCACAGTTAATAGTTGCTGTGTATAGCAATGAGCAGATATCAGTTTAATATTGGGTATATGAAGTAGAGGAGAATTAAGTTAATTTTAGAGATTAAGGAAAAAAATATTTACTAACTAGAAGACCAGTGATTTCCAAATGGTACAGAGCCCCTCATAAGTGTGACAGAAGAGGAATAATAGGTGAGACAGAATGATTGAAAGACAAAGATTTAGAAACAGTTTTAAAAAATTCATATGCCAAAAATAAATTATTTCATAATCTAAAATATTATTATGGATTATTTGTAATTTTATGCATGAGTCCCAGTATAAATAGTTATAAATAATTGACTGAATTTATCATTGTGATATTTTTGCATTATATCAAATATTAAGAATATAGTAAATTGGGTTCACAAATTGGAGGAGAGTGTTATCAATGATAATGTTCTGATTTTGAATCCATAGTTATCTCCCTTTAAAACTATCTTTGATTTTATTTTTAAATGTACTTTTTATCACATAAAATTTCGTAAGGCACAAGCAAATTTTTATTCTGAAAATGTGCCCCAGAGAAAAAAAAAATGTGTGAGAGCCACTGTAGTAGACAGTCCTGCATGGTTTTAAAAATGTTGTTTCTAAAATGCAATATATACATATCTGACCATGAGTTATTGAAAGAGATTACTGGTTTAAGGAAAAAAGATTCAATGAGAATTTTCATCTAGTAGCAAATCTACTGGTTTGAAACTGCTAGGAATTGGAAGTCTCTCCTTCTTTCACTTATCTCCTCTTCACTGACAAGTAGTGGGCATAATTTTCCAAGAACGATAAAAGCAATGAATACAGAGCATATACATTTACCACAATGAAAACCTTTCTCCTGGTGAAAAAATGTATAATTTGATTTTCAATAAGAGACAGAGATTGTCCAACTTTGTAGAAAGCCATAGAAATTAATGTAGTGATGCAATTGACTTGACTTCCTATGCAACACTGGCACAGTTCTGAAGAAAAGTATACAAATCTGTAGGACAAGCTTCATTTAGGGTATCTATTTTCATCAACAGCCAAATACAATATTCCCTGTGTTGTAACTTTGTTTCAAAATGATAGTGCAGAACTGTGTAAGATGGCAATGGAATTTGATCTTCAGAAGTCAGTTGTTCATGAAGTTATACAGAACTTGGAATTTCCAAAAATGTCATCTCATTGCATGCCAAAGCAATTGACTAAAGAATACAAGTTCCACCATTTATTTTCAGCTTTTAAAAGTGTAGAAGGGATCCAACTGGGGATCTTCAAACAGTTAACACAGAAAGTATGAAACATGGAGGGAACTCCTTCATCAAAAAAAATCCTATATTTGTATAACATTCTGCTGCATGGTGATGCTACACTCCACATGGCCAACCAACATGGCTCCTGAAGATTATTATCAATTTGGGCCCCACTCAAATGACATTTATCTGGGAAGATGATGCCCCCTTGTTGCAAAGGTGCAAGTCTGGCTTTAGTTGCAATGATTTTCAAGGAGGTTATTTATATGTTCATACAACAGATGTATGGCAACTATATAGAAACATAGAATAGTAGTGTTGGTAATATACACCTAAAATTTCTTGTGTATAAGCATGCTAGATTAATAGATGTGTGTACCTTATATTTTGGATATCCTGTGTGTGTGTGAGAGAGAGAGAGAGAGAGAGAGAGAACATAGGAATCAATACTGCATAGTGACTGTCATTTTCATACCTCAAGCAATCTTCACACCAAGACAGCTTTAGGCATGGAAATGACAGTCACTGTGCAGTGTTGAGCCCTGTGTCCACATTTTCAATATCTGCAAATGCTCTATCTCCAATACTGGCCATTTTTCCATGAATATCAAAATTTAAAATTATATATCAAATAAGTTCAAAGAAAGTAAATAAATCAAACAGAAAAGGAAATCAAAGAGTACATTAGCTTTTCCTCCTTGGAGAATTAGCTAAAATACAAAAGGCAACAAAGTCTTTCATTCTCATGTTTATTACACTCATAATAAATCACCATTATCCTGATATTCTCTGAAAAAAGTTATTGTTTTGCAGTTACATTTTCGTTTATTTTAACTGAATTGCATATGAAAATCTTACTGATTTTACAAGTATTCAAAACTTTTTATGAGATGTGAAACAATTTACTATATACTTGGTCACAGTGACCACAGACTATAAATGATTTGCCTGTGGTCTTCATATCTCCAAGTTGAATGAAACACTTTTAAGCTGAAGAAGCAATTTCATAGTATCAAAAACATAGCCTCACTAATGTTTGAAGTTCCAATAAAAATCCAACCATCAAACAAAAAAAAAAAAAAGAAAAGAAAAGAAAACAATTCGCTACTGCAATAAAATGACTATTTTTACCAGAAAGTTTGTAAGGTTCTTTTTGCAAAACAATATTTATGTCCCTGTTGCTGTCCCTTTGTCAAGAGTCTCAGAATAGTTTCTTGTAAGCAGTTTATTGAACAAGGCAGCAATAATTTTGAACTGGATCACTAAACTTACAATAGTTGCATAGAGAATTTGTACAATGGCCAAGTAATATTTCTTGACAATCACAGACATGTGGGTATATATAAACAGTATTCTTTGTTCAAAGTTCAAAACAGGAAAATAGTTTTGACATGAATAAAACATTTCTGTGTATTAAAATCTATATTACTATTAAATGCACAAAGTGGGTCAAAATGTATGTGTGTGTATTATAAACAAGGATTTAGAGAAAAATAGTGAAATTTTATGAAAGATGTAAAATATGATCGACTGCAATTTTTCTAATTTATTGCATTTAGTTTTATTTTATATAAAATAACAACTTTATTAAAAAAGGTTATCTTTTCTCAAAATTGAACATAAAAGGAAAAGCAGCATTGATCAAATGACAAACAGTTGACATTATTATTATTATTATTATTATTATTATATATGCCATGTATGTCCCTCCTGAATGTGGGCAAATATCTATTTTGTACAATTTTTATTTACTATAAAAGTCAATTTTTTTTTTCCAAATTCATTAGTCTTAACTAATAAAAAAAAAAAAAAACTTACAAAATACAGAAACCAGTATTGAGAGAGCCACTTCGCTATATTGCAAAAGTTTATTTAATTCATCATGGGATGAAACAGCACATGAGGTTCAATCAAAAGTTAATGTTTAATATTAATCAACGAAATCACTCATAGCACCTTGATAATTGCCAGTAAGATGAATTTAGGAGTTTTTTTTCTTGTCAAAGCAAAAAGGTTAAAAGTTAGAAAATCTCGCAAATATGAAAGATGGAATCAATGTTAAACGAAATACAAGAAACATTCTGTCTGTGAGGAATCAAAGAATTTTATGAACATTTTTCATTTGGAATTCCTATAGGATTTCATCATTTTATATCAGTGAATAATTTTCAAAACTACAGTTCTTTTTAGATCTTAAATCTCATTGGTTAAACTGCTGGATAATTCAACTAATAAAATTGATCACACATGTGGAATGACAAGTGTTTATTCCTCAATGCTGAAATTACTAGTATGGAATATCAAAAGGGAGAATAAAAGATTTTCAATGTAGCGCAAGGATCTGTGGGTAATGTCATTTTTATCAGCATGGAACATGGAATTGGCAAGATGAGTTCAGATTTTGGCATAGTAAGTTCTTTACACGTGCCGATGGGAAAGACATGAATCCATCTCTTCTCCCTCCAGCTATGGGTTAAGTGGCATGGTAGACTGAAATATCTAGCCTTGAGAGGCAAACAGTTTAAGAGAAGGAAAATTCTAAACTATAGAGAAGGCAAAAGGAAACCACTACACTATCTTTGCCAAGATGACATTCACAGATAATAAAGAAAAGGAATCTATGGAGAGCTATAATCATCTACATAACATTAAAAAAAATTCAGTAAAAGATTACTCTAATTGTATACATCAGGCATACAATTGTCGCATGTTTAGAGTAAGAGAGAGAAAGACAAGTGATTTTTTTTTAAAAAAAACAATGAAGCACAACTATAACGAAAAGAGAAAACAATTTCTCTGTGAATCCAAAGAAGAATAGATAAGACAAGATTTTGAAAAATGTGGATCAAATTGGAAGAGCTAAAAGTTATGAAGAGTCAATCAAGAGAAATTTTACAGTTTCAAAGCTGACACTTTCCATTTTGCTTGACAAAAATCAGGATTGAAAAAGAAGGAAATAACAGAATAAGTTGAAATTGGATTGAATGATGAAGTAGAAAAATGATTTTGCTTTGGTAAGGCACTTGAGCAACTCTGACTGCTTTAAACTTGATGGGTCATTGCTGTTGCTGACAGCAAGTCTGGAGTGGAGGATGATGGATGTTGATTATCTCAAACACTGCCTTTACAAGCCTGTGAGGAGAGTCCTGTCAAAGTAATTGGATTCAGATAGCGGAAGATGATTGACAAGTGAATTCATGCAGCACAAGTCTCGATGGATTTGCTCAACAATTCCTTGGGCTAAAAACTGCGACAGACAAAGAGAAAATCCAGCAACTGCTTGTGGCTCTACATTAGAATGCATTAAGTATTAGAAATGTGCAATGGACTGTGAGAAAGGTGCAATTACTGCATTTGGGCTGAATTAAACACATTATATCAAGAGTAGGACTTTGTTGAGGTTGTAAAACAGCAAAAAGAAAAGAATTCAATTCAATGCATTGTTTCTTTCTTTTTTTTTTTATTTGTAACTTTTTTTTCTTATTATGCATATAAGAAACAACACTAAAAAAAAAAAAAAAAAAAAAAGGAAGTCTTTTTTTCTCTCCAGACATTCAATTTATAAAGTAAGGATAAAACTCTGTTTAAGGTTATTTAAAAAAAGAGAGAGAGAGAGACCAAGAGAGAAGTGATGAGGAGGATGAAGTGAAGTGTTTGTATATTTAGTTAAGATGATTTGATACTTAACTGAACAAATAAAAATTTAAAAGGAGGAAACATGTAATGGTAAATGAATGTAAACAGGATATACATATATAATAAAAAATAATTAATACAAAAGTTACCTCTCTTGTATAGGAAACAAAAATTTTGAATTTGACCCTGGAATGCCACAAAACACAGTAAAACAAACAGTGAAATGTATACACATCCACAGACAATATAACCACCCTAAATATGGTCTCAGATGAGATTGAAATTACTTGGTAAAATAAAAATTATTTGAGAGTAAATCTTGGTATTATTTTTTTCAATTTTCAATGGCCACCAAGAAATTAATTCGTGGACTTGAAATGATTAAAACTAAAATAGTCATATGTCTAAATTATTTAACCAAACCTGTTTGAATGAAAATATGCTGCCTAAATATACATAATATATATCTTATGTACCTCCACTTTTTTGGCATAAATTTTTCATATCTAAGGTTTAAGATGAATTTTTAAAAGTGAAAAAGCATACTTGAAGATTTCATTTTAGCTTTAATTGAAAGCTAAAAGATTAAATTTATTATTTCCAGTAAATAAAATATTCTGGTTATTTCAGATAGAAATTATATAGATTGAAATGTCAAATTTAATTTTGATTTCTTAAAATTTTCTTAAAAGCAGCCATTTTCTTAATTTTAAGAAATTTGTAAACAAAACAAATTTATCAATTTAAAAACTCTTCTGAAAATATATATTTCTGACACATTATTTGGGTAAAATTAGAAAATTTAAAGTTAAATTAATTTTATTTGAAATAAATATTACTTATAGCATAAAAAAGTAATATACAACCATTTCTTAATGACTGGTCCTGTTTATCTGAGGCGATGATTGATGGAAGATTGAGTAATGAAGCAATGACAGCTAGTATGGCTGACTAGAATTGACAATTTTACAAAATCTAAGTGAACGCATTTTTTTTAGTTTTTAACTACCTAGTAATTATTACAAATGAACATGAATATTTTCCACAATTATCTAATAATTTATTGACTTTTATTTACTTCTGGAAGATGCTTTATGCAAAAATAAAAAAATTTAAAATACCATCAAATTTTCTTAAATTAATTTCTCTGTAAAGGGACAAAACTCTTAGATCACATCACCTTTTCATAATAATGTCATATTTAGCCTTTCATAAATGAAAAAGAGGAAGAAATTAAGTAAAAGAAATAAAAAATTATTTTAATTTAATTATTTTAAAAATAGAATAGGAAAACTAAATCTTTTCAACCTTGGATTCGTAAAATTTCATTTCACTTAATAACTATATCACTTCCACAAAATAGCCCAATACAGAATTGTGAATAAGTCCTGAAAATTTCATTAAAATTGGACAATTATTTGATTTTTACAAGAATTTCCAAACCAATGTGTTTTTAATGAAAAAAAGCGCAAAAAAGTCAATGTAATTATTATGCAACCCCAATGACATAAACAAAACCAGATTTTAACAAAAATTTCAAACATGTTAGAAAGGATTAAAAAATTTAACAAAATGATCAAAAAAATACTTTGGTCTTTCATCTTAATAATAACATACAATAAAACTTTATTTTTATTAAGTCTGTGACCTTTTTCATTACAATATGCTGTTTTCCACAAAACAGTGTAAGTATATATAATATATATATATATATAATGGGATCACTAGACTCTGCAGAGTCTTCTGACTTGGTTGGTCTTTTAATATTGTACAACCTAATGGCACACTGCGAGATTGATATCCAGGACATCAGACTGTATAGAGATGACTGGCTCATGGTGGTGAGGAGTTCCACTAGCTTTAAGATAGAGAAGATCCGTAAAATTATGTTTAGTGAATTTAAAAATCTTAACTTAAAGATAACAGTCTCTTCTAAATTGAAAAAGGTAAACTTCCTCGACGTAACCCTAGACTTACCGAGCAACACGTACCAACCTTATAGAAAACCAAATGCTAACCCCTTATATATACACCCGAAGTCAAACCACCCTCCATCCACAATTAAACATATACCCTCATCAATAGAAAATAGAATTAGCAGTAACTCTGCTAACAAAGTAATATTCCACCAACATAACGACTTCTATAACACTGCCCTAAAAAGTAGTGGTTATAAAAATGCTAACATTAAATATAGGGACAATTGCAACAACCAAAAGAAAAAAAACAGGAAAAGAAACATCATTTGGTATACACCTCCGTTCAACCAAATTGTTAGTATTAAACTAGGACAGAAGTTCTTAGCTCTTTCCCACCAAAAGTAGGCTTAGTAATATATTCAATAAGAACACACTAAAATTGAGTTACAGCTGCACTGAAAATCTAGAAAGTATAATAAGAAGACGCAATAATAATATCCTGAACAAACCCCCTTACCTGAATAGTTTTAATAACTCTACACTTAAATCAGATAATGATAGGGAAAAATTATGCGATTGTAGAAACCCGGTAGACTGCCCATTAGAAAATAAGTGCTGCATCAAATCTGTGGTATACCAATGCACTATATCATCCATGGAGAACCCTAACAATAATATGATATACATTGGGTCCACGAAAAATGCCTTTAAAACCAGATGGAGGCAGCATAAATGCTCCTTCAACAACATAAACTTTAGACATCAGACCTCTCTATCTAAATATTTTTGGCACCTGAAAGGAAAAAAATAGGACACCTAAAGTAAAATGGAAAATCATTAACAGGACTAGAACTTGCAAAACTTGGGATGACCCATGCCCTTTGTGCCTCCATGAGAAACTACACATTATTAAGCTTCTAAACAATAAAAACCTATTAAACAACAGGCAAGAATTAACGGTTTTCTGCCGACACAACCGAACTTACGCTCTGAATAACTAGCTAAAAACACGCATACAATGAAATAAATTTTAAAATCCATAGCCCATATACATAGTTTTAATACCCTACAAAAATTGATAACCCTTTATGAAGTCGTCAAATAACAAACGTTACGGCCTTTTCATATACACAAATCCCTTTCATAAAGAGATATAATAAAAGAATAAAATAAAAATAAATAAATCTCCGTAGACGCTCAAGCCAGACTATGCGAAAACTTCCTTCGTCGTAAATTTAGCCACCCCCACCTTACCGTGACCCGACATCTATGAAAGTAACTCTATACTGATACAAATTATTAACACCCCACCCCTGCCGATTCTAAACAATCCGCCCTTGATGTTACCATGGAAATTTTTGATTTCAATTCTGACCATACTATTAAAACTCGTAAATTTAAGAAATAAGTCATTCCCAAAAAAATTTCGCTTGAAGATGGAACAGAGCCTATTTTAACTCAAGTTAATTCAAATATTATTTTGAAGTTTTCGGCTCTTGTTTTGAAACACGAGACTTCTTATGTAGCAAGTTGGAATCATATTTTTAAATAAATAATTATATATATATATTATATATATATATATATATATATATATATATATATATATATATATATACACACACACCAGTTTCTATCACTTTCTAAAATACAAAACATGTGATGGTATATTATTTACACTATTTACATTTGGATTATTGCCGTCATCTTTGTTGCTATATCACATTTCAGCCATTGTGCCCTCCAGCCTTCCACAAGTATATAATGATCTAGTAAGCTACAAGGAATTCTGAATTCAGACAACTGAGGAAGGCAGTAGGGCACAACAACCAAAATGTTGCAATAAAAACAATAAATATAAGGATAATAGTCTGAATATAAATAATGTAAATAATGATAAATTCTCATCCCAGAGATTCAGTCAGGAAATATTATGGTATATTTTTGTCCATATCTAAGTATCAAACCATTTTGCTTCTGTCCACATAAAATGGTACATGTTGTTCATCTCAATTTAGTAGGGGTATGACAAGCATTACAAATTCTAAGAATGATCATGGACAGTTTTAACAATTTTTTTTTTAATACAATAATTTTAACTATTTGAAATTTAAATTTCAAGAAAATATCAAATTATTAACAAAGGAAATTACTTTAGTATATTTAAAGCTTGGTTTTAGACTGTTTCTAATGAGAATTTACAAAATCCACAATTAATTTGATTGCAATTGGCAGTTACCAATAGAAAAAATCTTAAAGATCTTTCATAGATAAACTGTTAGCAAAACATGGGAGTTTATGAAAATTAATCAATTTAATGATTATTTAACTGGATTTTAGAAATATTCTTTTTTGTTGAAAATATTAGTTTGTTCATGCCATAAACAATGATGGTATATTTGGCTAATTTTGTTAAAAGGCTTTTACATGTTAGTCGTTAAATATATAAATAAACCATTAGTATCTGCCAAATATTCTGTACAAAAAAGTTACAAACATTATAGGAAAAAATCACTTGATACATAAGTGAAATATAATTTGTTTATCATGGGGGATGCTGTTAAAATATTTATTTAGTCATCACTTTCTTTATCCAGAGGTGATAAAAGCCTCTGCTTAAATCTATGAGTACTTCATTGTAGTCAAAGTATGGTTGATCAAAAAAAAAAAAAAAATCACAAAACCTGATATTATCCCCAATGGCAAAAATATATTTCCAACATTAAAATGCTGTCATGTGGATAAATATTACCTTTTGAATTATCCGATTTTTTGATGCATGAAGAGTGCATTTGCATGATAGACAAGATACTGCAATAAGTATTTCTTTCATCTTAATTTCAGTTGTTTTATGTTACATCTACTCAGTCATTTTATGACCCTTATCAAACCAATTAACATAATGTTTGACAATAAAGATAAAGGAAAAAAGATAATATTACTACTAATACTACAAGTGAAAAGTGGCTGAAAGAAATACTAGTTCAAAATTAATACTGGTTAACAATGTTTCATCGAATAAAAACATCAAGATAATATTATGACAACAATAAAGAAATTATTTAGTTGGCAAGGAGTAAACAGTTTTCCTTATTTTCCCAGAGCATTTGAAAGAGTTTTTAGGTTTTCTTACAAACATAAAACTATGTATGCTTATCTGATGTGATATGCTTGTTATCAGAGTGCTTATGTCACTATTGTAAAAAAAAATATGATCATTTTATGTTAGCAATGCTATGTGAAGAGCCAAGGGAAGAAGGAAGAAAAAACAACATAGCACTTCAGAATAACCATGCTCAGCAGATTACAGCAGAAAAACAGCCTTCTTTTATTTCCTCACACAGGGTCTTCCAGCAGCCACATTCTTGTACCAGGCCTCTGTGTTGAGTCTGAGACCCTGTGGGGAGATGAATGGAGAAATAAAGTTGCCATCACTAGTGATCACTCCAAACACCTTTGTAATCACCATGAGACTCATCCAACTCTTTCCAAATCCTTTGCACTGTCATCAGGTTGACACCAAAACACTCTGAAATGTTCATATTGGACTTTCTGGCATGAAGAAAGAAATGTCAAAAACACGAATTGCAGGTCCAATATCAGAAATCCCAATACACATAAATGGTCAGAAATCCAACACACAAGCTGACAGACAAGGTAGTAAAATAAACAACGTCCCAACTTGAGAACACCAAGTGCTTTTATTGACGGAATGATTTTTTCACTGGTCAACAAGTAGGAGAGGACACACAATATCAGCATATTTAAGATGCATTTATGGCAACTCCTGTGACTAACTTGTTTCTATTTTGGTTATTTTGTCTTCAGCATATTGTATAAAACACACATGCCCTTTTTCTTGGTAAGTGATTTTCTCTTTTGCTACATTCCCCGCTGATCTCATGATCAAAATGATGACAACCAGGGACAAGATTTTTTAAGCCTTGTGCTTCTTCTCAAAGGAACAACTACAATCTCCTCATCCGATGAATCGCCTGCCAAAGGGACATAAGATGTATTTCCACTAGGCTGAATGTCCTTTTCTTCCGACATATTCAAGGCATTTCTTATTTTGACCAGTCACTTATCATTAGAGGACTCACTGTTGATATTACTTGTTGATATGTTGAAATGACAAAGAGGTGCAGATCCCTCACATGGTGCAGTGTCCCATCAACTTAATTCACACACAGACTTCTAATCACTATAAGTGATTTCTTTTTCACCACAGATATGTTGATATTTTATGACCCATATGAATGTCTGTGTAATCGTCAATTTGCAAATGCATATTCATGAGTCATTATGATGATTACTGATATTTATTTTTAAAAAGGAGATGATATTGCCTTACAAAATCAAGATTTAGTTTCAAAATAGTACTGTTAATAATGAGATCTGTGCTCTGAATTGTGTTGTCACCAGTCTATTTGCAAAATGATATTGGCATATATATTAGTTTATTGCCTGCTGCAAGTATAAAGAATCATTGATCAATTTTTAGAATAATCAGTAAAGTAGGTATTGGCTGTGTCCAGTGAAAGATTTACTGATTATTAACAGAACATGAAAGGAATTAACTTGGCTCTTCCATGGCAAATAGAGGTTTTGTCTCTGAGGACTGATTTTATTGGATAGCTAACACTTTCACTTGTTAGGCAAGAATAACCCTGATAGGCTAATCAAAGAGTATCAGTGACAGACCTACATTTTTGGGGGTCCTGAAGCTTGAACTGGTATAAGGTCTCTTTCAGAATCAGCATTCAACTGCCAAAATGTAGGTCATGAATAGATTCTGGTGAGGTCAAAATCCATTGGTTTATGATTCTATCTATCACTAAAATGACCTTACTTTAAAAATAAGCACTTAAAAAAAAACAACAAAAAAACATCACTTTTGTTGAAAAAATTCACTCACTAAAAAAAGTTGCTTCAGGAGTCCCTCAAGCATTAGGAGCCCTGAAGTTTAAGTTGAGGAGTATAATCTTTCTGTTAATGTTTAACTTGTGAAGTTAGAGCAGAACAGAGCAGATTATCTAAGGTACCACAAAGAGGATTCAGTATGGTTTAAAAAGAAACTGAGTTTATAATGCCGATGTGTGCCTGCTGTTGTGGGAACCACTCAAATAATAGATAACCGTCAACATAGTGAACATATCAGAGTGAAAAGATCACTGTATTTTATAAAGCAAGTTTACTTTTCAAAATAAAGTTGGTGATTAAAAATGTAGAGCACATCAAATAATAAATGCAGCACCAGTGCATTGGCAAAAAGAAAAATTACAAGTGACACAGTCCCAAAATGGACATTGAGCATTTTGGTGACAGGTATTTGTTGACACTTATTGATTGTGGTGCTGTATCTTTCTCAATTTAGCCACCTTTATTTCAGCATTTTACTCTGCAAGTGTCATATACCAACTTGATTCTACATTATTTGAAAGAAGCCACTCGAGTCAATCACCTCACAAATAATAGCAGAAAGGATTTTAAGGATTTTGTGGATGAGTCACAGTGGGCATGTGATCCATTCAGAAATAGAATGGTGCAAAAGTATTATAAAAGTATAAAAAGGATCATTGCAAGGAATCAGAGTTCTATGCTGAAACCTGTTTACTGGTACAATGTAACACCAAAGGATAAAATCTCACTTTTAGCTGTGTCCAACAATGAGATCCACAAATGTTTGGCTAAAAGGCAATGACACAATACCTTCATCAGAATTTAAGGTGAGGCATATGTACAAGGTGGGTGATAATAACTGGGTGAAATATTCTTGTCTGCTATAGGTATGACAATAAACTCTGATTGGGAGGTTTTGAGGAGCATGGAACCACCTCTTAATTGATGTTGACCCAGGGTCGTAGCACCTGTTAGGGTTCCAGGAAAAGATATAGAGAAGGACAGGGATCAGGATCAAGGCATCAGAAGATGTTGATTGACATTACATTTGAATATTTGAGGATTATAGCTATCATAGAAGCAAGTAAGAGGAAAGGAGTTCCACTGTTGGGAAGTACAAGAGGAGAATATGTTGGAATAGAAGAGGTGGTTACATTTAACAGTCAACAGTAAAAGCATGGGACTGTAATGCCAACCTAGTAGCACACTTAAATTTATACAGTTGGGGCACCAGTGTAAACAGTTTGTCAGAACAGTTGCCATGAAAATATTTGTAGAAAAGACAGAGGGAAGCTACAGCACATCTGTGAGAAAGTGACTGTAGATGAGATGGCAGATCAGGAGCTATCACATTACATATAAATCTCTGGATTTTGTTGAGGACCTTGAGATGAACAGTGGGGGCACCATACCATATATGTCAACAGTATTCAATGCAAGGACAAATGGTAGATTTGAAGGCTGGACACAGACAAGAAAACCCTTCTGGTACAACACAGAGAACAAACTTTTCTAGCTGTAGGATGAATCTATTGATTCAATGTAGTTGTTCTACCTCAGGTCAGTGGAAAAAGTGAGACCACGAAAGTGCAGAGAGACGCCCTTATGGAATTGGGGATAGGAGACATGGAGGGTTCTCTATGGTGAGTAAATGAGAGGCATGAAAGTTTACAAGACATTTCCTGCCCCAGTCAACTGCATATTGGGAGTCCTTTTTTAGACCAACAACCAGGTTAGCTTTGTCAACAATGCCAGATTTACTATTGAGACAGGATTAAATAGTAGTGTCATCTGCATAGATGCCTACTTGAAAACTGATGACATCAGGAAGATCATTGATGAAGATCAGAAACAGTGTAGGACCCAAGAGATTCACAACAGTACTACAGAAGCCAGAGGAAAGGAAAGATTCAAGAACCCCTTCCTAAACAGAAAACAACTGATGAATCTGACTATTAGCAATATTCAATTATTACACATGTGACTTGGTTTATTAATAACTTTAAGCATGATTTCATACTAATCTTTATATTTTGACATAAATATGCAAATAATCTAATGATTGCTGATTACTTATAAATATATTTTGTTCTCCACATAGATATACATTCATCCTATTACTCAATCTATTGCCGTACATCTATAATCATTTTATCATTCTTTCTGCACGTTTTTAAAGACATACACATGTTTGGATATTTTAAATGTTTTCCAGGATTAAGGGTAAAAGCTGAACTGATACAGCCAAATGAATGTGTTTTTTATATATTTACATGAATATGTACATGTGTGAATTTCTGTGTCTTTGTATGTCTGTGTGTGTGCGCGTGCGTGTGTAGCAGAATCTTCATGCCTATTGATGATACTTGTTTGGAAAAAAGCTCAATAAAAGAAATAATGGCATTTTCTTCATTTCTCAGGAAAGTAAGGAACACTGCACTTAGAATATTAGAAAGAAAATTGGTTAGAACAAAAGACAAAGTGAATCTCTGGCGATATTCTCACAGAATATTATCAAATTGGATATGTCGACTGAAAATAGCAAATATATTAAGCTGACAACTAAATGACAGGGTCCAATGTCTCTGGAAAAAGAAAAAACTTCCACCTTCTTAATATTAAATGAACCATGACAACAGTATTTAAAGAGTTTAGGTGATTTTTTTTAGCTGGTTTAGGTTTATCTTTTTGATTATTTACGGTTATGTTGAGTTATGATGGTAATGAAAGGGCCTAAAGTAATAGTAGCAGACAGTCATTGTATGCAACATGGACAGAAAGGGATTGGCACAGACTGCAACATAATGTGGCCTCAGGGTTGCCCACCAGATGTGCATGCAAGGACACCCTTCTATGCATGACATGGCACTCTAAGAACTCTGATGTTATGCAACTGTTGATCAGAGCAGTCTCTCAAGACACTACACAAGGGTTCGGGCTCCTAACTACCAGTTGGAAACAGCAACCAGAAAACGGTCAACCTGGTACCCTCAGTATGAAGAAATGTTGCCAAAAACCATGCACATCGCAAGAGATTCACAACAGTACTACAGAAGCCAGAGGAAAGGAAAAATTCAAGAACCCCTTCCTAAACAGAAAACAACGGATGAGCCTATACTCCTTTTCAAGAGAAGGTGAAGGAGTATTGACCAGGCAATAGGAAAGCCTATCTACTCCTATTGCACACACACATACACAGAGAAAAAAAAAATGAAACCAAAAGACAAACAAGCAGCATACAAGAAATCTATGAACAACATGTGTGGTACTACAGGGGGGGTTGATACTATTTTGGGGACACTTTGAAAAGTGTGCTTAAAGGTGTTTTTTGCTGCTGAGAGCTTTTGTGTTGATGAATAGGTAGTTCAGCAGTAACTGTCTGTTAATGGTATGAACATTGATTGATGGGTTTGTCTTTGGTTTCATGTTTTCTTTATTTTTACTTCAACTTAGGTGACACTATTTTTCAGACATGACACAAATTCCGGGTTTTTTAATGATTTAGTCGTCGAACGTCTACAATATGCAAATTTTCTTTAGGTAAATTGTACCCTGACCATTACATTTGAGTATCTTTACCATTCACTGTGAAAATGTATTAAAATCCTGAAGAAGAATGCATTCAAAAGAAGTCATCAGTTTGGTCTAAAAGAAGAGAGAAGACGGGCTCAGCATCCGAAAGATCGCCGCTGAGATGAAGCTATCGAAGTCAACAGTTGAATACATGCTAAGTACAGACTATGAGCAGAAGACGAGAGGACAGAAAAGAACAATTTCCAAGAGAACAGAAAGAAGAATGAAGAGGAGTGTTATGAGGTTGTTATCATCTGGAGAAACGGTGACAGCAAAGAAAGTAAAGGAAAAGTGTGAACTTGACGTCAGTGTTCAAACTGTACAAAGAAAGCTACATGAAATTGGACTTAAGTATGCTAAAATCAAGAAAGGAATTACACTAACAAGAAAACACCAAAAGCGCCAAAAGATGGACAATGTTCTAAGACATTTTAAGTTCGATGGACCTGATGGATGGTGTACATGGTCGAGAAAAGGTGAACTTGTTATTCTCAACAAGAGACAGATGGGAGGAGGAGGAGTCATGGTTTGGGGTATGGTATTTCTGAATGGAAGCTTGTGGCTCGAGTGGTTAAAAGGATGTCAAAATAGCTTGAGCTCCAGAGAACTTTTGGAAAAGAGAGCCCTACCACTCATAGAAAAAGAAATGGGAAGTAATTTTATTTTACAGCAAGATAACTGCAGCATCCATGTGGCCAAATCAGTGAAAAATTGGATGCGTGAAGGAAATATAACTACTCTGGAATGGCCGGCAAGAAGTCCAGACTTAAATTTAATTGAAAACATATGAGAAATGCATACAGAGCTTGTTTACTACGAGCCAGAAATAACCAGAGAGCCTGAACTGTGGTAGCGCATACAAGATGCTAAAAATAGACTTCTAGAAACACGAAGAGACATTATTATCAATATGTATGAACATTATGAAGATACTGACAGAAGTCATTGAAAAAAAGAGTGCTGCCATAAACTATTAGCATTGTTTCTGCAATGTCCGAAAAATACTGTCGCCTGTGTAATGTGAAAATTTGTAAAAAAAATAAAAATATTTCTAATTTGAATTCTGCTTTTCCATTTGTCGTATTGAAACAGTTTTTAAATGTTATAGCCATTACACTAAAACAGTAAAGACTGCCTGTACTACCTAAAACTTGAAAAAATAAAGTGTCTGAAAAATAGTGTTGGCTCCCTGTAAGAGTTGAAACTGAAATATAAAGTTTCAACTTCAATTAAGTGCCAACATGTACTTCTTGTTGAAGACATACACTCCACATCTGTGACCCAAAAATAAAGATAACATCTAATACTTGCATGAGTCCGAAGAGAAAAAAATTCGAACAACTAATATTCAAATAAAGTTTTCAAAAAAGGGGGAAGACTAAGTTCACTTCAATTAAAAAAGAGAAAAAAATTTTGAAAAAAGAATTAGTACCAACAAAAAAAGGAATATATAAATAAAATTAGGAGTAAGCTTCTTAGATGAAAATTAAGCAAGGAGTGACATTTCTCCTCGTCTGTGAGCCAGGTATTAAGATGGCATCCATTACTTATGGACCCTTAAGTACATTCTGAAGTCATGAATATTCCTTGGCCAATAGAATTATAAGGATTGCACATGAATGCACACTTTTGTATTGCAAATGGCTGCCCCCAGGCCAAAGTATCATAGCTATTTAGCTTTAGATAATTTGTCACGAAAATACCTCAAAACTAAAAAGTTTGGATTGGGGAGGGTCACTGGGATTATCCATCTAGAATCCATTCATGTTTATTAAGTCCCATGCTATATATTCAATTCTTATCAAATGTTTCAAAGTACATTATCAATGCATTCTCCCCAAGTATGGATGAAGCCATCCAGCTGAATTTGATAACATTTAAAGCTGCAGAGGTAAGTGATATGACTGATGACGAACAGAGTTTTGATGATTTGAAAGAAGCATTTCATATAGAGACCTAGTAAAATAGCAACAGGCAGAGATAGCTACTCCCATATTTCTGCTGTTATCAAAACAGAGGAATATGTTCACACTACTACATCCTCACCTGCTAAGAAGCAATAAAGACCAGTGATTATGTACTTCAAGATGGCTGTGCTCATTATATAAGCAAAGGAAAACAGTTTTGTGGAAATTTGTGTGATTCTTTGCTCAGTGAAAGTTTTGGTTGACAATTTAGAAGTTTGTGATTTTTGTGCTTCATTGTTCACTGCAAATTTTGTTTGAAAGAAAAAAAAAAGATAAATTCTTTTAAACATCTTTCTGTGCTTAATCATATCCTGAGTCATCATGATTATAGTCATTAAAACATTTTTAAAGCATTATTATGAACAATCTTGCCAACACACACATTTGTTGCTTCATCTGAATTCACATGACATGAACATATTCTTAATGTCATAATACACTGTCATCTCTTTGTTATAATAAATCATTGTTTTTTTTTGTTTTTGTTTTTTTTATCAAGCCTGATAAAAATCATGATTCTTGATTATGATGACTATGTGAATAAAATGATAGTAACTTTTGATGAGAAGTTTGTCAAAGTGGGCCCACTAGATATCAATGATAGAACAAAATTCATTGAACTTTCGAAAATGGTTGAACAAAGATAAATTTCTTCCAGTTCATATTTATTAGGTTGTCAGATCTGATCCTACCAAAAGCTAAGCAAAAAAACAGAAAAATTTAATTAGAAACAAGAAAAATACTACTGAATTATTATATTATGTAATAATAGTACTTTGGCCAGCATTCACTGGCCTATCTCCTTACAGATGAAGAGGAGACATGTGGGAACAGAAATGTGGTTCTACAGAAGGATATTGATAATATCATAGACTGAATATGTTTAAGGAAAAGAGAACCAAAATGGATGCTTATAATTAGAAACAGAAAGAGACAGTTGAAATTTCTCAAGCACATAATGAAGGAAGGAAGGCTTGGAAAATTTGACATTCACAGGAAATAATGAGGGCAAGAGAGACAGAGGGAAATAGTGAGTAACCTACCTAACAAGTGTGTATAAATGGATGGCAGAACAATGAGTGGGAGGGAAAAGGTAAAACTTACTAAGAGATATAACGGATAAGAAGTTGGGGAGAGCCATGATCAAACTACCTAACAAGCTTGTGTAAATGGATGTTAGAACAGGGACTTAGAGGGTTGGTGAAAAGGCAAACCTTACTAAAAGCTGTAAAGGATATAAAGTTGTGGAGTGCCATGTTTTCTCAAGTTTTGAAGTAACAGGACTCATAGAAAATATCTGTCGAGACTTATTCTGTCCCAGACAATAAAAGTTGAACCTCATTAAGACTTTGTATCATTGTGTCCAATGCTTTTGTTCAAAGACAAAAATAGATTCTAAAATTGAATTCATTATGAAAGTTTGATGTGATAATGGTTAATCTCTTGATGTTATGCAATCTAGCATTCATGCTAAGATTGTACAATTTTGCAAACAAAGTTTTGGGTCCTAATAGATGTTGTATGTATTTTCAGTTGACATGGATTACAATGTAAGTATGATGTTTGCTAAATATATATATACTAGTACAAAAATAAAAAATTGTTATCCAGCTACTAATCTATATAATGCTTGGGTAGAAAAGGTGATAAGATCAATCCATAAAGATTTTCTACCACTTCATCATATTTCGGGTTTTATTGCTTGAAATATCAATGTGATGCTGACTGTATAGGTAGAACTATTTAAAGGTTGGAGAAGGAAATAAATCAACATGTGCCAGCTAGTATTTGTAAGAGTCAATTTTATAATGTTCATAGGTAAATAAATCTAGGTCTGCAATAGCAGAATATTTAATAAATAATCCTAGTGTGTTATATCCTACTATGATGATATGTTTTCACTTGGAAGCTGGTTACATTTTGTTGTAATCTAGAAAGGCTTAATAAATGGAATGGTAATCTTTATAACATCATCAAACTACAATACTCACCAGCAGCATGAAGTAGGTAAACCACTGCTAATGGTGGACTACTTAGACAGCATATTACTCCCATTTACAATAGTGTCCAATGTATTTATGAGGACTGGAACATACCCATTAGCATCCATAGGTATGGTATATAGCACATTCAGACTTTTATTCAAAAGTCTGAGTGACCATAAATATTAAGTCTTCAAACACTTTTCTCTGTATATTGAAGTGGCTTTTTGATTTTTATATGGTTTGGTTATATGCATATATTTCTATGTTAATCTTCATTAAAGTTTTTTCTATTTTAGTCACTGTGCATCTGCCCTAATCAAACTGAAGAATGAGAAATGAAAACTGATCAGCTCTTTTTGTTTTTTCTTTTCCAATCATTTCTAGTAATTCTAATATTTTTTTTTCTTTTTGCTCCTCAATGTCTATTTTAATTGCTATAGTAAAATTCTGTTCCCACCAAAAAATATAATCTCTCTCTCTCTCTCTCTCTATATATATATATATATAAAGTCTCTGCCTTTCTGTTTGTTATCAAACTCCTCCTAGGATTTTGGAGATAGACCACCATAACCATATATATTCTTAAACTACATTATTCAGGATACTTGGATAAGTATATTTCATTTTGATCAATATAGAAAGAGAAAGCCAGAAGATGGAGGTCACATTGGCAAGATCAAAGATACAATATAAACATCTAGTTGAGCAAGAAATCACTAGTCAGTGAGTAGTGCCTTACAATACATATTTGTTGCAACAATTCAACTGTCATATCAATGTTGAACTCTGTTCATCACTTCAGTCAAAGTATTGCATCAAATACATATCAAAGGGGTCAGCTCAAGCTGCTTTTGCATACCCACATACAACTGATTTTTTTCTTCTTTGATTCAAATTAAATTTGAAGAAGTGAATGACTACTATCCAAAATATAGAAAGAGAAAACCAGAAGATGGAGGTCACATCAGCAAGATCCTTGGGTAATACTGAAATGCATCATTTTTCTCCACAAATTATAACAATGATTTAAAATCAATCATCTTTTTCTTACAATAAAAATGTGTGACTTGCAGCCATCATGGAAAATTCGGCTAGTAAATAATAAATTTGATCATAATTTTTTTTTTATGAATGCTAAGTAAACAATATGTTGCATGAGTGAGAACAGAGAAATATATTAGGTTGTTGCAAAAATAATGATGTAATAATGTCGTTTTTTG
The DNA here is from genome assembly GCA_963932145.1 of Acanthosepion lycidas. NCBI lineage: Eukaryota > Metazoa > Mollusca > Cephalopoda > Sepiida > Sepiidae > Acanthosepion > Acanthosepion lycidas. The sequence goes on along the minus strand of OZ010604.1, from coordinate 88,297,730 downwards.
ACGTTAAAAAATACGTCAAAAACAACATTATTACGCCATTATTTTTGCACCAACCTAATATTTATATTCATAGATATATAAATAAGATATAATTTCCTTACAGCCCAAACACACTGACTGCACATGCATTGTGAATCTTAACAGAAAATGTTAAGAGATAGAGGGATTCCCAAAAAAAACAACCCTGACCTCCTGCAGTAATGACCACTGTATAAAGATAAGAGGCTGCTCTTGAAACCTATTGCAACAATAAAAATTTCCATCAATCTGCAAACTCACAGTAAAAAAAGCAAGTTTTTCTAGAAATCTGCTGTTCCTTCCAATGACCAATCCAACTCCTGTATCCACAAGAATGCAAGGAAGTCACCAACAAAATCTAGTCTGTCACACTGACATCAAGTTCTTGTGAATCACTGAGGCGATTGAAACTACTTGAACAAATTTAAAAAAAACATGGACTTTCAACAGTTTATACACAATTTTTTTTATTTTTTTTATTTGAATGTAAAAAAGATCTTTTATTCCAAAAACAAAAGAACATTAAACAGACAAATCTTGTGGGTTAAATTAAACAAGACAAGTTTGATGAATTCTTACTATCTGAACAAAATATATATAAAGACATGTCTCATTAAACAATTTAGACAAGTTTTGTCTACTTATTCTGAATAGGATCCTCTAATATTTACAGATGAGTTTCTTTGTATTCTCATTAAGGAAAGAAAGAAAATTATGATGTTATTTCTGAGTACTTTTGACATTAGCATGATGTCATCTTCTGGGTCTTGTTTTTGCTAAGACAAAATTGCTGTCTTCATCTGAAAATTATTTTTTTTTTACTTGTGAAGTGAAAAACTCTAAACTTATGTACTGTACAATTTTTAAATTTTAAAATGACTGCTGATCTCAAAAAAGATTTCCAATCTGTGGTTGACTGGAGCAGGAAATGGCTTGTAAAAACGAAACTGGTCTTTTTTACCCAACACAGAGAACTCTTCACGCCTCCCATCAGAATGACTGGTTCCCAACTCCTCAAGAGTGCTTCGTTATGCCTGCTTGGTCTCATCCTGTCTACTGACATGAGGTGGAATAAATACATTGAAAGAATAGCTCCATCTACTGCAAGGCACCTTATGTTGGGCTTTCAGTGCAGCCCCAGCCATTCAAACTGGCAATGCTTGGTCAGATGGTTGGGCCCAAAACAATTAAAGCAATGCTGCAACCTCTCGGTGGGCTTGGATAGAGGCACTTTTTCTGTAGCTGGTCGGTCGACGACAGCAGCAACCCTTTCACTGTTCATGATGGCTCTTGCCCGACCAAGCATGCTCTCTCTGTGAATGTGGTCAACATTGGCAGATGCCCACAACAATCCTGGGTGTGGGCAGGCAGTCCAGCCATGATTGCATACTTCAATGCTTGGTCAGACATTCCTCCAAACAGGCTGGAGAGTTTCTTCAATGCTGCATAGAATGCATCTACCAACTCATCCGGGCGCAAAGTGCGTCTCAAAAACTGCTTGTACGCTTCACATGGGTCAAGTACAAAGGCCCTTTGAAGTGCAGATTTCACCTGGGTCACATCGGTCTTGTCTGCATCTGAAAGTTGCTGGTAGACATCGAAGAAGACAGAGAAAACAGACTTCAGTAATCTGTCTGTAATGAAATTACTGAAGTTTTTGTCTTCTCCGTAGTCTTCTGCTCAGTCTTACACCACAGTCGACACTGAACAACTTGTGTGACTTTTGCATGACTGGACAACTTCCTCCCTTACCCTCGCTAACTCTCAGCTTTTATGCCGGTGAGTCATACGCTTATGCAAATGAATACAGGCCTCACTCCCAGTCTGGTCGCGCATGCGCACTGCCATTTTTGTGTCTGCCGCCATGACGTTTGCCTCGTCAAATGTTCACTCATACATTTGTTACAGAATCCATCTTTCAAATCTATAAATCAACCATCCATCCTTGCATGGAATATTGCTGTCATATAAGGTCTTGTGCTATGGGAGGAATTGCCTTAAAAAAAATATGTAAACATACATGTGCAGTAACAAAGGATGTAACTAAGTTATTGAGATATCTATTTAAATTTATTAGTTAGAATGAAGATATTTTAAACTATCTACTGTAAACATTTTAAAACATTTATACAGTATTCATAATTAACTTTATCAAGGGTTGATTTCAATTTTTAAGTATTGATAACTTCAAGAATTTTTAGTTTATGTTTATTATTTTCCTGAAAAAGTATAGATTTTCAACAAGAATTGTAGACAGGCATGTTGTTGTAAATGTTGGGAGGTGTTAGATGCATCATTCATATGAAAACTCAACCTTCTAGACAATGTAGTTATGGTGTGACCAACATATGTGTATGTGAGAAAAGATGTACAGACTTGCTCAGTTCTTTGAGGACATATTTTAACTAACTTTTTCTAACCTGTTCTGTTCATTTCTTTTCAGATAACTGATGACAAACATCAAGCTAACTCAGTAAACAAAAAGTCATGCTGTAATCATTGCCTTAAAGGCAACACACAGTGATGTAGAGATTGCTTTCTTCCTGAAAGTTGCACACTCATGTGTTATCAAAGTTTGTAAAGAGCTGGAAGCCTCTGATGGGGATTCTATAAGAGTAGCTAAATATAAATTGCCTGCTAAGTTTTCTTATACACTCATACCACCTGAACCTTTACAAAAGATGCAGAAAATTATCAAAATTCAATTAATGCTATTGTTAAGGAGCTCAAGGTTTCAAGGCACTCTATCAGAAAAATTGTGCAAGTGTACTTTCAAGTCATATGTGATGTGGAGAAGCTAATTCATATCTGCAAAGACAAAAAAATAACTATGATCCATGCAAAGGGTGTGTTGAGCAAGTTGAAACGTCAAGTGGCTGGAATGTTTTGGGTCTTTTTCTCTGATGAGAAAATCTTTTATCAGGGCCCAAAGATCAGTCAAAGGAATCTGAGATAGTTAGGACATTTCCATGGTCATTCACACAGTTTCCAGTAACTGTGATTTTTGGGAGTCATGAGCAACAAGAGAAATTTTATGTTTTCTCACTTTTTTACTCAAGGCTTAAGGGTCAATACTGCTGATTAAGAAGATATTGAAGAAGGTTGTGAGGCCTTGTATAGAGAGCACAAGTAAAGGAAGAAAATACACCTACCAACAAGACTGCTATCTCACAAGGCCAAGACAACCCAAGGATGGATGTTATAATTTACATGATCACATTACCCCAAACATATGACCTCTAAGTACTCCAGATCTGAATTTGACTACTAGGCATGGGGTGTAGTTGAGATGGAAGTCAATCAGTGACCCCATGACATGATAAAACTTCTGGAGTCCAGCAATATCTAAAATAGATAAAGATTATCTGATTTGGGCATGACAACATTTCAGACATCATATTGAAGCTGTCATCAATGCTAATGGCAAATTAAGTAGATCCATCAAGAAAAGTCTCAAGATTATTCATACCAAAATCTATTCTAAAATAAACATCTCTTTTCATGACTTTCTCTTTCAGTCTTTTACTAAATTCATGCAAATGCCCTCAAAGAACTGAGTAACCGTGGAAACGGGTGGTTAGAATTGAGCAATGTTCTGTTCCTCAGAATTAAATTTATCCAAGAAATTAAATTTAATTCTGTATAAATTTACCCAGCATGCATTTATTAAAAATGAGTGTATTGTTAGCTTGTCATTTACCAAATTATACTTGTAAAATATTTGACTGCCTACTGCAATGTTGATTTAACCCTAAAAACATCAAATGATATTCTTATTACCTTATTTTTTTAACATCATGATATTCTGAGATTGCAACTGATGGACTGAGTCAAATTTTGCTAAAAATTCCTAAGGAATTCAATATTTGCTTGTTTCCTTGATGAGTATTTTTGTTTTAAAAAAAAAAATAGTTTTTACTTTTACCTCACTTACAAATGTGGGAAGGAAATGCACTTGCAAGATTTCAAAGTAAAAAATTCTCCCAAAATATCTGAGATGATAGCATTCCATTTCAGATTTGAACTCACAAAATTATAACTAAAATCTGGCATCTGATGTCATCCTCATTTTTAGTTGACATAAAAATTTAACTGGGTGTGTAAATTTTGTTTCTTTTAACATATCTTTCAATCATTCCTGATTATAAAAAATCTTAATTTATATAAATTTATTGTCAACCAAAATTGTTTTTTTTCCATTTTTTCTCTGCTTCTCTGAAAATGAGATATGGTTCTATATTTATATATAAGCAATCATTCTTGGTCTGCTACACTCAAATCAAACTTATGAAATAGAATACCACTCGTGTGTTAGAAACTCTGAAAATTAAATATATAAAAGTAGTTGTTTGTATGCAAATATTATGTAAAATTGTGATTTAGCATTTATCTGTCTGTCACTCAAACAGAATATAGCACAAGGCCAAGTTTACAGAAGATTCCCACATGCACATGAGACTAAAATTGATCAAGTTTTTTATTGTTAGGGAAACAAATTTGGATATTTTACCTCAGGGATTAACTCTCTCTCTCCCTTGGGGAGGTACTGATATGGGAGGAATGTCCTTTTGGAGCTAAACATATTAATAGCAAACTTGTATAAAATGTGGTTTTATCATGTTTACCAGTATATCATATTTTGCCCAACCTGCTTAATAAAAATAACTGCTAATTTAAATATTCAGTTTTAAAATTAAAGTTAAAAATATAATTCTGCCTTGTTATTTATTTAAAATCTGGCCTTTTATGATCTTTATCAATAATTGTTTATTTTATTGATTGCTTTTATAGTTAATTGATTTAGTTATTAAAATAATGACATTTTCTATTCTGAAAGTGGTAGCCAACTTAGAATTTAGATCAAAGCTTTGGAGTAAAGCTAAGTAAGCAGTGTTAACATTTTTAAAATCAAACAAATATAAATTTTCATTTCTGAAATATTTTTAGTGTTGAAATAACTTCTTTGTTTCTTTTTTAATATTGGATTTATATGTTTATCTTTATTGGTTTATTTAACCCTACATTTGTGCTGTGGACATTAGTACTGTGGGGTTTTCAAACACCCCATTTAATATATATATCATTTAGTTCTTAATTTTCTTGTTATATATTGTCTTGAGTGTTAATTTATGGGATAAATAAAAATGAAAGAAAGATTTTTTATTTTGAAAAATTGAATTAAAAGCCAATATTAAAAAATGAATTTCTAAGTTTCAAAATTTCAAATAGGTAAAAGTTTATTCTATTTTCAATAAGCAAAACAGCATGGAATTCAGGCAAATATTAGAACTAAAACCATAAATGCTTTGCAGTTACTTCAGAGAATTATTAACGTCTGGCCCATAAAAAATACTTTCAAAAATCTAAAATACAATGTTAAAGAAGCCAATCACAAATGTTGCCATCAAAGAAAAAAGATGAGCTCAAAGTCCCCAGTTTTGCTTTCAAGAAAGTCACTTACAAACAACTGAAACAGAATGCAGGTCAATTGGCCAGCTGTCGACATGACACACATATCTAATCAAGACCCACCCTCCTTCAAACACCCATACTGAGCACACACAGACATTCTGCTTGCATCCTCTGTATTGGAAAAGTCAGATTCACAGCAAACATCAATTTTCACTAATCCACTCTAGGCCTCTCTTAGCATCACTACCATGACCTCGGTCAATTGACCCAGCAAAAACATCAATTCCAGGCCTTACCAACTCCATCCCTTTACAAAAAGCTACTCATTTTACACCAAGTTGCCTTCCTATATATTATACACAAGAAAATGCAGTAACCTTTCCAAGAACCATTGTATAGTTTTGTGTATTACAGTAGCCATCTTTAAATTCTGTTCTGTCTATTCAATCAGCAACTCATGGTAGAGGGTTACAGATTGGTTGGTTGGGTTTTATGGCATATCAACCACTATGGGTCATTTAATGCCAAATTAAGGTATATATATATATATTAAATATACAGTACTATCAAAACATAGCTGGCAATATTATTTTTTCAAAAACGCATAGCTGGCAACATTATTTCTTCCAAAAAACGTATAGCTGGCAACATCATTTCTTCCAAAAAACGTATAGCTGGCAACATTATTGTTTCAAAAACGTATAGCTGGCAACATTATTTTTCTGAAAACATTATCTGAAGCCTTGTTGTTGGACATAGTTTATCTTCATACCCAGGACGCAGAGGGTTACAGAGTAAGTGGCACAGTTTATTGGGACATGTGAGGAACATAATGGTTAACCCTAAACTTGAATGGGCTAAGATTGTAGTGATTAGAGAAGCACCCTGTTGGGAGTCAGTTCTACAAAGCAGTGGTTCATGGGGAGAAGCTACTTGAGTGAAATTTACATGTCAGTCATGGCATATGAAGGGAAAGAGTGTGGTTTGCTACAATGTGCATGGCATGGCAGGTTTTAACCATGCAGGTAGAACTAGTGGAACTAAAGAATATAGTTTCTTTGAACACTTTCCATAAAAATAGTGATAGACTGGCAAGAGGCTTTCAACATTTCATCTATTGGAATGAGGTTGTAAAGTGGAAAATAATTCATCATTCACAAAGATATGGAAACAATTGTATACTCTATTGAGACTGGAAAGTGATGACTGAGCAGTTCCTGTTCATATATGGCAGCAGAACTCCATTTTTTGGCCAGATCTGGCTCTTAGAAAGATAGAGAGGAGAGTCAGGAAACCAACCAGTTTCCTAGTATCTTTAGTGACATATTTCTTTTTACAGCACATTCAAATATCTCAAACAAATGACTGCATGTTGCAGCAAAGGAAAGTAAGCTGACCCACCAAACACAAGCCATCATAGCAGATATTTCTAAAGAATTAACAGACATTTTTTTAATCCAACATTTTTATTACTTTTGTTACAAATGGGGATACTCGTATTTTAAATACATATTGCATTTTTATTATCACTTTATGTAGCGTATATTACATCTATCAGCCTGGTTATTCAAGAAATCTTTATAAAGAAAATTTGCTCTCTGGCAAGGATAGAACCTTTATCCCCCTTTGTAGGAGAAACCAACATTTGACCTGGTGTATTTTACCACTCTGTATGTGTATGTGTGTGAGAGATGGATCAAAGGGAGGCTATTTGTATTGAATTTTCAGCTGCCTTTTTCCAAAGGTTTCCTTTGTATAAAGCTTGAAGTTTTTATCATGGAAATTTCTCATTGTGTAATAATTTTTAATAATGAAAAGTTATAATTTATTTAAGCTTCTATCATTTATCTTTTTGTGATTTTTATTTTAAAGTGTCACAAAGCCAAATATAGGTAGGAATAGAAGATTGTCACATCAGATGGATTGAAGAAGCCTGCACTCAGAAATTAGTACTTAAAAACCTGACCGTTAACAAGATTCAAACCTCAACATCTGACAGTAGAAAAAACTATTTCAGTCGTTAAGCAAATCATTCAAGTATTTATTAATTCCTCTTAGTCTGGAACAAGGCTACAAATGTAGAGCACCCAGTACATATTGGTAACGGTTTGTTAGAGCAGCTCAATTACTCAAATAATCTTAACACAATACCCACTTCTAAAGTCAATAAACATATCTACTGTAATATCAATCAATGACAAAATAGTAAAATTAATGAAGATGTAATTAAAGTTTTTTGTTTTGCAAGAAGTGAGGCTGAATATATAATTCTTTCCAAGAATTTTTAGGCAGCATAATATTTGGCTCCAGGAAGCGGTGACTAATTTATGCAAACACTTCCCTTGAAACTGTTATCCAGGCGCAGGCTTATTATAAAGCGCCTGCAATACAAAAAGAATTTGATCAGCATTTGTTGCAGAGGTTGGCTTCATTGCCTCTGCATCTATCTTCCATAAACAACAATGCAGGGAACAAAAAAAAAAAACAAAACAAATAAAAGCAATGATTATATTTCAGGATTCTATTCTTTTTTTTTTTTTCTCTATTTTTCTCCTTACAAGCAATAAACTGTCTTCATCGTATTCTAGTTTTTTCTTCTTCCAACATTTAAGCAGGTAAATTAGCCAATTTTATAGCAGCTCAGAAATGACATTGGGGTAATAAAGTCAAAATGTTAACTATCCTTAAGAAAAGGCATGAAACTATTTCTCCCTCTACTCTGATCATAATGTTTGTAATTTTAACTGTAATCTTCAAAATATGACAGGAGATAACAAAGTGATGCTGTGCAAGTTTCTCCAGTAAATGAAAGGAAAGAAATTTCTTATCATGTTAATGGCCAGTGATAGGATATTCATAGATTTTGGTTTGGTTTGGTTTGGTTTGGTTCATGGCATATCAACCTCAATGGGTTATTTAATACCAACAAAAATTTTATTACTGATAATATATTTTTCTTCAAAAATCTATTTCTGGGAATATTTTTCCTTCAAGAAATCTATAGTTGGTCATATTTTTTTTTCAAAAAATGTATAGCTGTTTGTATTGCTGGTATTTTTTTTTAAAGTATTGCTGATAATAATTTCTCTTTCAAAAATTATTGCTGGTAATAATTTTTTTTATTACAAAGTATTTCTGGTATTAAAACCTATTTTTACACAAGTTTGGGTGTTAACTATTTGCTCATAGCTGGGACCCTAACAAGTGCTACCACCCCGGTTCAGGGTGGACCTGAGAACACCAGCAATTAAGAGGTGGTTCCATGCTCCTCAAAACTTCTTGATCAGAGGCCTTGCTGTTGGATGTAGTTTGTCTTACCCAGGATGCGGATGTAGTTTATCGTCATACCCAGGACAAAGGATATTCATAGGATAACAACATTTTAGATTTTACAAATGAAAGAAATTGACTAAATATTGCCAGAAAGAAAGAAATCTTGCTAGATGAAGGACCAAATAGCTGATGTGAAAGAAATGATTTTATAAATCTATGCAAACAAACACATTTGTAAAATCTTTTACCCTGCTTGTGAATTTGACTGTGAGTAATTTACATATATATAAATAAATGTGCATGAAATAATTTCATGATATATAGATTGGCATTAAATCTGAGAAACAAACCTGACTATTAGCAATATTCAATTATTACACATGTGACTTGGTTTATTAATAACTTTAAGCATGATTTCATACTAATCTTTATATTTTGACATAAATATGCAAATAATCTAATGATTGCTGATTACTTATAAATATATTTTGTTCTCCACATAGATATACATTCATCCTATTACTCAATCTATTGCCGTACATCTATAATCATTTTATCATTCTTTCTGCACGTTTTTAAAGACATACACATGTTTGGATATTTTAAATGTTTTCCAGGATTAAGGGTAAAAGCTGAACTGATACAGCCAAATGAATGTGTTTTTTATATATTTACATGAATATGTACATGTGTGAATTTCTGTGTCTTTGTATGTGTGTGTGTGCGTGCGTGTGCGTGTGTAGCAGAATCTTCATGCCTATTGATGATACTTGTTTGGGAAAAAGCTCAATAAAAGAAATAATGGCATTTTCTTCATTTCTCAGGAAAGTAAGGAACACTGCACTTAGAATATTAGAAAGAAAATTGGTTAGAACAAAAGACAAAGTGAATCTCTGGCGATATTCTCACAGAATATTATCAAATTGGATATGTCGACTGAAAATAGCAAATATATTAAGCTGACAACTAAATGACAGGGTCCAATGTCTCTGGAAAAAGAAAAAACTTCCACCTTCTTAATATTAAATGAACCGTGACAACAGTAATGTAATGCACAGCCCAATGTAAAAGGTTGCAAAGTTTATTTATGTGAAAAAACAATTGCTTCACTAGAGTTATTTTCTATAATGACACACACACACACACGTGTATATATATATATATATATATATAGTGGATTATTATTGCATATTGTCTGCTCCATGAGAGATAATGAAAAGTGTGGATAAAGTTCATTGGTATTGAAGAGAATTATGTTGAAAAATAGATATTTTTGTGTAAAATAAAGCTTTCCATCATAATTAGGCTACAGGCTAATTGATGGATCTATGTGTAGACAGATCAACAGAGGGGCAGACAGATATGAACAGATTGAGATAGTTATGAATCGATTAAAAGAGATATGAACAGGGAGACATAGATATCGCAAGGTGATTCAGAGCTAAGATATTTAACATGATTATGTAAGTGTGTTCACATCTGCAAATCTTTTTTCATACCAAATGAAATTACTACATTGTACCTTATATATATACACACACACACACGGTGTGATGGGTAAACTGTCACCATTTTATATTTTCAATTTTGCACATGTGCATTTAATTTTGTAGTCTGTATCAAATAGTAGGGTCAAACTGGCCACTATCTATGAGAAAAGACCACCCTGATTCAATTCACGATGCATGAAATTTGGAGACAGCATGCTCTGCTGCTTGGCATTCCTATTGAAAGCTCCAATATGAACATTTCAGTGTCAATTTGAGGACAATGCAAAGGATTCGGAAAAAGTTGTATGGGTCTGATGGTGATTATGAAGGTACAGCAGCCCGGAAAACAAATACTGATAGTTCCAATAAGAAAAGAACTCCTGAATTTGTTGGTGTGAACCTCAGACTCAACACAGAGGCCTACATTAAGTGCCTTGAGGCGGTAGTGCTGCTCTGGATCATGAGGATGGCTGCTGGAAGACCCTATGTCTGGTAACAGGACTCTGTAACATGCCACACAAGCAGGAGAACCAAGTCATGGCTGTCAGGCAATTTCTGCAACCACATCACCCATTACATCTGGCCATCTAACACCCCAGTCTGCAACCCCTTGATTATTATATGTGGGACACAGTTGACCGAGAGACCAACAAAACTTCTTGTAATGCAGCATTCGCCAACTTAAATAATGAGACCATCCAGAAGAGTTGCAAGAGATTCCAAAGTCATCTGGAAGGCATGGTCGAAGGCAATGGCAATTTTATTCAATAATTTTACTCTTTAGTATTTCAAGATATTTTTGTGTAATTTTGGTAAATACATCTGTTAAAATGAGATGTCAGTATTATTTTCATTTTTGCTCAATTTAGAAGACAATTTATCCATTACACCCTGTATGTGTGTTTGTATTTACTGAGACAGATATGAATACACTGAGATAAATAACTACATAATTATACATTGATTGATAAAAAGAAACAGTGATGATGAGATAGTATTAATCAATTGTGATATGAACAGACTGAAATAGGTAGCAGAGAGATAATACTTGCCATTCTTTGACCAAGCTGCCTGTGTTACTTTCAGTTGAAATTGAGAAAATCTTTCTCTGAAACACTTTTTCAGGAAAATTGGTTTCTCAAGTTCACTATTATTGCACTCTAGTATTGATAGGGGTTTCTGTCCTAACCTCTTGTTTGAAGTAGTGTGGAATAACAATATAATTGTTATCTCCTCAAGTTACATGTGATAACCATTTTAGTTGTTGGTGTTGTTGAAAGTGCTCATCTGGTTTCTGTTATTTGGTACAGTTCTTTGTGATTCTATAGCAGCAGTCCACAAGTTATCACTAAAACCAACAGGCTTCATTTGCTCAAAGCCATTTTTAACCATTGATCTGAGAAAGAGGTTGTCTACAGCTGATAGTTTAGATATTTCTGAAGGAGTTAGGCACATGATATTCATATGAAAGTCTCACTCTGATGAGACTAAGAACAAGACTTGATTTTTTTCAGTTAATGTTTTGTTTTAGTAGCACTTTGCATTTGGGTGATACTACTCCTGGCACAACTTATTCAATGTCTAATTTCTTGTTATAACTGATCTATAAAACAACATATTTGAAGTGCTTAGCATTTATTAATTCCATATCATGAATTTTCATGTTAGATTCAGGGTAGTTGTGATCACTGCTTTTATTCCAATTCTAGATCATAGTTTCCATTTTGGAAATGTTTGAGTCCTATTTCTTGGAACACTTGGTAGAAGATAAACAAGCTAAGATAGACAGAAGGTTGGCTATATGGAGATGTTAATACATGAAGCCCTGAACACATCTCTCCACTTCTAGAAAATCAACGTCTTATTGATACAGAAAATTTTACAGATTTCTCTGAAATTGAATTTATTTACAATTTTCTCAAATTTTCGCATTTTTAAATAAATGTTATGACATTTGAAATATTACAAAATTATCTGCTATAATGAGATAATTTTAGGAAAATTTTTTATATTCATATTAAATATAATTATATCTTCCTAGCTTTAAAATCTACATTCTGCTATGAATATATATATATGAATGTGTGTTTGCACACATACACACAATATATTACTTAGCATTATGATAGCATACAAAATTTACATACCATATTGTCTAGCAAATAAAACCTTTAAAATCTGCAAATATTTCACTGTGCCCAATGTACTGGTATTATGGATAGGAGGCCTCACACTAAAAGCTTGATCTGTATTTTTAGGACAATGGGACCAATTACACTAAGTGGCAGAGTTCCTAAAAATATCTCAGAAAATCTCCTTCAGTTCATATAAAGAAATAAAAGAAACAATTTTTTTCAATATTTTGTTAATCCAAAGATCCATCATCCAGATGGCTATAATTTCCACCTTGATTTCATTACAGCCTCAAAAAAATTTCCTCTTCATTGGAAGTAAACAATTTTTCTGCTAAATTTTACTTTATTTTCGTTTTTTATTTTGTAAGTTTCCTTTGCTGTGAAAAAGTATTTTAAAAACAATTATTTTTGTGAAAGAAACTCTTACAGACAAAACTGTATTGTCCCCTTTTGCAATATGATTTTATTAAGGCATTGACTAGGTTCCGATAATTATAACAATGAACTAAAGACAATATTTATATCAGTAATACTTATTCTACAGTGTTTAGGTTTCCCAGGTCAGCCACATGAGGCAAATGATCCTTTAAACAGCCCTAGGTTGAAAGCACCCACCTATACCCACCACATCACCAAGGCTTTAATAAAAAATAGATGTCAAAAGAAATTCTGAGAAAGGTCATTCAAGGTCAAAGAATATGGTAATGACCACAATGTCCTATAAGGTACTTTTTTTTTTTTTTTTTTAATCATTTCCCCACAAGCAAGGCTACAGTGCCACTAGCATGCAAGAGTTTACAGAGAGTAAGAGCAAGAGTAAAGAAGGGTGTTTGAGGAAAGGCTAAAGAGAAGTACGGGGATGAAGATCATGGCATCAGAAGATGTTGATTGAAAATACATTTGAATATTTAAAGATTCTAGCCATTTCTTTTTTAGCATTTCACCTCAAGCAAGGCGGGAGTGCTACTAGCATGCAAGGGGTTACAGACGACAGTCAGAGTAAGAATAAAGAAGGGTGTTTGAGGAAAGAATAAAGAGAAGGAGGGAGATCAAGATCATGGCATTCAAAGATGTTGACTGACATTACATTTGAATATTTGAAGATTATAGGTATCAGGGAAGCAAGTAAGAGGAAGGGAGTTCCACTGCCAGTAAGTGTGAGAGAAGAAGCTGTTGGAGTAGAAGAGGTGGTTACATTTAACTGTTTCGACAGTGAAAGAGTGGGACCAAGAAGCCAACATAGTAGCATGCTTAAATTCATGTAGTTGAGGTACCAGTAAAAGTAGTTTGTCAGAGCAGTTGCCAGGAAAATATTTGTAGTAAATACAGTGGAAAGCCACATCACATCTGTGAGAAAGTGACTGTAGTCAAGATGCCAGGTCAAAACCTATCATATTGCATATCTGTCTTTGGATTTTGTCAAGAACCTTGAAATGAGCAGTGGGGGCACCAGACCATGTATGTCAACAGTATTCAATGCAAGGAAAAATAGTAGATTTGTAGATTTGAAAGATGGACTTGAGAAAAACCTTCTGGCATGACACACAGAAACAAATTTCTCTGTGGTAGATGAAGCTATTGGTTCAAAGTAGTTGTTCCACCTCAGGATAGTGGAAAATTTAGGTTGAATTCAAGTTTACAAGTCATTTCCTGCCCCAGTCAACCACAGATTAGAAATTCTTTTCAAGACCAATGACCAGATTAACTTTGTCAGCAATGCTGGATTTACTATTGTATTTTATTTTTTTTACTTTATACATTACCAAACAAATGTTCTTATAAAATAATATGTAATAAAAAAAAAACACACACACACAAACCTATTTCAAAGGCTATGGTATAAAGTATTCAAATGTTTTAAACAATAACTTTCAATAAAACTAACCAACAGGTCTTCAAGGATGACTTGAACTGATGCCCACCTTCAAAGAGAAGAGATTCACACCAATAATATATAAAACATCCTTCAATAAAAATAACCTACAGGTCTTCAAGGTTTGCCTGAACTGACACCCACCTTTAAAAGAGAAAAGAAACACACTAATAGTATATAAAGCATGCTTCAATAAAACTAACCTACAGGCACTCAAGGATGGCCTGAATTGACACCCACCTTCAAAGAGAAGAGAAACATACTAACAGCATATAAAGCCTGCTTCAATTTTTAAAAAAAGATACATGTTCTTGGGATGCACCATTCTCGAGGAGGCCTTTGAAAAGATGAGAGATGTTGCTCCTGAAATATCATCCAGAGCACAGCTCCATTGTCTCCTGATACTTAATATAACTAAGTCTCTGAACTTGGTCATTTTGGTAGCAATGATTTTCACAGTAAAGCTTAAAATTATAAAAATAATAAAAAAATGAATCAGTAATAAATGCAGTGGTAACCCTCCCTTCAGGACATTGGCAATCACAGCTCTCCACAATTTCCAGTTCTTTGTAGCTCTTAATGTAATCACAAATTTTAACATTTTTAAATTGTGAAGAGCCTGACAAAATGGATTGATATTCAGTGTTTGTAAATTTTTAATTTAAATAAAATTAAAACATTTAAATTCAAATGAACATCTTTTTTTCTCACTTAAAAATCTGCAATGATTTTATAAATTAATTATTTTAAATTATTTCCATAATTTTTCTTTTTATGAAAATTTTTATTACAAAAATGTAACAGAGTTTTTTTTTTGTTTTTTAATTTCTCCATTTCATTTTTGTTAATGGTACAACTCATACCAATATTATTTCATGATTGCATTGGAAAAAATTGCTGAAATGTTCCCAAATATTTTTTTCTGGAAAGAACTCATCAAGCCATAATAATAATTTCAGCCAATTTGAGAAATTGTTAGAAGCAAACCTTAACAGAATCAAAGAAACAAGTTTATAAATCAGAGACTTATAGAAATACAAAAAGTTGAAAGACAAAATGCACTGAAGTAGAGAAATTGTAAATGGCACTTCTACCTGAATGTGATCTATGATGTGAAATGAATTACAAGATGTATTAATGAATAAGCCAAGAGTAAGTTCTATTTGTCTGGCAATAAGAGGCCAGTTTGTCAGAAAAGTAGAGGTCTTTAACCACTAAGGTGGAAAATCTTACAAGGGAAGCAAACTCTGAATCATCAGTGTGAACAAAGGCTGAAGAACTTTGGTCAACAGTCATGTAAGAAAATGTCTGGTCCTGACCCACATGTATGATGAAAGGAAAAATAATGAAGACATAACCAAACATGAAGTTTTGTTTTTAAAAACAATCAGACTATTTTTCTTAGAATTTAACTTTATCAAAATATTATGATGTGGAATATCTCTTCAAAATGTAGGCAATCATGGCTCTCCACATCCTCCTCTCTTTTTTACTCTCAACAATACTTTCTTTTTGTAGTACTTGTACCTCTATCCATTTTCAAAAACTTAAGTTACTTGCTCTAATCTGCTTCTCTTTCCTTGTGAGTGTTAAATTTTCTGAGCCATCTTCTGTCCTAAGAATTTCAGTCGTCTCTTTCTGATGATTATAAATAGTTTATAGTTCTTATTCTTTTTAGAACTTTCTAATTTCTTTTGTCCACTAGCTATAACTTTTTAACATTTATCAGTAGAAACACATCTTGTTTGCTCAAATATTTTCTTCATTTCTAATGTAATGTTTAAATCCTTTAGAACCTTAATCAGTTTCTGAAAACTAATGTTTATAATTCCTATGTCCTTAGCTAAATGAATTAATTTTTGTACAATCTACTATTCTATAGTGGGTGCTAGCAATTCCATATATGATAAGTCACATTGGAATAGTTGCTTTGTATAAACTAATTGGTCTTATGGTGTGAATAGCTTTAAACCATAGAAATCCTAAGAAAAGACAAGTCAAAGAACCCAAAGAGGCAATCCTGCATGTAATTTGAATTTTTGTTTATAATCCTTGTTAAAAACATTGGTTTGTGATGAGTTAGCAATTTTTGTTATAATTTTATCTATTGATAGAGACAAGTTACTTTGTGTGTATACAATTTTTTTTCTTTAAAGTCAAGCATTTGTAGACAGGTACATTTATGAAAAAGAATTTGACATCTAAATTGGCCATGAGCTTATATAACAGTACTGATAATGGTCTAAAACTATTGACACCATTAAGAGCACAGAATTTGTTACCCTCAGTACTTACCCAAACTTTACAGTCTACCGAACGTGTACAAAGCAGTCATTCCAATGCATATAATCATATCTGGTATTGGGAAACCATAATGAAAATTTTAACGCCATGTCTTGGAACAATTATTCCTTTACATATTAGAAATTCAGGCAACTGGTCAAAAAAACAAAGAGAGAGAAATATGATAGTTGAATTTCCAAAACTGCTTAATTTTGACATCCCCAATGTCTAACTCATACCTGAAGTTGTCTTTTTTGCTCATAACCATGCACTGCAAGTTCTAACAATAGTTCCTTCTTTCTTGCTTTCTTCAACTACTTTGTTTAATATTTCTTTTAATTTTCCTTCTGAATCTGATATCATTACAATGTCATTTACATAGCTGTTAAGCTGACATCTGTTGAGATGAAATTTGCCTGCTGAAATAATTGTGCATTTTATGTTTTTTATGTTCATTCCATGTGACGATAAAATTGATGCTTCAAGGAAGAGAAATTTTGCATTTAAAGACAATGCTGTTAGTGAATGAACAGTAAGGTTTCAAGAAGAGATTTCAGTTTCAACACCAGGAGAGAGAGCAAATAAGAAGTTTGCTCAGGCTATCAAGAACTGATGAAAACCTGAAGGCTATTATAGAACATGATTCAAAAACCTCAATTAGGAAACTTCCAGCAAACTTGATTACCTCAAAACAATTTCAAATCACTTAATTGTAACGGGGAAAAAGCACTTCAAATGAAAAAGCAAAAAAAAAACAAAAAAAAACAAGTATATGACATCTTGTATGAATTATGCTTAACCATATTAAATTAATCTGTTTCTGCATTTGTATTTTTATTGTAATAAAAAGTGGATATGTTGGTTAATAAACTGGAGATTATCTGTGCAATGGCTGGATACAGATCAATAACAAATTCCATATCTTTTTAAACATTTGGTGGTAGAAGAGTTCATTTCTGTCTGAAAATTTTGGCAAGGCTCTAACAGCAGCTGCAGTAAAGAGAAGCTTCAGTGAGTGCAGTCAAGCATTACAAGTAGAAGCAACAGCAAACAGCAGCCAGGTTAGGTTTAAGGCTCCCGGTTCTCCATACAGACAATTGTTTATTAGGCCTCATGAATGAAAGTGTTAGTTCATGAATTAGCAAATTCATGAACTAACACTTTCATTAATTGAGAGTTCCCTCCCTGAGCCGGGCAGTGTGTACTTGTACTCGGTGGAGATGGGTTGAGCAATAACTGAGTAATATTAAATAAGAAATTCAAAAGATAGCTATAGATATGGGCAAGAACAAAGCACCCCCCATAGATTAAAGGGTTCAGTTCAAGATTCCCTGAATATTATCCAGATCAATAAGCACCTGAAAAGGCTGGGGGGTCACAATGACCAAAATGTTGTGATAACAACAACAATGATGAGGACAATAGTCTTTGTGTAAATAATATAAATAATGAATGATATTTGATACTTCATAGCATCCTTTTTTCCAAACTAAACTAAAACACATATGAAAACTATATTTGGAGTTGTGCATTCACAACTCAAAACATTTCACAAGTAGACTAGCAACTACATGATAACATTCACTCTCAGATTGCAAAAATGGCATTAATAAAAACTGAATCATTTGAAGGTAGAAATATTACTATACTCAGTTTCTGTCCAATGAATTTCCAGGGATTTTTTTTTCAAGCATTAATATATCTCTAAAGTTAAGAACTTCTCAAGTCAGTACCTTCTCAATTTTTTTTTTTGTTTTGAAAAAAAAAAAAAAAAAAAAAAAAAAAAAAAAACTCAAGTCAGGTCAAACTGAAGAAAGTTCTAATCAATTTCATTTCTTTGAATGCAGAATTCTTTATGAAAACAATTAATGACTACTAGCAGAATGGAATCTACAGGCCAGGGAGGAATCTTTTTATTGAATTTGGCTATAGATTTTTTTTTTTGAAATTAACTAAACAAGTCCTTCATGTTGAACAACTTGACACAAAGAGGAGGTACCATCCAAGAAAAAAATCTCCAACACAAATTCCAGAGCTGGTTTCTAACCAAGAAGCTCAATAAATTTAACTAGCTTCTTATTCTATGCATTTACACAATGTCACTTATATGCTGCCAGTTAAGGTTTCCACAATAAAATTTGTATTAACCAAGCAATATTATGAAAATCATCATAATATAATTATATGAACAATATACCATAAAAGTTTTTTAAGCTTACAATATCCATCCTTAAAAAAATACCAATAACATATTTTAAGTGTGTCAGATTTTATTATGCCAACAAATTCAGTGCTATTTTTATTGATTGATCAACCTTTTTTTGCCATTTCTATCATTCTATAATTTTACAATTTTTTCTTTCTCTTTTGAGGCAATATCTTTCTTTCAACCCATAGCAATTTTCTGAAATTAAAAAGTCAATATCAATAACTATACTATCATATTTATTTATGATATAATGAATAACCTGTGAGCTGCATAACAAAATATCATGTTACCAAATAAATTAGTAAATATCTACAACAATATCAGGTATTATAATATTTACAACAACATCAGACTTTATAAACAGAAATTCAAATTGGTAGATCTTTTATAAAGATATAACTTTTGTAAAAACATTGACTTGCAGAAGCAAATTTGACACTGTGTGTGAGATTATATATATATATATATATATATATATATATATATATATATATATATATATATATGTGTGTGTGTGTGTGTTGTGCATGTTTTTCATCATGGTTTTATTTGTACATTTAACTTTGTTGCACCAGATGGTACAGATATGCACTTTCTAAATCGCAACACCTAAAGTCTCACTGAAAAAAATCATTCCTTCTTTCAATTAAGTTTGAATAACTTTGTACTTTAAAATGACAACAACTAAGATTCAGCAAGATATGGAAACCAAATTTAAGCCAGCAAAATTCCTAATCAGTATAACAGAGCAATAAATTCAGGAATCATTTTAGAGTTGAATCTTTTAGCAATGAGTTTTGTTTGATTTTTCATTTAGGAAAAGATTACGGCTGCATAAATTTTGAATAATGAAATAAAATCTCACCTCACTAAAGAACTTACAGTAAATAGTTCTAATCAAAACAGATAATGAAATTCACAGAGTTTATATCATAAATATATTAAATTCTGAAACTTTTACCAACATTATTGTGAAAACTGACAAACATTATAAACACAGTTGGTTAATGCAAAAAAGAAACAATCAAATTGTGTTACAAATTGTTATGATATCTACAGTGTTAAAACATTGGAGAAAATCAAAGCCACCACAATTGTTAAATCTCACATTTAAACTGACGTTAATACCAGCTTCCTCTCATGATGTTCTTTCTTTGAAACAATCAAATAACCCCCCCCCTTCGCCTGTAACACACACAATGTAATCTAGCATTAGAATTAACTTTAGGCCAATACACAGGAAATTAATTTTAAAATATAAAATTTGATGAAACAAAATGAATTTGAAATGTTTTAAACATGGTTTTAGGTTTTCAAGAAACTTAATGATAATAATTTTTTTTCTTGTGTTCTTTTAAATGCGTTTTTGTAACATCAAATGCAATGCAGCCTTTACCAAGATCCAATTTTCCTGAAAAATTCAGGCAGTTTTTAAAAAACATAGACATGAAAATAATTCCCAAAATATAATTGCAACAATTGATTAACTGATAAATAATTGTGCTGAATTTTATCAATATTTCACACCTCTTTACCATAAAATTATTGACTGTAATTTTTTTATTGGGAAAGTTGCAGAAAAACTTAAAATAACAGCCAATAAAAATGTAGCTATTCCAGCTTTGAAATTAGCTGTATATTTTTTAAGAGATATAGATGAAAATCTTGAAAGATCTGATGAAGAAATTTTGATTGAAATTTTCTTTTTGCTCTAAACGTTTGTTTTCATGATCTCTGACATTTTTATACATTATTTTCTGAATTTCCTGAAGGGAAATGTTTTCAATCATAATGCATGAAATGAAGACAGGCTGAAGACCCAACAAACTTTTCATTGATAAACAGTCTGTGGTGATAGAGAAATGAATAAAAATAAATAGCAAGACCACAATTTTGCCATCCCTACAAAATAGATTGATTAAAAAAAAAAAAAAAAAAAAAAATCATCAAGCAAACAAAGCCATAGTTCAACCAACCAATCAAAGTTTTTACAACCAGAAGATAAGGCCATAAGCCAATAAGAAGCAAGCTGCCTTTTCAAAGTGAATTCATAGATTATATATATATCAAAACAGATGGAAAATCAATTAAAATCAGAGTTGATAAATAAATTCATTGTAACATGTTCAGAGATGAAATACATTTGTAAGACTAGCTGGCAAATATAAACTACACCATCCTGCTAAATTTGAAAATACATACCTTGCTTCAACATGCACTGGGTACTACATTTTTATGAACATACATACATATACATCTATATTTGCTTCCTGCCAAACTCTTTTTAGCATCCCGTTACCACTTTTTTACCAATGTCAATTTTTGTGCAAATCTGTGCAAAAAGTGAATCACAGAGCTTATCCAGCTTCATACATATTGGTCAATAAACACTCAAGTGGGCATTGCAATCCACGCACACATAAGTCTTTTTCCAGCATGTGACCAAGTCAAAATTTCCCATTTTTTTCTTCAGAGCTGATCACGTGATTACATTGATTATAAATACACGACAAGTTTGTTCTTCTCTCTTTTTGATTTCTTTTGCTTTAAAAAAATGTAGCTGTTTAAGAAGTCATGTCTCAATCCCTTGCGGGTGGATGCTATGAAAACATATTCCCACACACACACATGTATGTATGTATGTACGAATCTTCATTAAAAGCATTACAAACTAACATATTACAAATATTCAACTATAAGTTACAGAAACTTAATTACCAAGATTATGGAACATTCACTCCTTAAATTCTTCTAAAGCTAAAAGTTTACTCAACATATTCTCAGCTTTACAGAATTCTTTCAACCCTCTCTCAGTGAACGTTTTGAGCGGCAAGTTCATTCAACTTTTTATGAGCTCAGATAAAAATATTTCATTAGTAAAAACTTTCAGTCAAAGGGAAGTAACCCCTATTCTTGCACATCATTACCGATATCCTTTGTTATAAAAGTGTTTTGTGTTCTTTCTTGTTGCTTTCGTGTTTGCTTACACATTCGTAAAGTAAAAAATGTACGGGTTGATTTAGGCCATCCATACCACTACATTCTTTTCTATCTATCTCTCAAATGTGCCAGGATTTTTACATGTGAACTCTTGAAACTTCAGTCACCTTAATCTTCTGTAGTATTAGATTGTGTATATAAAAATTATTTGCACTTTCGCCATCAATATATCTTTAGGTTTGTCACACTGCCTTCTGCACATGTATGCTTATAATTGGTACAAATGTTGTTACATGATCAAAGTTTGAGCCTAATTGTGCTAGTTTTATTGCTGCTGTTACAGTGTAAACATGGCCGCTCTCCTAGCAGTGTGCACCAAGGAGGAACAAAGAGCAGTGATCTGATTTCTATGGTCAGAAGGTGTGTCAGCGGCTGAAATTCATCAGAGGCTTTTAACACAATATGGCAACAATGCACTACGATCTAGAAGTATGTATGAGGGAATTGAGAAGTGACTAGACAAGCATGATGCATGAAGAAAGAAGCAGAATGTATGTCAACCTCCACCACTGATGAGAAGGCATCAGTGAGGTAGCATGTTCTCTTCAGATTTGAATCACTGCTCTTTGTTCCTCATTGGTGCACACTGCTAGCAAAGAGGCCATGTTTACACTGTAACAGCAGCAAGAAAAATAGCACAAGCAAGCTCAAACTTTGATCATGGGACAACAATATTACCAACTGTAGGCACGCATGAACAGAAGGCAATGTGACACACATAAATATCTTATTGAAAAAGTGAAGATAATTTTTGACTCACCCTCATACAACCAAATCAAATATTTTTTTTTTTTTTTTTTTTTTTTTTTTTTAAGCGTTTCACCCCAAGCAAGGCGAGAAGCCACTAGGACACAAGGGGTTACTTAAAATTTGGAGCAAGATCAGATAGGAGTGATAGAAGAAAGGATGAGGAGAAGGGTAGTGGATACATCAAAGCAACTGGAGATGTCGGTTGACATTACATTTGAATAGCTGGAGATTATAGCTCTCAGGGAAACTGGAATAAGGAAGGAAGTTCCACAGGCGAGAGGTGCAAGATATGAAGCCATTGGAGTTTCGACAGTGAAAGGGTGAGAGCAGGATGTCAGCGTTGTAGGGTGCTTGAACTCACGAAGTCTGGGAACCAGTGAATGCAGCTACTCGGAGCAATTGCCATGACAATATTTGTAAAACAGACAGAGAGTGGCGACAGTGCATCTGTGAGAAAGTGACTGTAGACGAGATGCCAGAGCAAGGCCACTTACATTGCATATCTGCCTCTGGAGCCTATTAAGAACCCTGAAGCAAACAGAAGGACCTCCAGACCATATATGGCAGCAATACTCCATCCCTTATATATAGAAGTAACAGATGCTGTTATAAAATAAACAACTTATCCAGAACAGATAATCCCATGACCTCCATAAGTGATAACCTACTATCCTCCAAAAGTTTTTATTTTTAATGCTGTGCCCCAATCATTTTGAAATCTTTACTTACATTCAAAAATGTTTGATATAAATTTTTTAAAGAATTGGTTTCAGCTGCCACAAGATCCAATCTTGAAATCAAATATTCTGTTATGTTTGTATGAAGTGAAATCCCAAATATATGCAAAATTAAGTCTTAAGAGCTTGTCACCATTTCAGATCAGTGTGTAATAATCACAACCAGCAACCATTGAAAATGAAAGTAGTTATTAACATTTAAAATTTTATTAATCAGTGATAGCACTGAAAATATCAACTTGAAACAGATTTTAGTTCAAATATAGATATTTCTGAAATGGTAACTGTGTCTGTCCAAATGTTAATAGCATAGAGAGGTAATACTAACATTAGCATGACCGAGATGGTAATGTCAAGGAGAGCAACTCACTGCACCTTCTTAGGTTCATGATTTCCATTGACACAAAGTTGAATGATTATATTGAATCAATTTCTAAATCAATTTCTTGGTCTGCTGCTATGATGTCCCATGTATCAAATATTGCTGACATATCTGGTCTGATACTTCTGCTATATATCTAGAGATTCTTGGCAAAATCCCAAGAAGAATATGCAACATCATTGGTGTCTTGCTTTCAGTCATTTTCCCACCGATGAGCTTTCTACTTTGGTACCATGACTTCACAAATTTAAGTAAAATACTAGATTGGAAGTTAGGTCTCATAATTTCACTGTTGAAATTGCCAACTGTAACTGTAGGTTCTGTGCTAAGAGTTTCTTCTTCCACACTTCTCTCTTATGGAACTCTTCTGCATTCTTGCTTTCCTGTCAACTATAAGATTTAAATGCAATGTCAATAATCTTCAGTCTTCTTCAATCCTGTCCTTTTATTGTGCTCTTGGTTTCTTTCACTCTCACTAATCCATTACATCTTAGTAGCTATTATTGTCTTGCTCAGAGTGAAATGATTAAAAAAGAGAAACAGACTTCCAGTGGGGAGGATAACCATCTTGAAAATTAGCAGTTAAAATCCTGGTTCTGAATTAATTAAACTATCTTTACCACTAATCAGGAACAGTTTGGACTTGATTCAATTAAAGTGAATATATCAGCTTTAGTAGTTTTTGCTATATAAAATTTGACTAAAATTATTATTATTATTTTTTTTTTTGTTTTTGTTTTACATCAAATGTTCACTCTGGGAATGAAGTGAATTATCTATTTCATCTGGTAAATGCTCTAAGGACAAAACTGACCATCTAGTGTTCCGAGTTTTTCTTGGTGGGTTTGAGATAACATGTGCCACTTATTTATATCAAAGAACAGAGTCTAAGAATTTAGTGAAAGAGTTAATAAATACAGTAGCCAAAATTGTTTAATGAAAAGTTTCCATAGCACTAGAATCCTTCACTATTTCCATTACCGAAGCTGAGAACAAAAAGACTAGAGTGACCAATTATCTCCCTTGTTTTGGAAGTTTTGTTTAGAAAATGCTGAATTCAAAATCTAAATGACAATTTACCACCCAATCAAAATAAAGCCTGCTAGCAAAGAACTGCACTGGAAGCTAATCAAAATCATATAAAAATTTGATAGGCTAGAAACTATGTTACACGTCAGAAGAGTGATTTAATTGACCTTTATACATGTCAGACAAAAGACTATTCTTTCTTTTTTTTCCTTTAATGTCGCATAATTATTGACAAGCTACTGATCACTTTAAAAGTACAGCTTTCCCTCACCTATCATGAAAATCCAAGTCAAATATATCATTTATTACTACAATTCAATTTATTAACTATGAATTTAAGAACCTTAATTTAAATATATCTTTTTCTTTCTATAATTTGCTTTTTAATTTTATTCTCATCAATATTAAACATTCTTATTTATGAATGAAATATTTTCCATTCTCTTATAACCTCATTCATGTAAGACTATACAATTATATTTGCTTACACTAAGATGATAATTATACGTGCTTAAAAAAGGTTACTTCAGTTTCTAGAATTTCCGACCTCTTGCAAGCTACCCTATCTATATTAAATATATTTATATATATATATATATATATATATATATATATATATATATATATCACACTTTGGAATGTGAACAAATGTTCAATCAACAAAACAAAACAAAAAAAAATTCTTTTACATTGATATTTTGTTAATTAATTCCAAGATTTGAACAATCGCAACAGCAAAGAGATGTTTTTTCTTGCTATTTTCAGTGCAATCGTGTTTCCGAAATAATTAAACAACAAAATCACAAACTAAATCTCATGTCTAATGCCCAAAAAGAAATTCATATTTTTAGCAAATAAATGTTTGGACTAAGCCGTCATGTGCTGCTGTTATATGTAAGAGGAATATGAGAAAAAAAAAGTTTATAGTTATAACTTTAGGCTGTCTCCATTGATGTATTCAGAAAGAACGTGCAGAATAAGAATGATGATAGAGCTTGGAATACTAACAAGAACTTGAATATGAATAGTAATGAGCAGAAGAATGAAGATAACCACATTAATACAAGAGAAATATCAGCAAATAGAAAAAAGAACAAAAATAGAAAAATTGAGAGCAATGAGGATGAAAATGATAAGAAACCATAATCAACAACAAAAAGAATCTTATAAAAAAACACAAAAAAATTGAGAATAAAATTTTGAAGACTTTAACTTGAAATAAGGCTAAAATGAGACAAAGATGACAAAACAGAATAAAAGAGAAAAAAAATTTTGCCATAAAGTAAGTAGATAAAAATATCCAAAGAAGAAAAACAAGGGAACAAAAATGATGAAAATCTGTAGGAATAAAACGGCTGTAAAAAAGTGTACCTAAAATAAGATTATGAAAGAAAATATGTCAATACAGAAAATAGAATAAAAAAATAAAGTTAAGAGAATTTACAAAAAAAAAAAATCTCTGAAGAGGCTGAAAATTCCAATAAGAATAAAGATTGAAATAAAGATTGGGTGCAGGAGCTAAAAAGAAAAATGTGGATAGGATTTATTTTCTTACAGCCCAGGGCAAAGCAAGTAAGGCCAAATAACTGAATACTTCAGAGATTTAAGGTTTCAAGGGTAGAAAAATATATTTGTGCTTTTCCTGGGAAAAGTTTATGAATAAATGATTTTATTACGATAAAGTGACAACTCTCTGGCCATGCCAATATATTTTATTCAGCTTTCATTCCTATTTCAGATATGCCACTAAATTTGATGAACCTCCTACTCCTCTTCATTTGTCTTTTTTTTTTCTTTTTTTTTTTTTTTCAGCATTTCTTTTTTTTCCTTCTGTATTGTCTTCTTCCCTTTTTCTTCTTTCCTTTCTAAATGTTCTCCTTCATTCTGAAATTTTCTTTTACTTTCTTCTAATTTTCCTTTGCCCACTATTTTTTTCTTCTTCTCCTCCTCCTCTTTCTTTAACTATCTTCCTATTTTCTCTTTTTTCCAAAGTCAAATTTTAAATCCTCCAAATTTTTGTTAATGCCCTCTAGAGATAAATGTCAACTTAAAAAATCCCCCAAAACACTTGTCTTCTTCAAAAAGACATTCTGCTTTCTAAAATCTAAATAAAGCCAAGGTTTTTCTTCAGTTTGATCTCCAGCCAGTGTTAGTATTTTCACTTGCTCATCTAGTAAAAATGTTGCCATTTTCATTCCTTCCAAGTTGGTAAAATTATGATTCTTTTTTGTCAAGTCTTTTCTACTGTTGTTATTACAAAATATCACAATGTTTGTCCTTAACTTAGCTTTCAACTTGCATTGTCTTTAAGTGATTTATTCATCTTTACTTTAGAGGGAGGTAGCCAGTAAAGATTGAACTCACAAGCAATGGCTTGCAAGATCAATATTGTAATCATTATTCATTTAAGTCCAGCACAAGTCCATGTGTGTCACATAAGTTAGGATCAACTTATCTACAAAAAATGGTCTGCAAATTTAACTTGCTATGTCAAGTATTCTATGGTGGTGATTTTCTAAGCATAGCTTAGATGTGGCACCCAATGAGGATCAAATTCACTACTCAGTCATAACTATTTCAGCAAGACAAGCTTGGTAACCATTACACCACATCAAGATGCCCAACGGCAAGTTATGCTATTGAATGACAATATAGACAAAGGTTCTATAAATAACTGCTCATGGGTCATATCCAACTTGCTATGATATTTCCTCTGGCCTGCAGATTACATGCAATATTATTCTGAAATACCATATAGACTTGTGTATAAACCAACTTCATGAAATTTTTTGCATGAATTTTAACTCCAGCAGAAAAAATTACCTGTGCATAGTGCAATCCCCTATGTTTTATGTAAAAAAACTCATCATAAAAATTTGCTCTATACTCAAGTATATATGGTAATAATTTTTATATTATTTTTCCTTTAATATTAGATATAAGGATTCAAAGAAGCCTATTTTGCTTGTCTCATTGAAGATCTCTCCACAGATTTACAACTAGACATGATATCCTTTCAAGCCCAAAAGTGAGGAGAATATTAACTGGCTTATACAACTATCTTGCAGATAAAGAATCATCATCTGCATTGGTATCAGTCCTTTGACAGTGTGTGGTCATAGGGTATTGCACAAATGAGCACATGGTCAGTTCCCTTCAATATATCTTAGTTGCATACCAATGGCTGGAGAGGTATTCATTCATGCTTAGTTTATCTTGGCTGAAGTAGATCTGACAGTGACCAACACTCTCTGGTTCAGATGAAGAATAATTCTGCTTTCAAATAGTTTGCCTTTTTAATTTCAGCAAGTGGTACAACTAAATGACATAAGATTAAACATTTTAAATCTGCATATAAATCAGTCTGAATTGATCAACATTTGCATTCAATTTTGACAATAAAATACATAAATTATGACTCCTGACTCATCATTAGAGGTTTCTAATTATTGCAGGGATTGACAAACATGACATGTCTGTTCTGATATTGACAGTGGGGTGAACAATTAACATTATTATCAGCTTCATTAGAGATATCTATAGCCATGATAACAACTAATATAATTTGATCTCAACTGCAATGAATTTTAAAACACACTTCCTTCAAAAAGCTAATTTCATGGCAATACTTTTATTTGTGTTACCACCAAACTTCAGAAGTTTAAAGTAAATGTTTATTGTACTGTATTTAAAAGCATGAAATTTTCAATATGTCTGGAAAACCAGTCATGTATTTTGGCCAAAATTAATAAGTAGTAATCCTATTTTATGGATAGAAATGAGATTTCCAAATTCATTGACATAAAAGATTTTGATTGAGGCTTTGTCTCTTTTTGTTATGACATTAATTAAAACAATTCAATAAACAAACTTTATTTAAACTCTTCTCTTGGGAAAAAGAACTTATTTACCTCTGAATTGCACCTGCTGGTACTTTTAAAGTTAAAATCCTGATTACAGAAATTTTTATCATTTTTACTTTAACACATTTGGATATGATGTGTATCCAATCCTTCCTGCACATCATCTCATCCACCAATAATCATGTTGAACACGGACCATACATTGGCATCTGATGATGGATAAGAGAACTGGGGAGAAAATAAAGTAACACTGTCAACCTTTACTTATTGCATGTTGATGACATCGGTCTTCAACTTTGCTAGCAGATTTTCTCCTTTTTCTGCCATAGGCAAAGCCTCAGAAATTTTGGTAAATTCAATTTCTCCTGCTCAAAATTGTGCCTCTATTGATTTCACTGTTGACAGCTTTGTACACAATTTCCACAAGCAAGAGACTTTCTCATATGTTCCCTCAAGTTATGATGTATCTCAGTGATGCTATTTTTGGTGCTTGTAATATGAAATTATAATAAGAATTGACACCTGAAGAAAAAGATTATCCAATACCACAAAGCTTAATTGTGAGAAATTAATAACATTAATAACATACTGATAAAGATATCAAATTATTGACTGCATAATCAACTATTTATGTGAAAACAAGAAGACCATGGTTTAATTTACATCTGTTGGGCTGATTTATTTTATAGTTAAAATTTTTGCACAAAAAAAACCCCAAAAAAAACTAAAGAATGTCTTACATGAAAATCAGAATTATTTAATATTGGAGGTCAGATACTCATATTCATTTAAGAATTTGTTACAATTTTGGTTTCTATTAGAATGGAAATCATCATGGTTTAACTTGCCTCTAGGTGTAAATGTGAGAAAAAAATCTCTTGGTTTTAATTTTAAATTAAAATATTCCATTACTCTTTCGTTAAAGAACCCCACCTCGATTACCACTGAATATTTTCTTCCCCAAATGACTATAGTGGAACTCAAAATAGAATCATATATTTTTTATCTCCAGTTCAATAAGCTGCCCACTCAGCTTGTACAAACACACTTCCACTTTCCATTGGACACAACAAAAATAACTGCAGAGATCTTTAAAGAAATATTATTTCTTTTCCACTTATGGACTAAAGAAGATGTTTTCTGACAGGAAAATAATAACCAAGTCGAAAGAATCCGGCAAATGGCCGAATCTCCAAGGGATCCATAATTTACAGTTCATGGCAACATTTTCTTTGGCTCAGAGATTTTGTGCCAGTTGAAAGCACAGCAAAATTGGAATGCTCTTTCCTTGTCCATAAGAAATCAATCATCATGCCAGACAAGTCCTTGATTGTGATTTTCTTTTCAGCATTTTTTTTTTATTTTTTTTTAGGGTTTATTTTTATTTTTTTGTCAGTGAAGAGTGGGATTTCTTTTGTGTGCAAATACCCCCTCTCCCTTGAGAATATCTTAAGATCCCAGACATTTCTTTACAACAATCAATGTGAATATATCCTGTGTCCACAGATTCTCATACAATGTGGTTATCATAGATTTTATGAGTAATCAGCTTACAGAGCATTACCTTATCATGAACTTTAATGAACTTAGCTCTTTAGCTTTGTTCAGTAGAACAGACCTGTAATCTGCATTTCTGTCATATGCCCAAGAGAATAGATCATGAATTACAGATAGCATTTACCCACAAGAATAGAAAATAAGGAAATATAAATGCATCATATAGTCAGGAAATTAAATAACGACACACATATCCATCATGTAACCAGACTAATACGAAAATAATTTATATATGTCTTGAGTTATATATATATATATATATATATATATATATATATATATAAGCTCCAATAAGAAGTTAAGTAGTTATAATGAGAATAAAATACCTTCTTAGTCCTGAAAAATATTCACACAACTTTTATACAAAAGTAAAACAAATTAAATTTATAACAAAGAAATCTTTTTTTTTAACAATCTTTGTTGTCAAAAGAAAAAAATATATTGTCATCATTCACAGACATCAAAGTTAATTTCCAGTAAAACTGGTACTGGATATTGACCATCATTTTGTTTACTAGGTAGTATTGATTGATTTCTTCTTGATGGTTTGTCAACTTTTTGTAGGTTATTTAAAGCCATAAAATATTTTTAAATTATAAGAATTGTTTTGAGATAATAATGCTTTACTGATACAAACCTTACTAATTAACCTCTAGCTAGAGGAAGAAGAGGTGGATTAATCCCTTTCCGAGGGACATTTGCATATAACAAACACAAGTAGAATTGGAACTCAGTTCTCTGATTTCCAATTTTGAGCTGTTATCCATTATACAATTTGCACATCCAAGCTTACAGCACTTGGTATTCTCATCAAGGTATTGACCAGACTTGACATTGCTTAACTTTGGGGATCATATGAGAACTAGTGTGTGAACATGATATGGTAATAGACTAGATGAAAAATAAGCATATTTTCGATTGTTTCTGATAACTTTACAATGAAGAAATGCTAAAAACAATAGAAAATATATTTTGAGAGAAAATTGTTTTGTGAAATTGCTTTTTGAAAGCAGAAATATCTTTCTTGTTTACACATTAGTAGTAAAAGAAAAATTATAGTCTCACACCAAACAGTTACAAATGTTAATTATTACTGTGAAATATAAATCCATGAAACAAAAAAGAGGTAGACACCTCTTCCGAGAAATGAAAAATTGAAGTCTTCTCCCAAGTTCAGAGTCAGTATATATAGCAAAATTGGGGGATCTGTGTAAAAAGGTTTGTTCCTGTACAGGGAATAGACAAACCATTGATATATGTTATATCAAATGGTCGGCTGCAAAGGAAAGGAACAAACAAGGAGATTAAAATTTCAACAGCGGGTATTCATCAAATTTCAGAATATATACATAGTTGTTTAAAACATAGCAAAATTCTTCATGCATGGTTTTTCAGTTGCTGCTGGGAAGGAAAGCATTTAGGTGTAAGGACATCATCAGCAGGGCTGGGAGTTGACTGATTTCTTGAGTTGGTTGGCCGAGGTCATAATTGGGGTCAGGAGATAGGTCTGGAGTGCATTAGTGAAGCCAAATGTAGTGTCATTGCTTTGATGTACACCTTTCTTCAGGATTAAATGCAAACTGTATGTTGCCAGCAGGGATGATTCATGATAAGGTGCATTTGGTGGGTTGATCAATTGAGATCACAGTGGTGAGTTGATTCATGGTAAGTCACCTTGACAGGTTGGTTGCTGAGATCATGGTGGCAGTGACAAGAGAGGCCTGAAAAGGATAGTGAATGCTGATTCAGTAGAATGTCTCTGTTGGATCCTAATTGATTTAGGAATCATAGTGGTGGCATTGGGAACCCAGCAATGTCAAAGCTGACCTGTCAGCTGCATTCCATAGGTGAGATTATTGAAACTTGGGCGAGATCTCTCTGGTGATAAGTAAGGCAATCATAGCTGTAATGGCAACAGTGCAGACTAATAGGTGGCCTTTTTGACCTGTTACTGTCTTGATCATTATGAGGAGCATTATTTTAAGCAAATCTGGTGCCCCCACCACCAGGTCATCTTTTCTTTTCTTCAGTGGGAATGTTAGTGATTAGCTATTGTATTTTAATCTTGAAGTTTTCTGTGTAACAAATACAAAGATGCAAGCAAAATGTTTTTAATGAAAGCAACTCCAGACTTTTAGCCAAACTCTCTGCTATTTCACCAATTACAGACTAAAAAGCAAAATTAAATAATGTTGACTTCTTTAAAATGAATTCTATATAAGTAAAGAATGATGAAGTATATTAACAATAAGAAAAGAAGACGATGGACAATCTGTCTGATGATGGAATGTGATTTTTAGGGTCACTGCACAGCTAAGCACCTGACCAACCATTCTCATGTCTCAGTTGTATGCCAATATCTGAATCTCTGTGAATCCTCTTCCAGTCCACTCAATAACATTTTCTGACCATTTTTCCCTCTGCCTGCTCTTCTTTTGTCTAAGGTGATACCTTGTAAGATGATGAAAAGTGGAAAGATTATTGGCTCTTGTGACTTGGTCATATCATTTCATTTACACTTTTTTCATGATTTCATCATGAGAGGTTTGTAGCCATTTTCAGTTAAATTTGACACAGAAATTTTACTTAGAAAATTCAATCAAATGAGTAATTTTATATTTAGATTCTGAGATCTTCAAATACAAGTTAAGAATTACCCTATTTTAAACTTAATTTGACAACAACAAATTTTTTTTTTTTTTTTAGATAAGAGTATTTTGCTTGGTTAACTGAAATGCATTTATCTTTTCATTTCTTCCCATTCACTTTCATTCAGTGTTTAATTTCTCTATAATCAAGTAAACAAAAAAATCAGAGAAAAACTACATTGTTAGTACGCTTATCTTGCAAGCCATTGACTGTAAAATTACTATACATATAAAACAGACTCCAATTCAAAAACTTTTTTAATAAAATAGAGACAACATAGGATCAACTCACTAGTTGATAAAATGATCAATCCATTAAAACTAAACAAAATCCCAAACATATTTCGATCAATAGAATGATAAGGATGCACTCTGAAACCTGGTATTGATGAGTGTGCTGCATTTGAGATTAGGGATTCTCTTGAGCAAACTTCTTTCACCCAAAAGACTTAACCCGACAAGAGAATTAAACTGCCACCAAATGCATTTTCTGATACATAACAACATGGCTCAGATTCCTCTTATCAGCAAAGATTCTCTCTTAAACACAGATATAAAGAGAGAGATAAATGAACAGGGATAGATAGAGAGATAGATAGGTATGAAGAGATAGAGATATGAACAGATAAAGAGATATGAATAGATAGTTATGAACAGATAGATAGAGAGACATAAACATATAGAAGTAGATATGAACAGATAGAGGGACAAATATCAACAGAGATCTATAGATAGATAGACATGAACATCATTAAATAAATATAAAGATATGAGCATAGATCGATTGATAGATATGAACAGATAGATACATAGAGAGATAGATATGAACAGCGATAGAAAGATAGATATGAACAGCGGTAGAAAGATAGATATGAACAGCGGTAGAAAGATAGATATGAACAGCGGTAGAAAGATAGATATGAACAGCGGTAGAAAGATAGATATGAACAGCGGTAGAAAGATAGATATGAACAGCGATAGAAAGATACATACATAGAGAGAGAAAGAGAGAGAAATAGATAGATTTGAACAAAAATACATAGAGATATGAACAGGATGAAAGAGAAATAGATAGGTATAAACAAGCTAAGATTTTGCACTTGCAATAGAGTTCATTTGTCAAATTATTGAATCTGAGGAGAACCCCACTAGATCAGAGTTATGTCATTATTTTCCTTAAGGACTCACTCTATTACATTAACTTGTAATACGAGTTGTTTATTGAAAATAGGGAAAACAAAAAAAGTAAACTACAAAATCCTCTTTTCAATGCTGAGCCTTAGATACTGGCAAAATATTTCTTATCTGATGATGGAGTTGCTCTCATGTGGATCTGGACCTGGGGATTTGTTTCATCTGAAATTATCAGGCTTTCCATTCATGTATACGAGAAATATTTGGTAAATAAATCAATATACAATAGATCCTATCTATTACTCTATAATGTCTGTTTCTCTGTGGCAAATTCAGTTAGCCTGACGATCAGTTGAAAGTGTTACTTCCATCATTGTTTACATATATTTACATTACACATGCATGGAAAGTAAAGATATACAGCTGACTGCATCGCCCAGTTAAAGAACTTAACCATATTCTCTAGATGACAATAAAAACATACTTAGCTCAATATTTACTTTCTAAGAGAAAGAAAGACTAAAACTAAACAGAAAAATGGTAAAGTAATTAGTAAAGTCAGTGGGCAATGATTAAAAAAAGCCAAAACCTTTTCCATACTTAATGGGATCAAACTGGCATTAAAACCACAATTACTCTGCCTTATTATTATTTCACTACAGCAAATGTTAGTATAAATAAAAGTGTTAACCTTTTAAGTAATCTTACTAGCTTGAGATTGTAATAGAAATGCTGTCAGCCTTTCATGATTTCAGGATCAATAAAGGTTACTGAAATAATAAATCAAATATATGACAATGGGAAATACTAGAAGACCTTGGTAGATATATCTTCATGATGATGTTAAACAAGCCAGCTACAAATGAAAGCAGACTACATCAGATAATCAGCTTAATAAACCACATAAGTAAACTTATTATTAAGATTTTAATGAGTAGAGCTTAGAGCAGAATTAAATAGGAAATAGGGCACAGACTTTGTGGCCTTGTTCAAGAGACTGGAACAAGAAATGCTACAAAATAGTCACAGAAAGCAAAAGGAAAGGACTATTAACTGTATGAAGAGCAAGACAGACAGCCAAAGGTGTAAGCTACAAATTGGAGACACTAGAATCAAATGGGTACCAAAATTTGACTGCCTGGATAGTGTAATAACGGATGATGGAAAATGTGATACGGAGATCTGAAGGCTCATTGGAATAGCAAAAATGTCTTCCAGAAATTAAGCAAAGTATTAAGACATAGGAAATTTTCATTAGAAACCAAAGTTTGCTGAACAATTTCCTCGCAGATGAAGAGACTAAATCAACAGAAATGTGGTTCTGGATGGTGTGAATACCAGGAACTGAATATCGAAGTAACAATGAAGTTTTAAGGAAAATGTAAACTAAAAGGAAGGTAATAAGAAAAGAGTGCATGGAGAATTTAACACTCAAAGTATATGACTGCAAGAGCAATATATAGGAACAGTGAGTAAGCTTCCCTTTTTGAATGGATGGTAAAGCAGTGGTAAAATGAGATGGCAAAATGTCAAACATTGCTTAGAGATACAACAAGCAGGATGTTGTGGAGAGTCATGATTACTTATGTCCTCAGGAGAAACAGTACATAAAAGAAAAACAAATCCTACCAGCTAGTAAGTAAATTCCTTGTGGTCACTCATTTCTGTAAAACTTAATCAACAAATGAAAAGCAAAAATCAGTTTCCACAGAATAGAAATTTAAAAAAAAAAAAATAAAATAAAAATAAAAGTGAGATTATCTTTTCTATTACATTATTTTAAAGAAATTAATTTTCATAATCGAGATCAAAATACAGAAAGTAAATCAGTATTATTTTTTAAATGGCAAAATACCATGAGATTCTATGTTGAAAATCTCTACTCACTAAAACTAGAAATATAAGTATTTTTTTAAAATATCCTTGAAAATTGCAAATTTGTTGGGGGCTAAATTTTATAAGTTATTTCTATAAACTTTTTTCTTGTCCATGCCTTTGTGTAAGATTTGATTAAATTGGGCAAACAGTTGGTACTTATATAAAGAACAAAATATAAATAGAGAGGCCAGTACATGTTTGGTAGCTGAATTAAATGCAGATTACCTTATTGCAACAGCAATTAGTGTTTGAACCCAGAAAAGAAGTTATGATTACAAACAATCTTCTAGGAGGACAGTACACATTTGGAAGACAGGAACAACATAATCTTTTCTCATCACATGACGTCATGTTGGACTAAACTGTTCTGAGCAGATACCTATCGAAAGAACCCAACATGCCTCATACATCAATTTGCCATTCAAAAACTCAAAAATTCTTTTTGTAACATATTTTTAAGCTTCTGTTCCAAAGTTAGAAAATTTATTCCTTGAAAAATCTTTGAAGGGAAAAATCCCAACAGAGCAATGTACAAGAAATATAGAAATCACTGAAAAACAAATACTTTCAAAAAACAGATTTTAATTGGCCTCCATCATCAATTTGACTGTATTAGAATATATTTTCTTTCCAACGACGTAAAGGTTTCAGTGTATGTTGATAATCTTTGGATCATCCAGTAACTTAAATATTCAGAAGTAAATGTAGAGTCAAAGAGAGAATCCATGTTTGTGTGAAAAAAAGGGGTCAGATTTTTTTTTGTTTTTTTTAATTCTATTCCTTGAACTTTGGATTTTTTTTTTAAATATAAATAAAAAAAATAAAGAAAAAACAACTTAATCAACTTCAAACTTTTTGAACATAAAGTAACTTATGAGACACACTGTCGATGAAGAATAAATTCATCTGACATTAATTTACCATAAGGATATTTATTTGCTTTCACTCTAAACTGATTTTCAATATGAAAACCAAGGAAAATATTGGAAATTACTGAATGTTTGCTTTATTCTCAAATGTACAGAGTAAACTTGGTTAACTTTTCAGCAAGGTCATAACTTAGCTTAACTTCAATAAAGTTAACACATTTTTGATAAAAGCCAGCAAACCTCAAATTTTGTTGCTGTTGTTGATAAACAAACTTTAAGTTGAAATATGTTGAAGAAATCTATAAGGACCTGGAGGATGCATTCTACCAAAATCCAGATGTTCACTATCTTCAGAAGGCTTTTTGGAAAACAAACATCATTCAGGTTTTACCATTTTAAAGAATTTCAAAAGAAAAGAATAAAAGGAAAAGAATTCAAACAAAATTTTCTTTTTCCATTTTAACTGATCTAAATTTCTGTTAAAAATAGCTGAGGGCCACAAATTTGCCTGTTGAGCAAATGAGCATTTATGAAAGTTTGTAAGAATGATGCTTGTCAAATAAATATATACACCCCTCTATATGTTGTGGGGGATAGGTGAATATTTGTGTAGGATGGGGGGGCATAAATTTGTGTATTTATTCCTTTTCCCTGTGTAAATCTAGACACAAACAGATAACTTATAAAGATGAAAGTTTGTGTGCATTCACTTGAAAAACTTAGAATTAAATGCATATAAAGTGGGCTGTTTTTCTTATATGCTAAATTGTGAAATTCACTCCAAAAGATTTATTGTTTGATTGACTAAATTATCAGTTCTGGCTTTTAATGGTGTTAAGCTGTACATTCAACTTTAAAATCTTTTAAAAGAGTTGTATAATTTTTATTTCCTCTTTTGTTTTGGGATCTTTATAAATCAGTGATAGCTTTCATTTATTCAAATAAAGCCAATACACATGTACAAACATGCACTGTCAGATTTTATTATAAAACTCAAATCATTCATTTCACAATAAAATTTGTATTGACCAACACATTTTGGTAGAATTTTCAAGATATATTCTAGTTACATAGTTATGATAAATGTATCATTTCAATTTCAGTATAAAATATATAATTTCTATTCAAATTATTTACAGTAAATTACTTGGTGGTAAGAGATGGACTTATTATGCAATTCAAGTATAGTTTATCATATATATATATATATATATATATAAGTTCACCTCAAGCAAGGCAGTAAATCCACCAAGATACAAGGGATTACTGGATGTAGAAGTATTAAAAAAATAGAAACATTACTAAGGAGTGAAAACAAAAGAAGAGTAATCAGGATGACAATAGATAGCAATTGATACTAATGTACAAAAATTTAAATGCAACGTTGGCTGAAAAGCATGGAGCTGGAAGGGAGTTACACAAGTGAGAAGTGCAAGAAAAAAAACTGTTAGCATTGAATTTACATTTTGGACATCAGCTACCAATTTGACCTTCAGGAGTAAATGGTTGTCATCAGTGTAGATATCAAGTTGAGAGCTGATGCCATCGGGAAGGTCATTAATGAAAATTAAAAACAGAATAGGACCAAAGATTGAGCCCTGTGGGACACCTGCATTAGTATGAAAGGATCTACATGAGTTGCCATTCAGGATAACTTTCATTTCATGATTTGATAGGAATGACTGGATCAGTTCAAAAATTTATTGTACATAAATGTTAGCACAGTTTGAAAGATATAACCTGGAGAAAGAAAGAAGATATTGTAAAACCATTGACTAATGGGAATACAATGTTGGAAATTACAAAACTATTGAATAGAGATCATAGAATAAAAACCAATACAATAGCAAGATAACAAGAAAAATTGGCTATCAGAATGTTACAAAAAGACATTTGAGAAAGATTAAAAGATTAAATGCATACTAGTATTAAGAACACTGGCTAACTCTTGAAATTTTCTCCCTTTAAATGAAAAACAAAGAGAAAAGTTGAAGTTGGACAAAGATGTAAATGAAAACTGATTTCTGAATAATATTTTTAGTGATGAATCTAGAGATACATTCGATGGACTAGATGAGGCCTTCATGAAAAATTCAACCAACATAATTTGAAAAAAGAACAATGGTAAAAGTGAAGTAATTTTGGGAGTTTGTATTAGAAGCAATAAAATTATACTTCAAAGTTGATGATGGTCCAAGATAAATGCAGAGAATTATTCTAAGTTCTAAGACAAGATATCACAAGCTTTAAGCTTAACAATCATGATTAGCATGTTGGTCTACATAGCAAAGTATATATAATAAAGATAGGAATTATAGGTAAAATTTATAAACCTTTGTCTTTTTTTTAATAAAAATCTATTTATCAGAAAATTTTAAAGCATTGAGGATGAAACAAAGTTTGAAAAACATTCTGGTAAATAAACGAGGTCAATTTTGTTTCACTGTTTATCCACATCTATATTTTCCAAATGAAAAATCTGTCTTCCTTATTAATGCATTAAGATTAATACAAAATTATGTTAAATATATTCATCTATATTCAGAGTCATAATTAAGTAGACACTACTATTTGACACAAGATCTGACATTTAATAAAAAGATATATTTCTTAACAATTAATATTTTTACTATAAATCATAAAAGAATAACGAAATAATGTCTTACAGTCCAGGAATTTTGAAAAGAAATACATTGTGGTGCTTTTCAAAGGCAGAATGCATCAGCATCAAAATTGGAAATTCCACTTTGAACCAAACTGCACGATCAATACAATTCACTAAAGAAAGAAAAGGAAATTGCTGTGTATCAGTCAGGTTAACCTCAGTTATTAGAAAAGTATCTTTGTGTGATGAGTTGGGTCCCAAAAGGAATGAAGTAATATCCATAACTAAATCAGCCACCTTATGAATTCTATTGAACATTGCTTAGCCATTTTGGATTGTGAAATAAAGAAACTATACAGAAAACTTTCCACAAAAGAAGAATTTGCTTGGCCATCCCAAAATATACAATATCTGATAAATTCAAAAATAAAAACTTTAAGAATTTGATGTTAAACCTGTAGAGTGAGTGGCCATGGTTTAATGCAAATAAATGGCAAAACTGCCTAAGAAACAGATTTGACAAAGTTTGCAATAAACAATTACAAGTAAAAAAGAAAAAGTAAAAACAGGGCAAAAAAAAAATTATATAAAGCAATCAAATAATATATGCAAAGCAAATTAACAGTAGTAAGACAAAAAGTTCAGAATCGAGATTTGGGGTTGACACACAACAGCAAATTCGGATGAACATATGCAGTGTTCTGACTTCGAGTCAAGATAGACCAGGACAGAGTAAGATGATGCTGAGAATCGGACTATTTTATTGACTAGGAAAAAATCCCAGCATGAATTTGTGTGCTTCTGCCTATAAATTGAGGAGGGGAAAGTGTTTTGCAGTCATTCCTTGTGGAGATTGGAACCAACAGTATATGAATATTTTAGCTGAGGCTGTTGTAATAAGTTTATTTTGCTTCATTATCTTATTTTTGCTTTTAATCATTTTTTTTATAATTTACTCATCTTTTAAGAACAGGTCTCTCTTATTGAACAGGAAAAAATCCCAGCATGCATTTGTGTCCTTCTGCCTATAAATTGGGGAGGGGAAAGTGTTTTGCAGTCATTCCTTGTGGAGATTGGAATAAACAATACCCATCAAAAATTAATTTGCATAATGAAATATAGATATTTATAAAGAATTAATGGATTTCATTCTCAATCAGACAATATTTCTTTTTACTCAAACATTATATTTAGTGAATATACATGTTTGAGTAGACATCACTGTTTTTTAAACAGTGTGAATCTGTGTCTCCCAGTCTGTGCATTTGAGAATTCCAATAAAGAAAATGTGCTTCTGGCAAGGTTTGAACCCATGTCCCTTTTGTTGGGAAAACCCCCATAGATCCGGCATGATTTTAAACTGAAAACTTTCACAGTTAATCAAAGTTCAGTTACCCTATAATGGGGATATAGATTCAGATCCTGCCTGAAGGAAGTTTATTTATTGAACCTCTTTAACGCACAGTGCCCAGTAGCTGTTTAGAAAATGGCAAAATATCTGTTCAAATGTATGTGTCAACTAAATATAATGTTTAATAAGAAATAAGAATAAACATGAAAAAAAGCAGAAGTGGATACAGTGTTGTCAAAAGAACAGAAAAATGAAGTAGTTTGGTGTTTTTAATCTTATTTATTTTGTGCTTGTAAAATGTTCATTGCCAAAATGGTAGAAATAATTTGAAGATATAGATTTACTTCCAAATATCAACAGATATGCAAGTCAGTATGTCCACATCTTTACAAATCAAGAAAATGTTCTTTTAATCAATTCTGCATGGATAAATGAATAGCCTTTTGGAATCAGGCATTTGAAAGAAGATGCCAATATTCAGATATATTTGTCCTCCTCTTCCATATCTTTGTATTGG
The DNA here is from genome assembly GCA_963932145.1 of Acanthosepion lycidas. Taxonomy (NCBI): domain Eukaryota; kingdom Metazoa; phylum Mollusca; class Cephalopoda; order Sepiida; family Sepiidae; genus Acanthosepion; species Acanthosepion lycidas. Next base: position 88,256,717 of record OZ010604.1, on the reverse strand, counting down.
TTGCAATGTTTTATGCCTAGATTTTTTATGTTGAAGTTGTTCCAGTTTTACTTTATTGAATGTACTATTTATTTTAATCTACTTATTTCTCTAAATCAGTCACAAGATTTATTTCTAAGTAGAATGCTCTGATGTGGATGGAAATAAACATTGAAATCTTAACAAAATTAACTAAGCCATGTTTATCAGAATTACTTCTGCCACTTTTTAAAATGTTTCAAAATTCACTGAAAGACATTGATGCACACACCTAAGCAGAGATACAGAAAATCCTTTGCTCATCAGTTGATGAAAGGTTATAGAAAATATTTAAAATGTATTTGCTGCATTTTTTGCTTAGGATTTACATTGAGTATGAGAGCACATGTCAACATCTTTGACAAGACAAAAAAAGGCAGGTGCTTAAACTACAATGGCAGGAGATAATATATCTCTTCTATGGGCAGAAAATTGAGATGATCCGATATAGTTGCCAAGGACTGAAGGGACAAAGGGTCAAAGCAGGACAAGGAGACTTTGGGGAGGGGGTGAGGAAAGAGGTAAAGGCACCAAAAAAGAACATATAAATAGATGAAATTTCTGGAATGAAACAAGAGGAATGAAACTGAATGAAACTGAATGAAGTCATGAAGAAAAAACTGAACTGAAAGAAAAGAAGGAAAAGTGAAAAAATAGTAAATACAAAAAGAAGAAGAATGTAAAATGATGAAAATGTAAGAAAGAGGAGGGTAAAAATAAGATAAAAGCAGCAAAAGTGTGAAAGAAAAAATGCCCCTCCCCCCCAAAAAAAAAGTGAAGAAAAGGAAATGAAGTAACTAAGAAGAGAAAGAAAAAATGAAACTAAAAAAAAGGAGAATGAGGAACAAAAAGAAGGAAAAGAAGAGTAAGAATAAAGGTAAGAAGGGAAGTAGAAAAGAAAGGATCAATGAGAAGAAAAAAAGTGAAAATAAAAAAAACAGAGGAAAGATAAGAAAAAAGAAGAGTAAAAGAAAAGAGAGAAAGGGAGAATGAAAAAGAAGGACGAGAGAAAAAAAGATTAAAAGAAGGACGGGAGAAAAAAGATTAAAAGAAGGACGGGAGAAAAAAGATTAAAAGAAGGACGGGAGAAAAAAGATTAAAAGAAGGACGGGAGAAAAAAGATTAAAAGAAGGACGGGAGAAAAAAGATTAAAAGAAGGACGGGAGAAAAAAGATTAAAAGAAGGACGGGAGAAAAAAGATTAAAAGGACGGGAGAAAAAAGATTAAAAGAAGGACGAGAGAAAAAAGATTAAAAGAAGGATGAACAAAAGAAAATGTCTTGAAAATGGAAGAAAAAAATAAAGAAAATGAAAACCTTTTATAAAAATTTAAATAAAATCAAATGTCTTGTCAACTGAAAAGATTGATCAGTTTTGCCTGGAGAAAATTTCTTCTACATCATTTTGTTATTTTTCATGATATTTAAATGCTTTCAAAAGTTGCATGCAAGGAGAGATTGCAAAAGAAGAAAACAAAAATGTCTGCTACTGTATCAGTAACACAGAAACTAATACGAAGATCTTTTAGCAACAAAAGAAAAACTGACTGCATGCCCCAAAATTAAAGGTTATTATAAAAGTATTTTCACTTGACATGAATAAATACAAGTCAGTAATTATTGGAGAGAAACTCTGAATATTATCCTTTTTTTTTTTTTCAATGGATTTTGATTATTATAGATTCCCTGTCAAATTCCTAAATTCACTTCAGCATGTTTAGAATACAGACATTTATTATTTCCCTTTCATAATAGACTTTCTAAATGAAGAATATTGTGTTTACAGCTTACTTTCTGTTTCATAGATGTTGTGCTAATAGTGAACTTCTTTATTTAACAAAATGTCATTCTTTCAAGGCAAATGATAATATTAGCTATTTTCTTATACAGAAATGTGTGGTATTCTTTGGCTAAACAGCCATCACTACTCTGAGTTGAAATTTACCAAATCTTTCTATTAAAACAATTTTTCAGGAAAATAGGTTTCTCAAGTTCACTGTTATTGCTCTTAGTATTGATGAGGACTTCTTTCCTAACCTTTTGTCATAAGTAGTATGGAAAGTCATTATCTTATTTTCTCTTCAACTGATATATTCTATTCATTTTAGTTGTTGCCATTGAAAGTCTTCAGGTGATGTGGTTTTTGTTATAGAGTTCTTCATGATTTTGTAACACCAGTCAATAAGATTCAAAGAAGGATGCTCCTCTCTAAGACCTACAGTTTTAATCATTGATCTGAGTAACCTTCTGTAGTTTGAATGAAGGAAGGAAGAGACAATGGAATGTCACTTACCTCATGGTGGGGAAGAAGAAGCAGCAATAGATGATTTATTTTATAGAAAGATATTACAGTAAACCGGGGAAGAAGACAAATTGTGGGGAAAAAAGGAGAACTATAAAACTCATCCATAAAATAAGAATACAAGAAAAGTCACAAGTGAGGAAGAAGGAGATTTGAGAGTAAGGAAGTATGAGAGGGATCCTGGTAGAAGTTTTTTTTTTTTTTTAATTTTTATTTTTTGCTTTCAAACCACAAGCTATTTTGGGGATATGGAGCCTGGGATGGTGAGAGATGGTACAGACATGATACCACTGTGAAGATGATATAGTCGCATGAATAAAGAAGGCAAAATTGGTCGCCAAGCTTCAAAAAGTGCCAGACATTGCAAGTTTCCACTTTTTCTGCAAGATTTGCTTGCTCTCTACCTTGAAATGAGTGATGAGGACCAGTAGGAGGAGGACATGATAGAGACCAGATCAAAGAAAGTGTTCACTGAAGGGACCTTTGAAAATTATGAAAACTCAAGAGAGTGAAATGGACTGGAGAATTAGTGGACGTCTATGCCAATAATATATCAAAAGGTTGGTGGAACTGGATCTGAAACTGAAACTAGCTTTCATGATGGTCTTCTTGGATAATGTATCTGTGGCACTGCAACAAGTGCCTAGTGTGGAAAAGATGGACCTCAGTTATATGATATTAGCCAAAGGTTCTTGATCAGACTTCAGGAGCCAGGAACTGCAAAAAGTGCAGGACCAAAAGAAAACAAAGGTCAATGGTCTGTAAGGAGCCACCAAGATCAAATGTAATGTGCCACAATTACAAGAGATTGGTGTATACTGTGAAGTATTGTTCTCAGGCTCAGGGAAAAGAGCAAGGAAGAGTACTGCCCTCTACCAATCATAGAAGTGTCATTGGGTAGTGTGATAGCAGCAGCTTTTCTTGATACTGATTGCACAACCACTTTACTTAATCCCAAACTTGTGAATGGATGGAGAAGGAGTGGCACTGTGAAAGCAGTTGATGGAAGGGAGGTAAAATATAAAGGTGGAGATAAAAGTATGTGGAACAAGGATAAAAATGGAGGCAATTATCATTGATTGCATCCTTAACGGGACTGACGTTGTTGGAATAGATGCGATCAATAAGCTAGGCGGTACGACTGTAAAAAATGGCAAAGTGAAGTTTGGAGAGGTACACTGTGCCAAAGCTGCCCAAGTTCTGAACTCTTTCAAAATTGAAGACAAGGACTTCAAAGTGGAGTTTGATAAAAAGAAATGGACTCTAGAATGGAATTGGATAGAAGAGTCTCTAGTATTAAAAACAAGATGGAGAACTACAAGAATTCCTTGAAAGAAGAAAAAAAAGAGTAGAATTTGAGAGGGAAGTGGAAAGATGGTTTACTTAGGGTATTCTCTTGCTGTGGAAGGGTCAAGTAAAAGGCATGTTACTGTTGATGGCAGTAGGTCAAAGCTACAAAAGGTGAAGTCAGGCTAGTAGTAGACTTTTTGGGAGTCGAACCGTTATGTAGCGTGTGATGCTGGGAGCGACATAATCAATGTGTGCGATGAAAAGATAAGAAAATGGAGGCAGTTGATGAGAGGAACTACAATCATGGAACTTAAGTTGGCCTACCTGCAGTTACATGTTGTGGAGAATCTATGGTAGTACCAGCTGTTGTGCTATAAAGGGAAAACTTACTACCTGATTTGGCTAGGACTCAATGTTGCATCAAAAGTTATGACAGCAGTCTTAAAAATTATACTGATAAAGGGTAATAAGACAAAAGAAGCTGACCTGCTTGTAAAAAAGGAGGAAGTCCAGAGTGGAATCAGGAACTGCATCAGATGTCAATCAATTGATCCTGCCCCAAATGCACATGATCCTGGTGAGACTTGAACTACAAACAATTAGACAAGCTTAGCTGTCAATATAATACATTATCGTGGGTGTGCATACTTGTTGATGATTGACTGCAGACATGAGCAACTGGCTATATGGAGGAAATTGCATGCAGAAACGGCAGCTGTGGTTGCAGAAGAACTAGATTCTTAAACATGGTCCAATAGTGCAGGTGGTAATGGACAATGGCATGGTTTTCCACCCAGAACTCCTCCAAGCAATACTTGAAAAATGGAAACTAAGAAGATACTACAGAGTGGCATACAGGCCAGAGGAAAATAGTATAGTGGAGTGAAACCATCAGACTTTGAAAGCAATAGTTGAGAGAGGAGGGATATCACCTGTAAAGCAACATTTTGGGATAACATGTCACTTAAGGTCAGATGAAGAAAGGAAGCAGTACGACAAAGATCAATTTTCACCTACAAGTGGAGGCACCTGAAAGATATATTCATGAATACTGATGAGGAAAGGCCAAGCTGAATCCAAATAGGGGAGGAGGTTTGGGTGAAGCCAACAAACGCATGTTGCATGTTGCAATGGGGGAGATGGGTGGGAACTAGAATGCAATCATCTAACAACCTGACCTTTAATGGGATGCTATAGTATATTTTGGATTTAACGTTAGTGATCCATGTAGACTATGATGATGTGAATGGAGGAGATAGAAATGAAATGGCACCAAGACCACAGAGAGAATACAATGTGCTGACCTGGACACAAGACTATGTCATGCGAAATGATCTTTTAGGATCATGGAGGCCTGTAGTTTGAATGAAGGAAGAAGAGAAAATGGAACATCACTTACCTCATGATGGGGGAGAAGAAGAAGCAGTGACAGCTAATTTATTTTATAGAAATATATTGATGCAAACTGGGGAAAGAAACAAATTGTGGGAAGGAAAACTATAAAACTCAACCAAAAATAGGAGTCAGAGATTTTTTGTTTGTTTCATATGAGAAAAGTCATGAGAGAGGAAGGAGGAGATTTGGGAATAAGGAAGACAAGAGAGAACCTGGGAGAAGCTTCATTTTTTTTTTTTTTTTTTGCTTTCAAACCATACCTACCAAGGAAATTTCAAAACTTGTAAATGTCATTTATTCTTGATGATCCCATTTTACTTCTCCAATGAGTTGTTGAATATTTTTATACTGCCTGAAATCACTATCATAGAACTAGTAGGTTAGTTGTCATTGGACACACAGGTTGTTTGATATTTGGAGCCTTCAGTTTAAGGTCTCTTCTTTCCCAATTACTGCTTCTATTATGGTGCTCATATCTGTGCTTTGCCTACTCAGTGGATGATTTGAGTACAAATCAAACTTGCTATTTCTTTCAATCATTTTATTCTCTGTGATCTATAAAACATTGACAATAATCAGAAGTATTTCCCCTCTCTCTTCTCAGCAAACATAGAAATGTGTGCATGACATCTAGCAAAGATGAGGATATTATAATATGATAGACATATGTCCTCCTCATGTTGATTGTCATAATATTTTGGCTGTTGTACTCTTCCACCTTCAAGTTTCTTTCTGGAAATTGTGAAATGAAATTTTTATTCAATCCATTAGGGTAGACTTATTTGCTAGTACATATCATGTATCAGTTAATTTTATTTACTTTTATTTGCTAGTAAAAACCAGTTAATTCTTTCTTATTAATTCTTCTAGATGATGTCACTTGTCTGCCTCTTCTACTGAAGCAAACTGTATGACGTATTTGCACTGCACGATTTTCATTCAGAAGCAATTGAACTCAAATTTGATTCAATCATAATCAATGTTATGACTAACATCAGTATGACAACTTAAAAGACAAAAAAATTAGGAAAGAAAAGAAAAAATGGAAAAATAAACAAAGAGATTTATTAAATATGTTATTTTATGTGGTATTCAAAAATTCTACGAGTTTAGTGACAGTGAAAAGTCTTTCTTTTCTATTCAGTAAACCCAAGCATAAAACATTTAAGCAACTCTCTCGCCAACTCATGGAACATATATACAATTATTAAAAGGTTACTATAGCAGGTACCTAAAGAAGGCTGGAGAGTAGACTAGCTGAATTACTATGACTATAACAACCAAGATAAGGATACTAGCTAAGTGAGAGTTGTCATTCACTCTTTATTTCCCAAAGTCATTAAAGAATTCTTACATATAAATATGCATATGCACTTAAAAGTTTTTGCTGAAATATGTGTGTGTGTGTGTGTGTGTGCGTGTGTGTGTGTGTATGTGGCAAAAATATATTTGTTTGGGTTTTATGGCATATCAACCACTGTGGGTTATTTAATGCCAAATCCAGTTTATATATGCCAAATATATGAATTTTAAATGCCTATTTTGTATGGAACATTTTTAGCAAGCTAGAGCTCATTTGCTTGTACACTGCAAAATAATCCTAGGTATTTTTGTTTAAGTCAAGAATTTCCATTTGATAAGGACATTTTATTTGCAAAATGGTAAAAGGTAGGATATGTTGTTTATACATCAGTCTACATCTTTGATAAGAGACCAATTCTTTTTAGAAAATCCAATATAATTTTTGGTTCAGTTTTTGCAAATAATTTCTTCATGTTCTTGATTGATTGATTAATTGTTTTGTTTAACGGCATCTCAAACTTAGTGGTCACTTTATGCCGAAAATGATTTTGAGTGACTTTAAAAGTCAAAAACGTATAGCTGGTAACATTATGGTTTCAAAAACGTATAGCTGGCAACATTATGGTTTCAAAAACGCATAGCTGGCAACATTATGGTTTCAAAAACGCATAGCTGGCAACATTATGGTTTCAAAAACGCATAGCTGGCAACATTATGGTTTCAAAAACGCATAGCTGGCAACATTATGGTTTCAAAAACGCATAGCTGGCAACATTATGGTTTAAAAAATGCATAGCTGGCAACATTATGGTTTAAAAAATGCATAGCTGGCAACATTATGGTTTAAAAAACGTACAGCTGGCAACATTATTTTTTACAAAAAACATATAGCTGGCAACATTATTATTTCAAAAACATATAGCTGGCAGCATTATGGTTCCAAAAATGAATAGCTGGCAGCATTATGGTTCCAAAAATGAATAGCTGGCAACATTATTTTTCCGAAAACATTATCTGAGGCCTTGCTGTTGGATGTAGTTTATCGCCGTACCCAGGACGTGGATGTAGTTTATCGCCATACCCAGGACGTTCAAAAACGTATAGCTAGCAATATTATTTTCAAAAACGTATAGCTGGCAACATTATTGTTTCAAAAACATATAGCTGGCAACATTATTGTTTCAAAAACGTATAGCTGGCAACATTATTTTTCCAAAAACATTATCTGAGGCCTTGCTGTTGGATGCAGTTTATCGCCATACCCAGGACGCGGCAAAAATATAGTTTATAGGTATACTACATTTATGGGTAAAATTACCCAATATCAGAGATAGAGCATATGTAAATAGTAGACACTGAGGCCAACACTGAGTGACTACAGTCTGTTTCATGCTTCAATACAAACTTCATGCCATCAGATTACATTGAAGCATGAAACAGACTGTTACTATATGTTGATTTCAGTGTCCACTTACTATATCATGGATTCTCCCATTGTCACCTCTAGACCAGACACAGACCCAAAACAAAGGATTTCAAGGTGTCAAATATTTTTTATTACAACATACAAGGGCAGACAACTCAGTTCCTAGGAGATGACAGCCAGACAACCTGCACATATGATTTGATTATAGTGTGGAAGTTTTGTGCAGAACCAACCACACTTTTTTGAAGAGCCCCATGACAAAGGATCTTGAGGCCACAATGTGTGTTCGAGGTGCCAATGTTTTTTTACAACATACAAGTGTTAGCAACTCAGTTCCTAGGAGCCAACAGCCAGACAACCTACATAATTGAGGAGCTGAATACAGAGATTTGGGTGCACCATGTACCACAAAGTCTCCAATGACCTTCTGCATGTTTTGAATTTAGAGTTACTATATATATATATTGGTGTGTGTGTGTGTGTGTAATAAATATACATTTTTTTCCTCACCATATAAAACAATTCTGAGTTTCATACACAATGCAATCGTCAGGTGCTGTTGCATAATTTAAATATTGATATTTACACCATACTATAATGATTGTGATTCAGTCCATTTTCTTTTCAAGTAAGGGGTTAAAAACTAATATAAAATAACATATACACAGATACAAATACACGAAATTACATACTTGCAAATTGGAAAATATAATTCAAATATAAATATACATGTGTAGTTTTTAAACATAATACAAATATGCATACAAATACCATGACATGCATACATATATATATATATATATATATATATATATGTTTACATAGACAATAGTGTGCATAAAACATTTTATTTATATATCTATCTACATATTAACATGTATGTTTGCTATAGTATTCATCCAAAATGTAAATACATGCACATTCAAACAGATCTGTGTGTGTGTGTGTGTATCACCACACACAGTGATATATACACATACATAAAAACATTACAGATATATATTATATATATATATATATATATATATATATATATATATATATATTATATATATATATATATTTCATAGACACACACACATATGTATACCCAACAGTGACAGTTTGTTTCATGCAATCTAATGGCTTCAAGATTGTGTTTAAGTATGAAACAGACTGTTGCCACTGACTGTTCACCTCAATCTCCACTTTCATATTTAAGTACATTTTATCCTTGATATTGAGCACTTTAGCCCATAAATATGGCACACCTTAAAACTATATTTTCATCATGTACTTGAGTATATAGTTGTGTTAATTTCATTTAGTTATTCTTTTTGTTTATGTTTTTATAATAAGCTAAAATTTGAAGGTGGAATTTACTCTTTAACCTGTAATAATTGCCACAAGAAATAAGTGAGACCTCACAGAATTTCAATAAAAGATTATATGAACATAAAAGGGATTTTTTACAAAACAACACGCTAAATATATTAGTTACTCCCCGTGGTGAATCTGACCATAATTTTGATTTAAAAAATGTTACTTTAATTAAAAGAGAAAGCAAATTACTAAAACAAAAGTGTATCCCAGTAAATTTATGTCCAGGTACTTAGAACATTTCAATGGCAAATCTTCTATTATCACAATGTGGGATATTTAATAACAAAAGTGATGGAAACTGGAAGAAAAAGAAACTAAATGAAATCAGCGAGACAACAGACCCAAAGCATTAAGAAAAAAAAAAGAAAATTTTAATTTAAAATTTCAGCATCCTCTCTCTCTATTATGTGCATATGAAATTACATCAGGTGTAAACATGACTTTAGTTTGGTGAAGTCCTAAAAGACAAAACATGCCATAGGAAAAATTCTTTCAATTTGTCATAGATTTCTCTCTCTCTCATATATATATATATATATATATATATATATATATATATGTGTATGTTTGTTTGTGTGTGTATGTATGTTCTTTAAGGCAAATATTATTAAAGGCAACAGATATTTTGTGTCAATGTCTTTGTAAAATTTATTGACACAAATTAATGTCATAAAATTACATTGACAAAATGTCTGTTGTCTTGAATAAGAATATTTTCTGTCTAAATACACAGAATATATATATATATATATATATATATATATATATATATGCATGTATCTCAGAGGTTGCTAAAAAGATTTTGGTTTGATTTTGGGAAGTGGGTCAAGAACTTTTCAGTACTCTCTCTTATATGTAATATATGTGGATAAGAAGAATTCATTCAAACATGTTTTAACGATTGTGATATGTCTTTCCAATCTGACTTGTATCCTCAACTTTTTTTTTTTTATTTAGGTTGGTGTCATTCTCAACCTTCTTCAAGTGTTTGTGTTCTGTAACTTTGTTGGAATTTTTGAATTAATTTATTCAATGAACAGGTGTAGATTTTCTCATTCTACTAGTCCGTTTGTTACTTTAACTAGAGCATATGACATTTCTTTATTTCTCAAATCCTGGTGGGAACTCATTACTTCTAAGAAATTAATTATGCTTAAAAATGGGATGATCAAATCGTGCCAATGGTTTCATGTATTTTTTGGATTAACATGTATCCAAAAATGTTTACCTCCCATAGTTCATATTTTGATTCATCACTAATGAAACAGTCTATTCCTGGGTGGCTCATAGCATGTATAGTGAGTGACCATGGCTAAATGGAAATAAATGGCACAACTACACAACAGACATAGTTTTTAATGAGCAATAACATGAAAAAAGAGCAAAAAATAATATAAAGCACGCAAACAATATATGCAAGGTAAATTAACAGTAATAAAGCAATGTAACAGTAATATGGCAAAAAGTTTACAAACTAAGAATTGGGTTTTGACACAAAAACAGGTTTGGATAAATGACTTCAAGACAAGTCAGAACAAAGCTGAATCAGAAAAAACTGAGACTTGTCTTATTTTATTGGATAGGAAAAAATCCCAGCATGCTTTTGTGGGCTTCTCCCTATAAATTGGGGAGTGGAAAGTGTTTTGCAGTAATTCCAATGGGGATTGAAACCAACAAACCAATGCTTTAATCCACTAGGCCATGTTACTATTGGTCAATCCATTGGTGTAATTCTCAAGCCTTAAACCTAATGTTTGTATTCAGCTGGTATTTTTGAGTGTCTTGTCTGTCCTAATCAGAGGTTCCCGGATACTGTTCATCTCTGGGCTGTATCTACTGATTAGGTTGTCATTGTTTTACGTGCATACTGAATCTTTCGATCATCTTATCCTCCAATATTGTTCTCTGTCTACTATCTTGACTACATTCAATCGATTACTTTTTTTTCATAATGCCTGATTTCAATCTCTCTCCTTAGATCATTTTGAACTTTGAGGCTATGACTAGCCTCGCCCTTTTATTTTTTGCCATAACTATATAGAATATAATACACACAGCTCTTGGTCATATTTTCTTTCAAGGGAGGCTAGGTTTGGGAGATGTGTCTCCAAAGGATTGAAATGCTTTTAAATACCATTCTGATGTTGTATGGATTGCACACCATCAGTCTTTTATGTATGACAAACAATAGCAAATCTTTGGTTGTCACTCTTGAGATTTGCAGGGTAGATGTTACCTTGAAGGATATATATATAATGCTGATCATCTCATGTTGGGTCACCACTTATGATTTTGTCCTTATGTTGTAGACAGTAGATGCCCAGTGAACAATATACAATACAATATACAGATGTCCTGAAGTCATAGTTTGTACAAGTTTATTTGTACATCCAGCAAGTTCAGTTTTGATATTCTTTGCTTTTTCTATTGTGAACTGTATAGAAGATGCTATTGAATTCATGTGGTTCAATAGTGTTTGCATATCCTGCTAATGAGGCCAGAGTACAAAGATTATATACATCTCCAAATTTAAAAGAACAAAGAATAAAATTTCAACGTTCAAAACATTAATTTAAAACAGGGCTCAATACAAAAGTAGAGCAATAAATATTTTTATTATTTTTTTACTTTTATTTTATTTTTTTATTGATTGTTTTTCTCTGGCTTTTTAATAATACTTTATAATTAATATAATAATATAAAAGTTTAAAATTTATTTTTATTCTCATTTATATTGTAAAATAGGTTTTGTTAAGTATTGTATTGCTTCTTAAAGTGTCCTTTTTTACATTCTGTGGATAATTTCGTTTGAATATACGACTTCATATACAAATGCCATAGAATTGTAAATGTGACATGCTCGATACAGTGTATGCATTCACTGTGTTTCCGTTCAAATTTGAATTCTCTGATTCAATAGAATTTCATTGGTTTAATTCATATCAAACATCTTTCTAATTATTATCTTCTTTACTTTCCTCTTATGAATCTGGATAATTTTGAATATACTTCTCTATTTTTCTTGCCTTACTTTTTTGTCTTCAACAGAATTTCATTGGTTTAATTCGTTTCAACATCTATTTCCTATCTTTTTGACTTAACTCTTATGAATCTGGATAATTTTGAATATACTTATCTATTTCTCTTGCTTTTCTTTTTTGTCTTTTCTCTTGGTAGTAGGGTTAATTTCTTATGCTTTCTCTTGACTTTTTCTTTTCTCTTGGTAGTAAGGTTAATTTCTTATGCTTTCTCTTGACTTTTTCTTTTCTCTTTTTATTGATATCTTCCTTCCTTTTTCTTTATATAAATCCTTTTTACCTTTTATGGAAAATTTTTCCAAAAATAGAAAGTGAAGTAGTGTTTCATTAATTGCAATTTTGAATAAAATCTTTTAGTACCATTATTGTTAGCCACCTGAAGAAATGTTTGATTTTAATGTTGAAACAAAATGTACAATTTTGTTGGGGATATTTACATGTTCTAATGTAATAGCGTATTATATAAGAGAGAGTCACATGTTTGGCTTTAAGGGTTGACATTCATACAGCAATTTCCTTGGAGTATTCCATGTATATATTTGCCATTGTGGGGAATAATGGTGATCGCATAGCTGACCCTTCTTCCTGTTAGTATATATACAGATCATATTTTTGCTTCTTAGTTGCCAAGACTGGTTGCCAACAATGTCTAGAGATCCCCATCTGTCCTGCTATTTCAAGAGAAGAAATGGATTCATATCTTTCCCAAGAATATTTGTCTGAAAGTTAATCCAATAAACTTGAGTGAAATTCAAACTTGGCTCTCTGATTTCTCATTCCAAGTTGCTATCCTATAATACACATCCTTATTCAATAAATACTTAAGGGGATGAGGGAGTTGGTGATGTTATTGGATCCTCACCTGGCTATTGCTTGGAAGCTGATAGTAGCTGCAGCTCATCCACCCTCATCACAAAGATGAATGTTGACATTTAAAGGGTTGTCATCAAAGCAAATAAGGAAATCAGTGATCCTCCTCCTCTTCTTTGGCAGATTGCCAACCAGGACTAACAAGCTCTGTCTTATTTTCCAAAGACTAGTAAACAATACAAAGCAGGGATGTTTAAAATCACAGAAGTAATTCATATACCTGCATATAGCAATTTCTTTGGAGTATACCATGTATATATTTAATATTACAGGAGATAATGGTTATCCCATGGCTAAGCCATCTTCCTGTCAGAATACATCCACAAACTAATTGGAAGTATGTTGTTTACACACAGAATAACATTTTCATCAGGTATTTTTCAGGGTATTCTCCTTCCATTTTTAATTAGTCTCAAGCCACTGACAGAGTCTCATCTATAGGGAACAGCAGTGAATAGGTTTACAATATCCATTCCCTTAATCCAGGGCTTGAACATTAAATCCACCACCTCAATGCAAGTGGTGACATTAATCCACAGATTGTATTAGGAAGATGAGGTGCAATGACATGGACATTGTTGCTCATAACCCCCAAGGGCATCATTAATTTTCTCTATGACCATGAGTACTGCTGTGGGATCCATGAACAACCATCTATTTTTCCTCTTTTTTACCTTCTGGCCCTGTTGGAAAAGAACCAGTGTATGTAGGCTTATCATAAATCTTAGTATAATTTATATATATAATATACCACATATATGTTTGTTATTTTTTTGTGTGTAACAACTGAAAGGCAGTGTGCAAAATTTTTGTGTGTATAAAAATTGAGGGGAAGTGTGCAAAATAATGATGGACCACCTGCACAAATTGAATTTATATTTGTTTTTGGAAAGAAAAAAAACTTTAGCTAAATAAAAATTAGGAGATACAGACATGAGTTATGGGCAACATTAGTCATGTTGAATATTTCTCTTACAAATTTAACTATATTTTATTTAAATTAATTTTTTTAAAAAAGAAGGATTGCTATAGTTTTTGCTTTAATAAAACTTAATTTAAAATTATTTACTTTTTTCATGTTAGTAACAAACCAAAAAAACAAAAAAAACAATGAAGTTTATTTTTTAAAGATTGAACAAAAAATTATTTTCCATAACACAAATTACTTTTCTGTATCATAGTTTTGGTGTGGGTGGGGTGTTGCAGAGACCCTTGCACCAGCCTGGCCTGGGTTAATTCAAGATATTTTGTAAAGTAAATGGAAGAATAGATATTAAGTTTTATTTTTAAAATCTGAAATAATGAATGAATAATAAAAAGTATGGAAATAAAATCCAGAGAATAGAAAATTTAAAAAATACATATAGCATTTCAAAATTATCAGCAGAATTAAAAAATAAAAACAAATGGGAATAATAATTATTCCTGTTCATTTTTACTTTTCAATAGTGAGAATTTCAAAATGCTTACATGGCTAAAAATGGATTCTAATGCAATTATTACATAATTTTAAAATATCTTTGCAAATACAAATCACACAATGATAATTTTGGGAGGTTGGATGATACTGAGTCTGTATATATATATTTTTTTTATTATATTTTATCATTCTTGTGGAATTTGGTAATAGCTTAAGAAAAAATATCTGATGATACATTGCTCTTAATAGGATGACAAATAAGCAGACTCTGAAATTACAGATTGAATCTATTGTAGTGAAAAAGATAATCACCTACCTCAAAAAAGAGTTTGTGTTTTGTGTGCGATCTGCTGAAGAAAAAAATGACCGAAAGTAGTTAGCAAAAATCTGCTCCTTTAAGTATCAGAACCTATGCTAATTTTCTTTCCTCCCCTGAATGGTATGGCCAATCAGAAAAATCACTCAGTAAATAAAAGCTGTTGATTTTTGCTTACAAGGGCAGGATTTTTTCTGGACTTGGTGAATAGACATGCATTTGTGCTGGTGAGAAGCAAACGTTGGATATGTGACCCATTTTGTCATTTCTACATTGCTTGTTGGACTGATACAACGGACAATCATTTGAACTGTGATTTGGCTACAAGTGTTGCAGACAAAAGACAGAAAGACGTATTGCAAGCATTTATTGCTACTATAAGTTTACAGTTTTTTTTCTTTTCTTTACTACAATTGTCAAGGATTACTCAAACCTTCTAAAGTTTACATGAAAAATGTTGTGTTTTGGGAACTTTTGCAGTAAACATAATTCTTGTTGTAAATATGTAACATTTATGAGGTTATCCTCATAAATGTAAAACTTCATGAAGTTTGGGGCACCTTGTATAAAAATGAAGTGGCTGAGAGAGGAAATAATTTGCATTGTTTAGTCCAGTTCAGATTTACATAATTACAATGAAAAGATTATAGTGTAGTTACTTTTAAAATGGTTAATTGATTTTTTGAATTTTTTTTTTTTTTTAAACAGATTATCAACCATTTGTGTATTTAAAACCAAAACATATTTGGTATTTTAAGTACAATTCTTTTTTGCAAGGGGATATTGCATTAACAACTTTTTTAGAATATCAATGATTTTTCCAGATACATGTGCTACTATTTAAACCATGGAAGGGGGGAGACAGATTCATACCTTTCCCAAGGATATTTGTGCATAAGTTAATGTAATGCAATAAAATTCAAAAATTCCTCTTGGATATTTCATTCCAAGCAGCCATCTATTACACCACCCACACTTGTGGACCAGTGTGTAGAAGGGAGGAATAAGTGAATAGAAATATTAAAAGTAATCTTATGCAATTTCTACTGCATTTAATAAGCTGATTATTGTTAAGAATATATAAATTTTGGAATGTCTTCTTTCACTTCAAATCACAAATTTGTAAAAGATAATATTTACTGACATTTAAGACACTTGTTATGAAAGTGATTTTTTCTTAAAACATTGCTTATTGCAATCCATCCCAACATCCTGAAATTTACAATTCATGTGTTCAGTTCCAGCTTTAATACCTTTGCATGAAATGGAAGGAAATATTTGGATAATTTAAATAAAAATTTTTTTTTGTTAAATTGCAGTGACAAAGGAGAAGACCAAAAAAAAATTGTACACCATGTTGTCAAAAAAGAAAATCAGAATTGAGATCAGGTCAAATTTAGTAGGCCTCCAAATATGGTAATTATCTGCACTTGTATCGTTCTGAATCTCAAGTCAAGGGTTTGTGACATCTTAAGGGATAGTTCGATAGCTATACTGAAAGAGATGTGACTCCTTAAGGGTTAAAGGGGTAGCTCGATAGCCATACCAAGAGATGAGGCAAGATTTTTTAAACTCAGAAGTTTTGTTTTTTTTCTTCCTTGGATAAAGGTAGAGGGGAAGGACAGAAATATCTGATTTTCCTACAAATAACCATATGGCTGAAGTTGACAATTGACTATGAAATGAAGACATTGTTTTTAAAATCCATGTTAAGAAATTGTCTGCAGACCATAACCCAGTTTGGTCATGAGATAATATTTAGGGTGTTCTGGAAAAAAAAAAGCAGAGTTAGAGAATTGTACTTTTTTATCATTTGTCAAAAGAAGAGGGAAAGGTGTGAATCACTGGAACAGTGAAATTTCTTTAGATAAGAACCAACATGGAGACATTGTTGATAATTACTATTTAAAATCCAGGTTATGGAATTGTCTATAGACCATAACCTGGCAAGGAAAAATCAGCTGAGAGATAATATTTAAGGTCTTCTGGAAACAAAGGCAGTGTTGGAGAATTGTTTTTTGCTTTTTTTTTTATCACTTGTCAAAAAGGGAAGGTGTGAATCACTGAATAGATGAGATTTGTTTTGATAAGGGCCAAAGTACCACAAGAGGCTGTCAGGGGAACAGCTGATGAATGCCTGAATGAGAAAGCAGAAGAGGTTGAGGAATTCTGCTGATGAAAATTTTGAACATTAATTAAAATTAATAATTGGAGCTAAACCACGCCTGTTTGTCCATGCAGGTGAGGAGCCTAAGTAGAATCTCAAGGGAGGTGGAGAAATTGCCTACACCCCTTGGAAAGTACTGGTATGAGGCACCAATATGAGAAAGGAGTTGGTGTTGATCAATATTCTGCTACCATTGCTTCTCGGAGGAGGGATCTCTCCAAAATTGGGCATGGAATTAATTTCCCAGTATCAAACAAACAAAGAACTCCCTATGGAGATTAAGGGAATGGCCAAAAAACCAACCCACATCAGACCCTATGCCAGTTTTGGACTGAGGTTAATATAAACAGAGAATTGAAAAGATCAGAAATTAAGCTACCAGACACCAAGTGAGAGACAACCGCTTTACCGAACTCACAAGATGTCCTGCCACTGAAGAAAACCTCCAACTGAGCTACATATGAGAAACCTGGTCGAAACTTAGTCACGACAAATGAAGTATCACAAAATATTCAAAAAGGGAAGGGTTGAATAACTTTGCATGAAGAACTGATATTGTACTATGTACTCTGTACAAGAAACATTATATAAAACCTTTTCTTTATTACAAATTATCCAATAACTTGTGGATTTACTTTGTCTGGACCAGAGCAATTCAATGATTCCTGTTGATAATTTGATCCTCACCAGCCTTATGATTTAAATCAAACACAATTTGGGACAAAGTAAGGTTTGGATCAAAGGCTTGGATTCAACGGTCAGTCTCGGGGATTGAACATCAAACAAACCAGCTGAGCAAATGTCATAAGTTAACCCTAACCCTACCTTATATATTCTCATATGTGATGCATGCTCCTTCCCTATATGCCCTTACAACATCCCCATGCAGCAACTCTCACTCTTGAGTGGTACTTACACCTTGTATTGAGTGAAAATAGTGTAATTAAAAAAAAAAAAAAAATCTGTAGATGCCTGTGCATTATTTCCCACTTTATTTGATAAAATCTTTTGTTCTTTAAACTGTGATAGCTATTTTTATCCCTGACATAATTTACTCTCATCTTACTCCACTTTGTAGCTTTTTTGTTTCTCAGTATCTTCACATCAATTACAGGGGAGACGTCTTTATTTTTTATTGGTATCCTACACATATTGTGAAAGGACAATACTATTTTTATATTTATTATGTCTCTACTGATATTTTGTAGTCATAACATCATTGCTTGAATAGTCTCTCCATTGAACCAATATAGATTCACTAATTAGGCCTTCAAAAATACCAGTCACCTTATGAATCATATTTTTAAGTACTTTCTCTTAAAAGGGTACAAATAGGTTTTTCTAAAATTACACTTATTTTAATCATTTCACCCCCAAGTGAGGCAACAAAGCCACAGAAGGTTACTTAGTATGAACAAATATAAGAAAAAGAAAAATATTAAGGAACAAGAACAATAAAAGAACAGAAATTCATGTTATTGCATGTAAACTTTTGAAGATCAAAGCTGACTAGAAAGCAAGAAGCTGGAAGAGAGTTGCACAACTGAGAAGTGCAATAGAAGGAACTGTTAGCATAGAACTTACAGTTACATCTAGCCATTTCATCTGTAAAATGATGAGACATTGCTGTCAATGTAGTAATGCACTTAAATTCATAAATTCTAGATACCATAGAGCAAAGTTCATCAGAACAATTACCATGAATGTATTTATAGAAAAGACATAGGGAAGCTACATTAACAGCAGTGAAAAAGGGACTGAAGCCAAGATGTCAGGGCCAATGACACTGTAGATTCTTTGCATTTTATCAAGTATCCATAAATATACAACAGGAGCACCGGACCATCTGTAGCAGCAATGTTCAAAGCAAAGATGAATGGTAGACTTATAAATATATAGGATAAATTCTGGCAAGAAAAATTGTCTAGCATGACACAGTGAACCAACTTTCCTAGCATCAGATCAAACAATTCTTTCCACTTTATGTCGGCCTAAAAAGTTAGCCTTAGAAGGCACAACAGTGTTATTCTCCTAGAAATTAGAATCAGCCATAGTAATGAAAGGCAGAAAGTTCAGCTGCCAATTTGAATTTGGCTTTTGAACAAACCGATCAAACCTACTATTAAGTAGGAGTAAATAATTGTGCCATCAGCATAGATACCAAGTTAAGAACTGATGCAATCAGGAAGATTGTTCAAAATATGGAACAACATAGGTCTAAAGACAGAATGCTGGGGGATGCCTGCATTAATACAAAAAGATCTACAAGTGTGGCTGTTCTAAACCACTTTCATTTTGCAAATTCTCAATTTAGAATCCTATTATATTTTTCAATAGTCTCCCAATACTGGGTATATATGACTAACTTTATTGGATTATTTTTTTAAATTTCATATAAAACAGATTGTTTAGGAAAATGATTTTCTAATATCTCAAAAAATCTTTGCCAGTTTTTCTTTTAACCGCCAAATTAAATGGTAGCATAAACTAAATCATGTTTCTTCTAGCACATTTCCTTTTATTTAGGTATTCTGTTCCCCTAAAATTTAAATTACATTTCTGACCCTTCTAATTGCAATGTTGCCTTGGACTCACCCTTTATTTTGTGGAATACATTTTCATTCAATGAGTCGGTCAGTAAAATCTTTATCAAATACATTTCAGTTTATTATACATTTAGAGTGGTTGGATATTATATTCATGTAACACAGACACACACACAAGGTTAGTTTTTATTATACAAGCCAATAGTTTTACAATAAAATTGGCATTAAAGCAAGAAATGTTGGCAGCATTTTCAGCATAGAACAATATATCATGTGAATTTGAGCTTATAATATCTATCCTTGTTAAAACTCTTGATAACTTGCTTTGAGTCTGTCAGATTTTAGTATGGAAACAAAATTTTATTTATATATAAATACCAAATATATTTGCCATAGAAACATTTGATTAGCACAATATCCCATATATCTGAATAAACTATTTTACATATTAATATGGTCTCTTTTGACATTCTAGCAACTTCAATCTGTCAGTGATTAGAGTCTTATGGCTACATCACATTGAAACTGATGCCCATATAATCACAGAAGTTAAGCAACATCAAGCTTTGTCAGTAGCTTGATGGCTGATCACTTGGGAATACCAGATGCTGTAAGCTTGGATCTGTGGGTGGTGTAATGGTTAACAACTCAGAACTGGAAATTGTAAAGCTGACTCCCAATTCCAGTTGAGTTCGTTATATTCACTTACATGCAAATATCTTTGGGAAAGGTATGAATCCACCTCCTCTTCTCCCTGCTATGGGTTAATTAGTAAGACTTGTATCAGTAAATCATTATCATCTCAAAAAAATAAAAATTAAAAAAATATATTCTTACAATATAAAAATATTTTTTGGCTTTAAATAACCTGCAATGGGTTGATAAGCCATAGAAAATCAATTAATCAGTGATTGAATTTTCTTAATTTTTTGTGATGACTTGATTAACATTACTTGCAGCAATATCTGTCATTTCCAAGTTATCTTCTTTGCTTGAATACATTTTCTATTCTTCCACTTATCTTTCTTCATAATGGTATACATGTTTTCTTTTTTTTTTAAAGCAGTGTACCCTAAGCAAGGTGGGAGTGCCACTAGCACACATGGCGTTACAGAGGTTCAAAGTGAGAGAAAAGACGAGGTACAGGGGGGGGGGGTTGAGGAAAGGATAAAAGATAAATGGGGTTATAATAAAAATGCATTCAAATTTTTAAAGATGGTAGTTATCATTGGAAGCAAGTAAGGGAGTTCCACAGTCAGGAAGTGTGAGAAAAGAAACTGTTGAAGGAGAAGAGGCAGTTACATTTAACTATTTCAACATTAAAAGGGTGGAGCCTAGATACAAATCTAGTAGCATGCCTAAATTCATGTAGTTAGGGCACCAGGGAAAAAAGTTTGTCAAATATTTCTAGAAAAGATGGGAGAAGCCACATCACATTTGTGAGAAAGTGACTAAAGTTGAGAAGCCAGGTCAGGATCCATTACATTACAGATCATTTTTTGGATTTTGTCAAGAACCTCAAGAGGAATAGCAGGGGAACCAGACCAGATATGGCAACAGTATTCAATGCACAGACGAATGATGAATTTTACATTTGTAGATGTGTAAGATGGACACTGATGAGAAAAACCTTTGCATAGAACTTAAGATTACAATTAGCAATTTCAACAGAGAAATTATAAGATCTAGCTCCCTATCTTGTACTGTGCTTAAACAGATACACATGCTTTTCAGAGGAACTGATAAAAGTTAAATAAAGCACAGTGTGTCACAACATCTCCAAGAAAACTTCTTCAGGCTTCAATTTATAGTTTTGGTTTCTGGCCTAATTTACATTCACCTAAACCTGATTATTTGCTATTGTTTTTTTTTTCATTATGTTCAAATCAATAACAGAGAAGATGTCCTTTTTTTTGTGACAGCCTACACATATTTCATAAGGGCAATACTATTTTTATATATTTATTGTCTGTAACATTTTGTGTTCATAACATCACTGCTTGAAATGAACCAATATAGCTTTTGTCTTGGAGGTCTGCAAACATAATAGTCATCTTATAAACCACATTGTTTTGTTTTTAAATAATTTTTCACTGAGTGGATACAAATAGTTTTCTGAAATCCTGTTCCATAATGGATTCTTGATTTTGAATCCTAGTATATTTTTTTCAATAGTCTGCAAATACTGGGCAGATGACTAACATTAGATTTTTAATAAAAAATACCATGTAAAGCAGCAGACAAGGTTTCCAAGCAGTCCCTTCCTAAAGTTTGAATTTGCAGTTTCTCCTCCTTCAAAACTGGTTATCAACCAAGTCTAGAGGTCCCAGTCTGTCCTGCTATTTAAAGGTGGGAAGAGAAAAAACTGAGTCATAGTTGTCCAAAGGTTATTTGTGTAAAAGTGAATGTAACAATCTTGGCTGAAATTTGAACTTAGCATTCTTTGTATAGCCATATGTATTATAACTCATACTTTAGATGGGATATTTACATCTCCTTGCACAATGTCAAGGGAGGACTTTCCAGCACATGTGTGTTCCATCTTGCTTGTATTGTCAATCACTCATATGCTACCACCTAACTGACTGCATGCACTCTGAATGCCAATTTACTGTTATAGTAATTAATATAGACTGCAAATCTAGCTGCCTTTTTTTGACTGTGTGGCTAAGAGAACCATCCTGAGTACACACACAATTGCTCTCTGAATAACTAACCTTGAGCTATGACAAAACATGGTCTGTTCAGACCTTGCATTGGGCACTGATAGCTAACATTTTTTTCAAGTCTGTAGAAGACTAATGGCATCATTTTATCACCAGAAGCTATGATACCTAAAACCATGACATGAGCTGGATAAGTGGTTCTGAAGGTGCTCTTGATATCAATTGCTGAATCCTAAAGGTTTCAGTTCTTTCAACAGCTTAAAACAGCATCCACTGGGAATATTTTAACATGATTCTTCAGGTACCTGAGCAGTTTGTGTCATATTTCCAGTCTCTCGGCTTTTATAATCTTCATGAAGATATACCGTGGCATACTATTTTATGGTTTAAAGCTTATTATTTCATGTTCAACTGTTTATACTGCCTTGGGGTCCAATTTTATCTCAATAGCATAGATGCTATTAGATTCTTTACAATTTTGGTCTTGCTTATATTAATGAAGTCCCAGTTCTGTTTTGTGTTGATGCATGGTTGGCTTTTTCTGAATGCTTTTGCCCATTACTAGGATCTTAACATTTTAGACAGTTCTCAAAGACACACCAACTTTAGTGTCAACTCGTTCACAAAGTTTGATGCTCTTTGTGATGGCTGTTGATGTAGCTAGTTTCCATGAAATTCTAAAAAAATAGATGCATATTAGAACTAATTTTTTTTCTGCATTTCATTTCCGAACATTTTAGTTTAAATTTTCACTACAAATTTCACAATATTTAATTTAAATTTTTTACTGCAAATTTTGCTTCTCTATCCATTATATTTCTATAGACATGAACAATGTAAATTTTAACATCAGCTCAGTTATTTTCTTATAAACACACAGAAATATATGCCTATATATAATAGGATAAGGTACAATACGGGAATGTTTATAAATTTAACGGGTTTCACTTTTAAAGCTACATCAGAAATTAAATATGGAGGAGAGAAAAATTCTGCCTTGTTTGTTTTTCAATGGTTAAGTAGACCTCACATATATTTGTCTTGTCAAGTATAATTCTTGTGTGTTTGTGTATCATAATTCTAGTTGGTTTATGGGAGAATTGGTTGATAATGTCTATGAGTGTATGACATGGAGATCAGCAGAGGTTGATGAAACAAAAAGACAAAGAAAAATTGGATGATAATTGTTAAATTTTCAAGAAGATGAATTGAAATTTGAGAAGAAAATTAAAAACAAAATGCATTGAAAATCATGTTTTCAGATAATTCCAAGGATGAGATTTAAGTAGATGAAATTCAGTAATATTGAACAAACCCAAGACAGCCCATCTTTCCCCATATCCCACCAATAAGAAAGAGACCATTAAGATATCTGCGAAGGTAAAATAAAAACATGTTGTCGATAGAGAAATCCAAGTGGTCAGTGAAATAGCATTCACGCATTCCTCTGGATCAGATAAAATAAAAACATATGTTTCATATCAACAACCCAGAAGAAAAGAACCCAAAGTGCTTGTCATCATAATTTCAGCAACATTCAGCCAGAGAAAATTTTATATTCAAACATTAATTCAGATTCACTTAGAAATAAGTGGTAAAAAAAAAAAAAAATTAATTACTATCTTGAAGTAACCATGGATGAAAAAGACTGTGGTCTGTCGATCATAAAAAATGCATAGACAGAGAAAAGATACACTTTCATTTTAAGGAGAGTTGGAAATAATTTTTTTTTTCTTTTCCAATTCTTGAGTGGTCTGGTCGGTCGAGAAATCACAGCATGGGACAAGCTGAAGGAGAATGAAGAGAAGGGAAAAGAAAGGAGAGAGAGAGATTAGCACAGCCTATTTAGAGTGATGGTACAAGGCAAAGTGTAAAGAGAGTAGAAGTTAAGGGGTGGCTAATTGTGCTGACCACTCTCAAAAGGGGGCTGGACAAACCCAAATTTCAAAAACCACTTGAGTAAATATATTTTTATATATGGAAATTTAGAAACAGTTGATACTTAGGGTAGAAGACAACCGAACATAGACCCTAATCAACCACACCCCCTGCCAGACGCAGGGCTCCATATAAGCTGGTGGTTTTGGACTCAGAAAAAAAATGAAGAGAACAGGAGACACAAGAGAGACACATCAAAATTCGCATTGTTCCTCGAGACCTCGTAACTAATGACCTTGTGCCAGATATGAAGACAAGAACTTAGAAGGGGCTACCACTGTCATTTGATTATAACAAGAGTAGGAAAGGTTAAAACCGCTGTATAAAACAAATCATATATAAACCAAATACTTACATTTTTAACCAGAGTTAATTCTTTATTCAAAAAAGGACTCGTTTTTTGTGTAGCGCCCAAATGATTGAACCATCTTCACTCCAAGTTTGCTTCATCAATGAATTTCTCACCCTCTGAGATCAAAAACACAACGTGGCAGAGGAGTGAATGGTTGTGAACAGACAAACGCCAGCTAAGTCTAGTGGAACTGTGCCACCATATGATAGCAGCCACAAAACAAGTCATGTGCTAATGAGTGAAGAGTCAGCTAAATGGTAACCACAGCAGTCTGAAAGAACCTGAGGATTGACAACTGGGTGACATAATTGGTTGCCATGGATAAGGGGAGACACTTGGGAGGAGTGCATAAGTATGTGGATTTGTGCATCTAGTGGGCGTCATTTTTATTTGTCTGACAGTGTCTCTATGTTGATTAGGGGATGGTTTGTATGAGTGGGTGAAAGAATTAGGTTACACCAGTGTGTAGTCTGATCTAAGATTCTTTAAAAGTTGGTAATATTTTAAAATATGTTTGGCATGTGTTTATTGATGGGAAATTATTTATCAAGATTCCTTCAAAGTATTTTCTATAGAATACCTACATACCTCAACACCAAAGAGATGATATTAACTGCTCTATGAATTGTTCCTTCATGGATATAAAAAGAATATATTATTTTTCTTTACTAAATTTGTTTTTTATAAACAGAGAAAAATACCAAATGTAAAAAAAATTATGTGGAAAAGACAGAAACATTTAAACAAATAATTTTGAGAAGAATAGACATGATAGATGTATAGGAATTAAATCCTATATATACTTTTCAACCAATAAAGTCCTATCAGAAGGTTTGTTTGATAAACAATCATTGCAAGGGAAAATACTGCCAAAATACTAGTGGCCATAGTTGCAGACCTACCATGTGTTATTTTTCGACCATTATAACAATAATTTCCTTCACCACTCCTACAAATTTGAGAAAAAGATTTTTATAAGCCAGTGTGAAATTATTTTCTAACTAATGAAAACATTGTATTCAAAAAGTTTACACCTCTATGTGAAGTTAGATTTTGGATGTCACTTATAGATATAAAAACAGAAGTATCCTGCTTCTCAGAGCTCACAACAATTTCAGAGGCTAGTTTGATCTATATGTGCATACACACAGGCACTGACACACATGCACACAATGGAAGCCACTAAGGCCTTGTCCACACACACAACAGAAGGCAATAAACAGTAGCTGTCGACTAAGGCTTTGTCTATAAACCTACAAACACATTATGCCGACTGTCATAAAGTAACTGTTCACACAGCAC
Source organism: Acanthosepion lycidas (assembly GCA_963932145.1). Taxonomy (NCBI): domain Eukaryota; kingdom Metazoa; phylum Mollusca; class Cephalopoda; order Sepiida; family Sepiidae; genus Acanthosepion; species Acanthosepion lycidas. Next base: position 88,231,009 of record OZ010604.1, on the reverse strand, counting down.
TACAAACATTTAATTATTTTATAAAACAAACTTCATTGCAAGGAAATTAAACATTTTATTTTCATTGTATATTTCTGGAAAGAATATCTGTTATTTCAACTGACATTCTGCTTCTAATTTTCCTCTAAAAATAACCTTAAGTTTCATTTAAAAGATGTGTTGTTGTTGCTAAATGTTTGGAATCCTGACACTCAGATGAGAACAAAAACCTGAGTAGATGGAACCCAATAGATTCACTCACTAAATTTAAGGCATGAGAGCCCAACAGGTAATTTTTTGAACAGAGAAATCAGATGATTTGATTATAGTGGTAAAACATTGTGTAGAATCAGCCAACCACATTTTTCAGAACTGATACCAGAAAATTGATGCAGGGTGTGCCATTAAAACTTTGAACATCACTCCTTGTACTTTATTAGTATAGAGTAGGACCTCTCCAGGAATAATATCAAAATCGATGCAAAATACATGTACATAAACATGAACATCTTTGGAAAAATATGGTTTGAATGGAAAGTTTTTCTTTTCTTCACATGACTATCACCCAAGGCAAGAGAGACCAGTCTGCTGTGCTATTTAACCCAAAGCTAGAGGAAGAAAGACACATGGATTTACCAGGGGGAAAATATGAAGTGAATGAAAAAGAATCAACCAGTACTTGAATTCATCTCACTGATTCCAATATTCATGCTGATAATGCTTACACTACTCACATATTATAATAATTATTTGATATTATTATGTTTAGGTAATTATGTACATACATTTGTAGTTGGGAGGGATAATGTTTTTCGTCTGACCAAGAACCCAAAACATTGTTTTTAAGGTTGGTCATTTGGTCAGATTTTGGAAAGTGAGTAAACCGAGGTTCAGTTCAGGTCTTGCAAAACAAGACTAAATCTCCCGAGAAAAACAAAAAAAAATGTGTATCAAATATTTGCACATATTATTATTTTGCATGCATATTCACAGTTTTGATCCTAATATAAAACATCTTATTCAAAATTTACAAAAATATAATAAAAATTAAGATGGATTTTGTGCTTGCATGAATTTTTCATGCCTGTAAGAATAAAATAAAAAAAACAACAGGAGGACTGTCAATTCCACATGAATTCAGGTAAATATTGTTCCTTCAGGTTGAATTTTATTTATGACATTCAAACATGGTAGAGTTTATAAACATTTACTCAAGGGTAAATAGCATAGCTTGTATTTAGTGGGTGTGGGTGCTTGTTTATATATAAATATGGGTTGGGGAATAAACACAACTCAAATAACGAAAAAAATAAAATAAACAGGGCCTGAACATCTAAAAAGAAAACAAATACAAAAAAAATCTACCTAAAATGATCAAAAACAAATAGGGCTCAAAAGTTTAGAGTTGAAAAACAATTCCAAAATAGCAACAACATGTTCAAAGACTAAAGACATAAATGACTTTACCATGACTATTAGTTTCACATGCAAATTTATGCTCAGGTTGATTAAAAGAATGTGTGTGGGTGTGTGTGTGTATACACAAACACTTATAGCTTTGTCTCATAACAGTGAACTAATGTATTTATAACAAGAAGAAATATATTTATATCTACATACAATTTTTCATGCGCATATACATATATATATACACACACACACACACACACATGGGGTACAATGAGTAAATTGTCAACATTTTATATTTTTAATTTTGTGCATGCACATTGTTTTCATCAACTGCACAGTATAGTAAGGTCAGTTGGGCAACATCCGTGAGAAAAAGAGCACCATGTCACAATTCACTCTGCCAAAAACTTGGAAATGGTATGCTGTACTGCTTGGCATTCATGTTGGAAGCTCCAATATGAACATTTCAGAGTGTTTGGGTGTTAATTCGAGGACAGTATAGAAGAACCAGAAACAGTTGCGGGAGTCTAATAGTGATTGTGAAAGTATGGCAGCTTGGAAAACTCCCTTTGATAAGAAGAATTCTTGAATTTATTAGTGGGATCCAGGCCATAATTGAAAATTATTCCTCCAAGTCCATCAAGTCCATAGCCAGGGAGTTGGTGCTGCAGGAAGACCCTCTGCACCACACCACACAAGCAGGAGAATTCAGTCATGGCTGTCAGACAATTTCTGTGACCATATCAACCCAGACATCAACCGCCTTGATTATGGGCATGGGCAGCAGTTGGGCAAGAAGCCAACAAAACTCTTTGTCACACCAAAGATAAACTGAAGGCAAGGATTATGGCAGCATTCACCAATGGAGACGATTCAGAAGAGTTGCAGGTGATTCCAAAATCATCTAGAGGCCATGGTTGAATTTTAGTATTTCAAGATATATTTACCAAAATTAGACAAATATATCTCTTAAAATGAGAGGTCAGTGTTATTTTCATTTTTGTGTAATTTAGATAATTTATCCATCGCACCACATATATATATATATATATATATATATATATATATATATATATATATACACACACACACAAAGGAGAATTAGAAACAAATTGGTAATACTTATTGAAATACATTTATTAGAAAAGCAAAACTAATATTATGAAGTCACCACTTATTCACCATCCATGTCAATGCATTCTTGGAATCTTTCCAGGTGTTCTCATAAAATGCTAGCAATTCTATGAAAGTAAATTTATTAGAAAAGGCACTCCTCCTCCCCACACAAAGATCCAACACCATGTACAAAGAGTTGATTTAGATTATGCCTCATGAATGTTGTAAGGTTTTCCAGTTAATTGAAGGTCTGAGTTTTAAATTATGCTATATTTATGGGTAGGAGTTCTCAATATCAAAGATAGAGCATATATAAATATAAAAGCGGACATTGAGATCAACACCAATTGACAATATGATAATCTATTCTAGAAGATAAAACGCAATTTGACTTTATTTATTTAGCAATCATAGAATGTGAGCTAACATTCTTGGTAATGAGATATTACATTGTTATGAGATATTACATTGTTACGATAACTGGCATCATTACTCAATGCTGACAAAAAACATGTCTTGTGTCAACAACATGATGTAATGTTTAATACATTGCTTTTTCATTTCTCTTGTTTCATATTTGGTTTCTTTGGTTATTTTTCATTTTAAGAAAGGAAATTATTTCTTCCATGCAACAACAGAATGAATTTTTGGATAAATTCCTAGAGTCTTCATTCAGGAATATAGGACACAACCATTGTTATTTTCTATGGCATCATTAAAGAATCTATAATCATTTATACTGGTTAATTGGCATATTTAAAAGTGTTTGAAGACATTAGCAATGTAAGCATTAGAATTAACAATTTCTAAGATAATTTTGAATTATACTAGTATATAATTAAGCTCTGTTTCCTGCAGTTAAAAAAAATGTGTTCATAAATAAATTATCATTGAAAATCCAAATGAAGGATTAATAACTTCAGTTGTTACGATATAGATAATTGTTTGTGAAACATATAGGAAATTAATATTTTCTTTTTAGTAACATTTTAAGCCTAATTCAAATTTTCTATGTAACTTATACACACATATGTGCACAGATAAACACAGTCTCTGTTCACCTCTCTCACAAGTGAAAGTTTTTTTTATGGCTTAGAAGCCTTTGGGGATATTTAAAGCTGAAACATTTGGCATTTTAAGAATAATTCTTTTTTTTTAAGTGAACATTTCATTAACAGTTTTGTTTTTTAAGAATAACAATGATTTTTCCAGATACAAGCCCTACTATTTAACCAACAACTGCATTACTTTCCCCCCAAGTGTAATTGAATGTAACAAACCTAAATGGAATTCAAACACTGCTCACTGATTTCTCATTCCAAGCCACTATCCACTGCACTACCAAATCAAAAGGAAATGGAGAGAGAGATACACAAAACAGCATAAATGAAAAATTATATATATATATTATATATAATAAAATATAATAATATAATAAAATTATAATATAAAAAAAAATATAATAGTATAATATAATAAAATTATAATATAATAAATATAATATATATGAATCTAAAGAACCAGGTAAAGCTGGCTCTTTACATTCATATTTAGGTTTTCTCTGCTTAGCGTATTGAGCACTTTATGTAGTTACTTTTGCTTTACTCATTTTGGAGTTTTTTTTTCTTTGGACTGAGCTTGAATTCTAGATGATTGTTTTCACCTCAATTTCATGGTCTTAGTTTTTTCTTTTTTTTTTATCCCTTATTTTCCCTTGGGCATTGGTCTGTTCAATTACAAGCCAAAATACCTAAGGTTTTTCCAAATGAGTATAACTATTTATATTATATATATATATATATATATATATATATATACACAGTACTCCACTGTATTAGTAAAGTCCAGTTGGTACCAAATTCACCTGAAACCCATTAGGTTGATTAATTACTTGATTTAAATTGACCAATCACAGGAGGAATCCTGAGTAAATTTGATGGCAATGCAGATTAAAAGAGATAGAAAAGATCTAAGCTAATCTAATGCCAAGGTAGAGGCTCATAGACCAACAATGCCGAAAGCAAAGAAGATATCGGAAGCTATCAAAAGGAAGGTACTGACTTTTCACCAGTCTGGGGAAAGCTATAAGATCATATCTAAAAGATTGATGTTCCATCCATCCTCTGTAAGACATAATTTACAAATATTCAACATGACTGCTACTATACCTAGAAGTGAACACCCATCAAAACTATCACCTAGAAACATTAGAAAAATAATAAATCAGGTAAAGACAAACCCACATGTCACCTCAAGAGAGTTACTGCATCTGGTGTAAATGTGCATGTGTCTAAAATCAGATGAAAATTGAATGGAGAGTGTTGCAAAAAAGAAGCTTTGGTCATTCTCTAGACAGATGAGTCAATGAACAAAGCTGTACATTTAAACTTTGCCAAAAAACACATGGAGAAAACTTAGGCCTTCTCTATATTTGGAAAAAGTTAATACTGAATAAAATAAAGAAGTTCATGTGAAACTTTAAGAGCAAGAGCTGCTTTTCTTTCTCTAGAACTGGATGAATGCATATTATCAAAGAAAACATGAATTCTCAATCCTATCAATAGATTCTGGATTGGAATCTCCTGCCATCAGTCTTGACTGAAAATGGGCTCTACAACAAGACAATGACCCCTAAGTGTACCAACAAAACTACCAAAGAATGGAATAAAAAAAAAAAAAAAAAAAAAAAAAAAAGGGGTTCGTAATCTGGATTGGCCAAGTCAAAATCTGGATCACGATCCAAAAGAAATGTGGTTAGACCTGATGCTATTAGTTCAAGCCAGATAGCTTTCCAACCTCTTTCCATTGGTTTAGTTTTGCAAAGAAGAAGTGAGCAAAAAAACAATGTGCATAAACAAAAATAAAAATATGAAATGGCGACAATTTACCGATCGCACGTTGTTTATATTCAACTGAAATATTTTTATAAACTTCTTTAATCCACCATTGTATTTCACATATTCTATCTCATTGTTAAAAATAATCAATGTTTTTTGTTTATTATGCTTAACGATCTTTTTTTTTCCTAATATATGAATATCTTTTTCCAAATGTGGTTATGTGTCGATAAATTGGCCAAAATTTGTATTGTATTGTCCTAAGATTTTGATTCACATGAGTTGTGGTGAAAAAAAATTGTCTTTTAAACTGTCAAGTTGTCATTTTTTGAAAACAAAATCAAATGAAACTTAACACAGGAAAACCTGTGACACCAAAAAGAAATGTTTGGAACAGTAAATAACATATCTGAAATCATTTTTTATATGCATTCAAGAATATGGTGTCTTAAATGATAGTTATTATTTATGGATAGTTGCTTAAATTGAATGTAAATGGTTTCTATAGTCATTAAAAAATTTTCAATTCAATTATAAAGTAATCTATTATTATTAGAAATGAGCTGTCGAATATTATTGTTATTCTTGTGGTGCTTGTTGGTGTGTTGCCTAATGGCAATTTGATCATATAAATGGCACATGAGTCTACATGAATAAGTGGTATTGTATAACCTATAAAAGACATTATCTTTATTATTTAGAAATGGTCCACAAGTATTGCAATAATTCCTATGTCCCATAATCTATAAACACTATTTCTAATACTGAGCACTCTTCCTCAATAAATACAGAAAATTATATATATATATATATATATATATAATAGATTTCCACTTATAATTTGTAGCTATAAACAAATCTTGATCATATGCATATTCAAAAGAGAAAAAAAAAAGGCGTCTCATATGACGTTGCTCATTGATTAATATAATATATGAATCAAAAAGGAGTTAATTTCAGTGTGATCCTGTTTTGTACAAAAAAATGAATTTTCAGTGACAGTACTTAAATCTGTAGCATATATATATTTATTTGTTTATTTACATGGTTTACATTATTCAAGATGTTTTTATCTTTGACATCTTCAAAATGTTTTGCTTGTTGTATGCTCTGCTATTCTTCAGGGGAAATTTGAACTGAACCCTTTAGTCCACAGGTGTAGACTGTTCTAGTTCTAGGTGCCATGCCTTTTCTGGATATCTCAGTTTCAATATATATACATTTATTTATTTATGTATTTATTTATCAAGAACAGTATTAGGGAGATTGTATGACAAAGTGAAAAAAGTTTACTTGTGATGTGTTTCGTTCTTTAGGACTTCATAGGACTAAATTTGTTATGTTGGTAAGACTACCCATGTTCACAACAGAGAGGTGATGGAAATTTTAAAATTATGTTTCTTTTTATCTAGCCAGATTCATTTAGGGTCTTTTTCTTTCCATCACTTTTTTAAGCAGGTATTCCATACCGATATTAGATCTTCCAGGAATGGTGAAATATTCTAAGAGCTAAGACACAAATTTACTTGCAATTAAGATACTCTCTAGACATTTACGTTGTGGAGATTTATTTTCTCCATTGATTAGACCACATTTTTTTTTTATGTTAAAATTGTGGTCAGTCATTATGGTGGGAAACCAACACATTTGATGTATTATTTGTAAAGTGTCCCTTTTGTGTTCATATAGTTTTTTCTATTTAGATTACTTGAGGTTTCTCCTATATATTTTTTGTGACAATTCTTACAGGTGATGGAGTAAACTCCTGCTTAAGGTTTTAGCTTATTGTTTTGTCTAGCATTGAGTAAGACTTATTGTTTTGTCTAGATAAAAAAAAAAATTCTAAAATTCCCAGCACCCCTGTCATGCAGATGTGTAGTCCTACCAACATAACAAATTTAGTTGGATAAAGTCGTGAAGGATAAAATGCATCACAAGTAAATTTTTCCACTTTGTCATACCATTTCTCACACACACACACACATATGGAGAGAAATGAAAATGATACTGAAAGCAAAGTTGAAAAGATTCAAGTTGCAAGACCTTTTTCATAATGAAGTTGATTTGTATCAGAACTGAAACTTCACTTTTCAAATCTGGACAATTACTTATTCAACTCCCATAAATTTTTTGTTTACTTATCTGCATAGAATGTTGGCAGCTTTAACAAGGGAATTTTTTAAAACAATTTTCTCGCATGACTTAATGCATTGGAAATTTCATCAGTTAAACAAAAGAGTATTTCATTTATTGAACAAATTATTGATATCTTCATTGCCTTTGCAAACTAACTCTGCAACTTTCATTATTCTCCTTTGTATGATGATGACGACTGGAATAAATTGTTACAATTTACCTATTCTTCCTTGAATGCTTGAGCAAAATTTCATTTGCTACAGATGCTACTCAAGTTCCCTTTTCCACTTTTGAATCATTCAATTGAGATGGTTTTCATCTTGAATGTCTTCTCTTGCATACAAATATACATGTTAAGAGTAAATCAATAACTGACACTTATTGGTTAATTTTATTTCAATCACTCTGATTTTGTTTGTTCACATTTTATTTTCAGGTCAGCGTTTGGGAGATTTACCAAAGTCTAACAGCGATTAATGTCTGGAAGACAGTGCCAAGACAAAGATCAGTCAATAGATTCACACAGATGATTACTATTCCTGACATTATTCTCCAAGACATTAGAGAGAGGAAAACACAGCAAGTCGGATTATCTGAATTCAACTGCAGATGTCCACTTCCCATTTCCTTGGAGCCTTTCAAAGATTCCACTCATAGAAGAACGGTTGTGGATCATTGTTCTCATGTCTTCTTACCCAACTAAAACACAACTCAGTTTAAATAAGCACACCAAGCAGCTTGGTGCTTTGTGCTTTGAATCTAAATACTTACATTACATGCTCAAATCAATTGTTTGATATTATTTATTTGGAACACTTGGGAATTTCAGGTAACTTTGTCATTCATGGAATAAAGCTTGATTTTCGACTCTTATTCTCCTGCCATCTCCGATTGACACTTAACTTTGATTTTCTAATATAAACAATTTCTTGCTTTGCTTTGCCAAATTCCTTTCTTTTCATTAGTTTCTATCTCTTCTGCGATATCCAAATTTTCTCAAGCAGGTAATATTCATGTTGTTGTAAACTTTTCCAAACCTCCAGAAGAATGAAATAAACAACTGAAAAACTGACAATATAACAGCAGGAATCTTTAGTAAGTGTTAAGAATAAAAGGTACAAATGGATTGCATTCTTAGCTTAAGTAAATAAGAATTTCATCCTCACTGATATAATTACCCAAGGAACGTTTGACAGGAGATCATAAAGTTTAACATTCAATACTCAATACTTTAAAATAATAAATCAAACAGAAAACAATACAAATGATCACAAGGTCAATCCTGCAGAAATTTTAAGATAGAGCAGTAAACTATTGATCATGAGGTTTACATTTCAGACTTCAGAATTGAAACTCTAAGAATAAATGACAAAATTGAATAGGATTGCAATATCCTATCTGGAATTTTTATTAAATGAAACATTGTCAACCATTATACATTTTTGACTAGGATTTCTTTTATCCTAAGGTGCTTTTCATTATCATTATAGTTGGCACTTGCTTGCATCCGAGCATCAGGATCATCATCCTTTCTCCTCTGGTGGCGGTGGCAGAAATGGTTGTGAATGCCTAGCCTATTCCTGAAGAGTCATGAGCAGCAGTCACAAAGGAGTGTGGGTGGTGAATGCAGCTGGGCAACTTGGGCCCTCATAACAGAACATTGCAGATCCTCTTCATGTTGACTGTTGGACTCGAAAGTCTCGGTCTCCCCTCAAATGCCAGGAAAGCCAATAAGAAATGTTTTCCCAAGTCTCAGGATTGATGTTGGCCTGTGTCAGGGATGTTTTCAACTGATCCTTGAAGTGTCATTTTGGGCCTCCACATAGCCTCTTGCCACTTGTTTTTCTACAAACAGGATGATATGTGGGAACCGAATTGGACACATTCTGAATACATGACCTGCCCAGTGATAAAAGGCATGTACATTTTAGTTTCACTGGGAGCCTATTCTTTATTTCTAATCTGAGATATATATTAATGGTTTTACAATGATGGCCTGTGTAGTTATTTTGAAAAGTAGATTAAGATACAAAAAATACTTGTCAAAAATTGACAATTGATTAATATGATTAGTTATTAATTTCCTGTTTCATGTATTAATTGAGATACAATTTCAATGCGCAAATATAACATTTGATATTAATTGATAATTTTTATCTTTAAATGTGAAAACGCAAGACAGGGTCAGTGTTAGGGTTGTGTCTCCCATTCTCTACATCATGTTGATTTCAAAATTTCCTAACCTGGAGGCCCACAAATCTTCAAAGGAAAATTGGGTGAAAAGGGCAGTGCTTTTTTTAAATTACTAAAAATCAGGGAATTATCCAATTTAAATGAAAATTTCAGTGCATATTAATTATTTACTTTTAGAATGAATAGGTTTTGTTTTGTTTTTTTTATTTAAACATATCTGAGAAAATGTTATTCTTTTTGTAATAACCACCAATATTTTCATGACTAAATTTAAAAAAAAAAAAAAAAAAAAAAAAAAAAAAAAGGTTTAATTTGCAAATTTTTACAATTCAATAAAAATTACTCACGAACACATCTTTGCTGAAAAAAAAGTTTTACAAAGATTCCAACACAACACAAATGGGATTGTGTTAAAAAAAATTTTTTAAAAACAATATTTCAGTTTTTGAGAAAATTTTTCATGTGCTGAAATCTTTAAACATTTTTATTCTTTAAATGATCATTTTCTCAGTTTTATCTTTCTAGAAATGTAAAAAATAGGGACTAGAAATTTTATTTTAATTACTAGCCATGGACTTCTAGCTAGTAGTAAAAAAAATATCAGAGATCCTCCTTAGTGGAGGATCTTAGAATAAAAATGTATTTTATTGAGATATATTACCCTCTTAATTGATTTAAAAAATTGTTCAGAAAGAAAATTACAAGTGCTTCTGAAATTAGCAATTCTGCTTCCACTCCCCAGTAAGCATGGGTCCCCACACAGTTGAGAGGTTTGGTATAATAAGCACCAGCCCTGTCAATTACTATAGCTGATGATTAACAATATAACTTAGGTAAAAAAAAGTCCAAAAAGAAAAAGAAAGCTGCTGAAACTAGCCCTTTTGGGCCTCCACACTCATGGGGAGTTCCTTCATAGTACACAACACACCAGCCATACAGATACACAATGTATATTAGTTGATGATTGGCAATGTAACATCAGTTTAAAAATAATTTTAAAATATGGTGGATGACCATAAAAGAGTGCTGAAAAAAAATGTCAGAGGCCATAACAAGGCCCCCAAAAATGCAGCAGTCAGGGGTTTTGGGGAAGACACACTGCCTTGATACGATACATTTGATGTTAATAGATAATATTTAGTCTTTGAATGTGCAAATATAACACATTTGATAATTTCCATCTTTAAATGTGCATATATAACACATTTGCTATTAATTGTTGTCTTTTAACTTGCAAATATTTAATAAATTAATACTGAACTAAATATATCTAATAATTTAATCATTAAACACAATGTAGAATTTGATTCATCTTCAAAAACAACCTTTTCAAAAGTTTAGAGAAAATGAACACAAGAATCAGAAAATGTCCTTAAGAAAATTCTTATTTGAAATAGAAAATTTATTGATTGGAACTAAATTCTCAATATCTGATAAAAGTTAATGTCAATGACTTTAGAGAACAGAATCACTGCAGTATGGAAGAAGAGAACTCTAAAATCGCATTGAAGTCTCACAAGATTTCATTTATTGGATAAAAATATGACTATTAGATTTGTATTTTTGTAGAGAAAATATTACATACAGTGCAATTATCCTTATCATTGATGAATGTCAATGGTTGCAATTATTATTTTCCTTATCAAAGATAATTACATCAACAGTCACAATGAGCAATGCCAATTTAAAAACAAACAGAATCTTACACACATTTGAAAAGTATGCAGTTTTATGATGTATTCATTAAAGTGGAATAAAGAATATCCAACAACACTGAATAAACTGTAACAAGCATGTTTTAACTTATTACAATGAATGCAAATAGCACAAGCATTATGACTGCTGAGATGAAATCAACTTTAATTCCCAATTTTAAATTAATGAAGCCCAAAACAAGAATTCAGAAACTGATAAGTCCTATCTTGAGGTATCATGGGTAATATATCTAAATGAAGTTTCAGTCTAATTTCATTGTTGTATCATTATACTTTTTCTTTCTATGAATTTGAAATATATTTTATAAGGTTGCAATCCAGGAATCCTCTTATCTTTTTCATAATGGAAAAGAAATCTTCTGCCGCCAGGTGTGAAGACCCAGGTAATAAGTTTGTTTCCTTATTTAACGTTCACATATCTACATATTCATCTTCACTGAATAGAACTGAAGAACAACTGGAGAAGTACATAAAAGGCTTTGAAAATAATTGTCTTTCATTTATTTCTATGGAAACTAGAATAGATACAGGGAACACGATAACACCCACAGATCAAGCAAATTTTCAGCTACAAATTTTTATTTTCTCAACATCATCACCACCACTGGCTACACATTTTCACCAGCAAGGAACAAGAGTCTGTATGCTGTGCACCAGTGGAGGCAACCTAATTGCACATTGAAAAGCATTCCCTACCATCTAACTGTGCTCACATTTAATGTTTGGTCTTCATAAATGTTCAGCAAAAATGGATCAATGTTAATGGGTGTGTTTTTTCAATATGAAAATATTCAGTAACACACCTCTCTTCCTTAGGTAATTTCATGCTAGACACCATTTTGCCAGACTGCAATCTGTAACAAAGCAGAAAAAATTAAGTGTTATTGGCAAAAACGACAAAATCCTAGGAGCAGAACATTGTAGGTAAACAATAAAAAATAAGAGACATTTCTTATGGAGCCATCCTTGAACATTTCCAGGAAAATGGCTTGGAACCTTTGTGATATCTTTTGAGATATGAAGGAAACTGGTGATAGGAGTGGAAAGTCTATATCTTCTCATTGAAAAATATTTAAAAAAAGCAGAGAAATTGCAAACTTGGATTCTGAATGCTTCTTGTCTTTAGTTTTATTAATGCAAAATACAGCCAAAATGGTAATACATACTTTTTTAAAATCTATAATTTTAGAGGTTCAGATAGTTTTTTTTTTTTATAAATATTCAGTAATTTTTAGAGATCAGTCCCTTCAGAAGGACAGATTTTATAATGATCTAGCATTTTAGAGGCTTGGATAATTTTTTTTAGAGATCCATCACTCAAGATGTTCAGATTTTTTGAGAGTACTGTCATTTCAGAGGTTCATTTTTTTTTTTTTTTTTTTTACAGATGAATCATTTCAAATGATCAGATTTTCTAGAGAACCATATTTTCCAGAATGTTATTTTTTAAATATCAATTCGAAATGTCAGATATTTATGAAACCAATCACTTCAAAGTCTCAAATTTTATGACAGACGATTCATTTCAATGGTTCAGATTTCCTGAGAGATCAATCATGTAAGAAGATTGGATTTATTACAAATCAATAATTTTAGAAGTTCAGATGTTTTTTTAGCATTCAATCATTTCACAGGTTTAGACTTTGAGAACAATCATTTCAAAAGATCAGATATTAAAAGACATTCACCTTCATTTTTTTTTTTAGAGATAAGATTGTAAGAAACATGTGCTAGGCCTTGGTATTTACACCCAGAAAAATCTTTCAATGGCAAGGAAATCACCTCTTCAGTCATCAGATGATTCTTTCATGTGCTTTTGACTTTCTTTATTGCACTCTATAAGCTATATCTTTTCCTTTATTCTTCCTTACTTCTCTGGTCTCTAACATAACTGACAGTATAGAAATGCCACTCTACATTCATCTGTTTACATCTGTTTGTGTTTGTTGATTTTAATGTTCATTATGTCAAGTGGCTTACACTGGGAATTAAATTTTAAAAATTCCTACTGAAAATTGTACCACTGAGGTTTCTTTTGGGTAAAAGCCACCATCAATGTTTTTGTGCCTTCTCAGAAATACCAGGTGAAATCACAAAGTTCTTGTTTCACATCTACCAACTATAGCTTTCATAGTCCTGATTACAATAGACACTTCTTTCTGCCCATTTATAATAATTGTAAATGTGTTCTCAATGAGATGAAGACTGCTGACAAAACAAGGTACCATATAGCCTATAAAAAGTTTGGTTCTCATTGCTGTTCTGTAATAGTTAAATAAAAGGAAAAACTTTTATTCCTCCTCTCTTCCCTCAATTTGTGATGTTAATATCTTCTATTGATAAAGCACAATTTTCCACTTGTAAATTATTTTCCAATTCTACTCTTAACTCATATGGTATATCTTTGCCTGACTTAGAATTAGGACTCCACTGTGTGATATGCAAATAACTTTTTTCATGGTTTCTGCTCTAAACAGAATTTGTACAAAGTAAGCTCAATGCAGTAGTCCTTAAGAAATATACTCCTGAAAAGGCTCCTGTTCTCAGTAAACTCTATAATAAATGCCTTGCTGCTTCTTATTTTCCTGCTTGTTGGAAATCCTCTTCTGTATTCCCAGGATTTAAGAACTCAAGCAAACCATATGATCCTTCTAACCATCAGCATTGACCTCTTTTTGGAAAAGTACTAGAGACTAATCAACGCTGAATTGGTTAAACAACTCATTTCACAGAGTCTACTTTCAGATAATATGGCTTTTGCTTCTTTAGGTCAACTCCTGATGTATTAACCAGTTATTGCTAAAAGAGTCTATCAAGCTTTAGATAAGAAGCTCAGGCTGTTACTTTGGATAATGTAAAGGCATTTGACAGGGTTTTTGTTACGTAGTACAGAGAAGAAAGCTAGAATAGAATTGTTACGTAGTAAAGAGAAGAAAGCAAGGACAGAATAACCTTTTCTCAACGATAGGGTCATATTTACCTCTGCCACCGAATCGTTTTAATAATACCTCCCCAGGCTCACAGAGCCAAACAGGCAACGCAGTACCGATGGAGGACCACCTTTCAAAATTGAACATTCGTTCGTGGGGGGTTGCATTCGTAGTGGTGCATAGCAGGGAGCGGATAGCATTTAACACATCATGTAGAACATCCTGCCAAGCACTAATTAGAAACAACTTAACAGGAGCACAACTGATCTTGGTTAAAGCGCAGATTTTTAGAATATCCTGAGATCCACCAAAAGAAATTGGGATACTCTGGTGTAGTTTTAAGAAGGGCACTCTGAGTATAGTATCCATACAGGAATCAGGAAGTACTGTAAAGTCAATTTGTTTATATTTGTAACCATTGAAGATAATGTCCTCAGTACAATATTCAGATAGTTTGAGGGAAATGGCAGATGATGCCATGGAAATTACGGAATTCCATTTAGAAGTAGACAGTTTCATTGTTTTAACAATACAGGCACTGATAAAGGTATCAGAACTACCCGTATCTATGAGGGCAGTTAATCTCTTTCCTTTTAATTCTAAAGTTTTAGTAACTGGAGGAGACCTATCATCATCTTTAGCACGGGCTACTATAATAGCTGAGGTAGAACGTGAAGGTGCCGGCATGGCAGAACGGCAAACTTTAGAAAAATGAACGAGTTTGCCACAGTTTCAACATATCATGGACAGGACAATAGCAACGATTATCCTTAAAGTGACATTTCCCTCCACAGTTGTAGCACTTGCCACGAGCAAGGGCAGCAGACAATTGTACAGAGTCACACTCCATACGAGAATCAGTTAAGTCAGAAAGCATATTTTTAGTAATAGTAGTGGAAGTGGCCTCCTCAGCAGAATCAGTAAACACATTTTTAGTCCTAGTGGTAGTAGCAGCGGCTGATCCAATCTGAGAAGCGTATGATTCAGCACGAAAGTGAGCCTGTTCTAAGGCTCTAGCACATTGAGTAGCCTTCTTGAGAGTTAGCGTATCATTTGCAAGCAGTCTGGTATGTATTATGGGGGACCGGAGACCATGTATAAATGCATCACAGACAGATTCATCCCTGTAAGTAGTAGCAGTAACTTCTTGGAAGCAACAGTCAGCAGCAAGTCGATTCAAAGCCTGAAGGTATTGGTCTACAGACTCATTTTCCTGTCGCAGACGTGTAGACAACAAATGTCTAGCATGAATAACACTTGGAGACTTGTCATAAACACTTTTCAGCAATTCAACAGCATGTTCAAATCCAGAACAACCCTCGATAACATCAGCAACGGTAGCACCGATGTTTAAATAAAGGACTTTGAGTTTGCCTGGGTTTAAAGAAGCAATAGTTGATAAGTAATAATTAAAATTACAGTAACATAGTCTCCTAAGCTTGCCAGCCTGAGGGTCTTCAGAAGATATATCAAACTTGTCCAGATGAATAATCTTGTCCATGAGGAATTAAGTTCAGTAAATTGTTATGTAGTACAGAGAAGAAAGCTAGAATAGAATTGTTACGTAGTAAAGAGAAGAAAGCAAGGATAGAATAACCTTTTCTTAAGGCTTTACTGAACTTAATTCATAGCAGTCAGTGATCAACAAAGGAAAGAATTCAGAATGAAAAGGAAGAAGAACGCAGCTTTTAAAGAGGAAAAGGAATGTGTGAAAAGCCACGTGGACAAAAAAGCTAGTTTCCTTTTTTTATTTTTTTATTTTTTACGAAAATATAACAGTTTGGCATACTGGTTTTCTTCACAAGTTGAAAGGTTATGGTATCTCTGGATTAATTTTTAATCTGATTCAATCTTCCTTGTAAAATTGCAAAGTGAAAGTTGTTTTAAATAACCACTCTCCTAGATCTCTTTGCATTAAATCAGGTGACCCAAAATGGGCCTCTATCCTTGGACCCACATTATTTGTAATTTTCTTCTTTCCTGATATCATCAGTTCTTAACTCAGTATCTATACTGATGGTACAATTAAGTCTGATGGAGTTAATAAGGTCAAATTGGCAGATGATCTAAAAAATAACCTACAATCTGTTAAAAGAGGAAAGAAATCCCTAATTTTAATGCCTCAAAAATGAAACTTCTCATTTTTAATCATCATTTTCCTTCTATCAACCTCCAGAATCTATCTTATACATTTATAAGTCTACCATTTGTCCATGCATTGATCATTGCGCTCAGATCTGGTCAGGTATTCTGCTATGTATTTCAAGATTCTACATAAAATCCAAAGAAGAATCTGCAATGTTATCAGTCCTGACATCTCAGTTTTATCCACCTTCCCACTGCCATAACATCACTTCCCTGCACCTTTTCTACAAACATTTTTTGATAATTATTCTGATGAGCTTTCCTCTTTGATATTTCAATTTTACAAATTTAAGTGCAGGAGTAGATTGGCAATTAGGCCTCATTATTTTACAGTCAAAATTGCTAGATGTAAGTTCTATGCTAACAGTTTCTTCTCTCAAACATCTTGTTTGTGGAACTCTCTTCTGGCTATTTTTCTTTGGTCCTCAAAATGCAATGTCAATCATTATCTGTCATTTTATGGTTCTCTCTCCTTAAGGTTTTTATCTTTTTCTCAAATCATCTCACACTCAGTATATCCCTAGCTTCTTAATGGCTTTACTGCTTGGCATCCTATCAGAGTTGCAATATAAATTCCCAATAAGTGTTTTGACAGAGGATGACAAGTGTGATGCCGAGATCCGAAGACATATTGGGATGGCTAAAAATTCATTCCAAATGTTAGGCAGAGTATTATGTGACAGGAGGATTTCTTTGGTAACAAAGAAAAGAGTACTGAGCTGCCATGTGATGTCTGTCCTCCTTTGTGGCAGCAAATGTTAGACGGTCTAGTCAAATAGGCGGCAGAGTTATGGTTCTACAAAGGATGCTAAGGATATCATGGACCAAGCATGTGAGCAAGGATGAGGTTTTAGAGAGGATACAAACAAGGAGGAAGTTTATACTTAACATCAGGAAGAGGCAGTTGAAATTTCTGGGACACATAATGAGAAAGGAGGGCTTGGACAATCTGATATTCACAGGTTAAATAGAGGGAAAGAGAGACAAAGGAAAGCAATGAATGACACAACTGGCAGACTTAAGCAAGTGGATGACAGAACATGGTTTGGAGGAAGTAGCAAAGGAACAAAACTTATTGAGAGCTACAAGGGATAAGGGGAAGTGGAGAGCCATGATTGCCTACGTCCTGAAGGGACATGGCATATAAAAAGAAAGAAATATTACTAATATAACCAAAAGTTTCAGCAAGACATTAATTTTCTAAAGTTTTTTTTGTCATTATGTATATTCATTTGCTTTTCCTACTCTGAACAGAAAATCAATCTGTAACCATGAGAGGAACATTTAATAATTTTCTAATATTTCTATTATTAATAATAATAATTTATTCAGTAAAACTATATTTGTTTCACTTGTATAATTCAGTTTTACATTGCAAAAAATAACTAAGTGCCAATTGCAAAAGTGATCACTTTCCAGTGTTATGTAAACTTAAAGTGAAACTATGAAAATTGAAGATGTCCAAAATACCTAAATTGTAATACAATAGATTTCTGAATGACCTGAATTGTAATACAATAGATTTCTGAATGACCTGAATTGTAATACAATAGATTTCTGAATGACCTGAATTGTAATACATTAGATTTCTGAATGACCTGAATTGTAATACATTAGATTTCTGAATGACCTGAATTGTAATACATTAGATTTCTGAATGACCTGAATTGTAATACATTAGATTTCTGAATGACCTGAATTGTAATACATTAGATTTCTGAATGACCTAAATTGTAATACAATAGATTTCTGAATGACCTAAATTGTAATACAATAGATTTCTGAATGACCTAAATTGTAATACAATAGATTTCTGAATGACCTGAATATGAAAGAAAAATATATGGACAGCATTAACATCCATGACTGTTCGCTGACCTGAGATGGAACAAATACATTGAATCAACAGCTTCATTTATCGCAATGAAAGTTGGTTCTCTGTGCCATACCAGAAAGTTTTTCTCACCAGAGTCCATCCTTCAAATCTATAAATCAACCATTCTCCCTTACATGGAATACTGCTGCAATATATAGTCTGGAGCCTCCGCTGTTGGTCTTAAACAAGAGACAGATATGCAACGTGATTAGCTCTGACCTGGCATGTTGTTTACAGTCACTCTCTCACAGACGTGTCATCGCCTCCCTCTGTTTTTTCTACAAATACTTTCATGGTAACTGCTCCAATAAGCTACTGTCACTAGTTCCCAAACTGCATGTATTTAAACATGCTACTAGGTTGTCATCTCGGTCCCACCCTTTCACTGTCGAAATGGTTAAATGTAGCTGTCTCTTCTACTCCAATAGCTTCATGTCTTGCACTTCCCATCAGTGGAACTCCCTTCCTCTTACTTGCTTTCCCGATAGCTATAATCTCCAACTATGCAAATGCAATGTTAGTCAACATCTCCAGATGCCTTGATCTATTCCCTGTCCTTCTCTTCATCCTTTCCTCTATCACACCTCTTTACTCTTGCTCCCATTCTCTGTAACCCCTTGTGTGCTAATGGCACTCCTACCTTGCTTGGAGTAAAATGCTTAAAAAATAAACTAAATAAAAAAGGATATTTGAAGCAGGACACATTAAGAAGTTTTAATAACATCAGTAATCAAGATCATCCCAAAGAAAATGAGACAAGGCAAAAAAAAAGAAGAATGCATTATAGATGAAATTCTCAATAAGACAAAAAATAATTCCAAAGTATGGCACAGACTATAACATATTGCAAAAAGAAATTAGGAAAAAATTCAGGCAGACTAAAGAAAAATGGCTGAATGAAAAATGTGCATAAATTGAAACAATGAGTATCACAGACGAAGTAGATAGAGTTTTTAATGTATGCTATATTTATGGGGAAAGTACTCAATATCTTGGGACAGAACATAAGTAGTATGGACATAGATATCAACAATGGTTGTAATAAATTTGCCTTGATAAAGTCCCACAGATGAAATGTGTTCACTAAGTTTCCTTTTATATACATATATTTATCTTTTTCTGTCCAGAACTTTACCATTCATGGATTTTACAACATTGACTAAATGCTAAAGGCTGATGGCTAAATAAAGAAATCTTCAATTTGTCAGCAAAAGTTTCTTCTGTAACAAAACTGGCCATCAACTCTCAAATCAAAATTTAATGAAGCATGTGTAAAGCAAATTTCAACCTTAATTTTATTACTTTCAAATGTTGATTTTCTATCAAGAAACTAACACTTCAATGTAAAATTAGTTAATTAACTGTCTTAACAATTTTGTTCAATCTTCTTGGATATTCTGCAAAATGTGTTAAAGGTTAGCTGAGCTTTATTTATATGGATATTAGAAACATGTGCCAAGTCCATGATTCAGAAAACCAACTGGTGTAAATACCTGATTTGATATTCTGTCCATTTTCTGGTTGGCTTGTCTCCTGACTTGAATAGACTAAGCTGTCAAACACCTTGTCCTTTATCGCACATCAGGGGGGAAATCAGGATTACTTATTCGGGGCCATCTCAGCTCCAAGTATTTATGACATGTACATTGCACTTGAATTATATTAGAAACAGTTTATGAGCTAACAGTAAATTGAGCAGGTAATTATAAGAGAGTAGATAAAACAAGTAATAATTCATCGTATGGATTTATATTGCAAACATGGGGAAAGAGCACAATGGCTGCTAACAGGCAAGAGTACAGGGATAGCTATATTTATCTTTACCTAAACTTTGATAGCAAAATTGATATAGTCTTGATTTAAATTCAAATTCACTTGGTCAAGTTTTCTTGGTAAATATTATGTTACCCTCCTCTCTGGCAGTTTCCTTTAAGATTTCTTGAATATTCAGGCCGGTAGCCAAAATAAAATACTGTTTAAAATAAACAGAGCATCTACTCAAATATGATTATCCATTAAAAGTAATGTTTAAAATGATAAAAATGTTGGATTAATAAATAAAACACACACACACACATATATATAATAGCAATAATACAACTAAATAAAAAATGTGAAAAATAACATTTTCATTTCAACAGAACATCTACCCAAAATAACTAAAGCTATAATATTCAATAGATTGATCAAAGTTCAATATCTCATTGAATGACCCCAGAATTTTATGTCAAAACACTCAGCAAGACCAGATGATAAATAAATAAGTCTATTGAACTTTTATTAATTTATTGAATACACACACCCACACAAACACACTGGGTGTAGCAGCAAAACTGTCCAATTATTAGATTAAGCTTTGATACATATCTTAGAAATGATTAAAGATATCTTACTGGAATTCTCCAAGGTTTTTATAACATGATTGTACTCTAATTTGAGCAATAAGAATGTATAATTATTCTCCATGCTTAACAAAAGAATTGTCATAAATCGATCATAAACGAAAATGACATGTTCATCATTAATTAATCATAGCTAAGGATTGGAAGCTCACGAAGGATTGAAATAAAGTTTATATATATTATTCCAGGATCATTTTCCAACTTATTCAAGATTATCTTTACCCTCTTTAATCTTCTAACTTTTTGTCCTTGAGTAACAAGGTTTTTCACATGTTTCACATATGATTTCATTTTCAAGTTTTTTATCTTTTTTAAACTTATTCACCATTCTCTTGATGTTTCTTGAATGAACTTTGAAGATGGAAGCCAGAATGATTTTTTCCTCTAACAATTGCTCAGTTGAGAAGATAGTGAGGCTGACACAAAATGACTTTAACCTGTTCTCTTTCTAGCTGAAAAACTCAAAAGTATTTTTTAGTGATTCTTATGACAAATGATATCAAGATAGCTAAACATCTTACCTGAAAACCTGGAAAAAAGAAATTCAATTAGTTTAGTGGTTTTTTAGATATTAAACATTTTATGGGATGGACAATTATGCTGTTAAATGATTTGGACATTTTTGCTGTTACACCCAGTATACATACATATAATCTTTATCAATGGATTTTTTTTAACCCAACATTATTTCTTATTACTATAAACATTTTTTTAGGTTGGAGTTGCTATCCCTGTTTTTATTTTCTTAAACAGTGAAATTAGGCTGATCTAAGCTAGTTGTTATTAATTTCAGTCTTTATGAAATTAAAATACTAGGATAAACATATGTAGCCACTAAAAATAATGCTTATAGTGTAATATACAAGTTTCATTAAAAACAGCTGACAAAGTCTGTGTTTCATTTTTAATTGTGCTTTTCCACTTTTCAAATGAGATATTGTACATCAGGATCAAAATTGTCGATAAAGTGTCTGATCTTCATGTTTGTCATTGTTCAAGTTCTTGATAATGACAGAGACAATTTTTGTCTGAATTTCTGGGATGAGGTGTTATAAGAACACAAGAAAAAAATGAAATAAAAAATAACCACAGTACCTTGTAAATTGTTTCTAATGAAAATTATTATATATATATATATATATATATATATATATATAAACACACACACAGTGCAATGGATGAATTTTCATCAAAATTGTGCAAAAGTGAAAATAACACGGACATCTCATTTTAACAGATATATTAACCAAAATTACACAAAAATATCTGGAAATACTAAAGAGTAAATTTAGTCAATAAAAATCACTATTGGCTTCAACCATGGCCTCCAGTTGGCTTTGAAATCTCTTGCAACTCTTCTGGATGGTTTTCTTGTTTCAGTAGGTGAATACTACCTTCAATTCATCTTTTGTGTTACAAGGAGTTTTATTGGTCTCTCACTCAACTGTGTCCCCAACATAGTAATCAAGAAGGTTGCAGTCTGGGGAGTTAAGTGGCCAGATGTAATGGGTAACGTGGTTGCAGAAATTGTTTGACAGCCATGACAGGGTTCTCCTGCGTGTGTGACATGGTGTAGAGTCTTGTTGCTAGACATGGGGTCTTCCAACAGACATCCTCTTGGCCCAGGACAGCACTACCTCCTCAATGCACTTGATGTAGTCCTCTGTGTTGAGTCAGAATCCCTCACTAACAAATTCAGTAGTTTTTTTCTTATCAGAACAAGCAAAGTGAGTTTTCCAAGCTGCCATACATTCAGCATCACCATTAGACTCATCCAACTCATTCCAAATCCTCTACATTGTCCTCAGATTGACATGCAAATACTCTAAAATGTTCATATTGGATCTTCTGCATGAATGCTAAACAGTACAGCATACTGTTTCCAAATGTCTGGTGGAGTAAATTGCGTCATGGTGCTCTTTTTCTCACAGATGGTGCTCAATTCACCCTACTATACTGTGCAGTTGACAAAATCAAAAACAAACAATGCACAATATTAAAAATATAAAATGGCAACAATTTATACATTTTACTATATACATGTTTCATTGAAGAATCTTGCATTTGCAAGTGATATCATTTTTGGTCAAAGTATGCAAGAACTGTAGATCCAAGCACTGTCTTGTCAATCAATGAAACCTATTGATATCTATAAATTTATGCAATTTAGCAGCTCACAAGTTTAGTGGAATTTTGTCAAGAGTGCTCAATAGTTATCTAGAACAATAATTATTATCAATGAATAAAAATGTTGACAAAATTTATCTGACTAAAAGTTTCATGATGTTAATGCTCCTCATGATGTTATCAGAATAACAATTATTGGAAGAATATATATTTTTATAACATTTTATTTATTTTATAAATGTTTATTAAAGATATTAAATTTTAAAATTTCCCATACAGACAACTGTTTGATAATGGTAATATTAGCTGTTTCCTTACAAGGAAACATTTGGCATTCATTGACCAAGCAGCCAGTGTCAAAACAGGTTTCTCAAGTTTAGTAGATTTTATCACTCTTTCCAGTGATGGAGGCTTCCTTCCAAAACTTTTGTTTAAAGTCATGTGTAAATCAACAATGTTTTCAGTTATTGTAATTTTATATAGAAAATTTATTTAAAGTATTGTGAATATGTGAGTGAGTGAGTGAAAGAGAGAGAGAGAGTTTCAACTCCAGTTACACTGTTTTCGTTGTTTCTAATATTCTTTATTTTTGTTGTAAGATGAAACTTTTCTTATACAAGTGAAATATCACAAATTCACAATGGCAACAGAAATGTGTTCTAGCATAAGGCATGAAAATGCACAGACTGACATCACTTAACTTTGAAATATGGATAACTTGACATGTTCATGCCATTTGTTATCTATTTCACACTGATCTCTGTCAGTAATGCTTAGAGAAGTTATTTTACTTCTCTGAAGTGAACAGGAAAGTTCATTTGAGGAGAGTCTATTACCAATATACTCACTAAATTTATCTTACCCTTGCAACTCTATGGACAACTAACAAGCAGTGAGTATGAAGAACATCAGATTTTCATGCCTATCTAATTGATATAATCATACCAGAACACATTGAGCTTAGTGATTCTGTTTTCCAGATCATCATTCTTTTATATACCATGTTTCTTTAGGATGCGGATGATCATGGCTCTCCACAATGTCCTATCTTTCATAACTCAAAGTAATCTTTGACTCCTGTCCCTCCTACTCACTGTTCTGCCATCCACACCAGTTCATTAGGTAGAGTTACTTGCTGTTTTTCTCTGCTTTTCTTACCTTCAATATGTCTTGCAAGTGTCAAGCCCTTTTTTCCATTATGTGTTCCAAAAATTTCAACTGTTTTTTTCTTATACCAAGCACAAATTTCCTTTTGTTCCCCATTTCCTTAAAACTTCCTTGTTGCTCACATGCTCTGTCCATGGTACTCTCAGCATCCATCTGTTGAAACATATCCTCAGGTTTTTACTTCATCTTTGAGAAAATTGTCTAACATTCACTGCTATATAGGAGGAGTGATATTACATAGCAGTTCAGCAATCTTTTTTTTGTTATTAATGATTTTTCCTGTTTCTTAATAATTTGTTTAGCTTTTGAAAGGTATCTTTCATTATTCCAAAGTGCTTTCAGATTTCTGCATCACATTTTCTGTCATCTGTTAAAACACTTCCCAGATAGTTAAATTCCTGTATTTTTCTTGAGTTTTTGGTCTCCCATTCATAGCTCACATCTTTCACTGTCACTTTTGATAATGATCATACCTTCGGTCTTCTTACAATTGATGGTTGGTCCTTTCTTTGCATTCATAGACAAAGTAGTTTTCCAAATTAGAAACCATTAAACTAATTTTCATAGACATCGTTCTTGCATTTAAAAAAATGGTAACTTTTTCTTTATACCTCTATTAAAATCATGATGTAGGGATACAAAAGGTGATTATCTCCCTTCAGTTGAGATAAGTCATTTGGGTTACATGACTGCTGCTTATTGACATCACTTTATACAGTGACAAAAGTGGCCAGTCAGACAAATCATTTACAGCAAGTAAATGAACCAGTTGTTTGTTTAGCTTGAGCCAAAAGGTCAAAGGTGAGGCTAAATCTGCCTCACCAAAACAGCTTATAAACATATGGTGTTGCTTCAATTTGGGAATATATATTCCCCAGATACAGAAAGAAATCCAGCTCGCACTGCTCAATTTTGGAAAAAAACCCAAGATTCAGTTTCCTGTTTGTGGACGATGTCTGCATTTGATAGCCACACCTAGGTCTGGCCCAGCTCATTTCTGTGGATCACTTTTTATTAAGGTCTTTGGTAAGGCATGCAAATTATCAATAGTTTTAAAAGTACTAGAACCATATATGTGCTTTATCTAAATAGCAATTGACAGGTCTGACCAGGCAGGTGAAACATTCTGGCCTCTTAGCCCCAAGTAGGTTAGAATTCCTTTGTCCTACTTCATTACCACACCTCACTGATCTTGTGATCACCAAAAAAGCAACCAGGCACAGGATGATTCTTTTAAGGAATGTGGAACTCCAAATTTCACTGAATGCTGACTCTAGTCATTCAGCACACATTAAATCTTATAGTGTATCTACCTTTCAGGACCTTGACTCAGACAAAATCCACACCTCCTGGCCTATCCCTCATTCACCCTGTGGTTTGGGTGGGAGAACTGTATCAATGGCTCTGATTCTGACATGGTATTTATGTAGCTTTTTTGCTGGGGCTAAGGAAGAGAAAACACTGTCTTTGGTTGTCACATTGTGCCAGTGCACTGCTTCCTGAACATAATGGTCTTTATAGTCCTGCAGCATCTCTTCACAATTCCATTTCTGGCTGGGGCATAGGCACATCAGAGCCAGAGCTACAGACCTCAATCTTTGAGGAAGTTTCTGAAGCTCCCGCAAGTGAGGGCAGCCACATTGCCAGTTAAAATTTTGTTTGGTGGACCCTGCTCACAAGAAACAGCTTCCAACTGAGGAATCACACTAAGTCCTGGTGTAGAATGGGCTGCCATATCGTGAATCAGGAGGCTCCACAGGCAATGAGGATTAAAAAGTGACTACCACCATAATGGGTAATATCCATTCACAACCGGCTTCAATTTGATATCAACATCCAGTTTCCCCACCATCCACTTCATGACACCAGTACCTGATCTACGGATTGACATTCCATACAAGATTTTATTACAGATCTTATGTGTGTCTTGGATGTAGATAGGCTAACAGATCTCACAAAATAGGCTGTTTGCCTTATCTCAGGATGCCCAGTAAATGTCCAATATCTGGCCCTTGTATCTCAAGCCCAATCCTTTTGTGTTGTTCTGCGACTCATAATCAGTAGTTAACTTCTGTGTCTCTTACACTAGTATACGCTTTATATCACTTCTATATAACATATGCAAATAGGTACAATCCTAGTTACCAATCCACTACACCTCCCTAAATGGAAGAGGTTTAACACCTTTGGTTGTTCTCAAACATTTTCTACAACCTCTTTCATTCTCTCCTTGTAGTTTATGTCCTGTTCATTTTAATGGAGATCTTGGTCTCCTTTCTTCCATGTCTGAGTCACACCCATTATCATCCATAGGCGCCTCTTATACTGCATTATCCTGATCTGAAAATCCTTTCTTCTCTGTCAAAATGTTCTTCTATCATAACAGCTTTAATTCTGGGTCTTAATTAGTCAGAATGACCCATTAGGCTTTTTCCTTTCTTTGATATAATGACATTATGTCCCCTTTGCATGATGAAATTAGCTCTCTCAGGACTTGCCACTTTGTCTTTCTTATACCATCCTTTCATTTGTCAAATAAAACATTATCAATGGAGACCTTATTTGTCTAACCATTAACACAGAGGGGTTTGCAATCTGTCTGCATGTGGAATTGTCCTATAACTAAGCAGTAACCATGGTAAGTAACTGTCTATAGTATCTCTACTTGGGAAAATGCTTTTAATTCCATTTTTACTGTTTGCACCATCCTTTCTACAATCCTATTAGATTGTGAGTGATACAGTAATGTTTTGTAAGGGAAACAGCCAATCCACCTCAAACATTTACAAAGATCTTCATCACAAAATTGTGGTGCATTGTCTGAAACCAATATTTTAAAGACTATTTCTAGTAAATACCAATCTTAGGATTTTGCTTTATTGTAGTTTTTCTATCCCTAACTTTAATGACTTCAAGCCATCCACTTGTTCTCAGAAATTTCTTGAAATCAGAGTGACTTCACTCCCCATATCAACTTGCATTGGAAACATGTCAGTTAATTTAATTTTTTCAAAATAATTCTTTTCCTTAGGTCTTTGCATTGAAAAAAATATAAATTCTTTTTTATTTCCACTTTTTTATACTATTTTCTTTTTAACTTTGCAAACAGATTGAAAATGATTTTTTCTTCAGCAGTTTTGGCAAATCTTTCCAAAAGTGAGACACTTATTTGTCAATTTCATTCTTATACTTACATTATTTGCATTTCTTGCATTCCTTTTTTATACTGTACATTTCAACATTTTCCTCAGTAGAATTATCCTTTTTTTTTATCAATCCCAGCTGTTATATAATTTTCACACATGCAGTTAGAAACAAATTATTCAATTGTAATTGCTCCAATATCTTATATTTATGAAATGTATCAGCCAAAACTTTAATCAACTTTAACTGAATCAATTCATCCTCAACAGTCAAATTTTAAGTTCTAAGTTTCTCAAACTGATAGAATCTGCTGGCTTCTTTTAATCTGTGAATATATTGCATAATTGATTCATCCTTGTTTCTGTTTAATGGAAAGAAATTTGGTTTTTTCTTTGACAACTTTTTATAATTTCAGGAATTTCAACCAAAATTAAATTCTCCAATTGTTTGGAGTATGCTATAACAAATTTTCATTATAGCTTCATAACCCACTGAAATTAGAGAGGGGTCAGTTATTTCATTTCTTTTGCCTCTTTCCTGATTGTCTTTCAATTTTTTAGCTCTAGCCTGGATTGCAAAACACTGGATCGAAGTCTCAACAAATTCTGGTTCATACAAACAACATCCACATCATATTGGTGATATCATATTCTTGTATTGTTTTACAACACATGATCAGTAGTCAACTTCTGCCTGTCTCTTACTTTACGAGACAATTTATATCTCTTCTACATAACACATGCAAATAGATACAATCCTATTTACCAATTGACTACAATAAGTAATAATCTTTCTTTGGTTTTTGTTTTTTTAGCTAGTGACCTGTAAGCTGATTTCATCTGACAGATACAGATTTTGTTTTTCAGTTTTGGACAGAACTTTATTTAATTTTATTTCTTTTGCTCCCATGACCATAGACCAGTAGTCACCAAACTTTTTTTTCTCTGGGCCACATTTTCAGAATGAAAATTTTCTCATGCCTCACCAAATTTTATGTGATAAAAAGTTCAATTAAAAATAAAAACAGTGAGGGTTAAAGGGAGATAACCATGAAGTCAGAACATTATCATTGATATAACTCTCTCCTCCAATTTGCAGACCCTTGTTACTATATTCTTAATACTTGATATAATGCAAAAATATTACAATGATAAAATTGGTCAATAATTATTTATAACTATTTATACTGGGACTCAAACATGTAATTACAAGTAATCCATAATAATATTTTAAATTTTGAAATCCTATTTATTTTAGCACTGTTTTTTTTAACTCTTCCTAAATGATTGTCTTTCAATCATTCTGCCTCACCTGCTATCCTCTTCTCCTTAACTATGAAGTGTGCAGCACCATTTTGGAACCACTGCCATTGACCATGCTTTAGCAATATTGGATCAGAAGATTCTAAGGACATGAATTAGTTCTGTTCTTGATTACGTCACTGATGCGTGATATCAAGAATTTTAAAAGACGTGTTGATGTATTAAAAATAAATCTTGCTTGATTTTCAAATGAGGAACTGTCAATACACTCAAAAACTTTTTTGAACTGTTTTCTTCATTTTTAATTGTTATCATTGTTATAGACACACAATATTTTGGCTACATAACCTCTGGCCATTTTCAAGTGCCAACTCTTTTGGCTGGTTAGAGATATCTTGTATGTGTTGGTAATTATTGTGATATTTTTGTCTTTGTGATGCTGCTGCTTGTTTGTTTGTTGAGTATATGAATTTAATTACCTCAATCAGATAGGGAAACCACCAAACATAAAAGACATTTGAAGATGGCTAGAGGATACTTGGTTGAAACGTTTTGTCAAAAATAACATCTATAACAATTAAAGATGAAAAAACAGTTTGAATAAATCAAATCATATTAAAAATAAATCTGTTTGTTTGAAAACTTGTCTGCATCTGCCTTCCAACCCTCATAAAAGACAAAACAAAAATATGAAAATGCCAATTTCTATGAATTCATGGCTAAAATTCTCAGGATCAATAGTGAAAGAAATCAGTCAACCAAAATGTTGTTCCAATGAAAATATAAACCATTTGTCAAGTTCTAGACAGTTTTTCTCTACAGATGATCTGCTTGCAGTATTATGAAATCAAAGTTATTTCACTGCAAATCAAATTTATTCAGAACTCTGTGTTTGTTTTTATTAATGTTCTTTTTTTAATTTTTACTGTATTTTTGGTTCCAATGTTATAAAGAAAGACAAATTTTACAAGAGATTCAGGTAAGTGGTACAAAAAATATTTATTTAACTGAATATATTGTTTAAAATGTTCTCTATTATAAAATAATGCTTGATATTGAAAACATTTACATATATAGACAGTGCTGATATCAGAATTAACACTCCATAGTGACTATAAGTTTCACACCTCAAGTAAGCTGCATATAGTTAAGCATGAACTGCTTGAGGTATGAAACTGACAGTATGTAGTGGTGATTCTTATATACAATCTGTGTGTGTGTGTGTGTGTGTGTCTTCATGTAATTTTTTTCAATCTAATTTTCATATTCAAATGTGATATTTATTGGACATGCATTAGTGCACATTGAAGTACAAGCTTTTATTCCAACCCAACTCCCTTGTGAGTTTTATCTTTTCTAGGTGCCCAATTATTGTTACCTTGAGCTAAGTTTAGTATCAGTATTATACAAAAAAAAACAAACTGAATGCATATTTTCAAGAGAGGAAGGGCTTCTCCACAAATTGGCAAGACACTCCATGTACTAGAGTGGATACCCAATAGGTTTGAATACACACTCACACAAATTAATATGTGTATTTTTAATGATGCAGCAATAATATTTATGAACTAAGATGTAAAAAATTGAACATTACCAAACTGTAGCAATAGAAAGATTTCACATTCTGTAGAGACAAGAAAAAAAATAAAGGAAAATATCTCATCTTTCAACAATTAAAAAAACGTTAAGAAATGACATTCATGTTTTACTGTATTTGATTTTTGAGTCAAAGATATTTTCTTGTTTTGTACTTTTATCTTCATAAAAGTAAATACTCCCTAATCATTTTGAAACATTGTACAAGGCCCAAGAATCACTCGAGATAGAGGAACACAGAATAAGAGGCACAGTTTATGGGAATATGTGGGGAAGATAACAGTTAACCCTAGACTTGAACAGGTTAACATTGGGAAGGTATTCTTTTGGAAGTCATTTCCACAAAGCAGCAATTAAAATATGCAAATATTTTATTAAGTTCTTTTATCTTCAGTCATCATTTCTTACAGTCAAGCATTTCCCATGTGACATCTAAGATACATGGCTTTCTTCTCTAACATCAGGAAATTAATTCTGTATTAAATTGAACAAAAATAAAATCTTTCTTCATAAAAATGGATTTGATAGTCTGTAGATGAGGTTGATTTGAAGAATAAGAATTTAAAAACTCTAGTTTTCTCTTTTGCCTCTCTCTATATACCAGTCTTCCATGTATAGTAAATGGAAAGCGATGAGAATTAAGCTACACAATCTTCCAAAAGAAAAATGTGCTCATGACACACTCAAATAAGCTAAACAAAAATGAATAATAATAATAATGAATGAATTAAGATTTTCTTTTGAGGAAAATGTTGAGTTGTTTTTGAATTATTGTGCAAATAATAATAATAATATATAGATAGAAATAGATAAATAGAAATGGTGAAGATAGATTTTGGTAGCAGAGGAAATCTGAACAGATTCAAACAGAGAAAGTCAAAGAGAAATAAATACAAGGAGGTTTTGGAGAAGTGGGAGTGTGTAATGAAGCAGAACAACTCTCAGACAATATTTACTTTCATTTTTCCTCATCATCTCCTCCACTCACCAGAAAATGTGGATTTAACTTTTTCTTACATATGCTGCTACTTATCAGTTGGCTGTTCTCTACAAAACACAAAAATGAAGAAATTGTCAAAATATTTCATGAAGGGGTGGGAATATTGGTTTAATATATACACACGCGTGTATTTTAGCCTATATGCATAAAGTACAAACTGAATGACAAATTGCAAATGTTGACAGAGCAATTTGGATGTCTCTTATCCTCTTTCTCTTAAAAACAAACAAACAAAAATGCTTGACACATTCACACACACATATCTATATATATATAAAGAGAGAGATGTGGTATTACAAGCTAACACATAACTACTTGATATAGGCATTTACGTATAAATACACATTTGCGTAGATATGAATATATAAATCTAAGCAAAATCCATTTGTGAATATTGATACATGTGTCCAGAAGATCACTAAGTTGTTCCCAAATCTCTTTTGAATAATGGCAGCCATGTTTCTGTATATAATCAGCTCTACTTAAATAAGAATACAATCTATCACAATATTATTCTTACTGTAAATTATATATATATATATATATATATATATATATAAAGAGAGAGAGATAATGAAATATAAATTTTTTTTATATATCAAGAACAATTTTAGGCAAAAGAAGGCAAAGTGGAAAAAACTTTCATTTCATTTATAGATACTTTTTGTTTTCATCACTTGTTATTCAATATCACACATTGTGATAATAGAAGATCTACCAAAAATGATGAAATATTGTAAGAACCTGGACGCAAATTTACTGTGGATGATTTAGTGATTAAAGTGAAATCAACTAGATTGTATTCCGAAAATACATATTGAAAAAAATTATTTTTAAATTTTAAATTCCAGTATGTCTTGTTTGTAGTCCCATCAGTGTAAATATAAATTGAGTTTTTACTCAGCTTAACTTAAAATGGCTCGAGGCTAAACAGAGAGAATCAGAGACTGGAAAACTGTATTGTGTCAGTCCTCCAGGTGAGTAGAGTCTGCTCTGCCTTGAAAATCTAAATTCAAAATGTGTTTTTTTTACCTGGATTTAAAAAACTAATATCAGTGAGAAATTTACAGCTATTATAGACACAAAGCAAAGCCACTTTAGTTTTGTTACATACTCATGTGCACTCTTACATCCACCCACAAATGTATAAAGACAAAAGCATTCATAAGCATATACAGATATATGCAACAAGAAATAGGTGTGTGTATATATATATATATATATATTGTTGTACCATGTCAGAACACCAATTCTTTAGTTCAACTCCAATTCTTGACATCCAAAGCTCATATGACAAAAACCTTTATTTTGTCTGGCTCCATTCACCCACTTCTGGAATACAATGCAAAAACAACAGAGTCATAAAACAGCTTTTCTCACCAATCAGAAATATTCAAATAGTTTTTTAGCAGCTACTTCTGACCCACAGACAATATAAAGCCAATGCTGACATTAACAGCAAGTCCTCTACTGACAATATAAAGCCAATGCTGACATTAACAGCAAGTCCTCTACTGACAATATAAAGCCAATGCTGACATTAATAGCAAGTCCTCTACTGACCATATAAAGCCAATGCTGACATTAACAGCAAGTCCTCTACTGACAATATAAAGCCAATGCTGACATTAACAGCAAGTCCTCTACTGACAATATAAAGCCAATGCTGACATTAACAGCAAGTCCTCTACTGACAATATAAAGCCAATGCTGACATTAACAGCAAGTCCTCTACTGACAATATAAAGCCAATGCTGACATTAACAGCAAGTCCTCTACTGACCATATAAAGCCAATGCTGACATTAATAGCAAGTCCTCTACTGACCATATAAAGCCAATGCTGACATTAACAGCAAGTCCTCTACTGACCATATAAAGCCAATGCTGACATTAATAGCAAGTCCTCTACTGACAATATAAAGCCAATGCTGACATTAACAGCAAGTCCTCTACTGACAATATAATGCCAATGCTGACATTAACAGCAAGTCCTCTACTGACCATATAATGCCAATGCTGACATTAACAGCAAGTCCTCTACTGACTATATAATGCCAATGCTGACATTAGCAACAGTCCCTCCCCACCAAACCTGATAAGTTTAATCAAGCCATCAAGTCCCGATACCAAGGTGCTTACATGAACAGTGATGTTTCCTCAGAATGTAAGCAATCATGGCTCTCCACAACTTCTTGTCCCTTGTAGCTCTTGATAAATTTTGTCTGTTATATCTTATAAGCCCTGTTCCTCAATCCATATACTCAGGCTCACTAAGTATGTTATGTGTCATTTTCCTCTGTACCTCTTGCCCTCTGTCCCATGAGTATTAGGTTTTCCAAGCCCTCCTTCCTCATTATGAGCTTCAGAAACCTCAACTGTCTCTTCCTGATGTTATATATTAGTTTCCTTTTTGTTTCTCTTTTCTCCAAAACTTCATTGTTGCTCACATGTTCTGTCCATGGTATTCTCAGCATCTTCCTGTAGAACCATATTTGTGTTGCTTCAAATCTCCTCTTCATCTTTAAGGAGACTGTCCAGCACTCACCGACATACAGGAGGGCATATATCACAGCAGTTTAATAATCTTTTCCCTTGTTTCCAGTGAAATTTTCTTATTTTTCAGTACTCTGCTTAGGTTTTGGAATGCTTCCTTGGCTATCCCAACACACCTTCGGATTTCAGTGTTGCACTTTCTGTCCTCTGTTAAAACACTTCCCAAATATTTATATTTCCACAATTGTTTCATTATGGTATCTCCAATTTCGGCTCATAGTTTTGTAAACCATGTGATAATTATTGAAATATTTCTCCCATAAGTCTATCTCACCAGACTCCATATGCATGCTGATTTTCTTTTATAAGAAACTACTACCTCATGTTATACCCTGAAAAAGCTGTCTACCATAACAGATATACAATACCTTGGAATGAGCAAATGATCAAACAATGTAAATCACAGAAAATAAGACCATTTCACTTGTCTCAGCCACATCTTATCTCCATTTATTTTTTGTCTCTTCCATTTTTTCAATATTTTTACACACCCTACTATTTGAGAGTTTAATGTAAGACAATCTTTCCACCCTCTCACTTCTCTGAATCAAACTGAACAATTGAGAGACTATTTACAAACACACATTTATGAAAAAAGATTTCCTTCAAGTATTTAATTATGTATACAAGTGGAACAAAAATTTGCACATGCTTATATTGTAAATATTAAGTATATCACAGTCTGATACAAGGCTATCAATATTGGTGCAATTCTTGTGATCATCAGTCATTAACAATTGACGATGAGACTAACTTGCTAAACATACTCTACTCCAAGCATCTTATACCGAAGCACATCATGAATAATTACACTAGTGTTATGGAGTGGTTTCACATTGGAGGCTTGTATTTGTACTAAGTCAGTCCTAAAATAGGTTCGACGTACAAAACGTTAGGAACTTGATATAATAGGTAAGGACGCAGAGAAATCTAGTTGTGGTTGCTGATACTTTAGTATCCGACTAACGGTCGTCTGGCATTGACTGACTCGACCGACCCACTGACTTGTTACTCTTACTACTCCTACTTATTATAGGTGGGAGAGTTTATTAACTATAGAATAGGTGTGTTCCACTATAACAACTAGATAGTCCGTCCTTAGAAATTCAATTTTAGCAATTTTATTGTGAACAAAAGCTTTATTTCAACAAGGAAATCTTTTGAATGAAAATTTAAGTAATACTCTGATAAATGAAAGTGAGTGGAGGAGAACCTTCTACAAAAATTTATAAAAGTTTAGTTTTCTATAAGAAAAATTAGGACAAGAAAGGCAGAACTTCTGCTGTTTTTATTGTCAAATATGAGTCTGAAGAGAAGCTATGATGTTTATTACGTTTATTGATGTTGACAAGAATGGGAAAATCATGATTGTCAAAGTTGAAAATAAGAATCGTTTATTGAATGCTACACTGAATTTAGGGTATCAAATTCCAAATCTGCAATGAATTATGAATCTTATGTTTTTCATAATTAATAGTTAACCTTCATAATTTTAGTAAAAGGTATGCACTGCCTACATTCTTTACCCAGGCTATATATATATATATATATATGAAAATAACTTCTACAAAAACATACATAGCACAGAGAGGTGTGCATATTTAACAAGAGAAAAAGTTTGTGTACATACATTATAAATATTGACAGAATTTGAAATATTAGGTTGGTGCAAAAATAATTTTGTTCTTTAACATATGTTACTATGTGAGAAAACGAATTTATTTTTGCACCAACCTAATATATATATATGTGTGTGTGTGTGTGTGTGTGTGTGTGTGTGTGTGTGTGAAAATATATAGAAAATAGGAAAGAACTGGTTAGGTAAATAATCCAAAGTTCTTTAGTATTTTTGTTATTATTTTTTAAAAATAGTGTTCGATACAAAAGTAGAGCATAAATATAATTATTTATTTAAAAATATGATTCCAACACGCTACATAAGAGGTCTCATGTTTCAAAACAAGAGCCGAAAACTTCAATATAATTATTTGAATTAAATTGAATTAAAGTAAGCTCTATTCCATCTTCAAGCGAAATTTTTTTTTGGAATAACTTATTTCTGAAATTTACGTGTTTTAATAGCATATTCATAATTGAAATCAAAATTTCCATGGTAACAGCCAGGGCGATTGTTTAAATAGGGAGGGGTGTTGGGTGTTAATAATTTGTATCAGTATAGAGTTACTTTCATAGATATTAAGTCAGGGTAAGGTGGGGAGTGTGTCTAAATTTAAAACGGAAGATGTTTTCGCCTAGCCTGGTTTACTTGTCTATGGAGATTTATTTATTTTTTTATTTTATTTCTTTATGAAAGGCTTTTGTGTATATAAAAACTGCCGTAACATTTGTTTTTTGATGACTTTATAAAGGGTTATCTTTTTTATTGGTACCAAATGGTTAGTATTAAACTAGGACATAAATTCCTAGCTTTAATTGAAAAACACTTCCCCACCAATAGTAGGCTTAGTAATATATTTAATAAGAACACCCTAAAATTGAGTTACAGCTGCACTGAAAATCTAGAAAGTATAAAAAAAACACAATAATAAAATCCTTAACAAACCCCCATGCCTGAATAGTATT
Organism: Acanthosepion lycidas; assembly: GCA_963932145.1. Classification (NCBI taxonomy): domain Eukaryota; kingdom Metazoa; phylum Mollusca; class Cephalopoda; order Sepiida; family Sepiidae; genus Acanthosepion; species Acanthosepion lycidas. The sequence goes on along the minus strand of OZ010604.1, from coordinate 88,194,836 downwards.
AATAAAAACCCTACACTTAAATTAGACAATAACAGTGAAAAATTGTGTGATTGTAGAAACCCAGAAGACTGACCATTAGAAAATAAATGCTGCATCAAATCTGTGGTATACCAATGTACTATCTCATCCACTGAGAGTCCTAATACTAATAGGATATACATTGGGTCTACGAAGAATGAATTTAAAGCAAGATCAAGGCAGCATAAATGCTCTTTCAACAATATAAATAAAAGAAATCAGACCTCTCTATCTAAATATTTTTGGCATTTGAAGGAAATAAATAGGACACCTAAAGTAAAATGGAAAATTATAAACAGGACTAGAACTTGTAAAACTTGGGATGACCCATGCCCTTTGTGCCTTCATGAGAAACTGCACATTATTAAGTTTCTAAATAATAAAAATCTATTAAACAATAGACCTGAGTTAACGTTTTTTTGCCGACATCAAATTTTTGCATTGAATAATTAGCTTAAAAACAAACATGCAATAAAATAATTTTTATAATCCATAGCCCTAATAAATAGTTTAAATACCCTATAAAAAAGATAACTCTTTATAAAGTCATCAAAAGACAAATGTTACGGCAGTTTTTAGTTTTCAGCTCTTGTTTTGAAACATGAGACCTCTTATGTAGCGTGTTGGAATCATATTTTTAAATAAATAATAATAATATATATATATATATATATATATATATATATATATGTGTGTCCAGATACTCATTTCTAAGCACAGTCATCTGTTAAGGTGTCTAACCAATCCCTGTTGACTAGTCTGATCAGGCACATTTGTCTTTGTTCAACCCCTACAGATCCCACCTGTGGTTTATACAGCAGCTATGCTGAATAGACCTGAGTTACAGTTTCTGGGAGAGAGCACATAATCTGCCCTGATCAAAATTTTAGACAAGTCCAGTACCCTGAAACCCTCAGTCACAATGACTTGTGGCTTCCATGCTAGCACAAACATCAATGGTTTACAAAACAGTTCCATCTATCTAATTTCACTCACAAGACTTGGGTCAAATGATAGTATAGCTTGCAAGTACTTTGCAAAGGTGCAGCATGCTGGGATTGCCTCCCCAGGTTGATAACATTAAGAAGCTCTCTTCTTGCCAAATTGACCATGGTGAGAATCGAACCCAAGTCCCATAGTGTTGTATAAGAGTAAGTATTGTTGCCAACACTGTGGTTTGAAACTAGATTGTCAGTAACACGGGTAATTCCTTTACTAAGTAGATCACGTGACCATAAAGGAAGTGAATAAATATGAAGTAGTGTAATGATCACTGTTCACTCTTCTTGTCTATCCACTATTGCTATATATTCACTCTTACTACTATACAAATTACGATTGTCTTCTGATCATTATACTATTTGACGATTACTACTTGAGCAAGTATTACTAGTGTGGATATCATTGGAAGGCATTACTACTAGTACCAGCATCTACAAAGTCTTGAATATGAGTATTTTTGGAAGTGATAGCAAGCTTTCACTTGACATAGCAAAAGTGACAAGCAAAGCTATCCAACATCACAAAACATAGTCTGAAAGCAAATGTTCTAACTACTTGGGCCATATATAATTACAAGTTTTAGACACATCTGTTGAACTTGTTTTGCACATTTTTTTTTAGGAGCTCATAGCCATAGTGGCCAGTTAACCTTTGAATAGAGGATACAGTACTTTTGTGTTAGTCTATATTATTTTAACCTAGCTAGGAGAGGCAAGGTCATTGTGTGTGAGTAATTTCCCAACCCCGCCTTCACTGCTGGAGACCTCAGTTGAGTGTGTGTGAGAGAGAGATAATGTCTGAATGTGTGTGATTTACTCTTCTGATTAAATCAAGTACATTTTCAGTTGATTGTTTGCTACATTTAGAGTTGTAGGGGGTGGGGCACAATAGGTAGATGGCTTTTTGTGGGAACAATATTCATATTTAAACTGAGAATGGGGGTTATTTATTTTAAAAATTAATTTCAACTTGAATTTTCAGTGATTTTGTTTGCAGCTAAATGAGGATATGTCTACCATTATCAATACTTTAAACTAGTCGGTATTTCTGAGATGAGGTATTATGTACATTATTTACATTATTCAGAATATTGTCCTCATCTTTGTTGCCATATTTATTACAACGCTTCAGCCGTTGTACGCTCCAGCCATCTTCAGGTTGTTGGAATGTCGAACTGAATCCTTTATTTAACTCACTGGGGTTCCACATGCCATGTTTAATGGATGCCAGTTATCTCCTGTTAATTTCCCTCTGAAAGTTCTCCACTGCCTTAACCGACTATTGAACTCACACACTTTGGGTCCTGTCACTGGATCTAACCAACGCCTTTATCCACTGTGCCATGTGTCCTTGAGAACATCTATGTATGATTTTCTGGGTATTATAAACCTAATGTCTTCAGCAACCATTTTTTACCAGAGCTCATATTGCAATTTTTGTTGTTATCGCTTTTCTCTGGCACTCCTTATTACTGGTTCCCATATTGTATTCATTTCTATGCTTGGTCGGCTCAGGAGATTTTTGTAGCCTGGTATATGTTTGTTTGGGTTTTATGGCATATCAACCACTGTGGGTTATTTAATGCCAAATCCAGTTTATGTGAATTTTAAATGCCTATTTTGTATAGAATAAAAAATGGCAACATTATTGTTTAAAAAAAAAAACATATAGCTGGCAACATTATTGTTTCAAAAAAAAAACAAAAAAAAAACGTATAGCTGGCAACATTATTGTGTCAAATAAAAAAAACAAAAAAAAAACGTATAGCTGGCAACATTATTCCTTTTCTACAAAAAAAAAACAAAAAAACTTACAGTTGGCAACATTATTGTTTCAAAAACTTAGAGCTGGCAACATTATTTTTCTGAAAACATTATCTGAGACCTTGCTGTTGGATGCAGTTTATCGCCATACCCAGGACGTGAGCAAAACCTGGAAAACTAGGAGTTCACTATTTGCCCATAGCTGGGACCCTAACAGGTGCTACCACCCCGGGTCAAGGTGGACCTGGGAACACCAGCAATTAAGAGGTGGTTCCACACTCCTCAAAACCTCCAGATCAGAGGCCTTGCTGTTGGATGCAATTTAACATCATACCCAGGACGCCTCATTGGTGGGGGGGTCTTACCCCTCTACAGAGGTGCAGTCGGCGTATTCTAAAGCCCCAGCCGACAGGGCGTCCTGGTATATGATAACAGTTGAAGAAGGCTGGAGCATACAATGGCCAAGATGTAATAAATATGGCAACAAAAATGAGGACAATAGTCCGAATAATATAAATAATATAAACCAGTTGGTTGAAATGTAATGCTAGAGTGAAATTGATATTGTTGTCTCTGATAGCTTTCTTGTGATTATTAAGCCAAAAATAGATTTCTGTACCAGTTTTATCAAAATAATTTCCAGAATTTCATTTGCTGCAGAAAATCAAATGTAATCATGCAAAATCCTCCCCGGTTATCCAAGACTTCCAACACAGCAGCTGGTCGCTGAAGTGACCACTTCAATCCCGAGCTAACCTTATCCCACATTGTGATTGAAGGTTGATCATAAGGCAACCAAGATTGTATTGTTGCAGGTATCTTCATGACGGGCTGGTCCAAGCAGGGTGATGATGTACAGGAAAAAAAATAATTCAAATTGAACAAAAGTAAATACCCATTTTATATCAGTTCTCTGTACAATAATTAGTTTATCAGAGTTCCAAATTTAGTTGTTTGCCAAAATCTACTATTTCACTTTCCAGCCTGCATTTGTAGCTGCATGTCAATTAACATTGTCCCCTAAGTCTGGGTCACTTTTCCATTGTTCAAACTGCTCAACATACAAATCAAGTCATTTATATTTGAATTAAATCCTCAATTCTTCCCATGGGTTTTTGATATTAACCCTTCTCGTTTCAATGTCTCTTGGCACATGACACTTTCTTATGTTTTAACAAAACTTTTGTCTGTTTTACTGCGGCAATAACAAACAGTATCACATAAATATATTTGAACTGTTCCAAATCAAGGGTTGGCTTATTGTATGTGTGTGCCAGGTGAGGTAAAAATACCAACAGTGATTATACAGTGACTTACAAACTTCGCATCAGGGTTTATTACATGTTACCTTGGCAAGTGGATGATTTCGGTATTCTAGATAATCTAAGGAATGTTTAGAAATTTGGAGGTTGTCATCTGACATTAAGGGAGATTTCACTCAATATCTTAATTATGGGATTAAATACTAGAAATCATTTTGTAAAATATGACACAGTTTGTAGATATTGTCATTAAAATAAAAAGCATGGAAATTCTGAAATTTATCTTATCTGTTTTGAAGGTTTGATTACAACATTCACAAACTATATATCTATAAGTATGCCAGGCTTAACAGCAGTTTCCTTTTCAAGGGGAATGAAAATTACATTTCTAGATGGAAAGCTCATTTTATGTACCAGTTTCAGATATAATTTCCTTGTTGCAAAATATGTATATTATATTTGAACTATCATAAATCAAAAGACTGAATTACTATAAAAATGCCAGATGGAATAAAAATATTATCAATAATGTTTATAAACTTTGCATAAGGGTTTATTACATGTTACATTGCATTAATGAGTGGATGTTTTGGGTAGTCTAGATGATGAAGGAGTGATTGTACATCATTTGGAGGTTGTCATCTGGCATTAAGTAGGATTTCTCTAATTACCTTATTGAGTCAAATTTTAGATACTGGAAATCATTTTGTAAAATATAAGATGGTTTTTGAATGTGGCAATCAAAATCAATAACTGTGAGAAGTATGGAATTTGTCTTATCCATTTTGTTGGGTAGAAGAGTAAACGTATTTTGTTTTTGGAAGCCTTAGTAATCGGTTTCATTAATCATTATATATGTATATACATATACTGACAGGTACCTGTATTATGTAAATCTAGCCTGGTGAAGTGTAGCAAGTTGACATGGCATGGATTACACAAAAGATTAGAAAACATCTGGCAGAGATAAATTGAGCCATGTTGATTTGTCAGCTGTCCACAGCTCCCTAATATTCAAAGTTGCAAGATCTTGTATGTCAGTAAACCTCTTTATTAGATCTCATAAATGCTCAATGGATTGATGTTGGGCAACCATGGTATCTCCACCAATCATCAAAAATCTCCAGAATATCCCTTAAACCAATTCTGGTTAACTTGGGCCATGATGTATTATCATGCTGGAATGCACAGAGTCTATTAACAGTGATGAGATTTCTCTTATTTGGTGCAGTTCTTTCTGATTCTGTAGTGCCAATTCACAATGTTTAAAAAAGGACAATCTTTGGCAAGACCCTCAGGCTACACTCAAAGCCATTTTTAACCACTGATATTAGAAAACAGTTGTATATAGCTAACAGTTTAGATATATCTAAACGAGTTTGACACCAGGCATGGCATCCATATGAAAGTCTCAATCTGACAAGTCTATTTAAGAATATAACTTGGTTACAGGTTAATGTTTTGGTTCTGTAAAAAATGTGATGTTAGGCAAAAATACCTCTGGCACAGCCTATCCTATATTCAATTTGTTATAACTGATCCATAAGATGATGTATTTGAAATGCTTAGAATTTACTAATTACAAATACTGAATTTTTATGACGGATTCAGAATGGGTGCCATCACTACTTTCATTCCAATTCCAGATCATAGTTTCTGTTTTGGAAAGATTTATCTTGAGTCGTATTTCTTGAAAAACTTGGTAGAGAAATGTTGATTTTCAGCTTTATTCTTATCCCAACTATGAATATCTATGCCATTAGCATAGCCTGTCACACCTCATTACCTGTACATTGTCGTCAGGTGGAAAAGCAGAATTGTTGTCTTCTATTGGCAGATTCATTTGAGATATATAGAATACTTAAATGATAAGTGATCATCTCTTTATATTTGTGTTTGTAAATTCTCAGGGCGTAGCCTAGGAAAAAGATATATATATAATGAATGAATGTAGATGTATATATATCAGTCAGTTGCAAATCATTTTTGCTTAGTGAATAAATTTTGTTTTTCATTTTTATTTTCCTACTAAGCTTTACAAGTTTCAAAAACACTCATCTTGCAGTGGGAATGCCAGAAAGATGAGCGTAAAGGCAAATTCATTCTCTGTTAATAATTACTTTTTAAAAATAAATGACATTTGTAGACCAAAATTGAAACTATTTCTCAGGGTTTTTGCATTATGATAAATTCAAAGTAAATTCCCTTTGCAATTAAAATCAATAATCATTTCATATTTCAGTTTTGTTTTGTTTTTTGTTTTTTTGAATCTCTTTAGGTGATTGGATTATGAATAGAATGGACCAAGTATGAGATTTTATGTTACAATATATATAATTGGAGAACACCAGAAAGTAGACATGCTAAAATAAGGTAAAAACAATGATAATTTCAAACTGAATAAAACAATATTATGAATAAGTCTTTCAAAAACATTTCAACAGTGTCTGAATACATGTAATTCAGAAGTAAATATCAAAAAAATAATCCCAGCCATTCCTAAATGGTGGCTGTTGCAAACTGAGAATTATCTCAAAAGTCAATCTTGAAATCAAAGCTTAGACCATTGCATGCATTGTCATTCGATCTTTTTATTTGCTTGTGAATTTTGGGCATTAACACCATAACTACAGCAAAAAATCCAAGCATTAGAAATAAGATGCTACAGAACTATCCGAGACATCTATGTAGATTGAATCACAATGATGCTATGCAAGACACCATCAGACAAAAAACAAGTTCATTGGAATATCTCAAAACCAATGTCAAGAAGAGAAAGTTGAAATGGTATGGCTATATCATAAGAGCAAACAATCTTTCCATTAGCAACCCACAAGGTACCCCACACCTTAGGCAGAAAGAAGAAATAGAGAATAAAATTGACAGACAACATCACTGAGTAGACTAGAAAATTTCTCCCAGACCCTCTGACATTAGTACACAATCAAAACATATGATGGAAGCTCCTCAGGTGTATAGCTGCACATTAACCTTATCACACTTAGCCATGGGGCTGAGGATGATTGTTAAAAATATAATTTAGAAAACTGATTCAATTAATCTTGTCAGAATCTTTAAATAGTTCATCACACTTTTATATATTTCTAGCAATTCATGAACATTACAGAAATATTAGATTAACAGACAAGACATTGTCAATTTTGAATCAGAGAAAAACATTTTTGATGAGATTTTAGAAAGAATTTACTTTTTATTCACTCTAAGAATATTTCTCAGAATTACTTTGATTGTCTAGGCATAAGACTTATCAGATGGAGAAGGTGTTTATTCTGTATAGAAAATATACCTTCATGTGTAAAGCATAAATTTTGGTGGAACTTCATCGCATCAGTGTGAAAGTTGATTTGCTATCTGGTGTTTCGACTTTTTTGTTTGGTTGAAGAATTGAGGAGGAGAAACATTTCAGGCAGAATGAAATCTTCTTTCATCTTTTATATCAGGAAGTGTGGGAGAAGAATAGAAAGGGAAAAAAAAAAGAAATGCTAAAGTTGCCAATCTCTAAACCACTGGCAAAGTTCTTAGAGTGTAGGTCAAAGGTAATAGGTTACTATTGATCTCCAATGGGTCATGAAGGTGATACAGCTGCAGTTAGCTGATTTGATCACTGTAGTTGGTATAGTGATTTGGATGGGTGGGGGGAGAGATTTTCAGTCTATTTCAAAAGGAAGTGAGGAAATGAAGGAATGTTGTCATAGGGAAGGGAGAGATGAGAAAAAAAGAGGTGATAAGTGAAATAATAGGAAAGAGAGAAAATAAATATACTAAGAGGGTGGGAGAGATCATGAAACATTTCAAAAAGTAGTAAAAATAGTGATAGACAGACAAAAATATGAGGGAGACATGGGGAAGTAAAAAGAGTTTAAAGACTGTAAAAATTGAAAGAAAGAATAAAAATGAAAAGTAAAAAGCCAATAAATAAAACAAAAAAGAATGAAAAAGAGAAAAAATTAAAAAATTAAAATAAAGGAAGAAAAAAAGAAAAAATGCAACAAGATAAAAAAATTTTAAACATTCCAAGAAATGATTTCATAAAGATCAATTTATCAATTACGTAAATAATTTATTCTCATTTGGAACAATGCAAAGTATGTCATTTTTGATCTGCAGGTGGCATTATTTTGCATTCATTTCTCTCACACACACTTTTTCTTTTATTCAGTAATTCCTTGTCAAATATCTTAACACTGGCAGCATCTTAAAATTGGTCATTCCCAACTATTTGCCATTTCATTCAGTTTGAAAGTTTCACATTAATTTTCATCTTTTCAGTTTTCTATCTTTTACCTGCGGTGAAGTCACTAGTAAAAAAGACACAGATAAGTATTTACAAGCAAAAATTCACAATTTTATCATGCATACATATAACACTTGAATCAATCCCAATCCAAAATAATATAATTTTTTTTTAAATCTATTTGTTTTTTAAGCATTGAATTGGACCACCTCACATCCATGAACTTGCCTGACTTTTCTGCTAACCATATGAATATACATGAAAACTCCTATACCAAAATATTTTGAAAAACCAATAACATTCTTGCTCTTCTATATAAATACTTGTCACAAAATAAAATCCTTACATTTATCTCAGGACAAAACTCATTGGCTAAGTTTTCCTTTTGTCTATATATATATATATATATATATATATACTTGGCTTTCACCTTTACAATTACAAAAGTGAAAAAGAATCTAAATTAAATTGGCTAGAATATATAGCAAAAAGTTATATAAAGAAATAAATAAAATCTTTAAATTTAATTTCCTAGCCTCACTTGTTCAACATAAATACAGTCTGAAGTAGTAATGAAGGATAAAATGCATCATACAAAAGCTTTCCCCACTGTCATACAATTGTCTGAAATTGATTTTTATATTATGTAGGAGGCATGGTATAGTAGTGGATAGCGGCTCTGATTAAGGAATTGGAGAGGCAAGTTCAAACTCAAAAACTTATGTACTAATACCCTTGTGAACAGTATGAATTCATCTCTTGTCCAATTTATGGATAAATAGCATCACAGATTGGATCCCATAGCTTTCGGTGGTGAATAGTCTAGAAGGACAACTTGGTGTTTGGGGACCTTGTAGCGTACGAGGCACTAGTTTTTGTTTTTTTCAAAAAGTGTTGTTAGTTCTGAACAAACCTTCATCATAATCAAATTATATACATGCAGGTAATCTGGGTTTTGGTTCTAAGAACTAAGCTGCTTGACCATCATACATAGAAAACAACTGAAGAGTCCAGTATTATATATATATTATATAAATAGCCACATCAATAAATATAGGTAAATGTACAAGCAAGCATGTGCGCTATATATATATATATATATATATATATATACATACATACACACACACACACTCTATATTGTAAGAAAAAAGTGCTCAATGTTAAATAACAGAGCTATTTAATATATTAAGCAATATACATAATATCTTACACTGATTGCACAACTTGGAAATTCATACCTTCTGCATTCTTCAGGTGCCATCTTTTGGGTTAACACTGCTTTTTTTTTTTTTTTTTTTAAATATTTCTGGCTATTGCAAGGTATTTTATTGTTGGGTTGATTATTATTGTTGTTAAAATATTTAATGAATTATAGTTTAATTTTGGATTGGAATTTAGGCCCGGATTAACATTTAAGATAAAAAATAAGGTTGGAAATAATTATAAATTCTAATTTGAAGAGACGTTATTGTTATCAAAAGGACAAAATAAGAAAAATGTTTGGAAATCAGGGGGGGGGGGCACATATTTTTCCAGAAAAAAAAAAAAAAAAAAAAAAAAAAATCAGTAATAATATTAATATTATTAAACTATAGAAATGTAGTGATATCAATAATAATAAATTATGGAATAATAAAATAAAATTAAAGTTCTAGTAAAAATAAGATAAAATATGAGCCATATAATTAGGAGCATATGTGTAAATAAATAGAGCAAATAAATAAATAAATAAAAATAATAAATGCAAATAAAAAATAAATAAAAATAAGTAAATAAATAAACATGTTACTAATGGCAAAACTAAAGGTAAGAAAAGAAGACAAAACAAAGTCTGTTACAGTCTAATATTAACAATAGTTTTATTGTAAAGATAGCAAAAATTAATAATATCAACTAGAATATGAGGCCCCCGGGCATGGCTAGACTATATTAATCTGAGTCAACATATTTGAGTAGAAATTTGGTTCCATGTAGCCAGGTACTCATTAACTCACTTCTTTTGTTTAAGAGATTATGATTTATATTTTTTCATGATTATTAATTTCTCAGGAAGACATAGAATCTGTTGCCTTTCCTGCTGAAGGGTTTAGCTTTTGTTACTGATTCCCAGATGATAACTGGGTTTTTACTCTCACTTTTCAGAAAAATTTAGAGAGGACAGTGCTGTTACTATATATATATATATATATATATATATATATATGTATGTATGTATGCACATGTGTGCGTTTAAGATATTTTATATTTTTAGATAAACATTGCTCAGTATTAGAAGGAGAGAGAATTTACATATATAAACAGTGTCAACATGGGTATTATTTGGTAATATTTTGGAAAGTTGATGGAACTGAGAAGTGTTCAGCATGAAAAGTTATTAACTATACACTTGTGTATGAGGGGCATATACAAGTGTAAAATTAATAACTTTTCATTTAATTTACTTAAGTGTTTAAATATTGGATATTCTGTTTTGCCTTAATTATTAACTTCCAATTATTTACCCACAAAGAGAGCTCTTCCAAAATCATTCAATTTAAACCATCAAAATTAATTCAAAGCAAAACTATTATCAGAAAATCAAATACTTATTTAGATTTACAAATTCTTCTACATTTGGTCCTGTGCTACTTTTTTTTAAAACTAGTACAAGACCAAATAGAGAAGGGAAGAACACGTTTATTGCACCAATTTTCAATGGTGATTAATTGTTTACTTAGAAAATTAGCATCCAAAATAGTGATATTTTACCAAAGACTGAAGACATCCATTGATATTAATGGAAAGTGTACAACAGGCCAATTTAGAACATTTCTATTTCCTATGAAAAACTTTAGGAAGGTTAAGGATTTGTAAAGAATCATTCTATCCAAAAACTCCCAGTCTAAAACATATCTTTATGGGAGTAAAAAAAAGAAAATTCTTCATTTGAACTCAAGTTAGAGATAAATTTTACATTAAAGGAAGATTTATTTTGCAATTTACCTTGTCATCATATACAATGATATATGGACTTAAGTGCTTCCAATGTTGCACTTTGAATAAAATATATCTAGAAACTGTCAGAAAACTATTTGACAAAACTATGAATAAGTTATGAAAGTCAATGATTTAATAATGAAGCATTTCTTAGCTAAGTGGATATATATTCCACCTGATGGTAGAAGATTTTACAAATCAGTGAATTCTTGCTTGAAATACGGGATTTTATTTGCCTGAGAATGATTTTATCCGTTTTGTGTTTCCTTTTATCCACATTCCACCATGATTCTCAATAAATGCCAAGTCTCCAGGCAAGAGAGTGTTTCTCCAAGCTGTAAATGTTATACAGGCTGGTTCAATGCACAAAGAGATCTGATTCATTCTAATGCTAAGGGCAGAAATTGAAACTACTTACCGCTTACAATTATTGACCCATGTAAAAGCTTAAGTTCTTGGATCTGAAGATGCAAATTATTTTACAATCCAAAATTATTTTTAAGGAAATGTCACTAAAAGGAAAACCATTAATTTTTCTGAAAAATAGGCAAAATAGCATAAAATCAAATAAAATATAATAAGGCATACAATTTACTAATCTCATAAGGCATAAAAAAATCTGCCAGTCTTGTAAAGCTAACAGTCACAAATATGGGCATCTTTGTGCCAAGGTATTTTGAAAAGTTAATTAGAATAATTATTTGTCAATTTGAATCTCAGTTAATGAGAATGCAATCTTGTGACAAGTGAAAACTTCCCCACCAATCACAGTGTTTTTCTATCAACAGCTAATCCTTTCTTTAATCAAAATGCTATTTACCAAAACACATTAGCAAATAAAATAGTACTCAAAAATATTTTTCTCGAGATCATGGATTTCAAAAACACATTACACACATATGCATATGATAAATATACTGATAACAGATATTTATTTATATATATATATTATAAATTAACTGATTTATAATGTTTTTTTTTTGCTACACAGTTCTAACTATTACTGTTCTTTATATATATAATTTATTTGTTGAAATGTTATTTTTAATGGATACTCATATTTGAATAGATGCTGTTTTTATTTATTTATTAAACAGTATATTTGCTTATTTACATTTACCAGTTTGAATATTCCAAAAATCTTGTTAGAAAAATGTGTGCCCTCCAGCATGATTTGAACCAGCCTCCTCTAAGGGAAACCATTATTAGATCTGATATGCATTAGACCACTCAGCCACATAGGATCTCCTGACTAAACAAAGCCCAGATAGTGCTTTTGAAGACATATCTGCTTTGTTTCATATCCTGCCAGAGGGCGTATATTTTTCTAATCAAATTTCTCAAATATTTAAGCCAGTAGAGGTAAATAAATTAAGCACATATTTTGGGATCTGTTGATAACAAAGTGACAGTGCAAAAGACTTACTACAGAAACACCAAATGACAGTTGTCATGTGTTGTTATTGCAGAGTTTAACCTCTCCAGATCACAATCAATACCAGTCAATACACACCTCTTGGCAGACACATGCAATATAATGACCAGGTTAAGCTTTCATGAGTTTTCCTTTCCATCTCAGGTCTTTTTATCGTGAAACCAACACTAAAAGGATTCAGACCTTCATACTGCCTTCACAACTGTTGGGCTGCCATGTGGCAAGGATGAGTGATGATCATATACCAAAAGTTTTTTTTCTACAGTCAACTCTGTAGTGATCAAAGAAATGTTAGTAGAGCTTGCCTCAGGTATAAACATAAACTGAAGAGCAACCTTTATTGTGTCAATGTTCAAGAACTTTGAAGAATGATACTCTGATGTCTTCATAGCTATGAAGACATCAGAGTATCATTCCAGCTGCCATGAAGAAAAAGCACCATCAAGCTGCAAGCATCATTCGACTGCATGAGACACAAAAGCAAAATAAACAGTTAACAGTGTTTCTGCTGCACTTCATGCAATACTTTCCCCTGTACTGTTTGTTGCCTTTTGTGCAATTCTTGTGCTGGCCTCAAAACACATGCCCTCCCGTCATAGGCATGCAGATAATTAGTAGATGGTCATTGGAACCTCATATGCCAAACTCAATGGCAGAGTCCATCATTATATATATATATATATATATGAATGAAGAAATATACTCTTATGGTGTGCTATATTTATGGGATAAAGTGCTCAATATCAGAGATAGAGCATGTGTAAATATAAAAGTGAACATTGAAGTCAACATCTAGGCTGTTTCATCCTAGACACAATCATCAGGCCACAAGTGTTTATATATATATATATATATATATATATAAAATGTATATGTGTTTATTTGTTTAAACATTAATTTTAAATGGATACTCCTGTTTAAATAGATGCTCGGTTCACTATTTACATTATTCGGACTATTGTCCTCATCTTTGTAGCCATATTTATTACAACATTTCAGCCGTTGTATGCTCCAGCCTTCTTCAGGTGGTTGGAATGTCGAACTGAACCCTTTATTTTGCTCACTAGGGTAAACTGTTCTAGTTCCACATGCCATGTCTAATGGATGTCAGTTATCTCCTGTTAATTCCCCTCTCCAAGTTGTCCACCACTGTAACCAGGTATTGAACTCACACTCTTTGGGTCCTGTCACTGGATCTAATTAACACCATTATCCACTGTGCCATATGTATATACACATGGCACATTAGATAAAGGTGTTAGTTAGGTTTAAATAAATAAATATACTTTTTAATAAATAAATAAAAACAGGGCATCTACTCAAATATGAGTATCCATTAAAAATAACATTTAAACAAATAAATTAAAAATATGTTGGATTTAATCAATTTCCTAAAATATATAACTATATAAATAATTGAAAAAATGTTCATGAAATTTTCAATTGTCAATTTATAACAGTCAGGATCACACACACACACATATATATATGAATAGGAATATGAGAGAGAGACAACCATCAGTCTTTGGAGACTGAGGAATCTACAAGAGTAGCTAGCTGATTCCTGTTGCAAATGTGTGATCAGGAACATTTGTATTTCTTCAACACCCACAGGCCCAATACTATAACTATGCCTAGAAGACCTTACACAATTTATATTGTTTGGACTGCTGTCCTCATCTTTGTTGTCATATTCACAATGTTTCAGCAGTTGTAAACTCTGGCCTCCTTCAGGTGATTGGAATATCAAACCAAACCCTTTATTTCATCCACCAGGGTAGATTATTCTAGTTCCACATGCCATACCATGCCTGGATAGTTTCAGTTTCTCCAAGTTTTGGTTCACCTCTGCTGTGTCTAGGTATTGAACTTACAACTGTTCTTAGGTCAAGTTACTGTATTACTTCAACCAGTGCTTTTATCCACCGAGCCATGTGTTCCAAATTCCAATCACCTGAAGAAGGCCAGAGTGTACAATGGCCGAAACATTGTGAAATATAACAAAGATGAGGACAACAGTCCAAAAATACCTCATCTCAGAAATATAGACAGTTACATCTTCTGGAAGGAAGCATATAATGTAGCATGATCAGTAGCTGAACAAAACCAGTATGCTCAAATCCTCACTCATAATGACTTCTAACTTTGTGCTAGTACAACCATTGACAACTATTGAACAGTTTTGTTTGTTTTACAACAATCACAAAGGGTTATTTAATGTCAACAAGATTTTTATTGCAGGTAATATTTTTAAAAAAATGTATTGCTGGTAATAATTTTTCTTCAAAAATTCATTACTGGTAATAATTTTTTTTACAAAAAAGTATTGTTGGTATTAAAACTATTTTTACATGTTTTCACCCCAACTTGGGGGTTAACTATTTTCCCATTGCCAGGATACTAATAGGTGCTACCACCCTAGGTCAGGGTGGAACTGGGAACACCAGCAATGAAGAGGTGGTTCCACACTCCTCAAAACTTCCTGATCTGGGGCCTTGCTGTTGGACATAGTTTATTGTCTCACCCAGGACACTGTGTAGCATGGTTTTCACAATGTTTCTCTACACAGTGATCAGGTCTCCAGGCCAATATTTTCAAGAAATCACTTCCTTGATAAATCAACCATAGTGAAATTTGACCCAGAGTCTCATGATTAGAATGTTAAATTTACTAATACACTGCCACATGCCCACAATATAATCTATAAGTAAATATACATATATATATATATATATATATATATACACACACACACAAACCCAATGTATATATTTAATATATAATTATAAAGATAAAATGTATAATATTCATGCAATCATCACGGCTTAACCTTTTGAATGAGGATTTTGTGGTGAAGATTCAATTGCAACAAAGTCAGTTAATCGTGTGTGGACTGGCCAAGGAAAAAAAAAAAAAAAAGCACAGACAAATGTGACACTAGTATTGAAACCTGTTACATTTGGGATTTTGTTGGAAATGTTTACATCTGAGATTCATTTAGAAATGTTTTCATTTGGGATTTTTCTCCATGTCACTTGTCAATAAAAATGTGTGCAGTCAGTCACATGGGACAGAAATGGAATTGGTGATATTTACATTCCCTGCAAGTGTTTGTTCTGAGTGCTAATCATTTCCTTTTTGGTGAAAAGTGTCACTTGCTTAATTGTCCTGTGTGAAATTTGTATTATCCCCAAACCCACCTCTTGTCAAGTGTTCCCTACAAGAGTGTGTGTATGTACAGAAAAATTGGTTGATACAAAAGTTGAATTCAAACAGATTTTTAAGCAGATTCCATGTTTGCAGCTGAAGTGTCTGTTGAAGCCCATATGACAGGCTTGTTCACACAAGGGCAGGAGGTCCAGTCATAGAAGGAAACATCAAATTTATGGTGTAGTCTATTCTAGACATACATTTCACAGGGTGCAAAGTGGATGCCATTTTTTTGGCGACTGATCTTCAAACTGAAAAATTTTGAAAACCATTAAATGTTATAGGACAGCCATTAAGTGGGCAACTAGAGCTATGTTGTTTTTGAACAAAAATTTCTTCACTAGGCTTTATTGTTATGTTTTTGTGGTTAAGGATCACTTTAGATCAAAAAGGGGGCATATGTGCTAATTTTCATCCTTATCCATCTCCTTTAGGGTCTGTTCATTAAAACAAGCCTCAAAAACTGAATGAAAAAAACATTTTAAAAATGCTGAAAAATATTGAAAACCATGTTCGGTTCTGAAAGCAACTGTTTCATGCCTTTTTTGAATGAGAAGATTTGAGTAGTTCATCATTGAGGTATTTGGATATGCAACCAAACTTTCTTTGGATTTTCCAAGGAACCCCCATCTGATTATGCTGGTGAATTCATTTTTCAAGTATGATTAATGCAACTGAAAATGAGCAAGACACTCTTGCTAAGAACCCTGTTTTCCATCAACATTCAAAGCATGTAGACAAAGTACAACTTTATAAGGACAGATTCAAAAATGATACAATAAAAATTGGACTATACTTCATCAAATAAAAATGTTGCTGATTTTTTACTAAACCTATAGGCAGAATAAAATCGAATGAATTCTTTACTGCTCTAAATGGTGTGCAATACTAAACATTTTTTTCTTTTGCTTACCACATTTTTACTGTTTTTTTTGTTTTTACCCCCTTTTAGATAAAAAACAAAGAAAAAAAAACAAAAAGAACAAAGA
The DNA here is from genome assembly GCA_963932145.1 of Acanthosepion lycidas. NCBI lineage: Eukaryota > Metazoa > Mollusca > Cephalopoda > Sepiida > Sepiidae > Acanthosepion > Acanthosepion lycidas. The sequence goes on along the minus strand of OZ010604.1, from coordinate 88,177,923 downwards.
TAAAGAACAAAGAAAAAAAAAAAAACAAAGATAAAGAACAAAGAAAAAAAAATGTTAAGAAATATTAAAAAAAAAAAAAAAGAAATGGCACCATCTGATTGTCCCAATGATGATAAATACTGTAAAAAGAATGCAAATGTGTTTGCCAAATTAATCTAATATTGAAATCAACAAAATTGTTGAAACTGAATGAATAAAACTGAATCAATCATAAGACTTGAATTAGGTTTCTCAGAATATTATAATGGTGAACTGTTGTCTAACAAAATACTTGCGCACAGATCCTTACAGTTAATAAGAATCTCTAAATAAAATCAACAAGCCAAATTGTGGTTTTTCTTCAAATATCTTCTGAAAAGGAGTGACTAAGACATACAATATTATAACCTATTTTCACTCATATCAGACATAATCCCATCCTGGGTATAACAAACTACATTCAGCAGCAAGGCCTCTGTTCAGAAAGCTTTGAGGAATGTGAAACCACCTCTTAGCTGCCGTTGTTCCCAGTTCCACCTTTATCCGAGGTGGTAGCATCTGTTAGGGTCCCAGCTATGGGTGAAAAAATGGTGTCAAAACACTATCAAAATATAAAAATAGATTTTTATAGTAAAAATATCAGCAATACATTTTTGGAAAAAATATTACCAGCAGTACATCTAAAAACGGATTTCTTTCAAAGAATACATATTCTATTCATACAAACCTATCCTAAAAATTTTGTCAGCATTAAATAACCCATTGATGTTGATATGCCGTAAAACAAAAACCAAATTAAACAATCATATAACATTATGAGGTATGAAAATAAAAGAGAATGAGGGAGATGCTGAATAACTTCCATGATAATTCAGAGATTCAAGCTTTAATCATAAATAATTGATGAGCCATTGACAAATCATTAATAGGAGTGTCCTGTCCTACACATAGAGGGAGTGTTATAACATAAGTTTCCAATCAATGAGACTTGGATTTCACCCAAGGAAGGAAGCCTTCAATCAATTCTCCACAGACTTGGGTCCCACCCAGGGAATAGAGAAAGAGAGACAATTAATTCCAGTGACTGCTTTTCCAAAGTTTGTTGAAATTGTCATTTTGTCATCATTCTTTTCCAATTGTAATGCTTCAGAGAACACAGTCCATCCAAATCTGTCAGCTCTACCCTTTGAGTTTCAACAGAAACAACAATGCTTAAGAGAATTCTGTTGACCTGCTCCAATTTTTTCTGTTGGATAATAACCCCCCCACTGACCCTCAAGTGCTCTACACTGCCAGTATTGACAACCAAGATAAATTGACACTAAGCTCAGAGGAGTCTGGAAATTAACTACCAACTTTTCTGCCAGGGAAAAATTCTCAATTTTAATCACTTAACAGAACCAACATTTTTTTAACAACAGGTTTATAAAAGAAATTATATCAGACGAGGAAAATATAAAAACAATACATGAATTAAGGCTAGTGTTTATGGTGGGGTAGTTAAATGTACAAAGACCACAAAAGGAAAGTAGAACGGGTCAATGTATATAATTATTTTGTTTATTGCTTAATCAAGGGTTACTTGTAATTATTTGTAAATGCACAAATAGACAAAGCTCCAGGCACAAAAATCCTTATAAAAACAGCTACTTAGTGTGTGCCAATAGTGTGTTTAATTGAATAATCTTGTACATTCTAGTGCAATTACCTTAACAAAACATTGAGTAAAAAGTGGACACATGTTGCAGGTTCTCAATCTTAGGTACTGAAGATTCTGATGCCAACTATGTATATAAATTCACAAAATATATCTTCCTCAATCCCTTAAAATAGACAAACTGTATGATGCTAATTATAGCAACAGCTCCCATTTATCCCTCATCAAAGAAAGAAGTCATTTTTACACCTCAGAAATATCACAGACTGCATCATATATTTGTGTTAAGGATGAGATTACAGCAAGCATTTTATTCCAAAATGCTTCCAGTCCAAGATTCTACCTTGCAGTTAATGCTTCTCAATATCTGGAATAAATAAATTCCTCAGAGCAGGCAGACAAAGAAATAATTAAAGCTTCTACAACTTTTTCTTTTTCTTTCAAGTTTATTAGCTTTTGTTCCACGATGACTGCTAAGTCATTCTTGGTTATTATCTGCCAGAAATTACTAATAATGATTCCTCTTTTACTCTTTGATTCCATGAAATATATTTTGTCTTGTCAATATCAAAAGTCAACAATAGTCACAATAGCAAAGGAAATTGTTGGTGAGGAAAATCATTGAAAGACAAAGAAGCCACATTGCAACTAAAAGTTATTGACTTCTTTTGGACAAGAAATCTTGTCAGTTCTGAAGGCAGAAGTGAGAAGAATAATTTAAGTCAAACACAAATATCTCCTGTTTCAATGAGAATGTAAAATTTCATTAATTGATACAAAAATAGGATAAAAAACATTTTCCAAACTCAAAGTAGGTATATGATTTTTGGTGGAAAAAAAAAAAAAAAAAAAATACACACTCATTTTTTATTAGTAACATCGAATTTCTTCCTGAAAAAAAATTTAAAACGGATTCTAATCATCAAAAGGCATTTTGATTTGTCTCATTTAGATGCAATTTTTTTCTATTGGAAAATCAGTTTTCTGTTTAGTAAACTAAAAGGCAAAGAAGCAAGTGGATCATTTATAAAATTTGTCGAGTTTTTTTAATGGATTAATTTAATTTTCAATTCAAATGTTATTAAAATCACAAATTAAAATGAAAGGTTTATCAAGAGAATAATTATTTTCTGAGCAATTGTCTTCCCTGGATTAACTCTTGCATAATGATCCGTTTCATTTGTACCCTCCTATTGCACTTAAATAATTTTACTCATGTAGTTAAGATATTGTCAAACGTCTCCAGTTACTGTTTATATTCTGGCTCACAAGGTGAACAGTTCATTCAACTGAATAATTTTAACAAATGATTTGGGATTTGGTCAGTTTATTCTAGACAAAGAGGCTAAAAGTAATGATGAAAATATTCAAATAATGGAAAAAATATCCTATTTCTCATCATTTAGGAAAAATATACAGCCTCATTGAAAAATGAAATCTTATGAAGAATAAAAAAAATGAAGAAAGGGTAGAATTATTTTGTTTAGTTCTTTTATAACAGAAAGAATTTTATTTTAATGTGGACTGAATTTCAGTCATGAAAGAATTTAGTCAAATCAAAAAACTTGGCACAAATATGAATGTAAATTCATTGGAAGCTTTTTTTTTATTAAAAAAAAATATAAAGAAATAAAAGATTTGATTGCATATTAAAAAGTTTTTTTGTCTAATTCTCAAGCAAGCAAAATGGTTGGTACTTTTAATTGTTAAATATTCAATGATACTGAAAGAATTATGACATGCTGGTGAAAAAAAATCTCTGATGTACAAGAATTAAATTTAAAAAAAATAATTTTAAATTTAAATTAAAAAGAAAAAAAGAAAAATTATTATAAAGTGTTGGAATTGAAAAACTTTAAATAAAATCCAAATAACATTCAAGAATTTTGCCCCTACACATGAAGATGTTTGAAATTCTTTAAGAGACACATTTAGAATTCTCTGCTTTTAGGTTTCTGTTTTAAGCTCAGCCAGGCATGCTTCTTTGCATAACTGATTCAGGATTATCCTTATAAATTCTGAGAATGACTTGCAGGCACCATTAAATGCACTTCCAAGCCTCAAATAAGATTTTCTCTGGGTTTTTGAAAATATTAAAAGTGAATTTGTGAGAAAATCTCATTCAATAAAAATTTAACATTTCTATTTATGACAAATAGTTATGAAAGATGAAGAATGACAAATCAAGCTTAAACAAAATGTGAATAGCTTCCAAAGAGGACAAAGATTTGAAAAGTATCTACATTATTGTTATACTGAAATAACCACAATATCTCTATTAGCCAAATATGGTTTCTTGCTTGTCATCAGTTTTACTCTCTGACCTACTGAAATAGCCACAACTATTCCCTCTGTGCTAGACAGATCAAATGTTCTTTTTATTTAAATATAATAATTATAACAATCAAATAAATCATAATGTTAATTTTAAGATTAACAGTGACAATGTTGATGACTTTCATAAAATTATAAAGAAGAAAATAAAGGTTGTAATGATGACAGTAAAGAAGATAATTCTTTTTCATCAGATTATAAAGAAAATAAAGATTAAAATTGTGATGGTAAGGAGTCTGCAGCTTCTACTATTAATAAAAGAAAACAAACTAAAGTTGATCCTGTCTGTATTATTTTCTCTCAGTTGTCATCCATCAAGTCCATTATCTAAATGGCACAAGCACTTATTATCCAAATTTGGTTGCTTAAAGATTATTGCATTGAAACCTCTTCAATCATTTTTGTTTAACAAAAATTCTGGCTGCTTACCCCAAATCATCAGAAAAATGATTTAGCATTTCAAGTCTACTTTAAATTAAGCTGCTGATTAAACGGTAGACAAAGATTTCAACAAAAAAATAGAAGAGAGTATTTTCCTCACAAAATTCGTGACTATAACATAATGACAGTCTAAATTGAAATATCAGTTCTTTTAATTTTCAGAGAGTGGGGGGATCATACCAGACTTTGTTGCTCAGCGTTTCCACCTTTTTGACTAGTTATCAGAAAGCCAACTGTTCAAGCTCAAAGTTTTACTAATTTATACAGACAACTCTTAGTATCATTGATAAATATATCAATACATGTGTGTGATATATATATATATATATATATATATATATATATACACACACACACACTAATCATTTACTGCAACTTGATTGATTCATATTGCTGGAGGAAATTGATAAAATTGTTACTCAACACCATTTTCTATTTGACATTTACTACAAGTAAAAAAAAAAAAAAAAAAAAAAAACATCCTTGAAGCACAAGAAAAGCAGTTGGAAAAGTTGATTTTCATCAAATGGTAAATAGTGAGATTAGCCGTTTTTATACAGAAAATATTTGGTATTCATTGACTGAGCATTAGTATTACTTAATGTTGGTTAGAAATTTAAAACAGTTTTTTGTAAAATTACACAAGTTCACTGTCATTGCTGTTTCTAGTATTGTTGGTAGTTTCCTTCCAAACCTCTTGTTTAAGGTAGTGTGGAAAGTTAACATCTTCATTATATCATTATTTCCCCTTTTAGTTACATGTACAACCCATTTTGCTTATTGCTGCTATTGGAAGTTTTCAAGTGATGTGGTTTTTGTTTTTATTAATTTATAACACCGGTCTATAAGGTTTGATGAAGAATTGTCTTTTTTAAAACCTAAAGGATTTATTTCCTTGAAACTATTTTAATAATTAATCTGAGAAAACAGATGGTAGTTTAAATATTTCTGAACAGGTTGATTGCATGACATCCAGATGAGAGTCTAGATCTGACAAGGCTATTTGAGAACATGACAAGTTTTCTAGTTAATATTTTGGTGTTGTAGCATCTTACAGTGTTTGACAAAAGTGCCCCCTAGTGCAACCTGTCCTGTATTCAATTTCTTTATCTCTAAGTTTGATATAATTGATCCAGTCACCAAGGTAATTGAAGTGCCTAGAATTTAAGACAAAAATATGAATGGAAATTACCAAAGACTTAAATAATATCTCCTTCAAATTATTTACAAATTCTCTAAAATATATTTGTGAAGAAAAATTAATTTCATTAATAGTCCAATTTGTTTTGTTTTTTTTTGTTTGTGTTTGCTCTTTTCTTTTATTTTTTTTTAACAGAAATTTAAAAAAAAAAAAAAAAAAAAAAAAAATGTAAAATTTAACACTCAGATAGATTGGAATGTGATCACTATCACATGTAATCATTATCAAAACAAACAGACCAATAATTTTTGTTAAAAAAAAGAGAAATTTAAAAATACTTGAACATTCAGTTGGTTTGTTAAAGAAGAAAACAGAATAAAGAGAGAATTTTTTTTTTTATTGTTGTTATCTGGTTGATTTCCTCATGCATAGAATGTTCTAGAAGGATCATCTAGAAGAATGAAAGAAATTTCAAATAAAAGATAAAAATGTCCTTTTCCAACAATTACTGTCAGAGACTGTAAGCAAACTTACACTTAAAGAATAAACTATCAAAACACAAGACCACTAAATATTTTCAAAAAGTAGTCAAGCATAAATTCTGATTGGACAAAAAGAGTTTCTCAGGATAAAAAAAAAAAAACAACATATTGGAAGATGAATAGAGTCTTCAAAAAATCGATTTAAAAGGAGAAAAAAAATTGTGAACACATTAATACTTTTATTAAGTGAGATAACTTAAAGCTGAGATATGAACCAAAGACCAGAACCTGTTTGACAAACACAGAAATGTTGCAACTGCAGAAAACAAGGTATCAATTATTTGATGCTACAAATGCTCAGCATATTGGTGTTTCTTAGCAAAGATCTTCTAACTCTAGATACCAAGTTTTGGTTTATAGCCACAAGTCAAGAGCTTTCTAAGCTTTCTATAGAAGTTTACATAAAAAATAAGTTTACTATTTATCTTACAGGTAGACTGATTTAACTTTCATTTTAAATTTCCTAAAAAGGAAGATAGGAATCATGAAAGACAAAACATTAAGTTTCCTACAATAAAGAATCCTGTAGATTTATGATGTTTTAACACAATAGATGGAAAGTTTAAGTTGGAGGAAATTGAATTAAAGTTATTCTACAGACACAGAGATTGAAACGATCAGATTTAATCCTTTTTCTCAAACAAGATTTGTTTATTCCAAAAGGTGTTTGTTTGAAGAGTTCAGTTTCTGTCTGAAAAAGAAAAATGTTTGGGTGTGTGTTGTGTACTCATGGAAAACCTTCATCTGAGAATGAAGGTAAAAGAAAACAATCAATTCTTTGCATTCTTTCAGTTGAAGTAAGGTGTTGAGAATGTCAACTTTCATTCTTGAGTGTTTTAAAAAGGCATTTCCATCTGCACCTTTCTATAGCACAAAAAAGAGTTTCAGTGCATTTCTTGATGTCCGCAGTTAATGTTTAGATTTAACTGACAATGCTCACATTAAAACAATCTTGCATTCAATTACACATAGGAGGTGAATAATTAATTTACCACTCAGTTTTGTAAAATACCAAGTTCATTTCCAAAGTCTTTCTTGCCATTTGAAAGTCAATAAACCATAAACAGAAATGAACTCCATCCACAATATGTAAACGATTCACAGCTTGATCTTATAAGAGGCAGAAAAAAAATACAGCTTACTGAAATTATAGGAATTAAATCCTATATTTTTTCAGCCAATAAAATCCCACCAGGTTTGTTTGATAAACAATCATTATAAGGGTAAATACTGCCAAAATACTTGTGGATGTAGCTGCAGACCTATCACATGTTATTTTTGGACCATTTAGAAAATAACAATAACTCCTTTCACCACTCCTGCAAATTGGGGAGAAAAGATTTTCACAAGACAGTGTGAAATTATTTTCTAACCAATGAAAACCTTGTATTCAAAAAGTTCACACTACTATGTGAAATTAGATTTTGAATCCCTTTACAGATATAAAACAAGAAGCATATTTCTCAGGGCTCACAACAAATTTGAGAGGCCAGTTTGATCTCTATGTGCACACAAACACACACAATGGAAGAAACAACAGCAGCAGCTGCCGACTAAGGCCTTGTCCATGCATACAATAGAAGGGATTGACCACGAGCCACCTACTCAGACTGTCTATGAACTCACAAACACATTAGGATGACTGGCGTAAAGTAAGTCTGGCCATACATTGCACAACAAACACTCAAATTATAAAACAAACTTCACTGCAAGGAAAATTGAACATTTTATTGTTATTGTATATTTCTGAAAAAAAAATATATAAATTTTATTTCAACTTAGGTTCTGCTTCTATTTTTCCATTAAAAATAACCTTTTTTTTTTGTTTTTAAGATGTAGTGTTGTGAAATGTTTGGAATTCCACCACCCAGATAGCAACTAAAACCTGGGTGGCTGAATCACAACAAAACTAAGGAAATAAAAATTTATGAATTAGGTTGTTTGGAAAATAATGTCTAATTTTAAAATAAACCTTTTAATTGTGTTCTAATATATTACTCATTCCTAATGAGTCTCCTCTTTAATTTCATATCAATCTCTTTCAGAATTTAAATTAAAACATTATATACTCTTCATCTTAATATGAAAAAAGAAGTGATGCATTTACTTTTTATGTATGAATTCAAACTTGGTCATAATCCATTTTGAACTACTGCCAACATCAACAGATCATCAGATAAAGGATCCACTTGTGATCAGATGACATGGCATTGGTTTCTAAAATTTCACTTGATGGCCAAAGTGGTAGAGGATGTCCATCTGCAATTGACAATCAACATCTGGGAATACTAGTTGAACAAAATTATCAAAGTGTTAGAGAAATGTTCCACATAACATGAACTCAGTGAAAGTCAACATTTTGAAGTATGTTCAATGCTGCATCTGTGAAATTTGAATGATCATTTTATGGTCGAATAGTGATTTGTGAAGAAAACGTATCCTTTATGACAATCATAAATGATTGACACAATGGCTTGATCATGAAAAAGGACCCAAACACTTACCAAAACCGAAATCACACCAACAGAAGATTGTAGTGACTGTCTGCTGGTTCACCTTTGGTGTTATCCATTACAGACTTCTGGAATATAACCAGAGCATCACTGCCAAAGTTTACAGCCAGCAGCTGGATGAAATGCACATTCAGTTAAGCAAAATGTGATTGGTACTGGTTAATTGACAAGTTCCAATTCTGCATCATGACAATGCTTGACAACATGCTACCAGAATGAAGAATGACACTACAGAAGTTCACTGACTTGAGATATAAGACTTTACCACGTCCACTATATTCCCCTGATCTTTTGCCCACTTACTACCACTTTTTCAAGCATCTTGAAAAGCTTAAAAAAGCCAAAAAACATTCCATTGCAAAGATGCAGAAACTGCATTCAAAGATTTCTTGCTGTTCAAACCTTTAGAACTTTATGATAAAGTCATAAATAACCTTATAATTTGATGGCAGAAATGTATAGATGTACAGGGTTCCTATTTCAAATGATTTAAAACTGTTTAAATACATAAATTCAGGAATAAAATTTGATTCTAAAATTGAATGTTATTTTCCCAACAAGCTAATAAAATCTTAAGTTGCCTGAAATTCTGAAATGAAGTGTTTTCACAATTAATTTTTGGATTATTTAGAAGGAAATCTTTGCAAAAATTAATAATCTCAAATCCTTTGTTCGCTTGGGAAAATTAGAAAATCAACCTTGAGCATGTTTAATTAGCAGCTCACAAAAAGAAAATATGAGAGAGTGAGGGTGATGCTGTCTAAGTTTCCTCCACCAAAATATTCCTGTAAGAAATAATATAACCAAAGCCAACTCAAAATTCATTTTAATCAAGTGTCTATGTGATAATTCTGTATAAATACATTTAAATACACTCCACTGCAAAGAATCAACAAATCTTAAACTATTTATTCATTAAGAAAAACCTTTATTAAATGCATTACAATCACTTTCAAAAAATTTTAGCTAGCTGGAATAGAAATATTAAAATATTTTGGGATATTTTATGAGCCTTTTGTTTGACATTGCATATAAAATACTTAGGGTATTGGAGGAGCTTGTATTTTCAGTCTATTTCTCCTCTTTATGTAAATACTGAGGACTGCAATTTCTGAGTGCTCTTAAGTAGAATCTAATGATTATTCTAGATTTTATTTTGTTGTTATTATGAGAATACAAATTTATTAGATTTTTGGTATAGCATGATATCTCAGAAAGGTAAAATATTGTTTTCTTCCATTATGTATATTAATTCTATTATGTGTAAGACTTTGTTTAGTTTATCTACAAGATCAAGTAAATCATGGGGTTATATTAATAGAGCATCCTCAATACATCAGAAATATGTTGATTGTTTAAGTAAAATATATTGGAAAGTATCAGATTCAAGAAATTCAAGATTCCAATTCAAGAAAATACATGCCATCACTCCACTAAGAGGAGATCCCATTGGCAATCCAAATTTTTGTTCATAAAAATTATTATTAAATATGAAATAGCCTTGATTGATGATGAGACAGCAGACTTTTTTTATTTTAGTTATTGGTGGTCTGGGGTTAGTCAACTCAGACTTTAGGTGTAAAAATAAAATCAAAGTGTCATGCCCACAAATACAACAGAAAATAATAAACAACACAAGGAAATTATCTTCACAGAAAAAGAAGACCACCAAGCTAAATATGACAATAACATTCATACAGTAGATACATATATTTACATATTAGAATTCAATTGTCTTTGTTGTGGCCATTAAAGAGAACAATAGTTTGATTGTTCAAAATTTTTTGTTGCAAGTGAGTCTGCAAAGTTTGAAGTGTGTGTGTGTGTGTGTATGTGTGTGTGTATGAAGTACACGCTAATGAAACATGTATGCAACTGCTGACTGATTGCATGTGATAGCAGTAACTTTAAAAACACACTGAACAGATAGGATATGATACTTACTTTCATCATAGTGTTGTATGTAGAAAAATCATCGCCGACACACACAGTCTCATGGTAACATGTCTAAGTTGTCGACCAAGGCTGATCTGGTTCACTGTCTTTCACCAACCATCCTTCACTCACTGTGTCATTGCAGATCTGGTTGCTAACTGTTTAGTTTCAGATTTGGTCCTGACTAGCTGACGAGTTGCTTCTATGACTTATGAGAAGTCTGTGGCCGGCTAGCGAATCCTATCTGAGTTTTATGCAGAATGTACTAAGTAACCCAAACCCTGACCTATTTCCAGGTCATTTGGAGTTTGACCATGTGAATATTGTAGAGAGCAAATCACATGACTTGTCCTATCCAATTAATTTAATTTTGGAGACAAGTTTTGTACAGAATTGTTAAGTTTTTGTGTATCTGATTTTTGTAAGATTTATTTACAGGTGTCACTTATTTGTGCTTCACTTATTGGCCATAAAATATAGGAGTTTATAGCCTATAGTAGGGAGAGTTTTATCTTTGTGTTAAATGCTTTTTTTTTAAAAAACAAAAAAGACTTAAGCATTTTTTTCAAATGGTACATTGTGTAAACGGACTTTATATCTAGACTAGCCATGAGTTTCTCAGTCATATTTGTTTCCCATAGTTTTTCAATCTGGTTGTCTGAATTTTTTATGCGATTAGCTGAGTATTCCAAGGAGAGGAGTTCAAATTTTTGCTATGACTATCACAAGTTTGTGGGAAGTGCTGTCTATTCCTGAAATAATGAGCCGCATGTCTGTTTTGTGGGATTTAGGAGACCATAAAGTCTGGGTGTTCTAGGGTGATATTCTCTTAGTCTATACCATGATTTGGTTTTCATTTTTTATTAGTTTCTAATTGCCTTGTTAAATTGTGTTTCAGTAATTATTTTCTGTTCGTTTATTTTTTTCATGTGTGTTGGTATCATTGAGTAGTGAAAAAAAAAAATTTTAATTTAAAATTTCCAGTGCCTCATTTGTGTGCATCATTAGTGACATCAAAGTAAAAATTAATCTAACATCCTAAAGGGACAAAATGCATAACACAAACACTTTCCACTTTGTGATATATGTTTCTCCTAAAAACTTTCTTGATATATAAAAAATTTATATATTGTTACCCCAAAGAAATATATATATATGTACATGCACATTACATGTATATTATAAAAATAAGCTGAAAGAAAAAGTGCAATTCAATAAAAAACCAAAAAAAATGAACTCAAGAGAAATGTTAAAACTCATAACATCACAACAAAGTAATTGCAAGAATTAAGGAAAGAGAAGAGTTAATGGCATTAATTGCAGAGAGCGAGAGACAAAAAAATATGTGCTTCCTTTGGAAAAAGGAAAAAAAAAAAAAAATCATTGACTATTTTTTAGCTATTGAAAATATGCTAACAAGGAAAAAGTTGATTTGGCATTATTTATCCATTTGTGGATCAACTTTGAGTTGCTATCAGAAGCCTAAATGTAATTTGAATCGCAGTCTTACAGCAAAGATTTGATGATACAAACTGTATTGGTCCAAATTCAATCACAAGGCAATTTCAATGGCTGTAAAAACTTGTAACAATAAAGAGAAAATACTTGGAAAACAAGAAAAGCATTCCTACAGGGAAATAGTGAAAGAATCTTGGATTTTACAAAAATGTTGTTTTTTTTTTTCTCATTTCACTAAAGTTTTCTTGACTTGGATAAATAAGTGGCAGTGAAATTTCAAAAGTATAATATTTGAATTAATGTTCCAGTCCTTACCTTAACTGTCCAATACACCAGCAAGTTGGAAATGAGAGAGAACAATTCAAAACTTTAGATTCTGGGAACCTGGAAATTTATCAAACATGCAGGAAAAATAAATAGTGGTTTGAAAATTTGATCAACAAGATTCTCATTTTAAATCATTTATGTAAGGAAAAACAAAAAACAAATAAAAAAAATTTCTTGTTCTTTGTTTTCACCTAGAAAAGAAATATTTAGAATTTTCTTTCTTTCTATAACAGCAGAATTAATCTCTAAGGATTTAATTCTTATCAGAAAAGGATATACTTTGGAACTTTTGTGAGGATTGCTGTCTACAAAAGTAATCATATGAATGCATAGCTGAGTGGTTAGAATGTCAGCAGTCCAACCATGAGACTCCAGTTCGAACCTTACTATGGTAGATTTATCAGGGTAATATTTGCCTGGGGAGATGATTCCAGCAAGCAGCACCGTTGAAAAAATGCCTGAAAACAATACAATGGGTTGACCCAAGCCTTATGAGTGAAGTTTGCAAGATGAAACCATTTGGAAGAAATTGATAATTGTGCTGGCATGAAGTCACAAGTCATCATGACTGAGGGTTTAAACGGACTGGCCTTGTTTAACTTCTGACCATGCCAGATTGTACTCTCCCAAAAACTGTAAGGTCAACTCAGCATAGTTGCAGTATAAACTACAGTTTTGCTCTGTGGGTGTTAAAGAAATATGTGCTTGAGCAGACATCTGTGATAGGGATTAGCTAGCCACACCCAATAAATGGGCATGCTTGTAAACAAGCAAACAGACAATATTTATTATATTACCAAAGAAGTCACTTTCAGTTCATGCTCATCCCAATTTCAGAATATCAATGAGCAGTTATTTACTTCAACATCTGTCTATATTTCTTAGATGAACTATTTTAACTATTTACCTCATTCAGAGTGTTGTCCTTATATTTACTGCCATATTCGTGATGTTTCAGCTGTTGTACAATGTGGCCTTCCTCAGGTGATGTATGTTGGAATTTCGAATCAAAACCAATCAATTTAGTCCACAAGAGTAGATTATTCTAATTCTATGTGCCATGCTTCTGGAAATTACACTGTGGGATGAAATTGAAATAATAGAGATCAGTACTAGAAAATATGAAAACATAAGGAATCAACACTAGGCTACAAAAATCTCTTAAGCCAACATGAGACATGAATACAATATGGGAACCAGTAATACATTGTATGAGAGAAAAATAACAAAAAAATTGTAATATTGTAATATGAGCTCTGGTAAAAAAAATGTTTACATAGACATTAAATTTATAAGTCGCTAATATTTACTCACTGATGTCCCCAAGGACATGTGACCCAGTGGATAAAAGCTTGACTGAGCAATCCAAAAAGTAATTTGACCCAAAAGGAGAAGGAGCAAATTTTAGAGTCATTAATTAACCAAACTGAGATATTCAAAGGCATGGCATATGGAGTTCAAACAATCTACCCCATGGACTAAATAAAGGGTTCTGTCTGAAATTCCAATGTATATACCATGTTAAGAAGGCCGAAGCATACAACGGCCAAAATGTCATGAATATGACAATAAAGATGGGGGTAATAGTCCAAATGATGTAAATAGTGTAACTTATTAACTTTTTTCAGCATATAACACACAGGCTGACAGACAGAAAAATCATCATAAAGATTCTTATATTTACTGTTGCAGATGTAAGATGCCAGTATATATGATTTTCAATATTCCAGAGAAAATACAGAACCATGTTTTATTTAAGAAAATAGTCACATCTGATACAAAAATATGATAATTTATTAATGCCTTTTCTATTGTTTTGCTGTTGTTTAATGTAGATTATTATTAAAGGTGTTAAATATATAAACTATATAAAGAAATGAAGAGGACAGATCTGTGGTTTTGCATTTCTTGCATTTTTCAAATCTAAAAATTGTTTTTAACTTCCTATAAAAGAGAGAGCAGATAAGCTCCTTGAATCTTGGCATATGTCTTTTAATCAATATTGCTGATTATCCACAACAATATGCCAAAAAGGTCTTTTAAAAAAATTCTATGATGGATAATCTCAGTAAATCTATTCATAAATTTTTTTCACCATTTCATGAAAGGGCCTAAACAGTTCTCTCTTTGAGAGTTATAAATATTGACAACTTATACAGAAAAATAGGACATGTCAATGGAACAAATTCAATTTGAAAATTTCTGAAATTACTAAATTTTATCCATCATGAATATAGCATAAACTGTCTTTTCATAAAGAAAAAAAAGTTGTTTTAATTTTTTTTTGTGTTGTGTGTGGATGGGAGGCTAATTATTAAAAAAAAAGCAACATTTTAAAATGAAAAAACTGCTGAAGGCAAATTATTTATCATTATATATTTTCTATATAAAAATGAATTATAAAAAATACATACTTTCATTTGAAAATAAAAACTAATAAAAACTTTTCAAAGCTTTTTTAAGAAAATGTTTATAATAAATTGGAAAATGTCTGATCTTTTAAAAACTGATCAAAAATGTGATTAAGTCACATATACAATATTTGTTTCATGCTACATTATTTACATTATTCGGACTATTGTCCTCATCTTTGTTGCCATATTTATTATGTTTCAGCCATTATATGCTCCGGCCTTCTTCAGGTGGTTGGAAAATCAAACTGAACCCTTTCTTTTGCTCACTGGGGTAGACTGTTCTAGTTCCACGTGTCATGTTTAATGGATATCAGTTATCTTCTGTTAATTTCCCTCTGAAAGTTTTCCACTGCCTTAACCGGGTATTGAACTCTCACTCTTTGGGTCCTGTCACTGGATCTAATTAACGCCTTTATTCACTGTGCCATGTGTCCTTGGGGACATCTGTATATGAATTTCTGGGTATTATAAACCTAATGTCTTCAGCAACCGTTTTTTACCAGAGCTCATATTGCAATTTTTGCTGTTATTATGACTTTTCTCATTATTGGTTCCCATATTGTATTCATTTCTATGCTTGGTCAGCTCAGGAGATTTTTGTGGCCTAGCATATCTGCTGATTCCTTAAGTTTACAAATTTTCCAATGGTGTTCTTTGTCTATGATCTCAACCTGATCACATAGAGGATGGTGATCTCACTTCTCTCTCCATATGGGGTTAGCCACACCTGATTTTTCCACTCCCCCCACCCCATGTTACAGCCTTCTGGTGTTCTTGAAGCCTTAACTTAAGGGGGCAGTCTGTCTCCTCTTTATATTTCTTTCCGCAGCTGCATAGGATAACGTACACACAGTCTTTAGTCATGTTCTCCTCTATGGGGGGGGTCTTACTCGGGAGAGATATCTGCGAAGTGTCGTCAAACTTTTGAAGGTTGTCCTGATGTTACGGTGACAAAGATGAGGACAATAGACCAAATAATGTAAATAATGTACATAATACCTCATCTCAGAAATATAGACAGATATTGTTTCATGATATTTGTGATTATAATTCTGCATAATCATTTGTAATTTTTCTCTGAAAATGATGCATCAAGAGTAAAATATAACTTTAAAAAAAAAAAAAAAAAAAAAAAAAAATGGTTTGCTCTCTTTCAAATCATATAAATAGAAGAAAATTATTTATCTAAAATCAAAGTGGATATTTTCATTCTTGCATGATAAAATACAGAAACTTTTTTTTTTACAGCTTATCAACCCTTTGTGGGCTATTTAAAACCAAAGAATACACATACCTGGGATTGTAAGAATAATTCTTTACTTGTGAGCTAATATTTCATTAACAATTTTTTGATAAGAACAATGATTTTTCCAGATTCAAGTTCCACTATTTAACCCATAGTTAGGGAAGGAGATGAGTTAATACATTTCCCAAAGCATAACTGAATGTAACAAACCTAACTGGAATTCAGACTCAGCTCTCCAATTTCTCAATCAAAGCTGCTACCCATTTTATGCCCCCTGCACATCCACCAGAAGAAAACAAATATGAATGGGTGCTTGGTTCAAACACATTCAGTACTAAGCAGTAAATGATGAGTGCTTTAGAGTTTTTATCTCTAAGTTAAATTCAGATGATAGGCAATTGGTGGAAATTTGACAGTACAGAGGATGACTTAAAATATAATCAGTAACTAATCATTTCACACCAAGCAAGGTGGGAATGCCACTAGTGTGCAGGGGGTTACAGGGAGTGTAAGTGAATGTGAAGACTGGGAATTGAGGAAAAAACAAAAGATGAATGGGGTTCAAGAAGATATAATTCATGTAGTCGTGGCACTAGGGAAAACAACTCATCAGAGCAGTTGCCATGAAAATATTTGTAGACAGACTGAAGCCACATCACGTCATTGAGAAATTGACTGCAGTCAAGATACCTGGTCATCTTTTGATTTTGCCAAGAATCTCAAGATGTACAGCAGGAATGCTTTCACATTTCTCTTAAGTTAAACTCAGTCAATAGTGAAAGTGTTGAAGCTATATTTCATGTGAATTGAATTTTATAATCATAAAGAAAAAACAGGAATCTGTTAAGTTAGCATGGTAGGTCAAACTTAAGACTTTTTGTGAAAATCCTCTCTTTATTTGCAGTTTAATTCAATTTCAATTCCCTGATTTACATATTTTCAAACCCATGCCTCACTCAGTGAAAACAATTATTATATATATATATATATATATATATATATATATATATATATATGGTGGGGAGTAAGTGAATGGTAAAATAGAAAACTGAGAAGGAATCTCTTCAGTCAAAGAATGTATGTATAGAATAGGAGGTGGGGATGGGGTGGGAGGTCAGAAATACAACAAATGTCTGTTACAGTTTATTTCAAAATGTTCAAGAAATAGATAATCAGCCTTTAAATTCAGATTTTGGCATTCAATGCATCTCGATGTTTAACTTCAAATATCTCTGTAGTTGATTGTTGCAATAAGCGCAGTTCAACCAGGTCAAAATCTGTAGATCTCTCTCAACTCATCTGTGCAACTCACTTTTTATTCAGATTTTTGACCATGCATGCAAATTAATGATAATTTTAAAAGCACTAGAAAACCTGCACTTTATCTAAAATGCAAATGGTGGCTCTGACTGGGCAGGTGAGACACCATGGCCTCTTAGCCACAAGTAGGTTAGAATTCCTTGGTCCTTTTTCACCGCAATCTCTTTTTTTTTCTTTTTTTTTTTTAAATTGCTTTTGTTTTTGTTGTTAATGTTCTTAATTATTACACATGTTTGTACATTTTTTTTTATTAAGTTTAGATTAATTCCTTTCCAATGAAGTCTTTATTGAGTTGATATTGGAGAAATATAAATGTATTCTCAATTAAATTTTCTTCATGTACATAGTGAGAGTTACAAATTCTAGGTGCTCTTAAATAGGAAGCTGCATGGGATGGCATTCAAACAGTCCTTAGTCATATTCTCCTCTATGGGGGGGGGGGTCTTACTCAGAAGAAGCAGAATGCATAGAATTAGAACAATCTACCATAGTGGATGAAATAAAGGGTTCAGCTTAAAATTCCAATGACCTGAAGAAAGCCAGAGTTTACAATGGCCGAAATGTCATGAACATGACAATAAAGATGAGGACAAGTGTCCAAAATTGTAAATAATGCAAATTATTACAATACTTCATCTCAAAAATATAGCAAGAGTCTAACTAGTATTTTACTCCACCACCCCTTTCTATGTAAGATTGATACCACCAGTCAAACTTATAAGGAATATAACATGGTATTCAACAGGTATAAAAAAACAAAAAAACAAACCTAAAAGTCACTCAACCTGAGAAAAAGTGCATATCACCCAGTGACAAACCACTTTACAACCACCCACCAACAATAATCAAGCAGATCCCACAATCAATTAACTGCAGATTATCTCACAGTTCATTCAATAAAACAAAAAAGATTATGAAACAACCATAAAAGGACTTTCTATGAGATATTCAATAGAAACAGTAAAATCAGATACTGTTGCACAAAGAACATGACATAAAAATGCACAACAGAAAAATAACTAACAAAATAGCTATACAACTCAAACCCACTTTTAACAGCAGAGCAAGAATGAATGTTTCCTTGCAAAACTATATACCAAACCACGGAAAAATCAGCAGATAATGGAGAAAAAAAAAACAAAAAAAAAAAAAAACCACAAAAGATCCTTTACAAAGAGTAAATACATGAACAGCACAACACTTTCTAAACATATATGGAAAATAAGGAAAACAGTATCAGCCTACAACAATAAATCCAAAAACTATAAAATATCTGGAGAAAAAAAATAGCTATAAGCACCTTTCCAGATCAAAATAAATTATTAAATAAATGAAGATAACTTGTCTCAAAATAGAGACAATGTAATGCAAATATATTCACTATATACAATGTAGGCACTGTAATACACATTAAACCAAGCCAACAGTTTAAATGAAACAAATAAGATACCCCCCGCAAAAAAGAAAATAAATTAAATAGAAAGTCGGAGTAAAATAAAAAATTAATTTTTTATGCTATTTTAAATTCTACTTTGAGTTTCTCTGCTAGTTTTGCTGTACATTTTACTCTGAATTTCAATATAAATTTTACAGATTAGAATTTACCACCTGGTTTGTGCTGTCAGTGCATACACATCTTTGTGCAGCTTGATTTCAAAACTTCAGGTATCTCCCTCTTGAAAACATTGGATGCAATGCACTTTTAGGTTAAATAGTTCTAGCATCCCAGCTTAGGAGTTAATTAAACAAAAGGTATGAAACTTATTAATTATTAAATCACGAGTGTAACCCTGAACTTGTGCCATATACTCTGTGTGTGTGTGTGTATTAACTGGTGTTTGTTTAAAAGCAAGTCAAAATTTTATTTGGTACTATTTGACCATTATAGAGTCAACAATGTATTATGAAAATACAATTTTAATAAAATCAAACTAATAAAAAAAAAATTAAAACTGAAAGCATTCATGAAGAATGCTTTCAGTTTTGATTTTTTTTTTTTATAAATGTTACTGAATTTAATAAAGTCATTTCTTGCAAAAATCATTTTTTACCTACATTTTGATTAAATATTTCATGCCATCTACAATTGGTACTAAACAGTTCAAAAATGCTCTTGGTTTACATGACTAATTTCAGATTTCTTAGGATCTGCAAGTGTTACGGCCCAACCGTCAAAGTGGCCATTATCAACTGGCATTTTATAGTTCAGCGCATTCTGTGTCCATTAACAAAAGAAAAACCCAGTTATCGATTTTTCTTTTCCTGTTTATAGGCATACCATTTCATACAGCATTGTTCAATGGTCGACTTTGTAAAGGTTAATGGTTTCTTTCGACCTTACACCTTCAGTATGAGAGCAGACGGATGCTATATCTCAAATGCAGACGGTCAATAATTCATTTTTATGTGATTGGTGAAACTGCAGATCAATACTAACAGTGCAGTCAATCAATTTGCTGGAAAACAATCTTTCATATAATATGAATGCCATTATGGACAAAATAGTGGCCATAATATACAAAATGGCATTGATTATGGACAAAATGACTGTCTTACAATGACATTTAGGTGTTTGGCTGCAGTTTTGTGCCAATTATTCTTTATTCCATAGAAGAATGGCCAGGCATTCACCTGTTGAAGTTTGAGAGGTTTGTAGAAGTATTTACTGTTTAGCTTCATCCAAAGAAAGGTGCATTTAATAAAACATTAATAGTACTAAACAACCTGACAATGAATGGCTTGCAAGACCAAACACTAACAACTGCATTGTAACAGACAGTCTGTTTACATCTTTTATATTCCATTTACATGACAGATTACTATGATAAAACATTGTACACATTTCAAAGTTATAGGATTAAGGGTGATTTTTGTTTATTTTTCATTCTTGAGCATTTCATGCGTTAAAAGTCAGACATTTATTTTCAGTAAAATGCACAAAAATAATTGTTTTACTTTAATAAGTAAAAGAGGATTTTTCACTGCACTATTAGGTGAGTTGAGAGACTAACATATTTTATTGCTCTTTTTTTCTAACCTTTTCCAAGATTGTAAGGCAGACTAACATATAGAATATCATTAAATAGAAAGTATAAAAACTTTTTAATTTTGGTTGTTAATTGTATGAAACAAAATGTCTCTTCCAACCATCTTGACACTTTTGTCTCAGACAGAAAAAGAGTGTAAGTACCAATCTGTAAAGGTTTCTTGGAGTTGATCATAACTAACCTGCAAACATGTATCCCCACAGAGGATTGAAAACAATCAAGTGATGCTTACATTTTTCCATTTCATATTTTATCAACATTAGCACATACAAATCACTAATAAAAATGCTTTAACTGTCCCTTAAAACAAATGACCTCCCCATCTATGCTTACCTAGAATTCTAGAAATAGTCAGGCATGAAGCAGCTTTCCTTGTTTACACCAAGAAGAACCAACTGTAGAAATTGGATCACAATACAAGACCCTTAGATAAACTATTTACCTTGTTCAAACTTTTGTCTTTATCTTTGTTGCCATATTCACAACATTTTGGCCATTGTAACCTCCAACCTTCTTCAGGTAATTGGAATTTCAAACTGAACCCTCCATTTTTCATCCACCATGATGGATTGTCCTAGTCCCCTGTAGCATGCCTCTTCCAAATGGCTCAGTATCAGTTAACTCCCTTTAACTCATTTTTGTTTAACGCTTTTGTTCATCTCAGCTGTAGCCAGGTATTTAATTCACAAATCTTTGGGTCAAGTCACTAGATTCAAGCAATGCTTTTATCCACTGGGCCATGTGTTTCAAACATCTGAAGAAGGCTGGAGTGCACAACAGCTGAAACATCATGAATATGGTAACAAAGATGAAAACAACTGTCCAAACAATGTAAGTAGTGTAAATAATTACAATACCTCATCTCAGAAATATAGACAAAGACCTTAGAGAGACTTTATTTAGCAGCCCTTTAAGATCTATTTCACTTTAGGATATAGGTTATCACTTTGCACAACTTTCAAGGATTTCTTAAATTGATGGTCTTCTACTCATCTTTGCTCTGGCCATTACTACTACACCCTTAAAAAAGAAAAATCAAATAATTTTCTCCATATTGTTTATTAAAAACAAGCAAAACATCACTAGCTTGGAATTAAAATATAAACTTATTTCTGTAAATATATATAAATGGATAGAGGGAGAGAGAGATAGAAAATTATGTATTTCAGCGTATTTATAAGTATAGTTATTAAGTGGATATGGGCATGTGGCCAAGTGGTTAAAACATTTGCTTTCTGACTACGAGAATTAAGTTTGAATCTCACCATGGTTGATTTTTCAGAAAGGTGACTTCTTGATGTTGTCAGTCTGGAGGAGGCATTCTCAGCATGTGGCACCTTTAAAGTACCTAAAAACCATACCAAGGGGCGATCCAAGCCTTGTGAGTGAAATTGGGTAGATGGAACCCCTTGGGAGCCATCAGTGGTTGTGCTAGCACAAAGCCACAAGTAATTGTGACCAAGGTTTTAAGCATCCTGGTCTTGTTCAGATATGTCGATTATGCTTTTCTAGAAGCTGTAACTAAGATATGCTCAACATAGTTGCAGTCTAAACCACAGTTGAGCTCTGTGAGTGTTGGCCAAACACAAATATAGACAGGTATCCTTGGATACAAGTGGCTATCCATTAAGTGGATTCAATAAACATTCCTCATAAATATACAGCAGATAATGGAGATGTCCACATTTAAATATTAAATGCAGCTTATATCAACAAATACACCAATATTGGATTATAGCAAATTTTAAACTATTGAATAAACTATTTACATTGTTTGGACAGTTGTTCACATCGGCACTGTCACATTCACAACAGTTCATCTGTTGTACAACTCTGGCCTTCTTCAGGTGATATTTGTTTGAATTTCAAACTGAACTCAGAATAGACAATCCTTATGTTGACGTTTTTGAAGATTGGTTTGATGATGATGTTCTTCCGATGTTTATCTCCTGAAATGAGCTGACATATAACCTTAACATTCCTGGGTCACTGAGAGTCATTGTCATCGAAAGTCCTTCACCCACCACTTGTAAATATTGTGACAGAGATTGGCAAAGGTCAAGTTCTTTTCCTAAAGTTTGTTGTTGTCCTGCAATTATTAGATGAGAATTGCAATCACAATGCAAAAGTTGTCACCCTTATTTTGTTCCTTTCTATGTTGGTATAAAATATGCATACCATTGCTATTTTCAGAAATGCCAACATACAGATTGACTATTCTGGGTTAAAAATTTAAATAAATATCACGTGAAGAAGGCCAGAGCATATATAATGGTTGAAATGTGAATACAACAGCAAAGATGACAACAACTGTCTGAATAGTGTAAATAGTTACAATACCTCATCTCAGAAATATAGACAAACCCTGAAGGCGTCCGGAGCATACAATGGCTGAAACATTGTGAATATGGCAATAAAGATGAGGATAACAGTTCAAAATGTAAATAGTTACAATACCTCAGAAATATAAATAGATATACTAAAAATATTAAAGACAACTGTATGTCTTTAATGTCTACCTTCATATGCGTAATTTTGAGTATACAATAACATATAGAGACTACAAGGTGCTGGAGTCACTTCATGGGTACATTCAAGACAGTCAGAAACTTGCAGCTGATCTCTCCTCTGACCTAGATCTAACATAACAGCTCAATGTGGGGAATGAAAAACTGGCTTGTATCTTTTGAAAACCTTAAAAACCAAGATAGTGCCATTCTATAATCACTACTCAAATCCTGTTTTCTCTAATCATAAGTATAGTTGCACTCTCAATAAGGCTATATGCTTTAAATGTCTACTACATCTCAAGTTCACCCCAGACCACAAGTAGAACTTTTATATACAATCCATTACTTAAACACTGGAAAAAAAAAGTTGATTCAGTTGATCACTTCAGAAATTTCCTATCTGACACGCTTTATTTTTACAAGAGTCAAATTAAACCAAAAATGGAATATTCCTACTATATCTGGGTTGGAACTGCTCAGTCCTTACTTTCCAACCTTGATAGAGTTCAAAATCATTTATGTAGACTTGTGGAAGAAAATTTATTCATCAACTCTTTCCCCAAAATTCAACATGGCAAGCCTATCACTATTCTTATGGCAAATATTCAGATAAGAGCTCCATTCTTTAGTCCCACCAGTTTAGATCTTGACAGATTATGCTCCTTCGAAGGAGTCAAATCACCCTCATTTTCTGTGTGCTGCAAAAATAAGAATGTTTCAATTAGCTTTTTCCCAATAACTACAACTATATGGAAACAGGTTTCCATGTGGCTGTTTCTCTGCATGCTAGACCCTTAACCTCTAAGTCAAGAATCAATCATTATCTCCTTAACCTTATAAACCTCAATTTCTACCACATTCTCTTTTATTCATATCACACACCACTTTCATGATTACCATTTTAACATTAACCCCCTAATTTGAATGGCTCTCAAATCTTGCATGGTGAAAGAGAATATCAGGCACATGTTTTGTACAATATGCTGAAGACAAAATAAAAATAAGTCGGTGGCAGCAGTTGACTTAAATGCATCTCTGATATGTTGATATTGTTTGTCCTTTCTAACAGTCAACCAATGAAAAACAAATTGTTCCGTCGATAAAAGCAGTTGGTATTCTTGAACTAGAGAGCAGTTTTTGGGGGGTTTTTTTTCAGATCATCCATTGGCTTGTCAGTGACTGTGTGTGTGTTGCTCTGTGCATTGGATTTCTGACCGTTTACATGTATTGGGTTTTTGACATTGGATCATGCAATTTGTGATTTCCCTGGATCTTCAAGTTTGAACTTGTAATTTGTTCCTTTCCTTTTGAAATTGAGCTGCCATATCAATTTCTGAACATTTTGTTCTAGGTGAAGTTTAGTATATTGGGGGAAAAAAAATTCTCTATAATTGTGGTGCATTTGTTATGCATGCAGGCCCAAAGAGTTTTGAAAGTCTCATATACAGAAGCTGATAGAAACATGACAAGCATAAAAACATTTTAATTGTCTGCAACAACATCAGGATATAAGAAAGGCTCCATTTTACTCATTTATAAACTCCAAAGTACAACCACATTACATACCGACTACCTGTTTGAACAGTATCCTACCAACAAATTGGAGCCTTAGTTTTACACAATTTCCAATTTGAAAAAGTTGGAAATATTACTGCATCACCTGTGAGAGTCTGCAATTTTCACATATTTCTATTGCTAGAGAAAAAAAAAATCTTGAGCAATTGCTACGACAGATTAAGCATCCTGACTTTCAGCCCACTACAACAATTATATGACCTGTGTTAAATCTTGTCTGAGTTCCATTGCTGCCACAGACACACCGCCATTTCTTTACCTATTATATTGCACATACATAAATTGGCTAAATCCATTTCTATAATTGATAGAGAGTAAAACCATCCATTGCACTGCTGTCTAATTTTCTGGTATATCATTTACATTACTCTATTAGTGTTAAAATTCAGAACAGAGTTCAAATTCCAGTTGATGTTTTCTTCACTTTTGCATAAATACTCCTGGGAAAGGCATGAATCTATTTCTCTCCAAACTATGAGTTAAATAGCAAAGCAGACTGGACTTTCAAGCTTTTGTTAGCAACCAATCTAAAGGAAAATTTTATGAATTCCAACCTGAAGGGACCAGTTTCAGGAGTCATGGCACACCCTACATAATTTTTCTATTATCAATTCTTCTGAAAATATAGGTGGTACTACACAAGTGCTCACCACTATAATCAAATAATCAAGTGTATGTGCAGGTAGTCTGGTGGTTCACTTCTAAAATTGAACTGTTAGGCCCTTATCAAATATGGTGGAAGAGTCCACCACTCTTTTTTTCTCTCCCTCATATATATATATATATATATATATATATATATATGTGTGTGTGTGTGTGTGTGTGTTTTATATTGTAATGTCTTCTTTTTAAGGAGAAATTGGATGATGAGATTTCCACATTCTCATTTCAAGTACCACTTCAGCACCAATTTCGCCTATTCAGACAAAAGATTACTATTCATTTCTATAACCAATTTTCATAAAAAAGAAAGAAAGAAAAAGAAAAGAGAAGAGAAAGGCACTACAGAGTTATGGACTGATTAAATTCAGCATCTGGAAAGAAATGCTGATTTTTTTTTTTTTATCCACTTGGTTATCAAAGATATTTTAGAAAATAGCCACACAGGTTCTGCTGGAAAGGTACAAATGTCACCCTTAGATTCCTTAAGTCTTCATGAAAAGGATCTTGTTAATACAAATAAAACTAATTAAAGAATAAATGTGTCTGCTAAAAATGACAGCTGCCTTGTCAAATATTCAAAACAATTTTCATAAGAAAATTCCCAAATAACACTTTCAAAGTTTTCCCCATAAATATGCTTAGAATAATTAAGAATAAAGCGTTAAGAGTCAAATCGGTTTCTTCTTTGAATGTTCCTGGATAATCTTCAGATCATTTTCTCAATCAATTATTAATTTCAAGAGTGTCAGATGAGAAGAGGAATTTGGTCTTTTTTATTTTAGGAAATGAGTTTTAAATTAATTAAAACTAACTTCAAGAAGCAATTTTCAAAGTCTTCAGATTGAACACCTTGAAATGGCTGTGTCAGAAGAAATTAAAAGTTGATTCACTTTTATTTCAATTAAAAAGCATTTGTCATTATTGCCTTTGTTTCCTCGACTTGTAAAGGTGTTCATAGGCCAAAGTGAAGGCCAGATGCAATGGTCAGTCAGTAAGCCGAATTCAAATTGGATGCATCCATATCCCATCTTATTTTAGAATCATAATGGAATATTAATTTAGCCACAGTTAACTGAAAGTTTTAAAAAGCAAGATAACATCCATAGTGTTGGCAGATTCCAAGTAAATTGAACCCACTATACTTAGTTTCACTTCAACTTAAAATTTGGTATCAGAATTTGGAATCTATTAAATAGTCAACAACTTAAATTTAATAAATTTTATAACCAATAATTTTAGAAATATTCTGAAAGACTGTTTGAAAATATGGAAAAATAATTGATATTAATCATAAAATTGATAATTCTGTTCATTAGATGTAAATCTTATTTGCCATGTTCTTTCAGGACATTGGTAATCATAGCCCTCCACAACTTCCTATCCTTTTGCTCTTTTACTATCCTTCTTTGTCCTTGTTCTGTCCTTTATTCACACAAGTTCATTACTTGCTGTTTCCACCCTGGCCATCAGTATGTCCTATGAGTGTTACATTCTCTATGCCCTCTTTCCATATTGAGTGTCACAGTCATTTCAGCTGTCATTTTCTGATTGTTAGTATAAGTTGCTTTGTAATGCCTATTTTCCTCAAAATTTTCTTATTACTGAACAATAATGAATCCAATTTGGTATACATAAAAGAATGCAGACTATTTAAGTTTGATCAATTTGTTCAGTTGAGTTTAGAAAACATCAAAGCCTCAAACATCAATGGCAGGAAATGGAATTTATTCATGTTAGGAAAGATCCCTTCTCTTAATGAAAGCAAATATTTTAAAAAATTCAATAGAACTTCATTATTAATATTCATTCCATTTTTTTTTTTTTTTTTTTTTGCTACAAAATCAGGGGAGATAATAAAAAACATACACGGAAGAATTTTTGATTGAGGATAAAAGTTTATTAGAGAAAAGAAAGAATAAATGGCAAATTTATTCTTCTGAAATAAACTATTGTGATAATTATGTGAATTATGAACACCATTATCTTCATCTTTGTTGTTCTAATCAATATATTTGGGCTGGTGAGTTCTTCAGCTTTTCAAGTTGTTGTTTCAAGTTCTGAGGTTAATCATTGGCATTATTCCTTGAATTATTCAAACTAATATCCTCATCACCCTAAAATCTTCTGCATAAAAATTATCACCCACTGTTTCATTTTTGCAACTTATTAGAAATTTCCAGTGGAAACCCAATTTCTGTTGGTCAGTTCTACAAATTGTGCAAAGTAGACTGGTAAAAATTAGAAAGATAAACTGTAAACAATATTGGGATTTGTGCAGAAATGACTGCCTGAAATTAACATTCAAGTTATTTTGAAGACTGTGCCATCAAAATATAATGATTAAAACAATGAAGCTGAAAATAATTAATGGAATATTATTTGATGTTTTTGATTTCTTTTTCCAAATTGAAAGATAAGAATAAACTTAATCATTTGCATCGACCTACCTTTCGTCACTTTCCTAAAATATATTTACTGCCAAGTTACTTTACTGCTCACAAATCCATTCTATTGAGATGGAAAATACAAATACAATAAATAAAATCCATGACAAAGCACTTGATAAGTTTTGAACATACCAGTATTTAGCCACAAACAACTTTATTTTCAAAGGCAAAACTGTACTAGATATAAGAATTAAAGTAATATGCAAAGAAATGCAAATAAAAAGACATTTTGTCTTTCACCAAAAGTTGTTAAAAAGGATTAAGTAAATATGAATATTCTTTCTTAAACTGCAACAATGTCGAATTTGACAATTTATTAATTTTTTTTATTTCTTTTATTTTATTCTTTCTTTTCCCACTTTATAGGAGGGGGAGGGCTTGTTATTTTGTAGACATTAAATTGTTTTGGGTTTTTGTAATACTTGCAATACCATTTTTTTCCCAGAGCTTATCTAAGTCTTTCACAAATTTACAATACTCAGTTGACACAACTTATGTATGTATGCCCTGACAGCAGAGAGATGGGTGTGTGTATGTATCTGTAATAATGGCTGGCCGCTCATATTCAAGTATGTCTGGCTGCTAGGACAATTAGCCAAACCCTGTTGCAGAATGATTATCAGATTCTGGCCAATGGTGTTTATGTTCTCTTTTTAGTAATACTCTCGAGAAAGGCATGAATCTACTTCTCCCTATTCTTTTTTTCATCACCAGATATTTTGATATATTGTTATCACTGGCATGCAACAATAACTGTAAAGTAAGTGGGTGAGCACGTCAGCAAATAACTTTCCATAATAACTTTAGTTCTTCAAATAGTAGCAGAAAAAAGCTACTACACACATTAACCTTGACAAAACCCAAATTACCTGCATACCTTAACACAAGTCTAAATAAAGATGTTTCTAACTTAATTTCTCAATATCCCAAAAGTCAAAAAAATTTTTCAGGTCGTTATTTCAGGTGCTTCCATCAGTAAAAGCAGCTTCTTTATGCCGTTGATGTCATAGTCATAGTTGTCAGCTCAAAATTACATTCTGTTATTTCCAATTCATTGAAAACTTAACATTTCTTCTTTCTCTCTCACAAATTAGCAACAGAGAGGAAATCATTTTGAAATAATTGAAAAGTCCAAAATTCTGTGATAAATTCTGTTGGAAGAAATCTTTGAAAAGAATTTTCAAACGGAATTGGTTTGTTAATTCCAACTTAAATTGATCTCAAGCAAACATAATTCTTGCTGTTACTTTATTCTGCAAAATTCTTTACAATATTCAACTTCATTAATTAAATGATAGAATCAATGTGTGTGCAGACATATATGCATTATATTTTCAAATATAAAGTTTTTTGTAATATACGCTTTATTA
The DNA here is from genome assembly GCA_963932145.1 of Acanthosepion lycidas. Taxonomy (NCBI): domain Eukaryota; kingdom Metazoa; phylum Mollusca; class Cephalopoda; order Sepiida; family Sepiidae; genus Acanthosepion; species Acanthosepion lycidas. Next base: position 88,149,004 of record OZ010604.1, on the reverse strand, counting down.
ATTTCATAAGTTCCAATCTCTCACACAGATACACAAGTTCACAAATATTGATAATTCTCTTCGATAATCAGCTTTATTTTGCAGAGAATCCCCACTCTGCCTCACCTCAGACCTATTTTTCATAAAGCATTTTATAAATGCTGAATGAAGGAAAAAAAAAAAAAAAAAGAGTCAATATATTAATATTAACAATGTACAAATATGTGTGTGTGTTGGTTCCTTGAAGGTTCAGTATTAAGTTAAAACCAAATTGATGTCATTTTTGGATGATTTTTTTTTCTTCATCATTTCACCCGAAGCAAGGCAATAAAGCCACTAAGATGTGTGGAGTTACTGAGTGTAGGAGAATATAAAAAAAAAAAAAAAACACTATTAAAGAGTGAGAACAATAAAAGAACAAGAATTAAGACAGAAGATAATGATTGACATTGCATTTAAATTTTTGAATATCACTGTTAACTGGGAAGCAAGAAGCCAGAAGAGAGTTCCACAAGCACAAGAGAAGAAATTGTTAGCATAGAACTTATGGTTACATATTGCCAGTTCAACTGTAAAATGATGAGACATTGCTGCCAATCTAGTACTGCGCTTAAATTCGTAAAGTTTAGGTACCATAGTGAAGAGCTCTCATGAACAATTACCAGTTCAAAAATTAATTCAGAAATACCATAACCTTTCAACTTGTGGAGAAGACCAGTATCCTAAACCCTGTCAAATGCCTTCAACATTTCCAAAGCAACAGCTCAATGTTCACCATTCTTATCTAAAGATTGATAGACTCTTTCAGCAATCATCTTTAATACATCAGCAGTTCACCTAGAGAAGCAAAAGCCATATTGCTTATATGAAAGACCCTGCAAGATGAGATGCTTAACAAATTCAGAATTGATTAGAGCCACAAGTACTTTGCCAAAAATAAGTAGAAGGCTAATAGGTCAAACAGTTCACCTGAGTTCAAGACTGCAACTATAGAAAAGGATTTCCAACAAGCAGGAAAGGAAAAAGCATTTATTGTAGAGTTTAGTGAGAACAGGAGACATTTTGGTAGCACATTTCTTAAGGACTATTGCATGGATACCATCAAGTCCACATGCTTTGTGAAGATCCAGTTTAGAGATGATAGCAGAAACCAAGGAAGGAATTATACACACATCACTCAATAGACACCTCAATTTGAATGAAGAGAAGAATAGAAAACCTATCCTCATTTAACACACTTGAGCTGCCAGTAGTCACAAGAATCAAATTTGTTAGAAACTATACTGTGCCTCATTCTATCACGATTAATTAAAAATACATACAAATGAAGTAGAAATAGCACAAAACTGTCAATCAACAACTGTTTACATGATGGAAAACAAACTAATTCTACAGAAATTTCATTAACTGATTTGTCACAAAAATTTTTCAAAAAGACAATGGTTTGACTTTACTTAGGACAAACGTGTATACATGCATGCACACATGTAAAAATACATCAAAGAGAGGAAATATTCACCCAACTGAAGACGCTATCATTTTTATTAAAGTATATAGCTTTAAAATGGAAATTAGTGTTGACAGGAAAATGAATTAAACATTTTTAATTTTTACATAATAACAACTTGCAATTAGGTTTTCATGTGTTAATAAGACAAAAAAAAAATTAAAAAAAGCCTGAAGAAAGTTGTAAGAAAGAAACATGACTGCAATATGCAATGTAGGAATTATTGTGTGGGGGGGTGTATGTATATATATTAGATTGGTGCAAAAATAATGACGTAATAATGTCGTTTTTTGACGTTAAAAAATACGTCAAAAAACAACATTATGTCATTATTTTTGCACCAACCTAATATCTCATATATAAAGTACAGTGTGTGTGTGTGTTTTCAAGCAACTCCTCCACTCCCACTGGTCCAATTTCAATGATTCGTAGCTCATTCAAAAGCCAGGAGGGAATGATTTTCATTATGCAAGGTTAAAAATATGTATTATTATATTAGCCATTATCATTGCTTTCATGGTTCAAGGTGAGTAAATTATTTTATTTTGTATCCAAAATTGTATCTTAAAATTTTAAGCTAACTTAAAAGCCGCCCTATTGGGCAGCATTTAAGCTAGCTCCTGTGGATGATTCTTGGTTTGGCCATCAACACAATAGCTAGGGAGGAGTAGATGTGATCGGCATTAATAAACTACAGAACTCAAAATTGATTGCTGCATTTAAGTATTGAATTAATGTTTAAGCTTACCTTTTAAAAGTTCAATAATAATTCTTCTGCCACTTAATTTAAAGATGAGTTGATATATGTAGATCCTTATTTTCCATACAAACAATTATTTTTATTTCATTGGTGACAGAACAGAGGATAATTTATAAGATAATATTAATATAGTGTAAAGATGGAAAAATAGAATTAATTATACATTCAACATTTAAAGAGTTAGAGAAACATAATAGTAAAACCTATATTATGGAATCTATATGAATAAATGCAAAATTGGAGCTCAATTCTCTCACAAATTCTGAGATTAAAAAGCCCCAGCTCTACATTATAGTAATTTACACAAGGTATTTATTCTCTCTCCCCACTGAGACAAGATGTGACAAAAGGTCTTTTTTTAAGGTGGGGACAGAGTGCAAACACCTAGGCAAGGAATAAAAATTGCCCACAGCTCCCACAACCGTCAGTTGCACTGGCTTCGGTGTGAGCACCGATCTCTCTCTCTCTCTCTGGTACCATGAGAGGGCGTGGCCTTGGGCAGCTGTTCCCCAGGGCTGGGCACCTCTCAGTATAATTATCATCAGTTGCAACTCTGTCCTTTGACAGTGTAGCTCCTGAGCGCACTCTGCCCAAAGACGGAGACGCAACTGAGAGATGATAAGGAGTAATTTACACACAGTTTTTACTCTGTTCTGGGGTTCATATTCCCTTATGTTAAGAATCCATAACTATATGATAAGTAGGATAGATAATGGTTGATCATGATATATATATATATATATATATATATATATATATATATATATTACGGACAGACTTATTATGAAAGCTGTTCTGAGTGAGTTCAATGTTTTTTTACAACAAATCCATTTTCATCTATTTTTAATTTGAAAAGCCAGGATGTTCAGCACAACCAGTTGGCAATTGTGATGATCAAATCACTGACAATCTTACTCAACTTGTTGAGTTAACAATACAGGATGGCTGTAAAGAAAATTAGTTCAGAAATATAATCTTTATTTTTAGTCAGGCATTTTTATTCATTAGTTTGATTTTTATACTAAAATCTTTAAACTTAGGTTTAACAATTTAAGGAAAATGTAGCATACTGATATTTTCTAAATTTGACAAAATTCTTTTTGATGCCAGAGAATTTTGCAGACAAGAGTGAGAAATTTATTGCTAAATATATTTTATGATTTTGGAAACTTTCTTGATTGCACATTCAAAAGGTGATATAATTTACTTTATGCTTTCATTATATGTGTTCATATTGCTATGCTAATGATGGAAGTGTTGATAATCATGTTTGCTGAGAAGTCCAAAATATTTCATACATTTCCCTTTGTTTTCCCACATCAGTATTTAACAAAATTCACAAAGATCTGCTTCTGTTTGGATTCAAATATTATTAACATTAGAGACATTGACATTAGTGGACTTTTATTTTAAAAGACAAAACTTATTACTTATAACAATCTGAGAAAATTTTGAAGCGCTTCTTCATTTACTTTCTCAAGACTTGCTTTCTTCAATGCTCTTTTGAATGTTCCCACAAACTGTTCCACTTGTCTATTTGACCTTGGGAGATATGGCAGGGTCATAATATGCTCAATGGACAATATTTTACAAAAGTCTTTGAATTCTTTACCCATGAATTGTGTTCCATTATCAGAGACTATGGTATCTGGTATGCCACATCTCACATACAGCTCATGCAAGAAATTCACTATCACTGAAGATGTTGGATTCTTGCACTTATAAATTTCCAGTCATTCAGTGAAACTATCAACTACCCCAAGATAATGCTGATTCATTCATAGGAGCCACAAAATCTAAATACAGTCTTGACCATGGCATATCTGTCTTTGGCCAAGGTTCTATCTTTGTGATAGGTATTTTTGTTGACACAGCACAACCTCTGCAAGCTTTCACTATTTTTTCAATATCTTGGTTTATTTTAGTCTAATATACAAAACTTTTCATCAGAGATTTCACTTTTGGAATACCAAGAGGCCCGCTATGAAAATCCTTCAATATTCACTTCTGTAACACACTAGGTATTACAAATCTTTGCCTAAACATTGATACACTGTTGCATAGTGAGTAAGCATTTAAGTTTGGATTTTGTTCTTTGTTACTTTCTTTCAATTGCTTTTTTTATTTTTGCACTAAAGACATCATTTTCTGCTTTTTCTTTTATTTCTTTCAGGGTAGCTGGTAGCTCTTGTACTATGTTGCACAAAATGTTTTTTTTTATTTCTATTTAGCTTTTTAATACTGCAATGATCATGTCCTCAAATGGTTCCACCTTTTTAGATATTAATCTTGATAATCCATACACATGTCCTAATTTTTTTTTTTAGACAGTTGGTACCCATTGTAAAATCATAGTTTAATAAAATGGTACACTAGCATTGTAGTCTATTTGCTGTATGCATAGGTAGTCTTTTCTTTGAACCATATATTAATAGAGGGCTGTGATCTGTTTGCAACCTAAAATTTCTTCGATGAATAAATTTATGAAATTTCTTCACAGCAAATATAATTGCTAGAGGCTCTTTCTCTATCTGGCTGTAATTTTTCTCTGCTGGTAGAAGTGAGCATGAAGCATGAGTGAAGACTTTCATTTTACTGCCATCATATTTGTGTAAAATCACTGTTCCAATTTCTGCTTTTGGATCATAGTGTTCTAATGATAAATTTGATGTAAGTCTCTTTTTTTTTTTTATTTCATCAAATGCCTTTTGACAATTATCATTCCAGTTCCACTTTACTTGTTTTTTTGGTTTTTTTATGTAGATTGTTCAGTGGAGCTCTAATTATGCATATTATGTACATATATTTGATAGTAATTACCGGTCCTAGAAAAGCTTGAAACAGTCACATTTGTTGGTGGAGGTGTATTTTTAATTGCACTTGCCCTCGATGGATCAGGGTGATGATCATTTTTATCAATAATTTGACAAAGCTATTTGATTTTCAGCAAAAACAATTTGCATTTTTCTTCACTGACCTTCAATCAGTACCCTTAGTTTTTGCAAAATTGTTTTCACATGTTCAACATGTTGTTCTCTAGATTCATTTTTGATTAAAATTTATCCAGATATGGCTCTGCAAAATCACAATCCGCAAGCTTGTTGAGAAATAGCTGGTGCCACCTTTATATCAAATTGGAAGTTGGTTAAACCTATATAATCTTCTGTGCATATTTATGGTCATTAATTCTGAACATTCATTTTCAATCTGAATTTGTAAATACACTTCAGAGAAATCCAGCTTTGAAAATATTCTTCTGCCGTTTAACTAGGAAAAAATTTTCTGTGGACTTGGTAATGGGTTGATATGTGTTTCTAAACAACTGTTTAATCCTATTAAGAAAACCACACAAACATTAATTTCATTTTTTCTTTTTACATACATTGTTGGTGCAGCTTATTTTTGAATGGTTAATGTTTTCTATTACACCAATTCTTTCAAGTCTGTGCAACTCTTCATTGACTTGTTCCAATGGAGTGAATGGTATACACCATTTTGACTTAAACGCTGGCATTGAACCATTTTTTACTTGAAAATCAGCCTTGAATTTTGAACACTGACCCAGTTCATTTGACAGAACATCTGGAAAACATTTAATTCTTATTTAAAATTTTTGGTCTGATTTTTTAAATTGGTCCCCTTGTCCACTTAAGTTTTTATAATAAACATTTATTGGCAAATCCCAAAGCTTGCATTAGTTCCATCCAGTCAGTAGCAAATAAATTCATAGCATTTTTTAATACACAAGCTTTAGTTTTTACATTCTTATTGCAGAATGCAACATTAGAAGTCATTTCTCAAAAATAATTCTTTTTAATAAAGGACTTCCAATTTCCTTCCATGTGGTATCACTGATGGTAGCATTTTCACAGCTACATTATTTTCACGTTCACAAATTTCCTTGTTTTCTGTGACCATTTTTTTTTTTTTTTTCATCACAATGATGTTTGCAAATTTCTTCCTGCGATAATTTTTTCTTGGATTGGTTTTGCAGCCTGACTTTATATGTCCTCATTTACATTTTTACATTCTGCATTTTTAAATGGACAGAGTTTTCCAAGATGAAATTTACCACATCTGAAACAAAGATTTGTTCTTTTAGCACATTTGTGTTTTGCTTGTACCAATTCATATTCTTTTTTCTAAATTTCTTCAGCATTGTGTTTTGGGCTTAGGATTGTCTGGTAATTGTCCACTATTTCTTGCAGTGTAATATTCCTTTTTTGTTCAATTTTCATTAAAATTTTCACTCGTATTTCAGAAATTTTTTAGCTGTTAAACCTTTTCATGAAAATATACCATCTGAACATATCTGGAGACATTTCCTTTATTCTAAACTTTTCATATACTTTGTTGACAATACCTGCATACATGACAAAATCTTTGTCTTATTTTTTTGGTTAGATTCATGCACCTTCAAAGAGCACTGAACAGAGAGCTCTTGTCACTAAAGATTTTTGTCAGAATGTATAGTGTGTCTTCAAACCTAATTTCACCTGTTTTTTATTTTCGCTAATATGACTTGCAGTATTTCTCATACTTTATTGGAGCTATTTCCCTCAACAACAATCTCATTCTCTCATCTTCCCAGCTGCTGCAGTCTTGCCTGAATATTTGTTCATATCCACAGAAAAAGTCAGTCCCTCTTCAGGGTTGTATACAAATTTTGATATGGTGTTTCGGACAGCGTCTAGTGTAAGAATTATATCCAACAAGTCCTGTTACTGTTTTTGTAGTTCTAGCAACCAATTTTGTTGTTGCCGTTTCTACTGCTCTTATTCAGTTTCAACCATAACAGCCAAAATATGCTCCATATTTGCAAGAAATTTTTTTCCTACACTCAAGAGAATTTTTTTTTCTTCTACACAAGAAAAACTTTTTAAACCAATGTGGTTAAAATTCTTGTCACTTTGTTCCCAAAGCAAGAAGTATATTTTTTTTCTGTACTTGTTCACTCAATATGGGTTTCCATAAATCCTTGTAATGCCAGTTACAACTTGTAGGATTTCCTGAATCCTCGTTACTGTTACAAGTTCAGATTCCTCATCACAATCATTATAAATCACTTGAGTTTTGACTCCGACATGCCACTGTTATAAGGTACTTCATAGCACTTATAAGTAATGCTTTGGTTACTTGACATGACACTTGTATTACTTAGTCTGAAGACTGATTCAAAACATCTTCCTCTTACCTCTAACTTGGAGCTCTTTATAGTTTTGAACTAGTTCATATAGTGACTGGAGGTGTACTGTTTACCCCACAGTAGTAACAGAGTCAGTGTCACAATTGGTGTCCACTTTCATTTTGCACTTCAGATCCTTTTTGCTGATGGTTGAATTCCACAGGAAAGTCAGGTTGATCAATATGGATCACCACACATGTTGGTGTTTCTTTGTTGCAGAACCATACAGCTCCAGACTGCATGATATAGATGCAACCTACTGCAGTTATTGTATCTATTCTGGTAAGTAAATCAATGCCTAGAGGTTTGTCACACACCATGAGGACTTCAACCATGGCTGAATTGCTACCTGACACCACATCATGCTTGCATTCTGGCAATGATTGTCTATATATCTACATGCTTTCCAGTCTATGACGAACATCACACTGCACTAATGATCAACTGAAAGCAGTAAGAGTCAATGAGAGCTAAACACCATTCCCCATTGACCAATATTTTATATATATGGGGAATGTGACTAGTGTTGATGTCTGTGACCCTGATCTGTTTTCTAATTTCCATGATATATGGCCCAGTTTACCACAGTGATAGCATAGTATGGCTGCCTCCTTGCCAGCTGCTATTTTGCCCAGCTCATTGACATCTGTAGTAGAATATATCACTCTGCGGATCATTGGTAAAAGTCAAGCCTGTACCCATTTGCTCAGGCTTTGCAACTGCCACAATCAATTCTGCCACCAGTGTATCAATCCTTTAGTATAGCTCTAGCCTGGTCTAATAGCTGGTTGACATCTAGTAAATCCATTTGTGACAAAGCGCAAAGCTCAGGCAACTCTGCTACAAATGCAAGTCCATGATCAGACACCCCACTGTACAAGGTTGACAGCCTGTGGAGATCTGCCAAGTAGACATCTACAGATCCATTTGAATTCAAGCACCTAGCTATGAACTGGTCATATGCTATGAATGGATGTGTGACAAAAGCAATGTACAGGGCATCTCTGATACAGCCTACATCTTTTCTTTCTTGTTGTGTCTCCTCTCAATTAGAATAGCAGAACACTAGCAATGTTCTTCATGCTGCACAGATCACAAACCAGTTCAGCCTTTTCAAACCATTCAATAATAATCAGACCCTGGTCTCAACCATCAAATTTTGGGATTAGCTTCAGGTCAAACTTGCTGTCAGCAATGAGTGCCAAAATAGCTTATTGTAATGTACAGCAAGAGTTTTGTTGAGGGTGAGGGAAATAGGCAAAGAGAGGAAAGAGATGAGAAGTAACAAAAATAACTGCCTTGGAAACCACAGCAACTTGAAGCACAAAAATGATCATGGAACCATCTTTACATGACACTGTATCTTGTCAACTGCTGGTTTTCCCTGGCTTTTATTTACTTGAGGCATCTTACAAAGACCCGGCTCTTGACCAGTAGCAAAGAGGCCCATATCTAGACATACCAAACTGTCCCACTTCTAATGAAAAACCCAGATGTAACTGGTGTTAGCAAACATGTCCACATGTGATCCAAAACCTCTTTTGCACCTGTACTAATGCATATTTACCACAAGAACCTCTGTAAACAAGAAAATTCTAAGTGGGAAGGAGTGGCTTACTTTGAAAATCAGCTTTCAACATCCTCACTTTTATCAGCCACTGTCAACATTAACATGTTTTTATAGAAAAATTTATATTACAATTTGTATCACATAATATTTAATCTTTGGTTTTTAATGATTATTCAACTTGACATGCAACCATCAATAACATCCTCAACATGAAAAATTTAACAACCATTCTGGATGCGCTGAACAGATTATAAATATGAAAATGGAAATGGCAAACAGATTTCAATTTTGAGGATTGTCTGTTGTGTTCATTTTCACATGAAACTCCCTTAAAGAAAAAAAACAAAAAACAAGCATGAATATGTCTCCAACTCCACCTAGCTAGGAGTTATACAGTAGGGTAAACTGAGCTATCTAGCTTTAGATAGTAACAAAAAGGAAAACTATTATTTTTAAACTGTAGAGAAGCAACAGCAAACTGCTATAGTATCTTTCTCACGAATGCATATCAAGTTAGAGAAGAAAAGGAATCTATCAAGAGTCTATATCCTAAAAAAAAAATTGATTAAAAAATATTCTTGATACCTTGTGACAATTAAAACAAAAAATGTTTATATAATTTCCAGTAAAAGATAATACGGCTAAATTTATTTATGATTAATATTGGTGGTTAATAATCTTCTATTTCTTCAAAATCTCTTTAAAAATTTACATTTTGTCTCCATATACCTTTATGATGTTTGGTTGATTGATTTTGTTTAGTGGCATATCAACGTATGTGTGTTATTTAATGCTGAAATTTAAATATTTTGAACAATTTTATGGCATTAACTAAATATATATTGGACACAATTGTATACATTGAACAAGAGATTTTATACATAATTTTATACTTTCACAGTAAACTTTTTTTTTTTTCTTTTTTTTTTTTTTAGAAATATAGTTTGTAGATGATAAAATGTATTGTTGGTAATTTAAAAAAAATGTATTCCTGGTAATTTCACTGTAAAAATGTACTGTTGGTAACTTACGATAAAAACAATGTTGATTTTTGTTTGGAGGTTCACTATTTGCCTGTAGCTGGGACCCTATTTGAGATATTTGGGTGGTGAGTGAAATACAGTGCAAGAGAAATTATCTTTCTCATCTTTCATCAATGAATATTTTGCTTCAAGCAACAAGTAGTCATTGATCATATGACTCAGTTGACTTCATTGATTGGTTATTTCCTGCTTTCATTTGTAACATTTACTCTTCAACTTTTCTGCTAGCTGATAAGTACTTGCCTATCAGAACAACATCTAAAAAGGCAAAGACAAAAACCTCAACAAGCAGACATCTTATTTCCCCATCTGGATCTTTTTCTGTTTACGAATAACCAAAGAAAACTTTAATTGTCAAAGTCAACAAAATAAAATGACTTAAAAAAAGTAGAAATTTTATCATTTAAGCAATAGCATTTTTTTTATGTAATTCCCTCCCCCTACTCACCAACACTTCGTTTCATCATTGACTATATCAATTATTTCCCCAGACATTTTCCTAACTTGTTCTCATTTTTTTCAATTCTCAATTTTTTTCAGAATGAAAAATCAAAAGTCTATTACACACCCCTTCCAAAAGATAATTAAAAAACTTCAAAAATAACAACACTGAAGTTATTTAATAAAGATTTCTCTTCAACAGTCTGCATACAGACAAACATATATATTCATGAATCTAGTTACTAAAATGTATATGCATCAAATAAATGTACACATGTGTGTATCAATATATCCAGAAGACCTAAAATGTATACAATATGTAACTAAAACAAGTATAAAATATCTCGGAAGTGTTCTAACAGAAGATGGAAAGTGCAACACAGATCTGAAGACATATTGGTATGGTCAAAGAAGCTTTCCAAAAGCTAAGCAGAGTATTAAGAAACAGAATAAACTTTGATAGAAACAAAGACAAGAGTACTGAATTGTTACTGTCCTCCTATATAGCAGTGAATGCTAGACAATCTCCTCATAGATGAAGAAGCTTAAAGCAACAGAAATGTGGATCTACAGAAAGATTCTGAGGATACCATGGACCAAACATGTGAGCAACAATGAGGTTTTGGAGAAAATGGAAACAAAAAGGAAATTTCTACTTAACATCAGAAAGAGGCAGTTGAAATTTTTTGGGCAAGTAATGAGGAAAGAGAGCTTAGAAAATCTAATACTCACAGGACAAATTGAGGGAAAGAAGAACAAAGGAAAATGGTGCATAACACTAATTGATGAGCTTGAGTAAATGGATGGTAGAATAGGGTTTGAGAGAAATAACAAAAGGACAAAGAGCTACAATGGACAGGAAGATGTGGATGATCATGATCACCTACATCCTGAAGGGACACAGCACATAAAGAAGAACTATCAGTGCAGAAATCATTAAATATAAATGGAATGCTTTCATTCAAAATAAAAGCATATTCTGAGGAAGTCTTTGTACACATTACTATCCTATATTTGAACATATATTAGTATTTATAATTGGATGGCAATCCTTCTCTAATACAAATTTCATTAGAAATGACTGACAAGCGGATTAAGTTTTGTGTGTAAACAAAAGATTTCTTTTTCAACTTAGTATGTGTTAAACTTGATCCAATAATTGTTAATTCCAAGTGATTTCAGCTAATCCATTAACTATTAGGCTGGTGCAAAAATAATGACGTAATAATGTCGTTTTTTGACGTTAAAAAATACGTCAAAAAACGACATTATTACGTCATTATTTTTGCACCAACCTAATATTTTCAAGGGCTTTGGTTGTGCTGTTGCAATTGGCATCTAAGTTACTGAAAGGTAGACAGTCTTAATTTCCATATTATCATTTGGATAATTTTTACGTATTTCTTTATGTACAGTGTCTCCTAAAGACGTAGATGATCATGGCTCTCCACAACTTCCTGTCCTTTGTAGCTCTTAATAAATTTTGTCTTTCTACTAATCCCTGTTATCATATTTGTTCTTAAATGTAAAACTTTTGAAAAAAAAAAATTTTGGCTTAGATAGGTTTTCCTTTTGTCCTTTTACAGCTATAATTTTAGTAATATCTGAAATTTATATATATATATATATATATATATATATATATATATATATATATTGATATATAAATAAAATGAAGGGGATGGATTTTTAATTTATTAATCCAACAGATTTTATTACTTAAATGAGTATCTACTAAAAACAACGTTTAAGTAATAAAATGTTTGTGCAAGAGGGAGAGAGAAAATTTTACATAAGTACTATATTATAAAATATTCTATTTCACAATATATTTTCCCCCCAATTCCACCCCATAAATTCTACACAACCTTATTAAACTATTGGAAAATGAAAGCAACAGTTAGGAACATTTTAGTGGAAGAAATAAGATCAAATTTAAATTACAAATAAAAAGATGTCATAAGGAAATTTAATTGTAAGTATAAAGATTATTAGGTTTATGGCCATATCATGTTTAAACACAGGTTCCCATCATTGGTCTCAGTATGCTTCAGTGGCCACCCTTTGCGAACATAGTGTATCACTAGTTATCACTGGATCTTTCTCAGACTCTTGACAGAGAATGTTGACATCTACAGGCTTCACTTGAAGATGGAGAACTTTGATGGCAGACACAAGAGCCATGTCTTCTCCATTTTCCTCCTCATCATGCTAGTCAGTTGGCTGTGAGAAGTGGTATCCCTCTTCTAGGGCTGAACAGCGTCATCAGTGGTTCATCATCAGTAAGCAGTATGAACAGGCATCCATACAGATCCTGGTAGAATTTCCACAAGCCAAACAAAATTGTTAACACTTCCTTGCGGATTTGACTTTAGTTTCTTTCTGCAGATGTGGGAGCCTTGGACACATTGGCAATTGGGCACTCACTTCCATCCAGATAATGATGAAACAGGACTGGCCCAATTTCAATGTTGGACATGTCACAAGCCAATCCAAGAGGCTTGTTTGGGTTAAAATGTACAAGATATCTGAGGATAATACATGTTCAAACACTGCTTGTTCTTCATCTCTCCACTTCCAGAGAGTTGCTTTCTTGGTTAAACAGTCAACTGGCTAATCCATAGTGGCCAGGTTTGAGATTACTTTCCTATAGAACTGAACCAAGCCCAAGAAAGACTTTAAACTTAAGATATCCATAGGAGATAGCATCTTCATGACTGCCTCAACCTTGGATCCCTGCACAATTCCTTTGGCTGACAAGGTGTGGCCAAGATATTCTACACTGTGTAGTGCAAACAGGCATTTTTCACAATGGCATCCGAGTACTTTCTCATTCAAATAAGAAAATAAATACCTCAGGTTGCTCAAGTGCTCACTGATGCCTTGCCAACTAACAAGCATACCATCTTGGAAAACAGCAACTCCAGGTAGATCACCAGTTAGATTCTTCATGATCTGGAAATAACTAGGTGCTGACTTGATTCCAAATGGGAGTTGTTACTGCAGGAGTACTCCACAGTGAGTGCTGAGGGCTAGCCTGTGTTGACCCTCTGGTGCCAGCGTGATCTGGTTGCGGAATCAGCAAGGTCAGACTATGGTCTTTGCAAATCCGTACCACAGGTGTTCCATATTCAGTGAACTGAACTTGCTTCCAGAGTCCTTTGGAGATGCTTTCTTCATAACCTTTGACCAGGTCATCCCAAAGTACAAATAGAACTGGTCATGCTTTGTGAAAAACTGGCTTGAACTTCACATCTAGTTTGAAACCCATTAAACATCTTTGTAAAGATCTGGGAACTTGTCATAGCGATTATGGCAATGTTGTTGCAGGGAAGCCTTTGGCTCATCAGAGGTCTTGGAATGGAATGTTATTGCAACCTCATATTCTCCACAGATTCCAATGTGTTTGAACAGCATTTCATCCCAGCAATTTCAGGTCAGGGATCTTGGTGATGTTGTAGGTTATTGAGCCTTGTTTACCAGTCCTGGGATCCTTGGTTTTGCCCATAGAAGTTCCCAGTACAGGTAGGTCATGTTTGCTGGTAGACTCATAACAATGTCTGTCATCATCCAGTTTTGGTTTGCCTAGTTGTTTCCAGACACAGCAAAGAAATGAAATTTCCCATAGTTGCAGTGTCCAGCTCCATCATAAACTGTTAGTCCTGGATTGTGATTGGCGCAACCAACTTAGAACTATCATCAATGAGGATCATTTTGACAAGCTCTGCTTTTGTGGTTCCCTTCATGGAAAGTTGGGAACAATGTTCATGGTGTTGCTTCTTCCTACAAGCATCTTCCAAATGTCCTTTGTCACAAAAGTAGCATTTGACTTTTTTGTAGTGCATTCTGTCACTTTGAGACTTTCCACATCTGTAACACATATACAGTGTCTGCGGAATCAGGTGGCTTGTTTTTTTCGTTCATCCTTTTTCTGGCTCCACTTGACCTTGTTGACAGGCCTGATCTTGGATTCATAAACAGTTTCCTTGGCAACCTTAACTGCATCTTTGATCTCAATAGGAGCCTGGACCGCATGAGCAAAGTCCAGATCTGTGTCCTTGATTTTAAAAAGAGCCTTCAAGACAACTTCATTTAAGAGCTTCATTTTGTGGGTAGATGATTGAAGTAAAAATCACAAGTAACATTTTCTTGATGTATACGCGCTGCCAGCTCCTGGAGAGCTTTGCCCGACTTCCATTGCAGGTTACTGCAGAAGTTTTCTCACACAATGAAACATTTCAGTTCGAATTGTTCTTTCATAAAACTTGACAATTTCCTCCATAGTCAACTCATTAATATCCTTGGGCAGATTCTGTTAAGTAGCCAAATTTGCCAGTTTTTTTTTTTTATAGATGGTAGGAATTTGATTTGTCAAGAAAATCTGAGTCTTAGACTGATCAGGTAAGGTGTTGGCTACAACAAAAGTACGGAATCTTGACCAGTAATTGGGCCACAGTTCTGATGTTGAATCAAAAGCAACAAATGGTGGGAAGCAACCAAAGAAGTTGTAAGATGAGAACTTCAGAAGTTTGAAATTGAATCAGCCTTATCAAAGCTTCCATTTCTTTTTTGTGCAGCTGTGTATGTACCTCCATTTGTTCCCTCTGGAGTTGAAGTAGTTGTGTGAATAACTTAACAGCTCACCACTTTGTTCCACCATTGTTTTCAAAGTAAACAGTCCACTCAGCAAGGATAGACTTATCCTATAGACGCAGACAATTTGTCTTGTTTCTCTCATTCACTCATAGAGAAAACACGGCAATAATGAAAATAGGTAAGTTAACTGTATCTGCAACAGCATATAACAGGCAAGGACAAAGGCAAAAAGACAACCAAACCACTCCACCTGCATTGCTTATATCGCAGTTTGATTAGAACATTCCATTTAATTTCATTGGACAGATTCACATGTGTGCAATTTGCATTGGACCAATTTAGATGCTAGTGATCTCAACAACACTGGCTTCATATGTCATCAGAAATTTGTTTGTATCGAGATAAAATTTCATTAAAAAGTGCTCATTATACAACATAAAATAGAAAGTGTAATAATATAATGATATTTTTTCTAAACTTGCAAATGCTTGTGCCCGATTAGATAAAAATGGAATTTTACATACAAAAATACATTTATTACTCAAGTACATAGTGTACATCAGGTATGTCAAAATGAGAATGCCTGAGGACCACATGGCCACATATAACAACCAATTGTGCACATTACAACTAATTCGTATCATTTAATAAAATTTATTCTAGAATATTCTTGTTACTTAAATTTAAAAACACAAAATATGCATACAAATGCTTTATCAGGATTCATGTATACAAAGTAATGAAGTAGTTTCATAAAGAAAAATAAATTTTAAACAACATATAACTGCAGTTTGCAACAGCAACAAATACATTGTACAAAAAAGACAACAGTTCAAAACTAAACATTTATTTGCCATTATTCAGTCAGTTTTAGTTTTTTGTCCTCAGGCTTGACAACTCTTTTTGCTGACAATTTCTATTATGTCTGGCTGAAATTTCTATGCAGTACTGACTTTGATCAGAGATGACAAATTTTAATCAGCTATCCTTGATCTGAGAAGTTTTTGCTGATTTCATTAAGGAAAATAACTGTTCACACAAACACACACACACACACACACACACACACACAGTTAGGACTAAACATTGCCATAATATCTGTGGCAAATTTTCTGAAGTTTTTAAACTTCAGGAAGGTATGAAAAAATTCAGATATTCCTACTTCAGGATACTTTGCTCTGAGTGTAGAATCCAACTGCATTTCAAATTGTTCCATCTGCTGGCTTTCTTATGTCTTGGCAACATCAAAAGTGAATGGTACTAAGAATAATGCAAATTGATGTTCAAAAGAGGAGAAATCACTAAATCTTTTCTGGAATTCACTTGACAACAATTCCAAGTGACTGTCATTCTTAGCAAAATGAAGTACAGTTTGGTATTGGCAGTGTTTTCAGCTATTTGCATGTAGGAAAATTAACTAAATTTTCATTTGACAATTGTGACATCCAAAAGCTTCATTTTGTAATGAAGTACTTGATATCATCATACAACTGAGTGATAATTTGTTATACTGGAACATACCTATTCTATTGTTAATAGACTCTCCCACATATAATAAGTAGTAGTAGTAGCAGTCGCCAGTGAGCTCAGTGAGTTGGTCAGTCAGTCGATGTCAGACATTAAAGTATCAACCACCACAACTAGATTGCTGCGTCATTAACAATTATTTCAAGTTCCTAATGTTTTGTACGTTGAACCTTTAGTGAAATACAAGCCTCCACTGTGAAACTACTACATAACAATTTGGCAACAAGGGATTCAGATTCATACGAAAGAAGAAAAACCTTTTCGTACTCTATAACAACTTTGGCGACCAAGGATTCGTTCTCATATGAAAAAAAAAAAAACTTTTCGTTCACTCTACAACACTTGATGACTACAATTTGAAACTCATACGGTGAAAAAGAAAAAAGAAAAAGTCACCTGCCATAACAAACTTGGTGTACGAGAGATTCGGATTCATACAGTGAAAGAAAAAAAATTCACTCGCATTATTTGGTGACAAAATTTGTTCTGATACGGAGGAAAAAGAGAAAAAAAACTTGCTCGTCAAATTTTCAGCGACATCTCGGATTCACATTTAAAAAAAAAAAAAAAAACTTGGCAAAGTTTCTTGAAAGAGAACTTAGTGACAAAAAAAAAAAATCAGTCGTATTCTTAACTGAGAAAAGAATATTTTTTTTCTTGATAAGACAGTTTTCTCAAATAGGTCACGAATTGCAAATTCATTTTGGACCCCTCCCTCTACAATATTTAAGCATTGTGTAAAGTTTTTGTGAAGATGGAGGAATGCAAAAATATATTCCAGGAATTTTTTAAGCTCCAGATGGAACAACAGATGACAATATTAGAGCAACAGAAAACATTCCAGATGCAACTACAAGAGGAAACTTAATAGACAGATGCAGTTTCAACGAGAAATGGAACAAATGCATAAGGAGTTTCAAATAAAATTCTGGAAATAACTGAGAAGAGGAAAGAGAAAAATCTACAAAACGATTCTTTCCCAGAGAATACCATATGGAATTTAATTGAAATATTCATGTACAATCCAAATGAAGAGATAACTTTTGAAGAGTATTATAAAAATTATACGGACGTGTATAAGGAGGACTGCCACTCGCGGTCTGAAGGAAAGAAGGTTAGACTTCTTTTAAGCAAGTTAGGAACTGCTGAGCATAACAAATTGGTAAACTACATTTTACTGAAGAAAACTAGCGAGTTGACTTTTACCGAGGCGGTAATTATATTAAGTGAATTATTTAGTAAAAACACATCTTTGTTTCACAAGAGATAGAAATGTTTGAATTTGATGAAAGATGATGAACAAGACTATATAACGTACGCAGCCAACGTGAATAAGCATTGTGAAGAATTCAAGCTAGGATAGTTAAGCGCTGACAATTTTAAGTGCTTAGTGTTTGTTCAAGGGCTGGTATCAGAAAGAGACGCAGAATTGAGGAAATTGGTACTTTCCAAATTGGAAAACGAACCAAGAATTTCGATACAGAGGTTGGCAAAAGACCGCACAAGATATGTTAGCGTAAAGAAAGACTCGAAAAAGATAGAATAGTGTGGCGTTTCACATGTAAGAAAAATACGCTACAAAAAAGAAAGTCAGTCTACCAAAAAGAATTCTAAAATTGCAGATTTTCAAACAAAAAGTGAAATACCAAGAAAAAAATAAACAAAAACTCCCGAAGCCATGTTTTGCTTGCGGTGAACTTCACTGATACAGATATTGCAATTTTGGGAATAAAAAATGTTTCAACTGTAAAAGAGTTGGTCATAAAAGCATGCACTGCAGGTCAAAAAATAAAAACAATAAAATAAGAAAATTAAAGTCCGACGAGGTGAACGATGGAATAACCAGAAAATTTGTTACCATCGAAATAAGTAATAAAAAAATAAAAATGCAACTCAACACTGGTTCCGACCTATCTATCATAAATTTGCATATGTGGAAGAAGTTGGGGAAACCAACTTTAATGAAAACAAATAAAATCACAAGGTCAGTGACTGGAGAAAAAATACAATTTATTGGAGAATTTGTTACAAACGGCACGTTAAATAAAAAACGCGAAAAGTTAAACTATTTATCATAGAAAATACCACGAACTTACTTGGTACGAATTGGATAACAGAATTCCAATTATGGGATCTACCGATAAATTCTTTCTGTTACAAGGTAGATTTTTTAAACTACGAAGCCCAAAAATTAGTAAAGAAACTTAAGGGAACATTTCCTATTGTTTTTTCTCCAGGTTTGGGAACGTGTACCAAGATGGAGGCAAAATTACAGCCAAAACAAAACGCTCAGGTGGTATTCAAAAAGAAAAGGAATGTGCTGTTTGCTTCAATTAAACAGATAGATAAAGAATTGGACAGATTAGAGAAAACTGGTTTATTTAAAAAAGTTGAATGGGTAACACCAACGATATATGTGAAAAACAAGCTCCAGAAAGTAAAGATGAAATCGACACTGAGAAAAACTGGGGATCGAGTTACCCGCATCCAAGGACATGCAGTATTATTAAATGATTTAAGTCAACAAGAACCTACAGAAACTGTGACTCCATCTTTAAGAAGCTCAAAGCAGAAGGTTGTTTCTGGTAACGCTTTGGAGATATAAAAAAAAAAAAAAAAATAGAAAAGTGGATTGTTTATATGATGTACTTGGTGAAAAGGGAAAAACTCACGTGCAGTAACTAGATCAGACAATGTTTTTCAGACGTGGTTGACAGCAGTCCCATGAAAAAAAAAAAAAAAAAAAAAAAAAAAACGCCGATGGAGATGATTTTCAATACGTTTGATCTAACAACGCCTGCAATAATTTTACCCTTGTACGCCAATCCAGAAGAAAAAAAGAAAGGCAACTGATCATTTAAAAGTGGATCAAAAAAAAAAAAAAAAAAAAAAAAATAAAAAAAAAATAGGAAATATGCTACGATGTTGGTAAAAAAAATTTTTTTTTGTTGTTTTTTCTTCATATTTTCTGTAAAAAATGAAAAATAAATAAAGAAAACTGTTTACTCCTACAGAGTAAAATTTTAGAGGGGATGTTATACTGGAACATACCTATTCAATTGTTAATAGACTCTCCCACATATAAGTAGTAGTAGTAGCAGTCGCCAGTGAGCTCAGTGAGTTGGTCAGTCAGTCGATGTTGGACATTAAAGTGTAAAGTGTTGATTGGTACGTCGAGTTGATCAATTATAGAATGTACTGCTTCTCGAGTGTTGTGGTCACCAATGTTAAATGGGTTAAATAGATAATGCGGCTGCGTGTTGAGAAGGTAATCAACATTCATACATAATACTTAAAACATCAAGGAAAAAGAATAATGAGAACCAATTTTGTTTAACGAAGAAATATGTATATTAAATTCAACAATAATACAAAGTAGTTGCAATATGAGTGAAAAAGGGAGAAAAAAGTAGCTTCCCCTTGACTGTAAGGAAATATCTTGAAGATTTGTCTGAGTAAATGTTCAGAGTTCAATGTTGAATTTAAAATATTTCTTTCAGAAAATTGTTCAGTAGTTGCAACTTACAAAGTTGATTTAACTTGGTGTGCCCACTGAGAACTGGTGGTGTGTCACATAAAGTTCTGTAGTGTGTATGTACGTGCGGAGTGAGTAGGATGAAATACACGAGCGAGTAAATGAGAACTATTGTCTCTGGGTACTTCGACTGTGGTTCTGAAATTACTACTACTGGTTTTTGGAATGCATCCAATATTTATAATATCTGGAGTGGCTCCAAAAAGAGACGCTTTAGTACATTTTTGAATATACATGAAAAATATCCTATTGGACGGAAAATGGACCAATCAGCGATTTTGTAGCAAAGCTTGTTTTGAACAAAGTGTAGGAACAAATTTACTATCGTGGAATGCGATAGATAAATTGTCCTGTTATTTTTAAGTATGTATTTATTGACCAATTAGAATTGGAGAAAATGTAGGCGTGGCACTACAAATGTATCAACCACCACAACTAGATTGCTGCATCATTAACTATTATTTCAAGTTCCTAACGTTTTGTACGTCAAACCTTTTTAGGACTGACTTACTGAAATACAAGCCTCCACTGTGAAACTACTACATAACATAATTTGAGTGTATAACATAAAAACAAACTTAAGATTAGTTAGTTGTGCTGTAATATCTGTAACAAGAGCCAGACCTTGGAGCCAACTTTAATTTAATCTCCAAATACAATTTCTTGTCTCAACAAATAGAATCTTTTCAACACTGTGACATGACGACCAGTGGCTTCTATGTAGAATGGAACATCTGTGTACTGATCATCCCTATCTTCTAACAACTGACTGAACTGACAGTGGTTGAGAGCTGTGACATCTCTTTATGACGAAGCTAAGAACATGATCCAATTTTAACATCATTGAACACAAATTTTGCTGATGTTCAAAACTTGATGATACAGCCTTCAACTACTAATTCAAATCCTCTAACCTTTTAGCAACAGTGTTCCTAGTTAATGAAATATCTTTGATTAAGCATGCTTTCTCTTGACATATAATTTCAGCTGTTTTTACAAGGCATTGCTTTATGAAGTCTCCTTCATGTTAAGATTTTCCATTCATGGCTGAGTTCATAGCTTATAGTAATGGAAGTGACATTCTGTTTCTGAATCTTTGTAATAAAAGGTCTGTTGCTGTGCCAAGTTAGCCTTCAATTCCATGTTTTGAAGCACGCATTAGGCCTTCATATTTATTGTAAGATATATGGTTTGTTTCATAATGTCTTTTCAGGTTGTACTCTTTTGGTGTGGCGAGGGAGTTGTTGCAAATTAAACAATGTATCTTTTCATTCACTCTTGTGCAAAAATATTGTAATTCACACTTTTCTTAAAACACTCACTTTTCATTCAATTTCCTTTTCCTCTTAACTGGAGAAGCACCAACATTTTAGGGTTGAAGTAGTAGGAAAAACTAATTTTCAAAATGGATGACACAAAATCTGAAAAATTACTGGTACATTTAAACTACAGCTAAAAGTAAAAACAGATAAGACAATTTTGATAATGGCTCTAAAACTTTTTTTGGCTGACATTTCACTTTTAAAAGCAAAAGCTTGAAATTTTGAAAGAAAGTTTTGTTTACAACTGTTAATGAACTGCTATAGTGTTTTTGTAGTGGCATGTTTACAACAGAGGATTTTCTCAGCCACCAAAAATATTGAATATTTGCTACAATTTTTAAAATAATAGCTTAATACTGCACTAACTTAAATTTTGTTGATTATATTAAAATTGTTAAATCAATTTATGCAGTAAATGGTATTTTTATTTGGTATTCTATTAAAATAAGTCAAAAAGTAAAAAACATGTGATTTATTTTCTTAAATAATGGAATTTCTAAATTATAAAAACTGCAAATTAGTATCCTTTGTGTGGACTGCAGGTGGGCTTTTCAAGAGTCACATATGGCAAATCAGCTGCATGTTTGACATGCCTGATCTACATTGTTTTAACAACTGTCTCCCATCATTCTTGTGGTGGAGACATACCTTACCGAAGTAAGAGAAGGCGAATTGTCTGTACATGCACATTATAGATGTGCAAGGTGAACTCTGGCAAATCAATATTGAAATGACACAGTGCATGTGTTATCAGTGAGAATAAGGCTAACACAAGCGAGAGATCTCGGTTTCTTGCCAGATTGCGGAAGGATAAAAAGAGCTGACTTTTTGTTTCAGGGCAGTTCTTCGAGACTGGAGAAGGTTATATCCATGTTCCAGAGAAAGAGCGATATTACTGTTGTTTACAGTGTGTAGAAAACAGTCCTGTGCAAAGCATTGTTCCAGTTTCCATGTTAGCTGTCAGCGGGAACGGATTCAATTGGAAATTTATTTTTCCTACCACCTAGTTTTCGTTTAAATCACCCAATTCTACATGTTTGTTGATGCTATTTTCAACTTTTGAAGTAGTTTTGACTGACTGTACAGAGTAAAGTTTTTGTCATTTAAATTGTTCTGTAGCGACTAGAACAAATTAAAATCCAAAAGAGCCAAGTCAGGAGAATATGATGGGTGCTGGAGGGTTTCGCATTTCAATCCATTAAGCTCCATTTTGCAACATGTGGTCTTATGTTGCCATGGTGAAAGATGACACCTTTTCAATTTCCACAAATCAACCTTTTTCATGAATAGACACATTGAAATTGGAAAATTGGTCACAATACTTTTTTTATTATCTCACCAGCTGGAAGATGTGCAAAGTGAATTATCCATCTGCAATCCAACAAAAATGGACAGCAACACCTTCATTGGACACAAGCCACAGATTTTGCACATTCACATGCTTGTTTTCAGATCCATTTGTTTTGAACATCATCATAAACAATCCATTTTTCATGATCTGTGACAATTCTGTCCAAGACCAGCTCCTTTTCAGAGCATAAGAGCAAAGAAATTATCAGAGAAATAGGATTGAACTTGTTCTGTCAGAGAATGTGGGACTCAAATGTTGAGATTGGAAATGAACCAAAGTCTAAGCAGATGATGAAAGGCAGTTGTGATATTGATTTTCAAACTTTTAGTATTCTCTTTCATCAAAGTCTTCAGTTTATTCTCCAGGATAGCAATCAGTGTCTTCATTGATGTTCGAAGGTCACTCAGAGTGTGGTTGATCATTTAAGTTAAAAATCACCTGCCAAAACCACTTTCTGAACATCCAAAGACCTGGAGCATGATACAAATAAAACTTCTGAATGTTTTTGTCAAAGTTCAGACATTTACTCTTTTCTGAAATTAATATAGTGTGATATAGCAAAAGTGCAATTTTTCCATTTTTAAGGCATTCATTGTGGACAACATTCATCAAAGTTTGGTTCCCAACTGAAGGAAGCAGGTTTTCAATCTAGAACAAACCAGAAATCAGCACCAAAACAAATGCCAATGTCAAGTTGCAATCATTTTATATTAATAATGAGAATTGGACACAAACTTTTGAAATGATCTGATAATAATTAAGTGTAGTTAGAGTCCAATTTAGATTCTGATAGTTTTATTTTGTCATTTATATATTTTATATCTTTCTTTTTTTAAATCATTTCACCCCAAGCAAGGGAATAAAGCCACTAAGACACAAGGGGTTACTCAGTGACAGAGAACGAGAAAAATCATTTTTAAGGAGAGAGAACAGTAAAAAGAACAAGAATTAAGACAACACTTGACATTGCATTTAACATTTTAAAGATCAAATTTGACTGGAATCCAAAAAGTCAGAAGAGAGTTTCACAAGGAAGAAGTGCAAGAGAATAAATTGTTAGCATAGAACATACAGTTACATTTAACAATTTCAACTGCAAAATGAAACTTTGCTGCCAACCTAGTAATGTACTTAAATTCATAAAGTTTAGAGGAAAGTTCATCAGAAAAATTATGAAATTATTAATATACAAGGCACAGGGAATCTACATTACAGTTTTGGAAAAGTGACTGAAGCCGAGATGCCAGATACATTATAAATCTCCTTTTGATAATATGTTTTTATTTTATAAAATGTATATATGTAAAAAAAAAAAAAAAAAAAAAAAAATGACAATACTAATAAAAGAAATTAGGAAAAATTTTTATACCAACACATTTTGTTCCTTGACAAATTTTATCAAAGGCAATGCAGAAATTTTATTTAGAAACCTGTAATTATAGACAGAAAAAAAAATAATGCTATGCATTCATATTAGCAGACATTCAAAAATATTTATAAATTTAGAAATGATGTTAAACAAAAGGCAACTATTGCTGTTGCCTTGGTTAATATTAATATTTTTAAAATCTATAACTTAACCATTGTCCTCGTTTAAAAAAAATATTGGTTTGAGAATAGTGAGTATTTATTTTAAGAAAGGAGATATTTGAAAAAAAAACAGGATTTATATTTATGTTTGAGCTAGTTTCTATTAATGCACTGCCAAAAGTTATTTTCTCTCTTAACAAGGACAGTATTTTTGACACCAAAATTTTGGTTGAAATTATTTGCGTATAACTGATGCATGGGATAAATTATTATATCAGAGATTTCTTTTTGGTTCATAAATACAGCAATATTTGATTGCTCAGCATAAATATTTTAGCCAATATAAAAGATCAGAAAATATTCCAATTAATATTTGAGAAATATATATATATATATATATATATATATATATATATATATATTACACACACACACAATTTGCTTCTGTCAAAAAATAATGATTGACGAATTATGTATTAAACATTTACAATTTTATTTTACCTCTTGTGACAGCCAACTTTGTTTTATATATAAAATCCTTTCATTTTTGTTTTGTTTTTTTTTCATCAAAACTTTTAGTTCTACAAAATAATGGAACAATCCTGTTGTAAGTGAAGTTTTCTGGCCACAAGTCGGGCATCTCTTAAAGATACTTTTCTCAAATTGCTGAGTAGCTATTCAGACTTTATTTTGCTCCAAAAGTCACGTTTCAATAATTCTTGTCATTTTTAAAACTAAATTGCCTCTTTTATATATATATATATATATAAAACAAACAACATTTATTGAATTCATAGTGGATAAGTAGACAATTAAAAATAAACCTAACTCCTTCAAGATTTGGTTTTCCTTCAGGAGAAAGCAAATACTTTTATTTTTCTTTATCTTCTCTTATCAATAATATTTCACTTATATTTCTTTCCCATATGATCAGAGGTACTGAAATTTCTCAAGGGATATTTGTCTGACATTGCCACAATTAATTTAGTCAGAGTTAAGCATTGGTCACATTCTGAATTATTTAAAAAATCTAAAATTTAACCACTGTATGACAAAAATATCTCCCTAACACACAGACAAAAAAAAGTGCTAAAATGCTTTAGGTCCAAAAACTTCTGAAATAAGTAATCTATTTGGTTAGATTTTGAGAAATGGGTCATACTGACAATGTTTCACTATCCCTTCCTTTAGGTTAAAAAAACTAAAAATGCTGGATATATATATATATATATATATATAAGGTAAAAGGTAATAGGAAAACTGTATTATTAGCCAATGCATTTTGTCCAATGTGGACTTTTTCAAGGTGAAAGCAAAATGAATTAGTTAAAACAAAGTAACTATTAGTAACAAAAAAATGTCCTTAGCAACTAGAATTTCTAAAACGCTATTGTATTCATATTGTCAACTGAAAATTATGTCTACTACTATCACATATGGAAATAGTGTTTATATTGTTGTGTTGACAGATTCAAACATTTTCTTTTGATTTTTTGACTGTTTTATATCACCTTTCCTAACAGAATTACAACTCTCCTAAGCAAAAGTACACAACTGTATCAAGAAATCAAAAGAAAATGGTTGAATCTGTCAACACAATTTTTTCACACGTGATAATACTCAATGTAATTTTCAGTTGACAATATGAATACAATAGCATTTTATAAATTCTTCTAGTTGTTAAGGACATTTTGTTGTTAATAGTTACTTTGTTTTAATAAATTCATTTCATTTTTGCCTTAGAAAAGTCCATATTGGACAAAACATCAACTAATAATACAGTTTTCCTATTGTCTTTTACCATAATATAAAATCTTTTTCTACAAGTTAACACGGAGAAATTTTTCATATATATATATATATATATAAGAATATCAGACACTTAAAATACCATAGGTAATAGTTTTTCAAGACGTACAAACAAAATCACAGATGAAACGGAAAAAATACTCCGGGTTAAAATCAAGAGATATTGCTATCTTATTTAGAGAGTGGGAAAAGACAGAGTGTGTTAACCTATTTTGATATACTTGACTTCAGATTTAACATTACTACGTCATTTGAGGAAAGGGGAAGGGCATAAAGTGTAGTTAGTTCAGTGTGAATTGAAAACAATCCCATCTGATTGTCAATGGCTAAAATTTCAATGCCAATATTTTTCATTCAACAAATTTGTAAATAATATTAAAAAAAAATTTTTTTTTAAGATTTCAAGATTAGCAGAAAAATTTTCATAAGCTTTTTATATAATTAACTAAGAAATTTAAATAAAATACCTAAGAGATTTGAATTAAATGATTATTAATTATATTCAGAAAAACATATTTATAAAGGTTATATACCTAGAGTCCTGAACTTTTTATATCTTAGATGTATTTATTAATATTCAGCATGATATGAATGTACTTTAAATGAAGGAAAAGTTAGATCAGAGTTAATCCCATGTATTTCATTCAACAAGTTCTCTGTAAATAATATTAAAAAGTTACTGGTTAAGAACATTTTCTTAAATTTTTCCAAATTAGAAAAAAAAATTTTTTTAATTAAAATGTAAATTAGTATAAGATTTTTTGTATAATTAACCAAGAAATTTAAGTTAAAAAACCTAAGAAATTTGAATTAAATGATTATTAATTATATTCAGAGAAACATATTTATAAAGGTTATATACCTTGAGTCCTGAACCATTATATCTTAGATGAGATGTATTTATTAAAAGAAAATGAAATTAATTCTTCCCTTTCTTGAGGTTTCAGTTAGCAGTTTCAGTCGAGTTTTCTTACTTCCATTTATCAAAAACCAATGTTTACCGGTTTGCATACCCATTGGGACTATCTTTGTTCCATAAAACGCAAAATTAGTTTAATTAAGACTCTTAATCATAGGGCCTTAATGATCTGCTCTAAAAACAAGCTAGATGATGAACTCAAGTTTATTACTCCAATTCTCTGTAACAATGACTATCAGGTGGGCTTTGTTTAATCAGTAATTAATAAAATTTCAGAATTCAATAAAGTTAAACCGGCTATAGTACAAAGATGTCCTGTGTACCTGCAGCTTCCTTATCAGTGATAAATATATTAAGTGGGTTTTTCCTGCAGTTTGACATTGTTACTTTGCTGCTAACACTCATGTAGTTTTTTTTCTGCCACACCTGTCCTTCCATCCATGTGGAAAGCCATTCTTCCTCCACATCATAATAGTTCTTTGATTTATTCATTTAAATGTAGTTGTGGTTTGCACTAGATAAGGAAAATGATTCAAAGTCTGGATGTCAGAATAACGCAACACCTACCAACAAAGATCGGCAATCTTAAATATACTCCTTCAGACACACTGACCAATAGATATATATCTTCTACCACAGATCACCTAATAAATAGCCATAATTGTGCCACTAATTTCTGTGTGGACTCATTTACTATTCTTAGCAAGTCCCACTCAAATTACTACTTAAAAGTGTTGGAGGTCTATTTATATTGTCTTTGAAACCTTCCCTGTGCAAACAAAGATTTTGTACTGAACCTCCAATTAATTTCCATTTGATAAATTCTTTTCCCTTCCCTACATATTGTACATCTTTTTATTGATGATTATATATTTATTAACCTTGATTTAGCCCTTGAGCAAGGTTTGAAACTGGTTAGCTAGCTCGTTTTTCCTTTTTTTTCCTTTTTATTGTTATCATTAGTGATAATAAATACAAATTTTGTTTATTTATGGCCGTCATTAAGTTTTGTACCACCAATATATATATATATATATATATATATATATATATCTTTAAACATTATTTGTGGCTACTCATATTTGACTAGGCACTCCATAATTTGATTTCACCTATCTGTATCTTCATGGACAAAGAGATATAGCTGTACCAGGTGAAACAGTGGCTCTCTCTACTCAGAGTCAGTTTCAATTCGTGCCAAAGAGTGGAAATTTTTCTTTAATAAGATTTCTCAAAATTTCAGGCTGATAGGTGAATATAAATATACTGTTTAATATATAAACAGAGTGCCTGTTCAAATATGAGTATCCAATAATAAAATTCAAAGTGATACAATTGTCAGATTAATAAATCCATATATATTTTAACTTTCTCCCAGAATTAAATAAGTTTCTATGTTTTATGAAAGAAGTCTGGAATCAGAAATGCATCCCCAAAAAAGTGTGGTTTGTCATGCATTAATACACCATGACCACATTAATAGGAACTTCCTCTTTTATCCATTATAAACCACTTCCCAAGCTCCAAATCCACTGAATGCATCAATCTAATTGAGGCTCTGTATCAATCTACAGAATCTTACATGTCTGGCAAGGACCCCAATATGGAAAGATTTCAAGCCTCATCAGGAACATGAGGAAGAGAAAATGAGAACCTCAGTCTATTTAATCTTTTCCTAAATTATGCCCTGAGCATTTACAAGCACAGATGTGAAGAGATGAGCAATTATCATTTAAGCATTCCATACCACATCCCAAATGAACCTACCAATAGAAGACTCCTGCTTTACCTCTCAAAGACAATGTATTGATAATGAAGGGAGCTATGCTGGTGACATAGGTATTCATAGTTGTGATAAGAATGATCTTTAACAGAAAGTCAACATCCTTTATCAAGTGTTCTAAGAAATAGGACTCAAGATAAATCTTTCCAAAACAGAAATTATGATCTGGAATTGGAATGAAGAGTGATGGCACATCACTTGAATCCATAATAAAATTTCACAATATAGAACTAGTAAATCCTAGACACTTTAAATACTTCAGAATATGAATCAGCTAAAACAAATTTAGTATAGGAGAAAAGTAAACTTAAAGAGGCTGTGTTTGAGGTATCTTTGCACAACACTGAATTTGCTACAAAGCCAAAACATCAATCTGAAAAGCCATGTTCTTAAATAGCCTTGTCAGATCAAGACTTTCATATAGATGTCATACATGGTGCCAAACCCATTCAGAAATATCTAAATGGTCAGATGTATCCAACCACTATTTAATGGTGAAAAATGACTAAGCAACTGAAGCCTTAGGGTCTTAGCATTGAACTTTATGGACTGGTGTTACTGTACAAATAACAGAAATCCAATCAATTGAGGACTATCAACAGCAGCAACATCTAAAATGGATAGAACAAGTAACTTGAAGAGAAAATGATATAATCAAGATGTTGACATTCCACACTAGTTCAAATAAAAGGATAAAAAGGAAAACTCCCCCCTCCTGTCAATAGATTTTCTTAAAAAAATTGTTTTAAGAGAAAGATTTTATAAATTTCAACCAAAAGCAGTACTGGCTGCCTGGTCAATGAATGTCAAATGCTTCCTTATAGA
Organism: Acanthosepion lycidas; assembly: GCA_963932145.1. NCBI lineage: Eukaryota > Metazoa > Mollusca > Cephalopoda > Sepiida > Sepiidae > Acanthosepion > Acanthosepion lycidas. The sequence continues at coordinate 88,119,322 of OZ010604.1, read as the reverse complement.
GAAACTACTAATATTACCATGTGTAACCCACTCTCTGCTGCATTTTCTTCAGATCACCATTGTTACCATCTCTCTGACTTCTCACTCTGCATTGCTGGGTTGTCATTGTTATCATGATAAGGAGCACAGTTCCACTCAATCTAGCTGGCATTTATCTGCTTCACTCCTCTGCCTTATTGTGTTTTTGATCTCAGAGAGTGAGAAGATCTCTAATGAAGCAAACTGAAGTAAAGAACAGGTCAACAGCTGGGAGCTATACAAAAAGAATTCTTTTGAATAAAGAATTAACAGTTGGTTAAAATGTAACAATGATTTGTTTCATATAAGATTTGTTGCATACAGTGGTTTTAACCCTCCTTACTACAGCTATAATCAAATGATACAGGGATTCTTTTGAACAGCCTGTGTTAGTAATTTAAATTTTTAAGTTCTGGTCTTAAGGTCTGTAACACAGTCTTGATCAGAAGGTTTTTATTGAACAATGTGGATTCCAGGAGGTGTAAAGTTATCCAAACCTCCAGCTAATATGGAGTTCTGCATCTAGCAAGTGTAGAGTTTACAAGGGTCTGGGATACAGTTATCTCCCACCCTTAGCACCAACCTTTTTCTAAAATCCCATATTTTCAAATTATATTTATTCAAGTAATTTTCCAAATTTAAGGGGTTGTCCAGCTTCCTTTTCAGAAATCAAGCCGCTCCTTAACTCCAAATCCCTTCGCTTTTCATCTCACATCATTGCTCCATATAGGCAGTGCTAATCTCTCTTCTACCACCTTCTCAGACTCCAACCTCAGCCCATTTTCAAAGGCTGATACAGCTGTCTTTGTGACAAATCTTAATTTTTAGAATGCATAGACAAAAATTAATCTTTATCAGCTTGTCTCACACTGGTTGCTTTAGGTGATTTCCCAAAGCCAGGCACTTGACTGTATCTAAGATAATCAGAGCCAATCCGGATCCCCCCCCCAACCAGTCAATCTCAAGAATTGTTTTGTTTATCCACAGTCATCATGGGTGGGAAAGAAAAATATTCCCACCATCTTTAATAATGATAATAAAAAAAAATGATCTTACTGTGCTTCTTGGTCAACAAGACCACAGTCTGTTACCTAAGATCACTCCAAGCTAGTAATTAATCTATCTTTATCAGCCTGTCTCCAAAACAATGTCAAAAATTGCAGCCATAGACTGCACTGTTTAACAAGGAAATGATTGTTGAGGACACAAAAGAGGAGGTACTAATGGCAAACTAATTTACACTATTCTCTAGGTAATAGATTAATATTTGTGTGTGTGTGTGTGTGTGTGTGTGTGTGTATATAGAGAGTGAGTTAAGGACTAGGAAAAAAACAGCCACATAAGTTATGAATATATCATATGCCTGAAATAAGATATTTGCTAGGGTCAGTTGAAGCAGGATGTAGCAGAGCCTTTTCATTGGCCCATAGATTGATGAATAAACAATTGGTGAAAACATATTTCCTGGTAAAACTTAAATTTCTTCCTACAAAATTCTTCAGCTAAAATATTTGCTTGGTAACAAAAAGATGGCCTGCAAAAGTAAAGATAGGAAAGTTCTCTGACTCACTTTCTCCCTCTTCATAACTGACAAGTAGTTAGCAAAATTTCCCTATTGGGGAACAATAAAAGTTGCCAATACAGATCATATGAGTTATGCTATTTATTACTACAAGAAAACCTATTTGCTGTTGAAAAGATGGTTGAAGTGACTTTCAGTAAGCAGTGCAACTGGTGTATTGGCATGAAGACAGCTGTGAAGACTAATACAGTGATGACACACACTGGAACAATGACTGCAGTTGTTAGACACTAGTTTGGGTTACATATGATGTCACAACAGTAACAATTCTACACCATTGTGATTGGCTGTTGGTCAACTTCCAATCAAATGTGTGATAGCAGGTTATGTCAATGTCTGTAGGCTGTTAATTTAGCATGGGGGCACATCAGAGACTGATCAGCTCTGATAGGATCGATTGGTGATGGTAGCATGATGTTTGAAAGACCTGAAACTGCCCAATGATCTAATTCAGAACATCACTGATGATGCTCTCTAGCGCTAAGGAGTGTATATTCAAAGTAATTTTTCTCCTGTTAAGACTGACATCCGGGAAAGACCGGAAGACTACTAGGAATAGACTAGATGACAAATTAGAAAAGTCAATTGACGGTGAGGAGAAACCACAAATTAAAGCCTTCCTGCATTAGCTACCCAGTAAGCAGATCAAAATTTTGCTACAGTCACAAAAAAATAATAAATACTCCCAAGAGATCCTGAGAGGCAGGGGCATAATGAGATCCCTGTCACGTCAGACCAACCAGAGATGAACCAAGCCTTACACCCACGGACAATGATTATGAGATGCTCATGCAGGAAAAAATGCAATAATATATGCAGCCTAAAAATCCATCAAGCCAAAATGAAATGTCAAATGGAAACTAACCAGATGCAGTGCACAGGTAATCCTCCTGGTGAGATGCAGGATGTACAGGGCAAGGAAGCTCACCACAGAGTGCTATAGAGCATATATTCAAAGTAATACCAAGAATTTATGAATAAATAAAAACTTAGTACCAACAGTTGATGACAGAAGTGGATGGCTTGTGATTGACAAGGATGGTAGCCACCTGACAAAATGAAACTGCATCAAATTATATCCCAATTCAATGCTGCTCAACCTATCAATGTCTGCTCTATTTCATCAGGATTTGTAATCTTGTTCATCTGAGCCAGAGAAAATTGTTATTGGACTTCTGTGTCACTTTGTCAGAAAGTTTCCAATACTTTCAAGTAGTCAAATTCACATTGTCCATAACTGAATGAATGGATACAGCATGTCAGTGTGTAAACTAATAGTGGGTCTGTAATTGTGTTTGACATGTTCTGATGGAGATTGAAAGGTCCACTAGTAAAATTGTAGTCTGTCTTAACAGATATTACCAGACACTGATATTGTTTTAGGTCATTTACAACCTCATTCTATTTACAATGTTTCCCAGTGATGATAGTTCCCTCAAGATAATGTTAACTTCAGAGCTGACAGATATGTGGCCTGATGATTGCATCTAGCATGAAACAGTCTGTCACCTCTGAGTATTGACTTCAATGTTCACTTTTATATTTACATACACCCTATCCCTGACATTGAGCACTTTATTCCAGAACTACAGCACACCTTAAAACTACATTTCTTCATTATATATATATATATATATATATATATATAGATATATAATTACACAGTGTGTGTGTGTGTGTGAGAGAGAGTATCTCTTAAACATGTGTGCTATTACTAAAGATGCAGGTAAAATGGTTGGCTCTCTGTACCACTCCAGTAAGTACTTGACTCCAGGCACTATCCTCTACCTTTACAAGAGCCAAATCAGGCCAATAATGAAATATTGTTGTCATGTTTGAGCAGAAACTACCCACACCATACTTTCCAGCTTGATAGAGTTCAATAAACTACATTTCTTGGTTCTGCCAGGTCTAACCTTCATCGCTAGGACCTACTATACCACTTACATTGTATTAGGTTGGTACAAAAATAATGACGTAATGTCGTTTTTTGACGTATTTTTTAACGTCAAAAAACGACATTATTACGTCATTATTTTTGCACAAACCTAATAGTAAACCACTCTCATATTCCATTGGTGAGAAGTTTCACTTGAACAGCTTCTTCCTGTGAACTACTGCTCTGTGGAACAGATTCCCAAGAGGATGTCCTCCCACCTGGTCACTATAATCTTAACCTGTTTAAGTCTAGGGTTAACCATTATCTTCATTCCTGTCCATACAAATTGCCTCTTAATGTAACCATCTACCCTGAGTGGCTGTCATGAATTGTACAGGGTGAACCATACTGAACAAAAATATATAAGGGATGCTCTAAAAAAAATAATGAGTCCAATTAATTTTCCATGGAAACAGCAACAGGTTGAGAGAGAGAGAGATTGAACAATAACATGGTCAGATAGAAGAGTAAATTTTCAACAACAAAACGGTATTTATCAAAATTGCTCTGGCATTATTCAATATTACCTTTTTTTTTTAAAGTCATGTGTCACTATATATTGAAGAGGTCTTGTGGAAAGAGTCAAAGAAAATGACAAATGATGAGAACAAACAAAACAGAGTTAATGTGAATATAAATTTTATATAGTTTAATGTATTTACAATAGGAGGAACAATTAATTTAAATGTGTTAAGTGTTTGAAGATGATCATCCTACTGCATATGAAAAAAAATTAAGATGTGTATGTATATGCAAGGTCCACATGAGGCACATAAATATAAGAGTAAGTGTTTTTGTGTGTGTAATTGCATAGGGCAATAGTTATCTGTGAAAATTGTTGCAGGCATGTAAAAATGAACAAGATGATGTATATATGTGCATGAGTATGTGTCATGCATATGTGTGAATAATTTGGCCCTGTTATGATTTATGACAATCATGAACAAAAATCTGTTTGGAAATTACCACTTGGCTTCTAACTGGCTCATGATATTGTGATGTCATATCCTTGTCAAAAACAGATCTTGTTAATGATTGGCTTGTGAAAATAGCTTCCCCACCTAACAATTATCTTTGTTCAATATATTTCAAATATTTGTCTCTTTCTAAGCAGTGATGAAATTTGTTTAAATTTATTTTTTCATCACTACATCGTCATTACCATTGACTTCATATTTTAACCAGCAATGAACAGAAGCCCTCAAGGATCAACCGTTGTGCAAGACTCTCTAGAACGTAGTTTATCATAAACACATTGTTTTTGCTATACATTATTGCCTATCTTCATATTCACTATTTGGTCTCTGTAAACATTCAGCAAATGTTGATGAATGCTAATGAGTGATATTTTTATACATAGAAGAATTCAATGGAATACTTAGATGCCATTTTGCCAGACTACTGTTCAACTCACAAAAAACTGTATGGGTTACCAGTAGGAAGATTCAACCTTTGACATACCACCAACTTCCCTGTCATCATTGGTAAATAAATCAGGAAATGTTGACAAACTTGAAGTTTGCCTTCAATAGAAAGTTACTCTACTTTTCAAATTTTCATGAGCACGAACAGAAGGAATTTTGTTACAAAGACTAAAATTTTGCAATTGAAAACTGACAGAATTTCGTTTATTGCATAAAATTCCATCCAGAACTGTCAGTTCTCTACAAATTCTTTGCTGTTTGTCTAGCAATTTCTTTGAAATGTGGAAAGTTTATTTTAACTTGTATTTTTAAAATTAGTCAGCCAATACTTACCAAAATGATACCTATTAAGGTCTCAGCTATGGGAAAATAGTTAACCCCCAAACTGGAATCAAATTACAAAAGTATAAACATTTTTATAGTAAAAATATCAACAATACAACATGCAACAATTGTCACCATTTTATATTTTTAATTTTGCACATGTGTGTTGTTTTTGATTTTGTCAACTGCACAGTATAGTTGGGTACCATCTGTGAGAAAAAGAGCAACATGATGTAATTCATTCCACTGCAGTTCGCATTTGGAAATGGCCTGCTATACTGCTTGGCATTCATACCAGAAGCTCTAATACAAACATTTCAGTGCATTTTGGTGTCAATTTGAGGACAGTGCAGATGATTCAGAAAGAGTTGAAGGAGTCTAATGGTGATCACAAATGTACAACAGCTCAAAAAACTCACTTAAAAGAACTGAATTTGTTAGTGAGGGCCTCAGACTCATCACAGAGGACTATATCAAGTGCCTTGAGGTGGTAGTGCTGCCATGGTTCAAGAGGGTGACTGTTGGAAGACTGTCTGGCAACAGGACACTGCACTATGACACACAAGCTGGAGAAACCAGTTTTGGCTGTTAGACAATTTCTTCAACACCCTTTACATCTGTCCACCTAACTTCCCAAACTGCAACCCTTGATTATTATGTGTGGGAACAGTTGAGCCAAACACCAACAAAGTTCCTTTATCTGGAGGCCATGATTAAAACCAATGATGATTTTATTGAATAAATTTATTCTTTAGTATTTCAAGATATCTTTTTGGTAAAAAATTATTTTAACAGATACCTTTACCAAAATTGCATTATCATTACCAAATGAGATGTCAACATTATTTTCATTTTTGTATAATTTATGACAATTTATCCATCGCACCCTGTATATTCTCATAGTAAAAAAAATATCAGCAACAGACTCTTGTAAAATAAATTACTAACACTCCCAATAAAATTAAATTTCTGCAATAAATGGCCAATAAGGAGTTGATATGCTGCTAAACAAACAAAAAAGATAAAAAATGTTTCTAATTCTTTGACCACTTTTTTCTAACTGCAACACAAATTCACTTTTTAATATAAACACATATTCTACAAAGAACTCAAGTAATATATTTATAGTAATCAGTTTCACATTCCTCACTGCCATATCTTTGTCTTTGAACCTCACAGCCGGTTTCTTCAAGCATACCCCTCACTGTCTTTTTCTGCAAAGAAAGTCTGCTGGCATTTATGCGTGTCGAAGTCAGTTAAGCAGATTTTTTCATACCCACCTACAGGCATTTTATCAGTCTTAAGGCACTAGATAATTTACATGACAGTCTATAGCACAAGTGATCTTGTGCCTCTTGTCAAGGAGATAGGCAAAGTATATTACAGGAACAAGTGAACATGATTCAAACAAAAAACATATCCAGGAAAAATATTTTTAGCCAGGAAGTCAGATAAATTCCATTTCATCTTTTAAAAAATTTTTTTCCATTCTCTCTATATGTGGAAAGTTTTTCTGCTTCCCAATAAGCCTTTGTAGAAGAGAAACAAATGAACACAAACAAAAATCTTGACTCGGATGTGTCTATTGTAGGTGAGAATTTTTATTCTCTTGAAGCTAGCTTTTTGGAGAAGACAGTTTCTCAAGATAGATAGCATTACTACTAAATTTGCATGGCAATCATTGTGCTAATTTGTATGATAGTGTAATGCTTGGCTGTCAACAAATTATGGGCAGTCTGTGGTCACAGATAAGCTCTGTTGGTGGTAATGGTTAGAAGAGCTCTGAGTGGATTTCTGACTGTTCACTTTTTTGGTTTGTTCTTCCCTTCCCTACAGCCACTTAACATTTTTTTTCACCCCAACAAAAGCTCATCCTTGAAGACTAATATGCTTTGTTAGAGTGACAATTGCTAATTTTGCCTGATACTCTGAAGCTATTATCTGATTAAAGGTTTTATTGGAAGCACAAAATATACTGTCCAAACAAACTTGATAGTCTGTCTATATTTCGTAGATGAGGTATTATGCACATTATTTACATTATTCGGACTATTGTCTTCATCTTTGTCGCCATATTTATTACAACATTTGGCCATTGTACGCTCCGGCCTTCTTCAGGTGGTTGGAATGTTGAACTGAACCCTTTATTTCGCTCACTGGGGTAGACTGTTCTAGTTCCACGTGCCATGTTTGATGGTTGCTGAAAACATTAGGTTTATAATACCCAGAAATTCATACCCAGATGTCCTGAAGGACACATGGCACAGTGGATAAAGGCATTGGTTAGATCCAGTGACAGGATCCAAAGAGTGTGAGTTCAATACACGGTTAAGAACTTTCAGAGGGAAATTAACAGGACATCCATCAAACATGGCACATGGAACTAAAACAGTCTATCCCAGTGAGTGAAATAAAGGATTCAGTTCGACATTCCAACCACCTGAAGAAGGCCGGAGCATACAACGTAATAAATATGGCGACAAAGATGAGGACAATAGTCCGAATAATGTAAACAAACTTAAGTTGGTTCATTTTACATTTAGAAAATTCTCTGTACATAAAAGCATAAATATCTATTGAAGATGAGATAATTGAAAGTGAGAGAAGCAGAAATCAGGAAGATTTGCTTGAGACTTAAAAAAAAATCTGGAAACAATTGGCGAGACAGGACTCTGCGGCCATAATTTGCCAGCTGAAAGCAGTATTCTTCAAGCTGGGCCCACCCCGCGAGCTCCTTATGGACAACAACCCAGCCTTCTGCAGTGGGAATTCAGAACTTTTGCACGCGAGTAGGGAGTCAACTTGTGATTCCGTTGCGTATATGCCCCAGCCAGGAATGGGATAGCAGAGCAATGCTACTGCACAGTAAAACGAATCATGAACAGGATGCACTGTTCCATCCAGAAAGCCATCTACTGGTACATTGTCGCAGCAAAAGACAATACATCATCCCAGACTGCACCCGCCAACAGGATCCAAATGGCTGGCCTGCTGGTGGGCGTCGCACTGGACTTTTTGACACCCCTCATCAGCATTTATTTTTCTCTACAGTGAGAGGGACATAGGCAAGTAGGAGCGAGGGTGACAGAGGAGAGTGAGTGAGTTAGGTAGGTGTGTCAGGAAGCAATTAAAACTCAATGCCAAAAATTCATTTTTAATGAAATTTTTAAGTAAATGAAACATTTTATAAGAAAGTGACTATTTAGTCTGAAGATTTTTAGAAATCCTACCCATCAATGAAAAAAAAGAAAATGTAGGAATTTCCATACTTTTGTATCAGGTGATTATCAACACTCTGAAGCAATTTGATGATAACTGAACATAGAACACTCTTCTCTTTGCTATTATTGCCTGCTTGTTAGACAGTATTGTTTTTTGGCTAAATATAGGAGCCCTAATAAAGTTATCTTCCTTGGAAGTTATTGGCAATTAAAAATTCTTTCAAATTGAAGTAATAATTGTTAATGTGGAGAGCAAAAAACTCAGTAATTCATATTGAATATTTACTGACAAATTCAGTTCAAATACCCCCCATGAACAACAATGTACAGCAAAAGATTTTGTCTGACAACCTGAGTCTAGCACTGACTGACTCATTTCTGATATCCCCACCCACTTTGGCAAATTGTCATAAAAGCAAAGAAAATAGAGCAGAATTATGGAGTTTAAGCATAACATTTGGTTATTTTATATGTGAATGCGTGCGTATTTATAATAAAAACTAATAATCATTCAATTGAAATTCAGTCAAATGCAGGTTAACAGTGTTTTTTTTTTTAATATAGTACTAAAATGTCTGACAGATGCCACATCTAGCATAAATAGTGGTTTGAGGATATTACTAAATACATATCAAATATACATGTAACCAAATGTTTCATGGTAATAAACCAATCTAAGGCTTAAAATTGATCGCTTTCATTTTTCACACCAATTTTATAAATATGGGCAATGACAATGACCCTTGTAAGAACAGAATACAAACATGCATAAATATTGATTGAATAAAATAAAATTCCCATATATACATTTTTTTTTTTATCATTTCACTCGGGGATAACTGGCTCAACAAATACTTGTTTACATGTCTACACTTGCTAACAAAATCCAATCTTTTGTTGAGGTTTTCTTGCTCTGAAAATTTTTCCTGGAAACTTAGATCATAAGATTTACACATTCATTTGGGAGCTTTATCATTTTCTATTCCCCCTCAAGAGATTTGTTAGTTTTGTCCTTCTGTAGCCATACATATTTAGACTGTATTGTACAGTTTTCATGCTATTGTTAAAGAATATTTTACGGTCGTAAAACCTTTCTTTCCATTGACTTTCTGTGGCACCTAAATAAACTTTGATTAACTGTAAACTTTTCCTGATGAATTACATTTTTTTTGTTGACACCTGCCATTAATTGGATAGTCATATTAATGCCTAGAATTACAAGAGAGGGGCACTATTAAGACTGGTCTTCTACAACTCTATAATTCTGTTTAAGTAACTGCTTCGTATTATCTATGCAGCTGTAAGTCAATTTTACAGTTTCTATTAAACATATTTTCAGTATCTTTTTGGAAAGTGTTTATCCATTAATTTAATGAATAGGTTCCCTTGTTTTTTGGGTGTTTTTTTTACAGTGCAATTGAATTGTGGCCTAAATCAGATAATAATCCTTTTTCATCTACTAGAATGGGTATTCTTCTCATCAATGTTTAGGATTGGGTTTCTGGTTTCATCCCCATGAGAAAACACTGAACTTTTATTTTCTATTTACATTTTTTCCTCAATAAGAGTAGATAGGTCTGCTTATCGTCCTGTTCACACTCCTGTCCAATATTTTTTGAACGGGAGTAGAGGTTTCTCCCTTTTTCCTGTATAGGATTGGGTTTCTGGTTCCTTCCAAAGTATTTTTTCTTTTCCTTCCACTTCCAGTGATCCCTTGTGTCTTGGTAGCATTATCACTTTGATTGGGGTGGTGCTTTTTATGCTGTAACACTCCACTTCAAGTGTTTCTTGGACCTTGTATAAAAAAAAAAAAAAAAAAAAAAAGGAAGAATAATATCTTGAAATGGTACCCATTAATTTTATTTTTTTTAATCATTGAAGATTATGCTCTTATTGGCATTTACATATACTTTTATGTATTGATTTGGGTCCTGCCCAAAGACATTTGGGAGATTATTAGAGGCTGTATTTATGTCACATGGGACATTTCCTGGCTTTTTATCAATTGTTAAACAGTCCCTTTCTGGAGGTTAAAGGTAATGTCCAGGTAGTTAACCTCCTTTAAATTTGTTACCACTTCAACCAAGATTGCTTTAAAGAAATTGATCAACTTTTTTCCTTATGTCATCAACAGACCAACCTTTTTTATTTAAAAAGATGTCCATCTCTATAGGGACCTATATTCTTTTAGGCTATATTGTTTAGACCAGCCAACAAGTAAATCCCTATGAGTTCACACACATCCATTCTGCCCAGACTTCCCATAGCAATGTGAAAAAGCCTCAAAGTCCACTTTCTTCTTGTGGTACAAAAGAGACTTGTAACTATTATAACTTATAATAGCAAGCACTTCATTAGATATAGTGGTATATCCTTTTGCCATGTCTGAAGATTTGTCCAATATTTTTTTCTCTCATAGAAGGGAAGAAGTCCATTGTTCTGTAATGTTGTTGCAAATCAGTGGTTGAATGGAAAATTATTAAAACAGTACAAGCTCATTACACAACATCTTAATCTAGTGGTCTCTACTTGCAGGAAAAATTTCAAATCACTTCCAATGCAGGAAAAAAGAGATTGGAATGTGCTAACAATATTTACACTATGTATATATGTATCAGTGTTAGGAAGATATAGAACAGTGCCTGAACAAAAGAGGAGATAATGAGACAAAACTTTTACAGACAACACATTTCAGCTGTAGGTGTCTTTAGATTGGAATGAAAGAAACCTGTATGTAAGGAAAGTGCACTGGAATTTTTAAGGAAGGGGTAATAAATAACCTTATCAGATACTATGGCCGGAGTTCATTTTTATTCATATTGAAGCCATTAGCATGTACTGGATTTGAAATTAGCCGACTCTGAGTAGATTTGTTTTTTTCTCTATAAGTTTGTATATAAGAGAAATTATATATAAACTATATATCAGACAAATGGGGGTGGGTAATTAGTTGACAAACTGGAAAAAATCTGTTATGTTACTTGTCCTTGAAAATATCTTCAGATTAAAATAATATTCTTATTGATGGAATTTTTTATATATATATATATATATATATATATATGGGGGAGAGAGTGAAAATATAAACATATTTGTAAGTCATAATTATACCTTGAGAGGAACACTGAAAATGAAAGGACAATAAAGTTTAATTTTTTGGTATGCAATGTATTTAGACATACAGAGCAGCCAACTTCATTCAGCTTCTCAATGCTTTTTACATGAAGAGAAAAACATTGAAAAAGTAAAATCATTGCATAATATGACTGAAAAAAAAAAAAAAACTATCTGCTCAGACAAGGTCAGGATTATAAAAGGAATTATGCAAGTTTGTTATTTTCTGATCTATTATAAACATTGGTGTCTTGTCAAGTGTTTTAAAACCTTCCTATGTTTGTTCTCAGGGATAGTCCTTCCTAAGCAGTACTTCAGCCAGATGAGTACTTACAGATTTTGATCTTTTTTCAAACAGTTGCTTGGAAAGTACTGTCTCTTATTTTGTTATTGACATCAACATTGGTGGTATGAAAAAAATAAAAATAAATTGAATCTTCCTGTTAATAACCCATATTTATTTTTTACCTTCTTACAGATAGCAGTTTGAAAAATGGCTGACAAAAAACAGTCTGAGAAACAGAAATGTAACACAAAATTACTCCATACAGGAAAAAATTGCACCTATTAGAACTCATTCATGCTTGCTGAATATATATATGGAGACCAAGCAGTAGATACAAGCACAGTTAAGCAGTGGTAATGCATTCCAACAGTGGTAACTGTAAAAGAGAAAATGACTTACTTTGTATGGAAAAGTGAGTATGTATATGCCTGTCGTGCAAAACGAGTGAAGGAAAGGAAAAAGAAATATGAAGCTAAGAGAAATGGCGAGAGTGGTTGGGCATATTCAAATTTTTTGCAAGTTCAGCTTGGCATAAAAAACACCACACAAGAGTGAATAGTTCACTTGTGAATGTGGTCCTGCTTGTACAGCGAGGCTTTGTCAGTTGGAAAGAGATCACTTGGAACCGTTTTACACAAGCTATTTTGGCGAAAATGACAGACGGGAAGTCTGACTGCAAACTCATTCCTGAGTTTGAGAGCTCGGCATCCAGACCATCTGTGGTCAAATGGATTGAGAAGGCTGAGTTGGTCTGTAAGATGTGCTAAGTAAAACATCCAGGACAGGTAGTTCCTTTAAGGCTAATGAGTGGTGTATTTGCTGTCTACCAGCAGATGAGAGAGAGGAAGAAAAAGAGGATTTCAGCCAGATAAAATCCGTACTGAACACTGCTTTTTCTAGGGATGGTTTTTTGGCTTATGGGCAATTTGGTGAGCAATGGCTGAATTGGTAGATGTCTATCTGGTGGAGTTACAGAAACTTTTCATCCTGTTGAGCAGAATGAGCAACCATGGCCAAGCATGTGTGTTCATACGAGTGTTACCAGACTGAGTTAAAGATCTCACTACTTGCTTCAACCCAGATGGACAAATTGATCTGATTGATATTGAGGTTCTGGTTGTGGAGGGGAAATTGCTTGGTTTTGACCTGCTACTCGGATTTGACATCATGAAGTTGGGAGGAGTATCTGTGACAAGCAATGGAACTGTGACCTCAACTTGGCCAACCCTTGTGCACAGCCATTACCATCAACAAGCCTGTCTTCCATACTGAGTATGACCAGAACAGGAAGATCTGGGTTGTGACTTGGAAGTGGTCTGGTAACCAGACACCACCTGTGTTGAAGAACCAGACAACCTAGTATCCAGTACCAAAGCTTCTCAGGGAGGAGTATACTTGTGAGCTATGAACCTAGATGGATAACGGCTGGCTACTTATGTATCCTGAGGAAGAACTTGGGCCTTCCCAAGGGCCTGATTCCTCTAATGGCTGAGCTGCAGGAAAACAAACTAAAGGTCTGCCTGGTCATGGATTATTGGGAGCTCAATCAATAGAGTGATGCATACACCAATGATGCAGATGTTTGAGCGCAAAAATTGAAGGAAGGATCAGATGTCAACGTGCTGGATTTGTGCCATGCTTATTTGCAGATCCATGTTGACAAATTGTTATGGCCCCTTCAAACAGTGAATTTAGATGGGCAAAGATATTGCCTCACCTATTTGGGCTTTGGGTTCAACGTGGCACATCTAATCATGCAATCAATTGTAAATGCTGTGGTTGCACAGGACATCCAGAGCGCCACATCCTTGTACATCAATGACATATTTGTCAATAAGAGAAAATGCACTGTGGCCCATGTAAGGGCACATCTTCAGCAATTTGGAATAACAAGTAAGGATCCAGAGTGTTCAGAGATTGGTCCCCATGTGCTGGGATTATGTGTCTGGGAGAAGCGATGCAAATTGCAAGTCATGGAGTGACCTCCCACCTCTGCCTAACATACTCATTAGAGCATCTCTGTGTGTGGGAAGTTGACTGGACATTTTCTAGTATGTGGCTGGCTCCATGTTACAACTGTATTCATAAAATGGTGTATGAACTGTGACAACTGGCTGGAAGAATGAGGTGCGGGACCCAGCCTAGACTGATACAGACAGACATCATTGGCACAGAAGAATCCAGAACAGGGTGATTGGTGCATTGATGCAAGCCCCTTGGCCACTGGCATCGTTGTGGAAAGTGGTGGATCCTTGGTTGAAGAAGCCTGTTGGCTGCAATAAGAATGCGAAGACAAGCTTATCAACCTGGCAGAGCTCAATAAAATCTTCAGAGGCATCAACATGGCACTGCCATGGAGAGTGACTGTGCTTCACCTGAAAACTGATTTGATGTGTGTGTACATCAATAGGTTTTTGATACATTGTCTGGAAAATCTTGGGTACACATGAAGAAAAGTTAAGTCAACTCAGCACAATCAAGAAACTGGTGGAGGAATACAAATTGATTATTGACATAAAGCTCGCCAGATCTCATGCAAAGTGAGCCAATCAGCTCACCAGAGTGTCTCAATGTAAGCTGAGTGCGGTTTGGAAAGTAACAGAACCAGTGTGCATTGCATCTATAGAAGAGCAGGTGTCAACCCACATTCAAGCCATCCATCGACGTAGTGGGCATCCTAGTGTGAAGTGGACCTTGTATTTTGTAAATCGGATCCACCCTGAGGTCTCAAAAGGTAGCTGTTTGGGCAATGGATGGAGAGTGCGAAGTGTGCCAATCCACTGACCTGGTGCCAGTGCATTGGAAAACTGGACAGAAGGAAATGTCCAAGAATTGGTACAGGGTGGGGATGGACATAACCCATTATGAAGGTCAGGTTACCTGACTAATAGACTGTGGTCCTAGTCAGTTTTCTATCTGGCAACTGTTACCATATTATGATGCATCATCCGACAGCTAGAGTTGCTCTTCTACAAGAGAGAGCCAGCTGCTGAGCTGCTCATCGAGAATGGTGCAACATTCTGTGGGGAGGTGTGCACAAGGTTTGCAGAGAACTGGAGCGTCCGACAGATTCTGGTGTGCCTATCAACCATCAGGGAATGGCATTATGGAGAGATGCCATTGCACCATCAAGCATATCACTGCTTGGTCAGGATGTTCCATTATGGAGTCATTATATTGGTATAACATGATGCCAAAAGACAACAGCTTCGTCAGCACTAGCTAACTGAAGCCTGCATAAACAGTATATCGATGTTGCACCATCATTTGAACACATTGATCCTCAAATCTAGAGTGGGAGATGTGGTATGGGTAAAAACCCCACATGGTCGATATTCAATGCAATTCAAAAAAGGAACAGTGACAGGGGTCTATAGTCCACACCAATGGAATGCCACACCATTATCAGAAACCTCTAGCTGCATCAGAGACATGCATCATCGGAAGATGACAGTAATGCCAAGTTATGAAAGTGACTCAATTTTGCTGCTGTTTTTCAATGCTGAGCCAGAATATTCATCTACAGAACCAGTGGAAACAGATACTGAAGACGACAATGATGATGATGCCAATAAGAAATGCAGAAGAGATGGGCAGATCCCATCCACCTTTACATAGAAGCACTCAAAGGTGAGGATCCTCTCTGTGTCATTTATGTGATCAGGAGATCAGAGAAGAGTGTAGAAGAGATGACTTACTTCATGTGGCAAAGCAAGCACATATATGCCTAGCATGCAAAACAAGTGAATGAAAGGAAAAATAAATATGACCACCCTGACACCTTAATTCAAGACACAATCTCGAAGTTAGAAGAATTGGCAAGAGTGGTTGGGCATATGCAAATTTTTTGCGGGATCAGCTTGGCATAAAAATACCACATGAGTGAGAATAGACTTTTCACTTATGAACATGGTACTGCTTGTATGAAGAAGCTTTGTCAGTTGGAAAGAGATTACTTGGGTCCGTTTCGCACAGTAACCATCAAAATGAAGAGGACCTCAAAAATGGATAGCCAATGATGATTATAATATAAAAGTTTTGTAGTTAATACTTTGTTCTATCAAATGATGTTATTGTTCTTCCTCCATTTGTTATAGTTTCTGCGGAAATAAATAAGTGCCATTACTTTTTGAATATCTCTTGTCTGGGTAATGAAAACGCCTTAATGAATAGTTTTATTATATAAACAAAAAGTTGATATCAACAGCAAATTGATAAACAAGAGTCCTTTTTTTAATTATGACAGCTTTCGTTGCCTAATCAGTTGAAGCATCTGTCATAAAAGATGAGCTCTGTAGGTATTGGATGAAAGTTAAAGTCTAGTCTGAAGCTAATTCTTCATTCCAAATTTGTTTAATAGCTAAAGAACTAAGAAATATTAAAAAGTAACTGATTAAGGAAAATCTTTAAATATTTATAAAGGAATATTCAATTTTAGTGACATTAATTGACTTGTAATTATGTTTAATCAACTAAACTAAAACTTCCACTTTGAATTTTGATTAAAAATGCAAAATATTAACTGTGTAGTGATTATGTCAAGTCACATGTCTGAGAATGCTATAAAATGTGATTAATAACTTTGTAAGCATTTGTAGAAATGTACACTGATGCAGTAGAAAAACCGTCTGTGTGTGTGCCTGGTTCTGCTTATGCATAGGTTTCTATATGAATTTTGGTCTGTATATATCTGGTTAAATGTGTATGTGGAATGAATACTTCTTTCTGATTACACCTTAATTTTTTTTGTCAATTCTTACTTTTGTTATCTTTGTACTGCTTATCTATATGAATTATGGGTAGTTTCTATAGTATGATGCTTACTCTTTCTTTTTTGCCTAAAAAAGAATTTAAAAAACAAAAAAAAAAAATTTCTTCAGAAATCTTTCAGACCATGCTATAAAAATAATTACTTTTGGAATCCAAGAATTATTTTACTCAGAATTGTTAATGTCACTTTCAAAACAGAAGAACAGCAACTGTAATTCATGTATTGGCAGTTTCCCAAACTTGTTATATTGAATTCATTTCCTGAAAGATACTTGCTTATATAAAAAAAAAGCCTTGTTCCATTTTTGGATCATTATAGGAAAAAAAATTTTAAAAAAATAGCTTATTACAAAACTGCACTTTCAATTTATATTAGGCAACTCACTATGAAGCAGTGATGAACAGCTAGTTTTACTGTAAGAAATTTAACCCTCACATTGTGCTCAATATTTGTAACCTTATGCCTGACTATGCTAAGATTGTTAGATAACAATGCAAAATGATGAAATTATAAAGTAAATCTAATCTGAAAAATTAACTAATTTGATCAGAGACAAGGAAATAGAAGGTCATAGGGCAATATCATTTTAAAATTTATTCAATTGCATCAGTAATTTAAATATAAATTCATTGACATCATCTTAATTTTGATTAATAGCATGTTTGGTATTTAAGCATTGGACATACACATGTTGTTAACCCTGTAGACACACATGTTGTTAACCCTGTAGACACACATGTTGTTAACCCTGTAGACACACCTGTGTAATTTAGGATTACATGCCTCACCAGGCCAGGTGTTGCTGCTGTGGTCTCCATAGTAAGTTAATTTTATAGGGTGGATTTGCTAGTCATATGTCCAACTGGCTTTCAGTTTAGAGTTGTCTTTCATAGATTGGTTACCAATCAAAGCTCGATAACCCAGTCAGCCCTACTACTAGCTCATAGCTGGTATTTTAATTCAACACACCCATCTCATTTCCTGTGCTGATAACCAATATGTTATATGGACATCCCACACATTTTGCTGATAAATAAAATAGAGTTGTAATAACTTCAAAATATCACTTTAAATTCATTTTATTTTTTAAAACATCATGCAATATAAAACCAATTAAATTTATCTATCCATCAAGACAAGGTATTAACTTTAGGGCTCATCTTACCCTACTATCTGTATAAACAGACCCTTAATGTAACCCTCTAACTCAAGGGTGAACCTTAATCTCTGTGTGTGTGCGTGTGTGTGTGTGTGTGTGTGTGTAAAACCTCAGTATAAAAGGTAACACATTTGGTCTTGCAGTTCATTGCTAAGGCAGGAGTTTAATCCTCACTGAGCAGGCTATGTTTCAAGCATTAGGCCAAATTTAGGCCCCCTGCTCAGTAAATAAGGCTATGTTGTAGTGTAATGATCAGTAAGATGGAACTATGACCATGAGGAATGAGTTCCATCCTCAATAGATACCTTGTACTAATGGCCTTGTGCCAAACTAAGCTAGGTTTAGTAAATAACAAAGAGACATATAGCATAGCATATTTTAACAAGTTATAAATAAATCCTAAAATATTAGAATCTTTCAGTTGGTTTAATTTGATAGTAGAAAAGCCATCTATTTCAAAATAACAAGAAAATGTTAAGATGTACAACTTTTCAAACCTTGAAAATCCTTGATTGTTTTTCTTTAGCATCATATCAATATCTACGAGTTATTTAATGCCGAAATCTAAATATTTTGTATGCAATAATTAATCCATAGCTGGGGAAGAAGAAATAGATTCATACCTTTCCCAAAGATATCGGCACGTAAGTTAATACAACAGACCAAACTAATATTGGACCTTGGCTCTCCAATTAACAATTCCAAGCCATTATCTATTACACATCCAAACTTACAGCACCAGATATTCTAATGTAGCCACTCCTCTCAATACTTATGGAGCTTGATGTTGCTTAACTTGCAATTGTTCGTGAACAAATGTTTCAACCTGATGTGATCATAAGCCAAAACTATCCATGATATTTTTTGATGAACATTAAATAGTATAAATAATGATAGGACATTACTAGCTTGATTTTTGAGATATCAAATATTACAAGTCAGTTACCCCCTCCACCACCACCACCACCATTGGGCTGTTAGAGCTCAGAGGAAAGATCAGCTGTCAGACTCTGGTCAATTAGATTTTTGGAAGTGCACCCATTAACTGTGGTATTATCTGCATAGATATTTACTAATGATCTGAGTATGTATCTGGGCAGAACAGTAGAAACAGGGTATGACTGAAGAGAGAGTCTTGAGGATGCTAAAACAGTAAAATAGCCTAAATAAATTTGCCTTTTCCAACTAATTAAATAACGTCAAAAAACGTCATTATTTTTGCACCAACCTAATATATTTGCATATAAACCTACTTCATGTATAGTGCGGTCCCTGAATATTTTTGGAAAAAAAACAAATATTTTTCATATAGCTCATATATAATGCAACCCCAGCTTCTGAGCAATACTAGTAGGCCTACCATAGTCAAATATTGCAGTAATGGGCATCATACTGGAGATATTTTATAACAAACTAGCTGAGGTACCCGGAGTTGCCTGGGTGTACATGGCTGCAATTGTATAACTGCACCCACTCTCTAGAAATGTCTGCTTGCATCCCCACTTGCATACATCATCCATTGGTATGCTAAGCTACTCTTCCCACTCATCCTTCTTATGGTATGTCCTTTGCAAGTGTTTGATTGTTCTTAATAAAAGAATTCCATTGATAAAACCTTGTGTAGTTGTTGCTTGGGATTAAATTGTTTCAATGTTTTAGATAATCAGTAAATTTCCTATTGCCTTTAAAATAGTGTGGCATTGTTCACGAATCTAATCAAACAAAAATAGGGATGAATCATCAGAGCTTGATTCAACTGCAAGTGCAAATATGTGAACGACCACCTTCCTTCTTTGTACATTTGTTGTAAAATTGGAGTTAATAAGGGGTTCTTTGGGAATATTTCTTTTCATCAAAGGTTATTCGAGTACCAACTGAGAATGGAATGATATGAAGAAAATATTGGCTAAATAGCAAAAGCTGATTTTGGGCCTAGTTGGCTGCAGATTTCAACTACTTAACTAAAATAATCATCAACAAATATTCACACAAGACAGTTTGTGTCATATGTAATTTTCATGGCAAATTTGGAAAGCATCAAATGAAAAACCAGGTAGTTATGGCTGAAAAACAGGCTTTTTGAATAGTTTTTCATGTTTTTTTTGTTATACGCTGGGAAGTGAGTGGGACTAAAACTATCTTATTTCTTGCATGATGGCAACATTTTTTATGACGTTATTCAAGTTTTTATTTTAAGTAATGCAAAAAACCTGATTGTTTAAAATTTTTTTTTTTTAGGTTTTTGCAATTTTTTGTGTGTAGCCAATGTTTAAGGAAAACTATTAAGCACTCTACATAAACCTCATAACATAAGCTATGTTTTGCATTAAGTGCAAAAAACATCAGCTCATCCAATAAAAAGTTTGTTCACATGTAACTTTCCCTTGTTTTAGCAAGAAGCCATACCCAACTTCAGCTTTGTCAATTTTTCTGACAAACCCAAGGGACCTGGAGATTGAAAGTTAGTATTGACCTATCTTGGTAAATTTGCAACGTGTGTGTATAAATTTATCAAAATCAGTCAAAAAAATGTGGATATGTGCATAAATAGCACACACACACATACAGAGATATCTGTTTTATAGATATAGATGTAAAGAATATAATAAAAATAAATATAAACAGAGGAAGGTAGAATAAGGAACATAAATGAAAAATATATTAGACAAAAGTGGTGCTGTTGGAAAAGCAATACCTCAGTGATGTAAACACATGCCAACAAAGATGAATGCAAATTGGAGAAAAGAAAAATGTTAAGTCTTCATTTATACAAGGTATTTGTAAATTCTAACTGGCACACACAGTGAATGTTCTTTCGTTCATGTAACAATACAAAAATCTAGGCTATAGAAGGTAGAGGCTAAAAAAGCTATACTGCTAAGGTTAGCAAAAAGGTAGTGAGAATGTAGGCTGACCAGGTAGTTTAGGCACTGAAAATGCATGAATCTTAAATTCCTCATCCCTGAGAAAAATTTACCTGTGTAGTGTAACTGGTCACTAAAAATGCATGATTTTTAACCTCTTCAAAAAACATTATCTGTGTATAGTGTAGCCTCGTATTTCACTATACTCAAGTATAGACAGGTAATCATGCTAACATTTAACAAAGTCTGTATCAGAATAGAAAAGATTGTGAATGAAACAATTGCCAATGTGTTTAAGAAGTCCATCATGTTTGCTTTCAGAAATCTTGACAAGTTCCTATCTTGTGCACAAATAAGTGTCTAAACAATTGGTCTATCAGAAGTGGCAGGGGGTCTATCAGAAGTGGACAATCTGGCCAGAGGCAAATAGTAATTCAACTTCATTTGCAGAGTTGACAGGTGGAAATAACCAAAAAGATTAAAAAATTTAAATACCTTTATTTACAGAAAAATAAGTTAGGTCATTCTGTATAGTGGTATACCAACTCTTGTGGGTTATTTAATGCTAAGACCAGGTGTAGCCAAGTTTAGATTTGAGGTTCAGTGTTGTTTTCTTGGTTGAAGTGATTTGGTATATCAGTTAGTTTGAAAAAAAATAGAAAACAGAGTTTCTGCCAGATTGGCACATAAAATGAACCTTAAATGATTTTGTCTGGGTCTGGCTTTATAACAACTGACATTAAAGTCTAGATAAGAGGACTTCAGAGCAACAACCCATTGTCCACAAGTAGAGAAAAAAGAAATGAAGTAAAAAAAAAAAAAAAAACTTTTTGAATCACATGTGCCACAAGACTGGAATTTAGGGAATTCTGGTCATGCGCTTATATAGTCTAAGTTACAGAATAAGTCACAAGGAAAACTACTAAAGTTACAAGCACTCTGCTGATGGGTGACAAACCATTGATGGAGATGTAGAGTCATGGGCAGTTAGAGTGGTCAGAGAGAATGGTATTTATAGTTAAAATGTAGAGACATTTGCTGTCAGAGATGAGCAGAGAAGCAGTTTGAGCTTTCACTGATCAAAGAGATCTGGTCCATTAGTCTGTTGTGAGAGAAGGTAAAAGTAGCAGCAAAGATGTCCCAAGTATCACTTAGCTACCCTTCCCCAGAACATACCATGAATAAGTCTTAAGTTATCTGTTTGGTAATGACCAGATTAAACTAAAAATTACTGCAGCACACTAATGTATGTTTTGATGGTCCTTGACATGGAGTATATTTTGGTGGGTGTAGCAGAAACAAAATGCAGAATGAGCTACCTACCACCAATGATAATGGTACCCATCCCCATCAGTCAAACATCTAGTGTGCCATCTCTGTAAAAAGAAAGAAAATGCCTACCTAGCCAGGACAGAGCAAGTGGGAAAACCGGGAGATGTTCTGGGTATGAAGAAATAAGATATCCACCAGCTTCCCCACAAAATAATTGGAATGGTGAACTGTGTTGTGTTAGTTATACAAATGATTCATTTTGCTAGCCAACTGTTAATGTTTTGTGCTCAATAAAAGCAGACACATTTTTTGAGAGGGAGCAGTATGCAATGGGCCATGCTGGGCTTATAAGGTGTTTTCCATGCGATATCAAAAATTTCCAAATTGTGCAACACCTATTCATTGCAAATAACGAAACAATAAGAAAAACCATCAGTGGATTATTCCTATTTATTTCGGTTGAATGAATGGGTAGTGTAGATATGTCCTATATGGTCTCTAACCAGAATCTCATCTTTGTATATCATTTATCAATAAAAAGAAAAACAAGGATAAAACCATTCTTTTTCTGGTTTCTATTCAAACAGTGGCACAATATTTCAAATTTTATGATACAAGTTAATGTTTCCATAATAAAATTAGTAAAATATTGCTAAAACTTTCAAGACATATTTATATCATGTGTATCCCAGATGAATTTCAGTTTACAATGTTTTTATAAGAAATATCTACAATCACTGATTTGGGATGCCCATCATATTGCAATAAAGGTATGGTAATATAGATATTAATATCTATTTTTCAATTTATTATATATATTTATATATATATAATGACTGCCATATTTGTGGAAAAAAAACGTCAAAAAGAGAAACAGTATATTGTAAAGTGATTAAGTGATAGGAACACAATGTTGGAAATTGCAAAAATGTTGAATAGAGATTATGAAACAATTGGAAAAAAAAAATGAAAACAATGGTAAGATAAGAAAAAAATTAATAAAAATTATAAAAAAAATAAAAAGATGAGAAAATGAAAAAGGATAAGTAAAAAGATATATGAAGTTGTAGTTAATGCAAGCAAGCTAAAATTAATGCTGTCCTATCAGTCTCTTACCACTCTTCAAAGTCTCTAAGGTTTTTTTCAATGCCAAAGTGATTAAGTATCTTACCTCCCACAACCTGCTCTTTGACAAACAATCAGGTTACTGCTTTGCCTGGTCTAACACTGATGTCCTTATGGCCATAACTGAATATGTATACTAAGTTCTTGATGATAACGGCAACACTCGAGCTGTGACTTTGGATATCTCAAAGATATTTGACAGGGTTTGGCATGCCAGCCTTCTACGTAAGCTTCAAAGATACAGTATTACTGGATGAATATTTGACTTAATCCAATCATTCCTATCAAACCCTGAAGGTCATCTTGAAAAGGTTCTTTTCCATACAAATGCTGGTTTTCCTCATGGCTCTATCATGGATCCTACACCATTTCTGATCTTCATTAATGATCTTCCTGCTGTTATCAATTCTCAAGTAAGCATATATGTAGATGACACTACTATTTAGCCATCTCAATAGTAAATCTAGCATTGCTGACAAAATTAACTTGGCTATTGGTCTCGAAAAGGACCTCCCACCTGTGGATGACTTGGGCAGGAAAAGGCTTGTAAACTTTAATGCTTCCAAAACAAATCTGCTCCCATTTACCCACCATAGAGAAACCTCCCTGCCTCCTATCAGCATGGCTGATGCTCAACTTCACGAGAGCATCTCTCTGTACATTCTGAGTCTCATGTTTTCCACTGTCCTGATGTGGAACAACTATGAAGGTTTTTCTTATCTGAGTCGATCCTTCTAATCTACCGTTTGTCCTTGCATTGAATACTGTTGCCATATATGGTCTGGTGCTCCCAATGTTCATGACAAAATCCAAGGAAGAATATGCAATATGATAGGTCCTGACCAGGCATCTTGATTCCAGTCACTTTCTCACAAATATGATGTGGTTTCCCTGTCTTTTCTGCAAGTATTTTACTGGTGCCCCCAATTGCATGAATTTAGCATGCTTCTAGGTTAGCATCTTGGCCCTAGCCTTTTACTGTTGAAACAGTTAAATATAACAGCCTCTTCTACTCCAACAGATTCTCTCATAACTCAACAGTGGAACTCCCTTCCTCTTGTTTCTCTAATAAATATAATCTTCAAAAATTTAAATGTAATGTCAATCAACATCTGATGCCTTGATTTTGATCACTGTCCTTCTTTATCCTTTCCTCAAATAACCCTCTTTACTCTTGCTTTCACTTTCTGTAGCCCCTCCCTCTTTACTCTTACTTTCAGTCTTTGTAACCCCTTGCATACTAGTGGCACTCCTGCCTTGCTTGTGGTGAAATGCATAAAAAATAAGTAATGTATCCCTGTCTGTACTCACTGTATGAATGTCTTGAAATTTTTATTGGGAGACCTTTCTTAATTAGAGGTTCCTAGATGCTAGGCATACTAGGAGATTGTCAATACCTAAAATGTGCACAGATTCTTTCAGTCACCTGATCCTCCAGCATTGTTCTCTATTATTGACTTCATTTGACAGGAGCTGATGACAAACCCCTTTTCCCTTCCATATATGATTGTATTTTGATTGTTCCTGAAGATGAAAGCTGATGTTATACAGGAAAGGTAGTTGTTACTCTGAAAGGCATTTTTAATGCTGATCATCACCTGTTGGTATATGTCTGGGTTGTCACAATGTAGTAGTCAATGGATGATCCCTTTCTTGACACTGTATGGAAAGTGGGAAGTGACATTCAGTTACTGTCAGGTGAATGTTGCTTATAATATACAAATGTCATGAATAGCCTGTGTGAACTATTAGTACATCCAGCAAGGCCTGTTGATTTTTTTTCTGTTGGGAACTGTGTAAGGTCATATAGAGCTCACATGGTTGACAAGTAGTTGTATATTTAACTGGGGGGGAGTATAATATGAAGGTATTATCTGTGTATTTACTATGGTCTGTCTAACATGCATCAAGAAGGTATTTAAAAGCAGATCACTCCTTTGAAGATATCTCACAAACCAAGAACTTTGTGTATTTGATCAGATGGAGTTGTGGGCAAGGAATAAAAAGGGAGAGACTAGTAAAGGTAGAGGAACATAAATAAAGGCACTTGTTTAGGGAGGGACATTGAAAACAGGTATAACTGGTCATATAAAGGGAAAATGTCATCAACCCCTGCAGAATATAGTCAATAGACGGAGAACATTAAAAGTGACATACAAGAAAGAAAAATAAAATTAAAAAAAAATGCAATAAAAACTGTTGCATTAAAGTCAAAGATAAATGTTAAAAACCAATGAGCAAAAGACTGAGGAAGGTTAGAGAATCTCAAGGAGTCATTGATAACCTGTAAAAATAATTCTGATGAGATATTGTATTAAATAGAGATAGAGAGAGAGAAAAAGAGAGACCAAACACTTGCTTATACACATAGGGGAAAAATAGAGAGCTGAGATACTGTATTAAATAACTATGGTGTTTCTCTCTAGAAAGCTTGAACACTTCTGTTTATACACACAAGGAAAGAGAGAGAGAGAGCAGATGAGTATTCACCAGTCTATGTTTGTATTTATTAAAAAATAACAATCTGAAAAAAGATCTTTGCAAATAAAAATAAAGTCAATTTTCTTCATTTCTGTCTTTCTTTCTTTAAATTTTATTAGCAATTTTCTGGCCATGGAAAATGCAACATTCAGTTGTCAATGGCTTAATATTGCTTGTGACAAAGAAACTTTTTGTCTATTGAATGTGATTTTTTATTTTTTTTATTTAACAGAATCTAAATCAGAATTGAGTGGGAAGACCTGTTCATGGTGTAATCATTGAGAATGTTTTGAGAAATAATATTAAAAGTATAATGCAAGACATGGATTGATAGGTTGGCATAAAACTTTAATGGATCTGTGGCCTGTCAAGTAATTTATGACACTAAAGCCAAGGTGCTTCATGCAACTTTAGGGAATGTTATACACATGGTAAGCAGGTAGATTGGAAAGAACAAATATATTTAGATATGTACAGTGATGCAATTCAAAGGCTTTGCAATAGTTCATGTAAACCACTTACTGAAATTAGATAAGTTTGCAGAACTAGTTCTTAAATTCCTTTGACATTTATACCTAGTGACAAAAAAAAAATGGGGATATGAGAAAGTGAGTGTGTGGGGGATGAGAGTGGGGAAGCAGGAGAAAAAGGATTTTGCTAATTTCATGGACAAAAAGTTTTGGATGCAAAAAGAGAACATTTTCTTAAATATTTGAACTTCACCACTGGAGATATATATCATCCTAAGCAAGGCAGTAAAGCAACTAAGACACAAAAGGTTACTGAGTGTGAAAGAAGAAAGAGAGAGTAACATTAGGGAGTGAGAAGAATAGAAGCATAATCAATAAATGTTAAATATATTTTTAGTTATATTTCATGAAATAGATGCTTAATATTTAAAATATACTGTTTAGATTAACATTTATAACAAAAATCCACTGCCTTGTCACAAATAGTGGTACCCCTTTTTCCATTTTATTCACAAATGCTAAACGTTTATGGTTTCAGATAATATGGAAAATAAGTTCTGTCTATTTTTGCAATTCTATTCCAAAAAGTTCCTAAAACTTGTGAACTCTAGAGCATAAATCATTCCTCTGCCCCAACAAAAATATGCAGCCTGATTAAAATTGGAAGGATAATTAAGAATGCCAGTGTCAGATATATTTACTAGTTGAGCTATCTCCATAAATCATGTTCCATTAACACAGGATTATGAAAGGCATTAAATAACCTTGACAACAAAAAGATTTAATGCTGTAAGGTACAATATTGATTGTATTGATTGGAAGCTGAACTTTGACTGTGGTTTCACCAGGTTTTTATTGTTCATTTCATAAGTCTAGTTAGCCTTCTTTCCCTTTCTTTTCTCTATCAACCACTCACTTTTTTTTTTTTTTTTTTATTTCTTCCAATTTTTTTCTCTATAAAATTATGTCCATTTTATACAAAGGATTATAACAAACCCATCAAGTGACAATGTTTCAGCTTTTTATGAATTTAGTATGATTCCTGAAAAAAAAAAAAATTGAAAATTTTTGAAACCTATTAAATGTAGTGCCATCAAAATGATGTGGTCTAACAACATATCTTCTACCAGCAATTCTTTCCATTTTTTTCAGTTTTCCAAATTCTGCAGCAATGTTTCATTTTCTTTCTTTTTTTTTCCCTACTTCATATTAGTTTAGAGCATTAAGAAACTTAGAAACAAAGAAAAGAGGACTGAATTGTTATGTAATATCGGTCCTCCTATATGGTAATGAATGCTGGACAATCTCCTCAAAGACAAAGAGACTTGAAGCAACAAAAATGTGATTCGACAGAAGAATGCTGGTGATACCATGGACTGAACATGTGAGCAATAACAAAGTTTTTGAAAAAAAATGTAAACAAAAAGGAAACATTTTTTTTTTAAGCATTTCACTTCTAGCAATGTGGGAGTGTCACAAGGGGTTACTGCGAGTGAAAGGAAGAGAAAAGAGGAGGGATTGAGGAAAAGAAGAACAGGGATCAAGATCAAGGCATCAAAAGATTTTGATTGACATTACATTTAAATTTTTGAAGATTATAGTTATCAGAGAAGCAAGTATGAGAAAGAGAGTTCTACTGTTTGGAAGTGTGAGAGAAGCTGTTGGAGTAGAAAAGGCAGTTACATTTAAAAGGGTGGGACTGAGATGCCAACCTAGTAGCATGCTTAAATTCATGCAGTCAGGGCATCAGTGAGAATAGCTTGTCACAGCAGTTGCCATGAAAATATTTGTAGAAAGGACAGGGGAAAGCCACATCACGTCTGTGAGAAAGTGACTGAAGTTGAGCTGCCAGGTCAGGACTTATCACAATGCATATCCTTCTTAGGATTTTGTCAAGAATGTTGAGATAAATAGCAGGGCACCAGACCATATATGGCAACAATATTCAATGCATGGATAAATGGTAGATTTATAGATGTGAAAGATGGGCTCAAATGAGAAAAACCTTCTGGTGTGACACAAAGAACCAACTTTCCTTGCAGTAGATGCAGCTACTGATTCAATGTAGTTGTTTCACCTCAGGTCACTGGAAAAAAGTGATACCAAGATAACTCGGTGAGATGCTCTCATGAACTTGAGCATCAACCATTTTTCTGTTATTACATTTTTTTACAAGAGCTTATATTGCAATTTTTGTTGTTATTAATTGCTTTTCTCCTTGTTACTGGATTCCATATTGTATTCATTTCTATGCTTGGTCAACTCAGATTTTCATGGCATATGTGTTGAATCCTCAGGTTTTCATATGCGTAGGGTTCAGTTTGAAATTCCAATCACCTGAAGAAGGTTGGAGTGTACAATTATCGAAACCTTGTGAATATGGCAATGAAGATGATGATAACAGTCTGAGTAATGTAAATAATGCAAGTAACCATTGATGGGGTTATGAACATCTCACTCTGTAGAGCCTCAGTTTTAGGGGGAAAATCAGGTGTGAGTACTCCGAATGAGTCGAGTGTTGAGTTGGATGAGAATTTCTGAGCAAAGCATTCAGCCTTATCAGCTGAGGATATCAGAACTTCAAATTAATTGAATAAAGGAGGGACTGAAGATTTTCTGTTATTCAGCACACTCTTGCAGAGCTGCCAATTATCTTTAGAACCAAACTTGTCAGATGCAATATATTGTTTTATTCTATCAACAAACAGTAACTTTGCTTCACTGAGGACACACTTACACTCATTACAAGCAATCAAACATCTTGCTCCAGTACAGATGGAAGAAGTGATTCCTATGGGCTATAACAGCTGAGCAAGCAGGTGAGGACCAAGGAGATGAGCATGATTTAACTTGATATTTTCTTACCAGCATGAAAGCCTTAATGCCGGCTTTTACCCAAATGTATATTTTTGAACAGGATTAAAAACAATATTCCAAAGGATGTTGCAAATGAAATCATGGAACAAGTCCTAGTCTGCAAGTTGATAAAGATATTCTGTTAGTAGGAGGTTCATGGCTGAAAGGGGAGTGGAAGGAGATAACAGACACTACCAAGTGATCAGAGTTGCCGAGAGGGCAGATCTGCATAGCACAAGAATTAAAGATGGCAGTAAAACAGAGATTGAGAAGGGACGTGTTACCATCCATGTTACTGGGAAAGGAAAGTGTAGGAAATTCAAACACTTGCATGAGAGATTGAGTGATTGAAAAATTAAGGGTTTGGATGCCAGCAAGGTCATTTACAGAGTATTTAAGCCAAATGGTATGGAGGGCATTAAATTCACCGAACACAAACATGTTTGCAAAAAGGGTGTAGAAAGATAGCATTTCTGATAATATAGACAAGGCTATCAAGTATACAACAGTCTTGAGAGGAAGGAGAACAGTAGAGAAAGAAAAGATAGCTTACTGAATTGAGAAGAGATGGACAAGACACATATACAAATGGTTTGGAGATTTCAATGAGAGTTCGTTAGCCAGTAGGAGATGATCATGGATGTAAACTCCCAGGCCATGTATGTGGATTTTAGAGTCCTTTCTAAGGAGAGGAAGGTAGCTGGGAATCAAGAAATCAGAGAAAGGGATTGACACATTAAAGTTAGCCTCGCAGGGAGCTAGCATATCAAATTTTTCGGAGAGGAACAATTCCACACTGCAGAAGTTGGTATGATTGCCACAGATGTTGGAGAAGGAAATGTTAAAGGGTTTAGGTAATTTTTTTTTTTTTTTGAGCTGGTTTAGGTTTATATTTTTGGTTGTTTATTGTCATGTTTAGTTATGTTGGTAAGGAAAAGGCCAAATGTAATAGTAGCAGTCAGTCATCAAATCTGACATAGGTAGAAAGGAACTGGCACAGACCACAACATAATGTGGTCTCAGGATTGCCCACAGAAAGCCTATCTACTATTAAAAACAAACAAAAACAAATCAATCTTAGCATCCAGAGAAATTATTAGAATGAATGAGTTTCACTAAGAAAACTCAACTGGAGAGCCAAGTGGGGAGCCACGGACGCTATCACACAAGTTATGTATGTATGTATGTATATATAGATTAGAGAGAGAGAGAGAGAAAAAGAAATAAGTAAATAAAATAAGATGATTAAAGAATGAAATTCAAAGAGATACATACAAGCAAGACAGGCAGGCAATGAATTCTTTTTCACATGGCTGCTTAGGTTAAAGTTAAGCAAGAAGTGACCCCCCCTCTCTCTCTGTGCTATCTAGAATTTTAGTCCCTCAGGGAAAAGGAAGGGGGCAGTACTAAGATCACTATGCGCCAAAACACCAGAAAGAGAAAGCTGAAATTTGTAGGGCACATAATGAGGTGAGAAGGCTTGGAAAATATGATACTCACAGATTGTAGGCAAGAGAGATAGAGTAAAACACACAACATACTTCATGACCTTGAGTAAATGAATGACAGAACAAGGTTTAGGAGAAATAAGAGACAAAATTTATTAAGTGCTACAAAGGACAGGAAATTCTGGAGAGCCATAATCACCTATGTCTTAAAGAAACATGACACAGAAAAATCCAAGCCCAGGAATGACCTTGTCTAGATTCCCAGTCCATTCTTAGGGGCCAAATAGACAGTATGTGAGGTGGAGACTTTCTTTTTTTAGGAAATCTCCCCCGCCCAACAAGTGGTTGGATGGTTGGTTAATTTTGTTTAACAGCATATCAATCCATATGTGTTATTTAATGCTGAAATTTAAATATTTTGTATGCTATTTCATACATTCAACTAGATATTTTTATACTTTCAGGATAAACATTTTTTTAGATATATAATTCGTAGATGATGAAATGTATTGTTGATCATTTTTTTCCTCTTTTTATAAACTTCATAGCCTCCAATTTCCCAATCAGGGGCCTTGCTGCTAAATGTAGTTTATCATCATAATCAGGACTAATGAGTTTATGAAAACCACTCCATTTATCAAGTTTTCACTTTAACACTTTAAATGATTTTTCCACCAGCCCTTTCATAAAGAAACCCCAACTCTGGTTTATTTCCAATTCAGAAAGATTCTGACTCCCACCATTATTAAACATGCCCTTGTATTAATCCCCTACGTAAATATTCCAAAGATTATGGCTGCTTCAATACTTTGAAAAAAAAAAAAAAAAAAAAAAATTACTTTCTTATTTTTCAGATTTTTCCTCTTTCTAGCACAACACGGTTTACCTTTTGTTGAGCTGTAAACATGATTGCAGTCATTCATTTCTATGAAGATAAGTATATGAATTTTAAGTGTAGAGATGCGGATGAAAAATAATTATAGCACTCATTATTTCAAACAGTAAGTCAGTGTTCCAGTAATTTTAGCTTTATGTTAAGCTATACACAACTGAACGTAATTTGAGTTGGCTATTTCATAAACTTAATTTTTGTTCTATCAAGATGGCAATAATGTCTAAAAAAAAAAAAAAAAAAAAAAAAAAAAAAAAAAAAAAAAATAAATAAAAAAAAAAAAATAAAAAACTTAATTATTTCCTCTTTTGCATTTTTTTTCTTTCAATGTTCCACCTTCCCTCATTATCTCTCTGCATTTCTTCATTTCCCATATACTCTCAATTACTTTTGTTTATTTTCTTCTCATTATTTCTTTTCCTTTCTCAATTCACCCTCTCTTTATTTCTCCACTTTTCTCTTTGTCTTTCTTCACTTTTGTCCCTTTTCTCCATCTCACCTTAGAGACAAAGTTTCCCATATATCACCTGACAAGGTTCAAAGACCCACATTTGTCATTGACCCTTGTTCAGTTCAATTTCATCAGCAGCAGCAGCAATTATTTTCAGGTCTAAATCTCATCCAAGAACTGAAGTAGGCAAAATTTCAATCATCAAATTGACAGCAAAAGCACTATCAAATGAAAACAAGTAGTCCACTTTATGAGTAAATCATGAACATTAACATAATTGCTTTCAGTTGTCTTGAAAATCAAGATACTTTTTTTTGTTTTTCAACCATTGACTGCTTTTTAAAATAATGGCATGCCATTGATATTTGATGACCACTACCCACAATTCATGATCATTTTCTTTTATAAATGTCATGTCCCTTCAAAACGTAAGTGATTACAACTCTTCAGTTTTCATTTCTTTATTATGTTAACTGCCTTGACTTATTGGGAAGACAACAGAATGATGTTCTGCTGTCAACTACAAGTTTTTGAATTCAGAGTAGTACACTCCATAGACTGGTTACTACTATCCAAAGCTAAAGAAGACAATCTACCCTACTATTTAATCTATAGTTGAATGTAGAAGAGAGAGATTCATATCATGTCCAAGAGCATTTAAGTGAAAGTGAATACAACAGACCAGGCAAGGGTTTGAACCTGTCTTGCTTTTTTACTTCCTGGGCTGATAAACATTATTTTACCCATACATCCCATGAATAAATTACAATCTTAACTCCTTAATGTCAAATAGCAAACACACACACAAGGCACCACCTCAATGTTGTGTATGACTATCACAAGACATTATTGTAAGAAGAATTATGAAACCGAGCTGGCTTACAGTAAGTATTGAACACTTATTTCTAATGCATACATAATAGCTGGCCGCTCATAGTCAAGAATACCTGTCAACTATGGTGGCTAGCCAGTCCCTATTGCAGACACCTGTTCAGGTACATTTGTGTTTGTTGAATACCCACAGATTTGATCGATTGATTGAGTTTTACATACATACCTCCACGAGATTGCTAAAAAATGAGTATAGCATGATGAAAAAGACGCCAAACTTGACAAAAACAAAATTTTATCGTCTAAATGTTTCGTTATTTTTAAGAGGAAAGATCAAAGTATTTGGGGGTATTTTTTTACAATTTTTTAATCGTTCCTAGAATGTCCGAAATTTTTGTTACAAATCTTGTTTTTTTTGAGTCAGCAAAATTGACCATTTTTTTCCATCTGGAAATCTCACTTTGAAATTCTTTTAAATATCAATTATCATTTTTTCAAAACTTATTTTAACAAAATCAGAAATTATAATGTTTATTTAAAATATTTTGAACCAAGCTTAACTTCTGCACGGAAAAGATGTAATTTGAAAATAAAACAAAGCAGGTCATAAACTTTTGCGTCACTTGACAGGTGATGAATGACATATTGATGGATTCCGTGAGGCTAAATTAGTTCTACGGAAGGAGAAGAGTGAAATAATTTACATTTAAGTGAACAAATTATTTATCTCGTTCTTTTTAAGGAAAACTTTCAGCGCTCTAATTTTTTTTTTTTTTGTAATTTAGCTTTCACCTTTATGTTGCTTTATGGAAAATATTAGGTTGGTGCAAAAATAATGTCGTTATTGACGTATTTTTTTTAACATCAAAAACGACATTATTTTTGCACCAACCTAATATATTCTAAAGAAATTAAAATAAGACTGTTAAGAGTGAGATTAAATTTCATAAGGAAGGTATCTAATTAATTTATAGGTACCTTTCTTATGAAATTTTATCAGAAGTTTACATAAAATACTATAATTTTATGTACATTTATTACATTTTACTGTGTTATTTGTATTTCCATTCATTTTATTATTAATTTTGATATTTCATTTATGGAAAAATGTCATAACTGAGATTAATATAAAAATAAGATCATATAAATTTCATAAGATGATACTGATACTTGTAGGTACCCTTCTCAGTTGAAATTGAAAAATCAAATTATACTTCTCCACACGCGTTTCGCAAAAGTAAAGGCCTTAACAGCGGAGAACAAAGCTTAACTCAAATGACGCAACTTAATTGTATTCTGGTTGGTATTCCATACATTATAATTACAGCCCGATTATAAACAAAATCACATTTTTTAATTACTGCGGATCTTCTGATTAGTCAAAATGATACAATTTACAACACGCTAAAAAAAAGATCAATCTCATAAGGACAATTAGGAAAGCCGATGTGGCTTTTAACTAATTTTATAATATTTTAACAACTTAAATGTAAAAATCTATTATAATTAAGAAATAACAAATAATTGTATTAAAAATTCATTTTTCATCGAAAAAATCTTATACTTTCAGAAAATATTGTCCATATTCATAAAAACAACTAAAAGCAAATAAAAGCATTTGAAATTAAATAATATATTTGTTTTATTGAGTCAAAAATTCAGAGCTGATTTTCAGGTAGGAGTGTCCAATTAAAAACAAAAAAAAAAAAAAACATGATTTGCATTCCTCAAAGCCTTGTGCTTTTAACTATTGTAATCACTAAACCTGATGCGATCGAATTCCTAGCATTTTCATAAAATTAGTTGGGGGGGGGGGTAATAAATATTTTAAAAAAATATTTCTGCCCTGGCTAATAAAAAAAACATTTATAATAATTTCAATCATCTGTGAATAGTTCCTGAAAGTTTCATTAACATCTGACAATTATTTATATTTTTGCAAAATTTTCCAAATTAATGTGTGTCATACCAAAAAAACGTGCTAAAAATTGTCTATGTTATTTACTAGTTTCGCTGATACAAAGAGAAACAAGTTTTTTTTTTGTTTTTTTTTAAATCAAAATTTAGAATGTTCTAAAATGAAGGAAAAATTTTAAAAGAACAATTAAAAAAGCTTTGGTCTTTCCTCTTAATAATAACAAGCTTTTACACGATAAAATTTTGTTTTCAGCAAGGTTGGCGTCTTTTTCATCAAGCTATGCTCTTTTTTTAGAGATTTCGTAGAGGTACCTACTACAGCCTATCAACCTTGGTTGTTTATTTAATGCTGACAATTTTTATTCCTGGTAAAATTTTTCTTCAAAAAACTATTTCTAGCAATATCCTTCCTTTTTAAATCAATGGCAAGTAATATTTTCCAAAGATGTATTGCGAGTAACGTTTTCCCAAAAATGTATTGCCGGTAATATTCCTTTACAAAACTATGTTGCTGATAAGATATTTCCTTCAAAATTGAAGGAGAAATTATATTATTATCTCTAATAACAATTTTTCTTCAAAACTATATTGCTGGTAATAACTTTCTTCGAAAACATACTGCTGTTAATTAAGTTTCCTTCAAAAATACATTGCTGGTAATAATTTTTCCTCAACAATGTTAATAGTTTTTCTTTCATAAAAGTATTGCTAGTAACCAAAAATATATTGTTGGAAATTTTTTTTTTTTTTTTCAAACTAGGTTAGGAAAACAATAAAGCAGATTTAGTAAACTATGTTTTTTCTGTAGAGTCCAATCTCTTTAATGAAATTTATAATATTATGTGGGTGAAGTGTCCATACTTTCTCTGCTCTCCAGCCTATTAGCATTTTGTTTATGTTTTTTCTTTGAACTTCTTTTGTTTCTGCTTTTTTGTTTGATTTTATTCCCTTATTTTTTCCAATAGGTTCTTTTGATGATCTTTATTTAGATGATGACCATTCACTTGTTTGTGGTGGGCTAAAGTTTTGTTCCTCTATGTCCATTTCTCTTGATTCTTCACTAAAAGTTATTTTTTTTATGTACCTTTTGATTCTCTTGAGAAGGTTTAGAGGTTTCTATTTCTTGAATTTTGGTACTTTGTTTAAGAATTTTCGAATTTTGTTTTGTACATGTAGAGACATTTTTGTTTGAGGTTGACAGAACCGTTTTTTTTTTGTCTATGGGCGTTTGATTTACAAGTGATATACCACATTTTAGTAGTTCTATTAAACTTTTTAATTCATTAATAAGAGTTAGATCTTGGCCTTCTTAATGCATTGTTTTCTTGGATGTCTTTGTTGATTTGATATTTTAGTGATATTTGCATATGATGCTTCAAGTGGATTAGATTTAACCTGCTTCCTGGCTTCTTAGAATGAGATATTTTGCATGCATTTTCTTCTAATTATTTCTTTTTCCCAAATGTTACACTCTTTGGAGTCTGCTGATGTTTTTCTTTACAGTTTGGATATAAAGGAGGCCTTTCACAATCATGCTCAGTCTCCGGTTCCCCACATCTTCGACAGACTGATGTTCTTATACAAACATTTTGAAAATGACCAAATTTGACATTTATGACATCTACGTGTAACCTAGATATATTTCCTTTGGTTTGTCAAATGTCAAAATGTGTGTATTGATGTTTGTTACTGTCTCATTTCTTTTTATTTGCATTCTTTTATCATCTGTTACTCCTTGCTTTTTTAGGGTGTCATCATTTTCAGTTTCTTCTGAGGAACAAAGTGACAGTTCTGGGCATTTTATTATTCCTTTTGATGAATTAAGAAATTGATGGGGACTTTGTTGTCAATTTTCTTGATTTTTAGCAATTTCTCTACATCTTATTTGGATATCACTTGAAGTCTTATTCTTTTTTTTTTTTTTTTAACAGATTGTGGTTTGATCATGTCTGAAATAACCCTTTGCAACATGAAAGGAGACACTTTTGATATATTCTACTGATTCTTCAACAATGAAAGTTGGAAATAGATATTTTTCTATTTCATTTTTTGAAGTCTCCTATTGTCTCTTGGTTCACTTATAAGAAATAGCCATATAATTTTAATTTTTGTATTCACTGTCTGTGCTCCCCACCCACCTTGGAGTTCCTTCTTAAGGGATACTATCAGGGGGACTAATCCCATTTGTCCTAAACCACCAGGGCTACACAGACAGTAGAGTTGTGATGAGAGTGTATACGAGCACCCGCACTCCCCCCACCATATCTACCCAAGTATGTTATCAGACCCATTATCTATCATCCCAACTAGCCCCTGCCACTTTGTCACTAGCCAACTGGAATGGAATGTGCACTTTATATAATGCAATTTGTGTTGATGGTATTATTATTACAAAAAACCCTTCCTACATTTTCCTAGTATTCTGACTCCAGATCAAGGGAGGGGGGACTATTTACCAATTGCTGGGATTCTAATGGGTGCTAACACCCTGGGTCAGGGTGGACCCAGGAACAACAGCAACTAAGAGGCAGTTCCATGCTCCTCAAAACCTCTTGATCAGAGGCCTTGCTGCTGGATGCAGTTTATCATCATACCCAGGACGACTGAATACCCACAGAATCTACCTGTGGTTTATACTGCAACTATGCTGAGCAGACCTTAGTTACAATTTCTAGTTGATAGCGTGATATCTAGTGTGATCAACAGTCTGAACAAGGCCAGCATGCTCAAATCCTTGATCACAATGACTTATGACTGTGCTAACACAGCTATTGATGGCCCCCAAGGGTACCAATTACTCAATTTCACTCATAAGGCTTAGGTCAAACCATGGTATGATTTCAGGCACTTTCCAAAAGGTGCCACATGCTGGGATTGCTCCCTCCAAACTGATAACTGACAAATTTATCATGGTGAGATTCAAACCGAGATCTCAGTCAGCCACGTGCCCATATCATACATACATACACTTTCAGGTTAAACGTTTTTTTCTTAAGTGCTTGAAGTAATTGTTTGATGTCTCACTTGCAGCCAATTATTTGTCTGAAGATAAACAATCTGTTTGAGAGACAGAGTTTGATAAATGACTGGTGATATTTATAGCACATCTAATTTCACTGTTGATAAAAATTTCAAATTATCAAGTTTTTGGCTTATATATATATATATATATATATATGGAAGCATTTGAATGACATCCACTATTTGTTCTAAATTTTATCTCTAATAGATTTCACAGATTGCCAACTAAACTTTAGAATGATAAAATTGTGAATCAGAGCAATATCTATCAACAAATCCAATCATTATTGTAACATTTCTTTCTGGAATTATAAGAAAATTCTTTCAATCACACTTCATTGGATTTGACTCCTGATATTCTTTTCTTTCTTGAGATAATTTAAACAAAGAATTCAGTTGACAAACTCCAGACAGTTTTCCTTCAATTCAATCATTTGGAAATCTTGTTCCTATCCAATGAAGTACAAGGAACCAAAATCAATTTTTGTCTGAAAATTAAAAAAAAGTTCCAACCAAAAAGAAAAAATTTAACAATGAAATTTCAGCCAAATAGTAAATAAAAACATTGATAAATATTTCAGTCACTGCAAAGTTCATATTGTTGGTAAACTAAAAGCATTAATCATTAACTCTAAGAATATAGAATGTTCAGTTGTCAACAAAAAAAAAAAAAAAAAAAAAAAATACAAATTTTGTGAACTAGAAATTGGTAACATCAAAATAAAGCAGGTGTAATGACGTAACAGAAACCTGAAGGCAAATTGTTAAAGCGAAAGAAGCCTTTCAGAAACTAAGCAAAGTATTTTCTTATTCTTTAAAAATAGGAAAATATTATTTGAAACACAGAAAAGGGTGATGAACTGCTATTTAATATCTATTATCCTAAACAGCAGTGAATGTTGCATAATCTCACTGCAGATGAAAGAAATACTTGAAGTGACAGAGTTATGACTGCTGACAAATGATTAAAATACCCTGAACAGAGCATTTGAGAAAGGAAATTTTATTTACACTATTTATATTGTTCGGACTGTTGCCCTCATCTTTAATGTTATATTCACAACATTTTGGCCGTTGTTTGCTCCGGCCTTCTTCAAGTGATATATTTTGGAATTTCAAACCAAATTCTTAGTTAATCTACAGGGGTAGATTGTTCTAGTTCCACGTGTCATGCCTTTTCTGGATATCTCAAAAAATCAACTTGGAGAGTTGAGTTACTAAGGGGGATTAACTGAAAACTGAGATATCCAAAAAGGCATGGCATATGGAACTAGAACAATCTAGAATACGAGCAGGTTCAGTTTGAAATTCCAATGTATATCTATAAAAAATTTTTTTTATTCCTACCAAATCCAAGTAGCCAAGTGGGAAGTTTTAGGAAGTCATGATCAACCATACCTGACCAACCTGAAAGGACATTGCATATTAAAGAAAAAGATTTGATAGAATGAACTGATACTCGCTCAAAATATTGTGGAAACAAAACAAAGGACATCGTTTTGTTGTCTAAATGCAAAAACAAAACAAAAAAAACAATCTTACTTTTTAAAAAATGTAATGAGAATCATGACGATTATACCAAATTTGTGAAAATATTTCCTATTAGAGACAACCTTGCCAATCATTCTCTAATCCAAAATCTTTTGAGTTTAAATTCTTTACTCCAGTGAATAGCTGCTTTTGGAGATGGGCCTCCTTGGTTTAACTTTGTAAATAATATTAGTTTGGTGCAAAAATAATGACGTAATAATGTCGTTTTTTGACGTTAAAAAATGCGTCAAAAAACGACATTATTACGTTATTATTTTTGCACCAACCTAATATTATAGCTTTTACCAAGATAATTTCAGAAAACTGGAGAGATTCAGGATTCCAACAAGTTCCTTTGTTTGGGACTTTTGACCAAGGTCAATAACATTAAATTAACATTTTATAACATTTTTATTTCAGAAAATGACTATTGCTTTACTTTCTTTAAAAAGATACAAAACATTTTATATCTTCATCTCTATTAGTTAATTATTTGGTATTTGGGTTTTGACAAATCCTAAACTGATTGTATATAACTAGGAGCTTTACCTGAAATCAAAACTTTCTTACAAGTGAAATACAAGTCACTCTCTTGGCACAACATAAAGAACCTTGGTCTTCATGATCAATAGTTTAATCACTTAACTTCTTATCTTCACTAACTCTTCCACAAACTCCCAAAATTTAATTTCTTAATAAATGAACTGTAAGCCTTCATACCATGTCCAATACTATTGTGGAATATGATATCATAAACTAGATTGTCATTTGTCAAGACAAGTGCATAAAACATGTTCTGCTAATCTACATGGAATTCTTGCAGACTCTGCAGACATTAAAAACTAAACCTGCTTCCATATAGAATTCTTTAGAATTAAAATTAGAATTTTTTTTTATGAATTGTAACAATTTCAAAAATGCCCAAAGCAACAGTTGCCCCACACATTAATCTCACCACCTTTATTTTTATATTTTTCTCCAGGGTTGCATTCAATAATATCAGGGAGTGAGGGAGGCAAGAGTGAAAATAATGTCTTTATTTATTATCAGAATATCCTTTAGGTTAGTATGTATTTTTTTTATTTTATTAATGTCAGTTGGATTCAGGCTATCAATATTTGTACATAACCTGCATATGCTGTTTTGATTTTGTCAAGTGCTTTTTCTTTTTAACAATTTCTTTTTCCTTTTTTATTGGCAGACATTTGATGCATTTAGTGTAAATTGACTCATTCATAACAAAACGATGGGAACAGCTCTCGGCAGTAAAATTAATCGAAATTCTTTTTCTTGGATATCGCCCACAACTTTTTTTTTTTTTTTTTTTTTGCCTCAACTTGTTTATTGCAACAGTTTGAAGAAGTCAATATTTTAAGAAATATTTTTATTTTCATTTTGGTGATTGTTTTTTTTTTTTTTCGTCATTTCTCATTGTCAGAGTGAACATGCAGCAGTGAACAAGGGGAGATAATTACTTCAGTTCTTTGTAAGCCTTTCTGCAGATTTTATCACAGAGAAGGACGAGAAAA
Source organism: Acanthosepion lycidas (assembly GCA_963932145.1). NCBI lineage: Eukaryota > Metazoa > Mollusca > Cephalopoda > Sepiida > Sepiidae > Acanthosepion > Acanthosepion lycidas. The sequence continues at coordinate 88,078,797 of OZ010604.1, read as the reverse complement.
TGTTAGCGCCAATTGATTTTCATTTTAAGAACCTTGGAAATCTATTCTAAAACTGCTTCCCAAACATTTTGGAAAAATCTCATTGCACATGTTACGAGCTTAACTCAAATAACGCAGCTTAATTGCATTCTGGTTGGTCTTCCGTACGTTATAATCACAGCCTGATTATAAACACAAAATTACATTTCTTAATTACTGCGGGTCTTCTGATTAGATTAGTCAAACAAAATGATGCAATTTACAATGTGTAAAAAAAAAAAAAAAAAAAAAAAAAAAATCTATCTCATAAGGGCATTTACAAAAGTAAAACTGAATGCGTCTTAACTAATTTTATATTTTTAAACAACTTAAATGAAAAAAATCTATTATAATTATTAAAGAAATAAATAATTGTATTAGAAATTCATTTTTCAAAAAAATTTCTTGCTTTCAGAATATATTGGCCATATTCATAAAAGCAAATAAAAGCATTTGAAATAATATCTTTGTTTTATTGAGTTTTGTATGTTACAATTCAGAGCTGATTTTCAGGTAGAGAAGGTCCAATTAAAAAAAACAAAAAAAAAAAAAAAAACATGATTTGCTTTCCTCAAAGCCTTGTGCTTTAAACTAATAGTAATCACTAAAGTGAATGCGACTGAATTTCTAGAGTTTTCATAAAATTAGTGTGTGGGGGGGGAATAAATAAATATAAAAAAAAATAAAATATTTTTTCCATGACTTTAAAAAAAGAAAATATATTTATAATAATTTCCATCATTTGTGAAGAGCTTCTGAAAGAGGTAATTAGCATGCGCACACTATAGCTAAGTCTAGAACAAAGTCATAAGATTTGAGACCCCAACTGATTGAATTCGCATAGATTACCAGAGGGGGTATAAACTTCAACTGAAGTTTTTAGCACCCCCTCCTTTATATAAAAAGCCTGTTCGTTCTGTTATAGAAGAAAGGGTAACAAGTAAAGCCTTGCTATTGAAGGAAAGTTTGAAATTGAGAAAAGTAATATGTGAATAAAGAGTAAATTTTAAGAGAAATTCAAACTAGAAGAACAATTAACCTTCCATTAGTGCTGTGTCCCAAAAGGAAGCTGGCGATCCTGGACCTTCACAACTTCCTATCCCTTGAGGTTAACAGCTTTTCTTCATTTGCTAAAGTTACGTCAGTCACACAAGCTTGTAGGGTAAGTGGCTTGCTGCTTTCCCTTCTCTAACGAGTTAAGTTTGCTAAGCCCTCCTTCCAGTATGTGTCCAAGAAATTTCAGTTGGCTTTTCTCGATTCTGTAGAAACGGTCTTTCTGTTGCCATTTTTTCTTCAAGACTTCTGCTCACATAGCCCATGGAATTTTCAGTATTCTTCTGTAGAGATTATTTCTGCAAACTAGATTTATCATTTAGTTCTTAATGTTTTAGTTTTTATGTACCGAGTGTTCTTCGTTTTACAGGAGAAAAATAAAAACATCATTAGTTTTTAATTTTACAAAATTTGTAATTTTCAAAAACTGAAATATGCAAAAATACGTTTCATGACTTTCCACTCCAGTAAACAGATGATGTGATTTACAAGCAGTTTTATGATAAAACTGCTTGTAAATCACACAAAAATACGAGTATAAAACCAGAAATTTTTTGTAGTTACTTATGGGAATTATTTTAAATTGACTTGAATTATCATGAAAATTTGACTTGCAACTTGTTAAATATTACAAAAAAATGGGGGTTCAAATACCCCAGTGCTAATGGAGGGTTAAAATCAGAAAGAGTTTGGGCACATTCTGAGGAAAGAGAGCTTAACACACACAGTACATTGGTGCCAAGAGGGAAACTGTAACCTATCTGAAGTGAAGAGGTATGCGTGTGTGGATTGGATGGATGGCTGGCGGAGCAGCAACAAGTCAAATGTCGCTCACCTCCACTTTTTCGGCATAAATTATCGATACCTAAGTTTAAAATGCATTTTTTAAAATGAAAAAATATGCTTGAAGATTTCATTTTAGCTTTACTTGAAAGTTGAATCATTAAATTTATTATTTCCATTAAGTAAACAATTCTGGTATATTTCAGATAGAAACTATATACATTGGAATGTCAAATTTAATTTCAAATTTTTAAATTTTCAAAAAACCCGCCATTTTCTTAATTTTAAGAAATTTGTAAACAAACACAAATTTATCGATTTTAAAAATATTTAAAAAAATTTCTGACACGTCATTTTAGTAAAATTAGAAAATTTAATGTTAAATTAATCTGATTTTAAAAAAATATTACTTAATTATAGCATAAAAAAGAAATATACAACGAATTATTAACGATTGGCACCGTAATTTTGATCCAATACTTGATCCATGTGTTGATTGACAAGTGATGACAGCTACTACGGATGACCATAAATGAAAATTACTAGAAATCTGAGTGAACCCTTTTATTTTTAGTTTTACTGTTATGTCTATTTATTAGAATAAAGGGACAAAACTCTTTTTATAATAATGGCAATTTCAGTCTACCGTACATGGAAATAAGGAATGTATTAAGTAGAAAAATACAACAAAAAATTATTTGAAAAAAAAGTGGAATCACTAAATTTATTAAACTTTGCAATTTTGAACTCGTAAATTTTGTTTCTACTTAATTACTAATTATCACAAGGAAATAAGCTAATACAGAGTTTTGCACGATTTTTAAACTATTATAAATTATTATAATCAAAATGTAAAACAAATAAAAAATTCTTGTAAAATTTAATTATTCATCAGAAAAAATTTATTTCTTCAGGCAATAATGACCTTAATATTACTTATTTACAAAAGCAATTCAAAAGCTTTTCTAATTAAGTAATATCATAGTTTTATTGGATTCAATATTTTTCTATTCAGAGCTCATTTTCCGTGAGTTGGAACAAATTTGAAAAAAAAAAAATGTAGGTGATTTACCATCTCCAATGACTCTTACTTCAAACAAAAAAAAAATGTAAGGAAATAAAAAGGATTGAACGAAATTTCGGGACAATAAGTAAGTGGGGTGTAACATATTAAAAAAAAAAAAATATTTTTTACTAAAATTTACTAAAAAGAAATATTTCAAAAATAATTTCATTCATTTGTGAATAAGTCCTGAAAATTTCATTAAAATCGGACAATTACTTTAATTTTACAAGAATTTCCAAATCAATGGGTTTTCAACGGGAAAAAAGCGCAAAAAAAAAAAAAAAAAAAACACAATGTTATTTTAACAGCACCGCGATGACGTAAAAAAAAGAAAACTTTAACCAAAATTTCGAACGTGTTAAAAAATATTAAAAAATATCAAAAAATAATTAAAATATACTTTGGTCTTTCATCTTAATAATAACTTATTAAATAACATAAGCGTTTTGACGATAAAAATTTATTTTCGTTAAGTTTGTGGCATTTGTTTATTACGCTATGCTGTTTTCCCGCGAAAAAGTGGAGGTACCTTTAAGTTAAAGCTTCAAATAGTCGTGGAGAGCCACAAGCGCTTACATCGTGAAGGAACATAGCACATAAAAATAGTAGAGAAATGAACATTGGTCAACTTTTTTTATTTTTGTGTGGTTGATTCAATTTTTTGCCAGAACATTCTGGAAAATTTAATAAATTATCAGGAAGGTAAAGTTTTTTGTTACGGTTTCAGTTGGATGAAGGAAATAAAAAGCAAACGACACATAAGGAAAAAAATTTTCCAAAGCATTTTCTAAAAAAGCTTGTTCAACTTGACTATTTTCTCAAATTGTTACGCTTATTCAAATATGGGAGACAAAAACAAACATTATAAAATTTATCTCACAAGATGAGGCTCATGTGCTTGTTTTATTTGTCATTGTTGGTTTTGGAATAGCTTACCTTTTTTAGTCTGGTAGACGGTCATAATTACAGGATATTTTTTAATTGTCTGTACGCTCACTAGAACGAAATGTAGCACAAGAAGGTTCAGTGAAAAATCCTACACGTACATGAAAGCAAGAAGCCAAAATAGCCCAAAAAGATTCCTCTTTTGGGGACATCACGGGCGTAATTAACGAACCGTAGCCATTCCTGAGAGAAAAGACACTGCTCAACTGACTCCAACACTTGTAAAAGAGTCAGTCAGGAATTAATTCACTTACACAACAAATCGCATCTACAAAATTTTTCCAGAAGTGAAAAAAAGAGTGCCTCAACGAATTACTGTCTTTTTTTGGCTTTAGGTCTTGGGCGATTTAACACCGGAAGTAGTAAACCGGTTTAGAAGCAGAAGATTCCGCGTACAGAAATATAGTCTATTGAGTTTTCCGATAATTGATTTGTTTTTTATTCTGATTATTATCTGTTAAAATGGTTTTATTGTATTTTATTAGAAACTAGCACAATTTAAGTCAAAGTGGGTTCCAATTTAGATTTAGCAAAATTCGATATTTTATGGCGTAAGAATTTTTATTGTAATCAGAAAGTGATCCAAGATGCAGAAATTTTGCACTTGTTTCAAAGGAACTTTCTTCAAGAAAAAGAAAATAAATTATTTGTGATGGTAAGTCATTTTTCTTATTTTTCTAGGGAATTAAAAGAACATTTGCGTCATTAAAAATGACCCAATTCGCAATAAAGAAAAAAAACACACAACTAACTTGAATTTTTAATATTGTTCTATACACTTTTTGTTGAAATTTAAATACAATTTTTTAAATATTTTCTCTTTTTGCATTAACATGTTGTTTTTTTTTTACTGTTATTAGATGTCATGCTGTTTTTTATGAATATTGTTGTTTCTAATGAAATTAGTTCCATTTTTTTTTTTTTTTTATCTCTGATCATTTAAATAAAAAATCGCAAGTAGTCATTTCTTAGTTTCACATATCTGTTCAGGTTTAATCAGCGACTTTCAAATTTCGAATTGGTTATTCACGCAATGACTGAAAATTTAAGGTTTATTTATTAAAATTAAATTTTTAAAATTCTTTTCTCTTTTTTAAGTAGACGTGAAACTTCTAGTTGGGATAATTAGTAATCCCTAGTGTAACTAGTTTTTAGTTTAGAACAAGAAAAAGAGGACAGGAATTATGAAAGTTGATTTTTCTCTCTCTAGTAATCATTTTTTTTTTTTTTTTCTTTTTCGTAATAAAACCAAAAATGCTTTTTGGATTTTGAGTATTTAATTTGTTCTCTATATTGTTTATGTGCATTTTTACTATCACACTGAACAATAGTCGGCAAAAAAAGAAGGTAGTTCAATTTTCTTTTGGTTTTGATGTTTTTTCTTTTAAAACGCTTGATAAAAATTCAGTGTTTAAAAAGTCAGCACGTCTCTAGCATATTGAAAATGAGTTCAATTCTAACAAACCCAATAAAATGTTGCTATATAATCATTTAACGAACGGTAACCTCAACCAAAGCAATACAGTCCCTAAGAGATCACTGAGAGTGAAAGAAACTCAGAATAGTGTTATTGAGGAGAGTGGGCAATAAAAGAACAAGATTAAAAAAGATAGATGACTACGGACATTGCATTTAAATTTGAGAATTTAACTGAAAAGCAACGCACTGGAAGAGAGTTCTATAGGTGAGATATGTGAAGGAAAAAGAAACTGTTATAATTTGTTACACTTCTAAATTTCAACAGTAAAAATGATGAAACTGTGGAGGACTTGTTATGTTGGGTCTTATATTTAAAAGAATAAATTTGAGCTGCATGTTCAAAGATTTGTATCCTCAACACATTTATATTATACGTCAACAAAAATAAACAGAAAAGCATAGAACTATACTGTGAAAAGAGAAATGTGTGTGTGAATGATGCTTGTGAGTTTAACTGAGAGGTTAAGTGTTGCAAAATTTGTGATGGAAGTTTCACAAAGTAGGATGTGGTAATAAATAAACTGTTGATAAGAAAATTAAAGAGTTTGTGTCAAATAATAAAGTCACATTAAATTTGTGTAAATTTAGTTCAAATAAAGTTGTCGTCCTTTGACTGCTCTTGATGAAACACAAAGTTGGAATGTTCGTGAAAGTTTGGAAGATGATTTCGTTGTCAAAAAGTTCTTTGCTTTATTTGAATGAAATTGCAATGTTTATTCACTAGCAAGAATGGTTATGAGCTGCTGGATGAATGGATTGATGAGTGAGTGAAATTTCTGGAAGTTTGTTATATGTTCACAAGTAACTTTGAAAATTTCAGAATCAGATGAGGTGACATATGTTCGTGTAGCAATTAGTTTGAAGTCACAATGCTCACTATCAAAGTTAGTGTTCTGTATTTATTTACTTGGGTAGGCTCCAGAGAAATTGGCACTAAAAATTTTGCCTTATATGTTGAAAAACCTTGTGCATGGGTGTATAGCAATGCCCACTTGTATATTTGTTGACTAATTGTAACGAGCATGCGCAGAAACGTCCTCAAACCACGTGTGTGTGTTGTCGCCGGGCACACCTTGGAGTACCATAACTCGACTGAGGACTACAAGAAGAAGAAGAAGAACGAGTCGTTTGGTGTCTTTTCTTGGGCAACAAAAGCCGTTGCGGTTGGTCGTCCGTCGACAGCAGTCTTGGGTGCGATTTTGCTCGTTTGCTGTCGTAAAGTGTAGTGTCACAAGTAGGCGTTTGTTTTTGTGTCGCAAGAACACGTTCCCCCGCCTCCCCGTTTTCTCACACAAGCTATTTTGGCATTATGGCCTTCAACCCGAAGCTGATACCACTGTTCGACAGAAGCGATTCTGGACAGTCGGTAGTGGAATGGTTGGAGAAGGCGGAACTAATATGTCAGTTGAGCGGTGTGAAGCGAATTGAGTGTGCTATCCCGATGCGTTTGGCAGGTGGCGCATATGCTGTGTACCAGCAATTGAGTGAGGAGAAGCGCGCAGACTTCAATTGCGTTAAGAAAGCGTTATACACAGCTTTCACCTTAGATACCTTCTCTGTGTGGAAGCAATTTGCAGCACGTCGCTTTCAGCCAGGGGAGACGGTCGACGTCTTCTTGGCAGAACTGCACAGACTCGCGGTTCTGTTTGGTGTGTATCAGAAAAGTGTTTGCAGTGTACATTCGTTGCTGAATTGCCTGAGCATGCAGAGGAGTTTTTGAGAGCGTCATCCCAGATGGAAGACCTGGATTTGTCACATGTGTTGGCACGAGCTCGTGCTATTTTGAAGAAGTGCAGTGGTCCTACGGAGCAGGCCACAGTGTCTGCACAATTGAAGGAAACAGATGTGCACACAAGGTGCTATAAATGTGATGGACCCAATCATATGGCGAGCGCTTGTCTCCTGGGTCATGAACCATCCAAAGGTGCTGGTACCAAGCATCGATGGACCATCACTTGCTATCAATGTCATTGGCAAGGGCACATTGCTCGGTGTTGCCTGGGAAACGGGCAAGGGGGCGAGAATTCAGCGCCAATCTCCTCCCTAAAACCCTTGTAAATGGTGCATTGCCTATAGTGACAGTTCGTATCAATGGAATACCACATATAGCTCTGGTGGATACAGGATGCACACAGTCACTAGTCCGTAAGTCATGCTGTCGTGGATGGACAAGAAAATCAACACGCATGCTTATAGTAGACAGAGGCGCACTTGACTGCTGTGGAATCGGAGTGGTACAAGTTAGCGTTGGTGCAAAGCCGTCCATCACTATGGAAGCCCTAGTCATGGATGGAGACCTGCTTGGCTTTGACTTCCTGCTCTGACTAGATGCCATCAAACAGTTGGGAGGAATATCTGTAACTGGCACCGGTGAGGTGAAGTTTCCGCAGTGTGTCAAACTGGTCGTTGCTGCCATCACCATTACCGAGCCCGACTTTAAAGTAGAATTCGATGAGACCACTCGGAGGTGGACCGCATCTTGGAAATGGGCTGGCAACTAACCTCCGGGTACATTAAGAAATAGACTGGCAGAATATCCAGCTCCCGCACAAATTCAGGAGAAGTATGATCGGGAACTCCAGATTTGGATAGATATCGGCTGGCTGCTTCCTTACCCGGAGGAGGAACTCGGACCCCCAAAGGGTTTAATCCCCCTCATGGCCATTCTGCAGGAAAACAAACAGAAGGTTCGGCCTGTTATGGACTATCGGGAACTCAATGAGTATGTTGACGCGTACGTTGACAACGCAGATGTTTGTTCACAAAAATTACGAGAATGGCGTCAGCAAGGACCAAATGCTGCAGTGCTGAACCTACCCCAGGCCTATCTGCAGGTACACATCGACAAGTCCCTTTGGCCATTCCAAACAGTGGAGATTAAGGGACAAAGGTATTGTCTAACTCGCTTAGGATTTGGGCTCAATGTTGCCCCTTTAATCATGCAGGCCATTGTTAATACCGTCTTGAGCCAGGACGAGATCGTCAACGCAGCCTCCTCCTCTTATGTTGACGACGTTTTTGTTAATGAGAGTGTGTGTTCTGTGATCCGTGTCAAGGAACATTTGGAGCAGTTTGGTCTGTCAAGTATGACCCCGGAGCGGCTAAGAATTGGCACACGTGTACTGGGATTGCATGTCTGGGAGGAGCAAGGAAAACTGAGATGGCGTCTGGTAGTCCCCGATAAACTTACCCGCCGAATTGTCTTCTTGCTGTGCAGGAAGTTGACTGGTCATCTTCCTGTATGCGGTTGGTTACGTGTCGCCATGGCATTTGTGAAGCGGAGGGCAAACACTGTTACCACTGGATGGGACGATGAAGTGCAGGACCCTTTTCTAGCCCAGATGATCGATGACATTTTTAAGAGGCTAGCCCAGGACGATCCAGTGAAAGGTGACTGGTGCATCAGTGAGCAAACTGTAACCATGTGGGTAGATGCAAGCTCCTTAGCCACTGGTATGGTTGTGGAGAACAATGGTGCCGTGGCAGAAGACGCAAGCTGGCTCCGACCGGTGCACGAAGACAAGCACATCAACTTGGCTGAGCTCGATGCTGTGTTGCGATGTGTCAACCTTGCATTACAATGGAAGGCCAAAACCATTCATTTACAGACAGACTCAGCATGTGTGCATCACTGGGTAGCTAACACTCTGTCCGGACGGACGAGAGTGCACACCAAGGCAGCCTCCGAAATGCTAATCAGACATGGGCTAGCCACACTCCAAGAGTTGGCCTTAGAATATGAGCTGGACATTTATGTAGAGCTTGTCAAGTCGTGCAACAATCAAGCCGACCAACTTACTAGAGTACTGCAGCAATGGTTAAATGAAATGCGCAAAATAACGGAACCCAGAGAACCTATGTACACTGTGGCTGAAGTGCGAGATGTTGCTCAAGTATGAGCCATTCATCAATCCAGCAGACATCCTGGTGTGAAGAGAACACTCTATTTTGTGAAGTTGATCGACCCAAGAGTAACAAAAGCTGAGGTGCGAGCGGTGGTTAGGGGATGCAAGGAATGCCAGTCAATCGACCCGGCCGCTGTACGTTGGAAACCAGGCAGGCTTCAACTGCACCAGCGAATGCGACCTACACTTACAGGGTCTGCATTAAGGGTATCGACGCAGCTTTGGTGCGTAACAACACAGTTGCCAATCCTTATACGGTAGGAGAGACTGTCTGGGTGAAAAATCCGCACAGAAGGTGTACGACACAGTTCAACATGGGTACAGTGACACAAATTAATAGTCCACACTCCGTCTCTGTTTATGGAATACCACGCCAAATAAAAGATGTGCATCCAGCGTACGAGAAGGAATATTCCGTCAGCAACCACGTTAGTTCTTCTTCTTCTGATGAAGCCCCGATGGTTTATATAAAATCACAGGAAGAGCACACCTCAGAGAGTAGCGCGCCTGATGAACCTATGCGGGATGAGCTCAGCGAGACGTCTGAAGAGAGCACCACTGAGGAAGCGCTTGAGACCATACCACTGAGACGGAGCACCAGGCAGAAACGGCCTGCCCCACATTGCCATTTGTGTGATCTGGAGATCAGGGAGGAGTGTAACGAGCATGCGTGGAAACATCCTCAAACTGCGTGTGTGTGTTGTCGCTGGGCACACCTTGGAGTACCATAATGGACTCGACCGAGGACGACAAGAAGAAGACGCGCGTTTCGTTTGGTGTCTTTTCTTGGGCGACAAACGCTGTTGCGGTCGGTCGTCCATCGGCAGCAGTCTTGGGTGCCGTTTTGCTCGTTTGCTGTCGTAAAGTGTTGTGTCACAAGTAGGCGTTCGTTTGTGTCGCAAGAAGACGTTTGTTTTGTGTTGCAAGAAGGCGTTCGTTTTTGTGTTGCAAGACGTTTTTTTCCCCGTTTTCTCGCTCACTAATTAGAACTTAAATATTCAAAATAAAATGTTTGAAGTTGGATCTGTTCAAAACATTACTGTGATCCACTTTTTGCACAAAAATTGAACAAGTTATTCTTAGTAATTCGTAAAGATTCTACAAATCCTAACTGTCAATCTAGTACTGCACTTATGAAGTCAAGGTACCAATTTCAATGTCATCATTCACTATACATAGTCTTATACTTGTAAAAGATTTTAAAAAATGTATAGAAATTCACATGTTTAAATTTGCAGTCCCTTCTAGTCTTGTACAGAGTTCCGAATAGTATTATTACTTTATTTTTTTATCTCGTACTCCAATAAGTTTATTCCTGGCAGTGATTCAAAAACACTGAGAAATGAGTAAAAATATATCAAAAGCAACACGAGAAAGGGTTAGCATTCAAATTAATTCTTATCTGGGCAGTGAATGTGTTTTTTCGAAAATGAAAGCAAATAATCAGGGAATTATCCTAGGTAAACAAAATTTTCAACTCTTATTCATTAATGAATTAATTTTATACAACTGAATGAGTCATTTTTTTAGAAATTTCGATATCATATGTGTATGTTTTAATTTGGGTTGGTGGTGTTCACAAAATTTTTGTGTTGTTATATAAAGGAAAATTCATTTACACAATTGTTAGGCCAGTTGTCTTCATCTTTATCGTCACATTCATATTTCAACAATAAAATAATGAGAACTAACTGCTAATAGTGTAAATAGTTACAATAGCTCATCTATGGAATATAGACAGATGATGAAAGAAAAATCCCTGCTGAAGATGTTACTTCAGTAAAAAAAAATTGATGCCATATCAAGTGTGAACATACTGAATATTTGTCCTAAATCTTACCAAAAATAATTTAATAAAACTCAAAAAAAAATTTTCTATCAAAGTATAATTGTATAATTTTAAAAAAAAAACATTTTCTTTCACATTGGACAAGGGAAAAAATACCTACACTATATTTATTTTTTTTAAATTTACTTGGAATTTTTCAATGCAGTTTTGAAATTAATCCCATTGGTGTCTATAACAAGAGATTTTTCATTAAATAAAGACATATTTGAAGAATCAAAAACTGTAAACATTGTAGCTGTCATGCCAAATCCATTGGTTCCTCAGCCCCCACTGCCAAATCCTTCAGACACACTCATTTTATAGACCATGACAAAGCAGCTGATTGGTTGAGCAGGAGAGTTTTACATATGCGTAGGCGCACTCTGTTAATTTTTTTTTCTTTTAATCACTCTGCGACACCATACGCATGCAATGCATGGGCATTTTCAGGTATGATGTTGCGTATCTTGCTCACAACAATCACAAGCTTCAGTGCCATTATAGTGTGAACTTTTTTAAAAGAATTTTAATTTTTGTTTCGTTTTTGCAACTGTTAAATTATTTTTTGTATAAAGGAAATCCTGAATTACCTCCTTTGACTATTTTTTAATAACTCTTAAATTCATAATAATTAAAATGATTAAATATGACATCAAACAGATAAAAAAAATAATCCCCCCGCCAAAAAAAAAAAGAAAACTTTGAATTAAACTGATAAGTATCATTTCATTAGTTTTTAAAATTTTAATGGATTTCTTTTTTATACTGCCATTGTAGTATAAAATTATTAATTCTAAGTTTCATAAAATCATATAGAATAAAATAAATATATTAAAGTGTTCATTATATAACGTTAAAGTTAATTTATTTTTAAACATAAATACCAATTTCTTAATTATTGTACTGCTGGTGTTCCATATATTTTAAATTTTTTTGGCCTACTTTTTCAAACTTCGAGACTGTAAAAAACACAAAGGCTAGCATGTGTAAAATGTTATTTACATTATTTTAAGCAAAAAATAAACATTTTTACAAAATTTAATTCCTAATTTCACAAATTTACTTTGAAACAAATCTCTATGACAAATATTGGATTTTAAAGAGATTTTTAAATTTGTTGTTTACATTTTTCATCTATGATGGAAGTTCAATGAATTGATGACTGACAAATTAACATACCAATGTTTTAAGAATGTCTAAAAAATATTATTTACACTTAGAAATATATGCCATCAGTAGCACATCCTCAGAAAGTGCAACAGTATTTGGATATAGTGTATCTGATGGCACTTCAAATGCAGACATTTTAGGACCTGATCCAGATATGCACAATGGTTTATGGGGAAATGATTCATCCAGAGAAGGTGATGACTGTCCCACTATGACAAAGCACCAAAACATTAAAGACTTGCACCACACACTGCCATATTTGTGATCATCAGATCATTGAGGAGTATGAAGAATACCTCATCAATCAAAATGACCTCAATTAACTATGTTGCAGGCTACATCTTTTAAGATGAACAACTATAATATGTTATGGTCATGCTCATGCATTTTTCTTTTCTTAAAGCCGATTATGAGGGTTAAAAGGGCTTTAAAAGCTCATTTTTTTTTGTTTTTCACCAGCCAATGACCTATGCATGCTCTATGCTCCATCACGGACTTTGATGATGGTACTATGTCGGTGCCTTTCAGTCTAGCCTTGTAAGAGTAGGCTGCATTGATGGGTGCAGTTGAGCATAAGGTGTTATCTCTTGGTGCTATGCCAGTAATTTCTGCAGTTTTGTCAGGTACACATTAACAGACTTACTGCAATGCAGTAAGCATAAAATAAATTGCTCGTTTAGTTTGTATCTGCATTCTCTTTGTTTCCCAAATGTTGTAAGAGTGATTGTGCCTCCCTATCTATCTCAGAGAGATGTCATGATTGGGCTGCTTTACATATCACCTCCTGCAGGCAAGCTCAGCTTTTTCTACCTACAGAATAGACCAGATAACCTGCCAAACTCTGGGATCAACATCAAGTTGAACTTGCTATCCATTTTTCATTTAGGATGCAATTGTTCACACTGGCAGGGTCTTTTCAAATTGATGAAGTTTTACACACAAAGGTTTCTCACACTTAAAAAGACCCCTCATACACTACTCATGAAGTCTCCCACCCTCTATGCATAAACCATCAGCAAGACCAGAATAACACCACCCTCATTTGCTGTTCAATACTTACAGTCATCACATGTCCAATAGATGCTAATTAGTCAGCACAGCTGCTATTCAAATCTATCAGTTGTGCAACTTGTGCTAATAAGTAACAATTTCCCCAAACAGCCAATTCATTTTGAGGACACAACCCATCTGGTAGTAAACATCACCCAGACCCAGGTGAGTGAACTAGGAAAAAATCAATTCATTCTCATCACATCAAACACACTGTATGTGGAGTCTCTTGCCCTGATAATTCTCTTCTACATAAGTATCTTAAAATTTGTATAAGAGACCACACTCTCTGATTTGTTCACCCTCTAAAATTCAAAAATTTTCATTCCAGTATAATGAACAAAAACATTTGCAATGTGAGATTAACAATTTCATTGTATTATCAATGTCTGGGGTAATGTCATAATATTAGAATTGACAAAATATTTTTTACTCACCCTTTTTCCAAAACGTCAACTTTATTCCATATGGTGTTTGGTACCTTTGTATCTCTCCTTGATGTCATAATAATGGACAAAAGATGTGCAAAATAAGTAAAAAATATATCTCCTCCAAGTTATTTAACCCAATGTATTGAAATTAGAATCAAACTTCTTTAGCTTTTCCTCAAGAAAAAATGATACTAATTTTTTAGAATTAGTGTGTATGGACTGGTTTTTGCCACAACTCAATCCCTAATTGTAAGTGGCAATAGCTTTCTTCAAACAGCCAATTTATTTTGAGTACACAACTCATCTGGTGGCAAGCAGCACTCAGACCTAGGTGAATGAACTTGGAAAAAATCAATTTACTCCCATCACACCAGATATCAGGTAAAGTGGTACCTGATTATGCAACTTAGAAGTGAGAATATTGATTATTTCCTTTCAGCTCAATAGCTCATTTTTAGGGTACCTTTTGCCATACTTCTTGTAACAATTTGTTTTATCTATTTATGAAATGATAGCAATAAATGGTCAAACAGTTTACTTAACTAGTTTCTTGTTGATTAAATTGTTTGTTTATGTGGGATGATCACCTGTAATCTTGTACTTACCCAAAAGGTGTCTGACTAAAATAGAACTTTTGATCAAAGGATCTCTTCCCCTTGCACCTGTTTTCAAGGAAACAAATTGAAATTTTTTTTTTTTATAAAACTACCTAAACCTCATTTTGATGTTCATGCTTAAACTTTGTGAATAAATTGTTAAGTGGAAATGGTCTGGAATCTTGTTAGAAATTTTGAAAACTATTTTAGCTTTGAAAGTTGGAAGTAAACATTGACTAAACAGATGTCTATTTGCATCTCCCATTTTCTCATTAAACAAAATATGAATATTAGTTTAACACAACTATTGTGATTTTGAATAAAGTCAAGAATGAGTTTGAAGAGATTTGATCCTTGTATTCTTGGTAAGAACTGAATTAAGCTGACATAAACTGTCAAATTTCTTGACCTCTATCTGTAGTCAGAAATAAGAAAATACACTTTTAAGCTTTAACACTGTAACTTTGTTTACTCAGCAAAAAAGGTGTCCTGCCACTGCAGAAGATTTACTAAACAACAGTGTGTTTGAATTTCACAGTTGTGTTGTCTTCTCCTGCTATGTCAACAACTTTGACTAAAATCAAGAACTAAGCTACTGCTATTTAGGGGCTGCCATTACAATAGAAATGGAAGTAATATTAATGAATAATGCAGATTAAGAATCATGTTTTTAGTAAAAGAAAAGTCCTTAAATTTGTCAACTGCAATCTGTATCCCACTTCACCTTCCCAGATTAGTTTAAGAACACTGAGATACAACTCAAAAGGAAATCAACATCATTGTTCATTATTTGTTAATAAATTGACAATTCCTTGCTACATAGACAGAACCATCTCATTGCTATTACAGTCTTTGCCTACAAGAAGAAAAAAATGATGTTAATCTTAATTTTAAACCTGATTCTAACTAATGGCAAACATTTTTCACAATCAGCTAATTTTCTGCAAAATTATTTTGATTTCATTATGGATACTGATAATTATAAATCATTTGAAATAGATTTGCATGAAAAACGTAATTCATTTTCAGAAAATTTTATTTTGGTTATAATTCAGATTTTATTGTCGTGATGATTGCAGACATTGTCATAATGTGTTAATGACTTGAAAAAGGTTGTATTTTTCCAAGACAAGTTTAATTTTGGAATCGGAAATTGTGATCCAATTCCCATTTACCAACTATGCACTGTTCACAAGGGGATTTTGCTGCCAGGAATTTCTGTAATTACATTTGTGTCATTTGTGGTTCTAAATCAGTGAAAATGACAATGAAATAATGAAGTAATTATAGCAAGGGAAAATTTTCCAAAAGGGCAGTCAGGATGGCCAATTGATTGGTGGTGGGGGAGGCATATTGCATACAACAAGTGTCTCATAGCATGCCAGTTTCAGGGCACACATACACATTGATATGTGTACATATATATGCTCTCAAATTCCTATTCAGATACAGATATATTAATTTAAGGCTTCTATGTGTAAGTTTGTGAGTGTATACACACACATTTGCACACAGGAGTTTACTGAAAAGTTCTCAATCTGACCTGCTTCTCAAACTTTGATCAAATGACAAAATATCAGACTTTGTGTTATTTTAGTGCTTTTTGGTCAGGCTCAAGAACTATATATATATATATATATATATATATATATATATATATATATATATATATATATATATACACATACATGCACACACATACTATAAGGCACTGAAAAGTTCTTAACCTGAGTAAAAAGCCTTTCTATTAAATAAATCTGATGTTTTGTCATTTTCAGTACACTCCCAATGTGTATGTCTTGGCATATTAGCAATGTAAAGAAAAGATTACTGAATTGTTACATAATATCAGCCCTAGTATATAGCAGTGACTACTGCACAATCTCCTCAGAGATCAAGAAGAGACTTTAAACAACAGAAATGTTGTTCTGAGAATACCATGGGCCAAAACATGTGAGCAATGACTAAGCTTTAGAGAAAATGGAAACAAAAAGGACACTTAACATCAGGAAGAGAGTTGAAATTTCTAGGGCATATAATGAAAAAAAGAGCATGGAAAATTTGATACTCACAGGACTGATTGAAGGCAGAAGAGACAGTGGAAAAAAATGCATAATATATCTAGCGATCTTGAGTAAATGGATGGCAGATCAAGGTTTAAGAGCGATAACAAAAAGACAAAATTTATTAAGAGCTACAGAGGACAGGAAATTGAAGAGCCAAGATCGTCAATATCTTGAATGGATATGGCACAAAGAAGTAAGTATGGCTGTTTACAGTTGTGCTGATATTCTATTTGTCATCCTCCACCATGCATAATGTGTCTATATATAAGATGATCTCAGAAAGTTGGCAGATGAGGATGTTCAAGCTGACTTCATAATTGGTAACAGTTGTTTGACTTTCTTTTGCTGGTGAATTATTTCATAATTTTTCAGTTTACAATTCTCTTTTAAAAAAAAAATTATCTTTTTCATTTTACTTTGCTTGATGTTTGTCATCTTGATCCAACACCAGAAATGACCAGAAATGTGTATGTCACCAAAAGAAAAAACTGTTTTCCACCTATTTTTTGCCAAAAACCTGAGAAAGCATTTAGATGTTCTTGGTAACCAATTTTTCTGAGTTACACAGCCAGTTTGATGTCAAAATGTTGCTTGAATTTGTCATTCATGTGATTGCAGAACCATTCCAATACAATGCAACAGAACTTCTCATTCTTATCTATATTTCAATGTATTTTTATCACTTTTAATTTTTATTTTATTATTTTGGTTCAAGACTACTACATAGTCTAGTAATAAGAGTAAAGGGTTAGTTAGTAATTTATTTATTGCTATCACTACAAATTTCACATTATCTGCTTGCTCTAAACACTTGTTCTCTTTAATTGACAATTGATTTTCCTTGAACACATATGCCACTCAAAAGTCTGAGGTAAATATGTTGCTGCAATTAGTCAGCCATTGTAAAGATCACAGAGCCATTCCAACACAATGTAACAAAGCCTCACATCATAATTGCATATGACTAAATAGCGTGTAGCCTGTTGACAGACTGACTCAGTAGACAGGGGATTAATGAGTTGGTTTCACATACATTTCTGTATTGAATGGTACAATCACAGCACATCCAGAAAGTTTCTGATATGAACTTGTATTTAAATGTGTACTAATTCATTTATTTTCCAAATGTTAATTACATTTCACAATTGTACAGCATGCCACTAGTATTTCTATGGTAACTAGGCTTCTCTAACTATTATCAGGCTATAATTCTCATCTAGAAACAAATACTTATCAAATAACAGCATTTTTCGGAGCCACCCCTTTGGGAATTGGTGACTGGATCTTTAAAAGCATAAGATGACTGCAGAGTGAAAGATGGGAGAAAATTAAACTTGGGGTATTGGAGGAACATGTTTTCAAATTTAAAGAAAACTCATTTGTTTTTACTTTTGTCAGCTTAGAGCAGAAAGCCAGTCATTCAAACAATGATTATAATTCAGCAATTTTAAAATAGGGCTCTTTACTACACCACAGAGTAGTAGCCAGGCAGGTGTTTTATATTGCCTTTTCTGCCACTAATAAGCTGCTAACCATTTTTTAAAAAATCCAACATTGTCTGGTAAAGACAGGTGAATTTTAGCAATACACATCATCAAAATCTTTTTGACTTGGGTCTGGTAAAGGCAGATGAATTTTAGCAATATACACACTAGGGAAATCATTTTGACTTGACCTTGCTAAAGGCAGATGAATTTTAGCCATATGCAGACACATTAGGAAAATTTTTTTGACTTACACCCGGTAAAAAGGCAGATGATTTCTAATTATATATTGCACATATGAAAAGCTTATATTGCAGATGAAAAAAAATTAATATTAATTTTTTTCATTTTTAGTTGCTGTTTGAAAAATGCTCCCACACACAGCACCTTTAACAAGAAAAGCTCCTGCCCTTCAGTTAAGGTTTTCAAATTGCTTTGGCTAGTTCATTAATTCTATTTAGTGCTACAATTATTTGTTCATTTCAGAGGCTGTTAGCCATGGCCATTCTGTAGACATAAAATATGAAGCTCATATGAGTTTATACAATAATGGCTAAAGTGAAATGTTAAGAACTCTGGAAGTAATTTTTAGCTTTTAAAACTTGAAGCAACTGGAACTGTCAACAGAGAAAGATAAGATTCCCTATTGAGTTAAGAATATTGAACATTTCATTGATAGGAATTTGATTTTTCCATTGGATCGGAAAATTTCCAGTAAAGGAGAAGTAATTTTCTGCTTTAAGAAAAGCACTGAATGTGAAGAGAGTGAAGGGAAAGGAAACAACCTGATAGAAAATAAAGAAATGGTGAGGGTGAAAGAAAAAAGGTAAGAGTGGGAAGAGAAATAGTAGAAGGTTGAAGAGAGAGAGAATAAAGATGAATGAATTTTGCTTTCAAAGCCAAAATTGCTGCCTGTGAATGAACCAAGATAGAGGACTGCTCAAATCTCTAAGTGGCCTGGTTCCTGTGTGGAGAAAGTCTTTTAATCTAAGAATGCTTGACCAATAAGAGATTTGGTTTGATTCCAGATGATTGTATCTGTTAATGACAGCAATTGTTGATTGGTCACGTGAGGAGGTGAATGAGGCAGCAGGCCATCTGCAATCAATCAATTTAGATGTTCCAATCTGGGAGCCAACAGAATATCACAAGAACAATAGAAAGGGATTTTCCATGCAAGAAAAGAGAAAATTTAGAAATTTGATTGAAAACTTTGCAGATGTCATGAGGAAATGTCAGTGCAATTTAATTAAAAATGTTGAGTGGTCTCTACATGGAATTGTCAGAGGAGAGCATTGACAGCATTAGACAGCTATTACAATTTACTTTTTTTGCTTGGAGGATTTTAGACAATTCTCTGCAGATACTTGCTCATTGTTGATTTTCAGTTGGAAAAATTATCTTTGAACATTTACATTGACTAATGACAAAACTTTATTAAAATATCTGACACAATTGAGTTCATAATGCATACATAGCATTTTTTTTTGTTGTTGTTGTTTAGGCAGAACTGGGATTAATCTTGCTCAAAGCAAGATCGGCCATGATGATTTGCGGCAAGATTTTATGAGGTTGGATATTCTTAATGTCCAGCTCAAACATTATTGAGATGATATTCTTAGATTGTTATTGAAGACTTGAGACACTATTCTATCCTTTTATATATATATATATATATATATATATATATATATATATATATATATATATATATATATTCATGGCCATTGGCTCCTATAAGAAGCTCATCTGCCCTTTGACAGGTTTGATTTTTCGTCCTGTGGGGTGACATGCCATCCTCCTCACCACCAGACAAGCTAGTAGGGGAGCTGGTTTAGACACCGACCATCCGTCAATGTGACAGGTTGTACTAGGTTACATGTTACCTGTAGCAGGCCTGCACCTGACCGTCCCAAAGCTGGATTCGATTTCATGATATATAAATGCCAATTCCCCAAATCCTTTTAATTAAATAAAAAAAGACATTTTACGTGAGGGTCCATGGAGGTAGATTTGGATCTGTAACCAAAGGAAATTTAAGATTCAAGTTAGAAATTTATATGACTTAAAAAGAGAATACCTGAAAATTATTAAATGACATTTTAATTTTGATCTTTATAAAGCAATAATTTTGGAAAACTCAGAATATTTGTAAATACTGAAATAAAATTTCCATATTACATCTCCATATTTTAATGTATATAGTGTGTGTCACACACCATATTCTACCAGAATTGATTTTGCACTCAATATCACATGAGGCCATCAAGGGAGCCAGGTGCAGTGTTGACCTGTGATATCTATTATCAAATAGAGATTAGTGTGACTGAACTAGCTGCACCTGGATTACAAGCATTGAAATGAACTATATTACATGCAGTTATATCAACACCTATGCCAGTAAGATTAGCAGAGTGATTCTCAGATATCATAGATAAGAATGTATTGTCCATTTTTAATGAGCACTCACACACACTGGCTGACAGAAACTGTCCAAGAACAAGAGTGAAATAAAATCTAATGTCAGATATAAGATCAAGTATAATGTTCCCAGTCTTCTTTCTTTTATATACTATTGTTCACCCAAAACAAAGAAGCACAAAAACCAATCAAGGTAGAGGGTTACTGAATGAGGTTATTTTAAGGGTATAAGAGGAGAACGAAAGAAGTTTATATTAGGAGGATATGTAGGTTACATAATGGTTAAGATTCTAGTGATTAGGGAAGTATCCTCTTGGGATGGTTTTGATTTGTTTTTGTCTTCTCAACCCTTTGTGGATTATTTAAAGCTGAAACATATTTTGAATTCTAAGAATAATTATTGGATAGTGCATTAGTAATTTTTTGAGGATAATAATGATTTTACTAGATGCAAGCCATATAGAATGGCTTGCCTATAAGTAAAATCATTGATGTGAGGGGGAGGGGAGATGGGTTCATAGCTTAGCGAAATGGTATTTGTGCATTAAGTGAATATAATGACTTTGACTGGAATTCAAATTTGGTTCTCCATACTTAAGAGGAACTTCCTTCTTGCCAAAGGAATATAAAGGAAATGACAATTTGACTTTTGACATGCATAAACAAGATCAACTGAATAAGAATCATAACAAAAAATGTTATACTTTTTCTGTATATGTGTGGAGCTACAAGTATTCATGAATCAATTTAATGATTCTTTTTTATCACAAATTTTTAATTTTCCTCAAAATTGGCAACTTTATAAGATTTTCATTGCAAATCCTTTTTTATGGTATCATTTCCTTCAGTTCTTTGGAGGAAGTTCAAAAACAGTTCTTTCTGATATTGATTCCTATAACTGGCTTTATTTGATCATAACTTCTGGGTCCTCATTTTCTGGAATATTCTGCTTTGTTACATTTTTCTTGATAATTAAGGGGAGCAAAAATGTTACAGAAAGATCAAATGACTTCGAGGACATTATGTGCAGGTTTTTATCAAGATTTGATGGTCAGAAACAGTCATGATTCATATTTTTGTTTTTATCATAAATGATTAAAGAAAAATTATCTCTTGTGAAGGGAAATAACACACACATACACACATATATGCACACACACACATCCCTCACTGATAGTAGAACGATTTAGAGTTTCATGCAAAACATAATAAAAATATATATCCAGTGACCGCAGTTATACAGGGTGTTTCAAAAAGAATACGCCAAAATCATCATGTGATGTGTCAAAAACGAAAAAAATTACAAACCTCTAGCATGAACACGTGTTGTATATACATTCAAGTTTCATTTCATGTTTTATAAGTGCTCAATGTGGCCACCACCGGCAGCGTGGACAACATCAAGCCGATATGAAAATTCCTCCCAAACGCGCCTCAGCATGTCACAGTCCACCATGTTGATTACAGCTGTTATTCGATCTTTCAAGTCATCGATACTTGCTGAAAGTGCTGGAACATAAACTTGGTCTTTAACATACCCCCACAAGAAAAAGTCACACACAGTGAGGTCCGGGGATCTGGCAGGCCAAGCACAGAGAGTAAAATCTTTAGCACCTCTCCTCCCAATCCATTGCTGAGGCACGTTTTCATTTAGATAAGTACTAACCCCGAGATGCCAATGGGGTGGTGCTCCATCTTGCTGAAAAATTAAGTCATTCGAATCTGCTTGCAGTAAAGTGAATAGCCAGTTTTGGGTGCTCTGTTCCCCAAATGCACACATTGTAACGATTGACTGTGCCTCTCCAATGGAAATTCGCTTTGTCACTAAAAACTAAACGTGAAAAGAGAGTTTCATCACCTTCCTCCATCTCCAGCATTGACTCACAGAATGTCCTCCGCATCACCTTGTCATAATTAGTAAGTGCTTGGACAAGGCTTAGTTTGTATGGTTTCATGTGTAATCGTCTCTTTAACACATGCCAGACAGAGGTATGAGGTATGGCAAGCTTAAGACTTGTTTAATAAGCTATGGTTATTTAAGTGTTTTAAGCAATTTTTTAACAAAACAAAAGTTATGGCTATTTGCTTTCCCTTTATAATTTGTGGGTACTGCTGTAATGTCCCAGTTGATAAAAGGTGAGTTACCATCATTCTTTAATTGCCAGAAAGGTTAAAAGAGAGCATTGCTGTTTTTAGAATTAATATTGCCAAAAGCTATTCGATGATGGTAGAAGTGAACTTTCCAAGGATTTTCAGTGAGACCAAAATATAATTTAACATGATTACATGAATATGTGTGTGCTCACTATACAATATTTTCATTCATATATTAACTATTTATTAACATAATAACTAGAGCTGATATTAACATTCTTTTTGTTAAAAATTGTTTTGCCTGTTGGGAAAAAAAATGACTCTAAATTAAATTAAGAAGTATTCATTCAAATATTACATAGATGTATGTATGGTGATGTATGTGCGTATGTATAGATTGAATGTACATGTATGTATCTGCATATATATATAGATGTATATACAGGTATGTATGTGTATCTAGATGTATATATAGGTATGTATGTCTATATAGATGTATATACAGGTATATACGTGTATATAGATGTATATACAGGTATATACGTGTATATAGATGTATATACAGGTATATACGTGTATATAGATGTATATACGTGTATATAGATGTATATACAGGTATGTATGTACATATAGATGTATATACAGATATGTACGTACATATAGATGTATATGAGGTTATGTGTATATATATACATGTATATACTGGTATATATATATATATATACACTGGTATATATTGATATATATATGTACAGGTATATACTGGTATATATTGATATATATATGTACAGGTATATACTGGTATATATTGATATATATATGTACAGGTATATACTGGTATATATTGATATATATATATATATATATATGTACAGGTATATACTGGTATATATTGATATATATATATATGTACAGGTATATACTGGTATATATTGATATATATATATATATGTACAGGTATATACTGGTATATATTGATATATATATATATATGTACAGGTATATACTGGTATATATTGATATATATATATATGTACAGGTATATACTAGTATATATTGATATATGTATATGTACAGGTATATACTGGTATATATGTATATATATACTGGTATATATGTATGTATATACTGGTGTATATATGTATGTATATACTGGTGTATATATGTATGTATATACTGGTGTATATATGTATGTATATACTGGTGTATATATGTATGTATATACTGGTGTATATATGTATGTATATACTGGTGTATATATGTATGTATATACTGGTGTATATATGTATGTATATACTGGTGTATATATGTATGTATATACTGGTGTATATATGTATGTATATACTGGTGTATATATGTATGTATATACTGGTATGTATATACTGGTGT
Source organism: Acanthosepion lycidas (assembly GCA_963932145.1). Lineage (NCBI taxonomy): Eukaryota > Metazoa > Mollusca > Cephalopoda > Sepiida > Sepiidae > Acanthosepion > Acanthosepion lycidas. The sequence goes on along the minus strand of OZ010604.1, from coordinate 88,055,019 downwards.
ATATATGTATGTATATACTGGTATGTATATACTGGTATGTATATACTGGTTTATATATGTATGTATATACTGGTATGTATATACTGGTGTATATATGTATGTATATACTGGTATGTATTAACATCTTTTTATAAAAGTTTTAATTTTAAATTCTTACTCCCATTCTATTTTAATCTTCTCTCTAAAATGTTTAATGACCTTCTTTTTTTTTTTTTGTTGTTCATTCTTCTTCCTTGCACTGGTGTTGTTTGGTTACATTTATGTCAGTGTCCATTTTCAACCATCACGTTTATCTGTACCTGACTCCACCACAACCACGTTAGGTCTCTTCCTCCTCTATATCCATATAACTCCCTCCTCTATTATAAGCCAATCTTTACTCCCTCTCCTTTTATTCTTTCCTTTTTCTTTTATCTTTCTTTCCTTCCTTTGCCTTTCAAATCTCCTGTGATAAACATGGGATTTTATTCATTTTAGTAAATGCATTTGTGTTGATAAATCCAGTGGAAAAACTACTTTCCCATGTTCAAAATGACCATCTGTAACCCTGCAGATTTTCCTTAAATAATAATTAAATATGATAAAAAACATAAAAAATGAAACATAAATATTTCAACTTGATCTTTGAATAATAATTTTTAAATAACTAATTCTAATATATTTGTTTTAAAAAAATGTATAGTCTATAAGTTATTAAAAGTAGGGACAATACTTTAAAATTGAGGGAATAGATTTTGATTATTAAAAGTATGATACACTTACATTCAAACAAACATTTCAAAAAAATCTTTGTCTACAAAATTAGAATTTAAACAGCAAAATAAAGATGCCCCAAAACTCTGTCATTAGAAAAACCTAGAAAACACTCAAAAAACAGATGTCGTCATTTGTTGAACAGGCACCCCTACTCTACCTTAACGTAACCTGATTTTGAAAGTAGCTTAGATTTGATACAGAGGTTGTCAATGGAAACGAATGCCCTACCACCCCTTATTAATAATGATTTAAATTTTCTGTAACCTTGACAACTAATAATATAAAGATTGTTTATGCTTATAAACACAGTAAAATTTCAAAATAAGTTATTCAAGAAATCACTTGAAAATGAATCGGAGATAAAGATTTTAAATTTAATTCTATAATTTAAGGTTTAGTTTCTGTTTTTGAAACATGGTAATTCCTGTGTAGTAATGGAACCATATTTTTAAATTAGTAAATTTATAATGTTTAGGCTCTACTGAATTGTATTGCGCACTGTTTTTTAAAAATAAAAATAATTAATAAGAACACCAGATTATAAATTCATTATTTTTATATATATATATATATATATATATATATATATATATATATATATATATAATATTCTTTGGTGAAAATTAGTATCTATCAGAAAGTTTCACTGATTACTTTGAAACATGATATTTAAAATCTGAAGGTATCTATTTTGAGTTTTTTGTTAGCCAACAGGCAATGGCTCTTACTGTTTTATTCATATATATATCTATCTTTGACAATATCTTTATGTAAACATCAAAGACTTCTTTCTTAACCAGATAAAAGGAAATACTTGGATCTTTGGATATGAATAAAGCATTTTTTGTAAACAACATAAGTCGATCTATGTTTAGTGTACACATCTTTTAAGCTATGGATACTGACTTGTAGGCCTTCAATGAATTCTCTATAAATCAGATATTATGATACACAGAGCTACAGCTATTATACCAAAGACATATTTCTTTTCTTATGACACAGCAGGCACTCTCTTAATTGGGTGGGTGGTAATGTAAGTATATATTTATGTATATGTAATATATATATATATATATATATATATATATATATATATAAGGTTGGTGCATAATATATAATTTCAGATATAACTAAAAATATATCTGTAAAATTACAATATCAATAAGTTTTCCTTTTGTCTTTTTATATATATATATATAATATATATTACCTCAAACATTTTATTATCATAGTAAAGAAAAATGTATTAACTGGCACATATCTGAGCTACATCATCCTAAGAGGAAAGCACTATTTGATCTAGTGTACTTTACTGCTCAGCAAGCAAGGTTCTATTTTCAATTTTTAAGAAAACATATCCTCTCCATACAAATTATTTTCTGAAAAGCTTCGTATCTGCTCAGTTTCATATCCAAAACCTCAAGAAAGCAATACCTATTACTCCTCTTTTAATATACAAGAAGTAAAACATTTCAGTTAAATATCACACTGCCAAAAAGTACTTTGGGCCACAGATTGATTCCCCAAATAAGTTACCTGAATGTATATTCTTTGAAATAACTGAAATTCAAACCCAAGACTGTTTTGAAAGTTATTTCTGCCAGTTTTAATTTTTTGTTGATTTTCTAACGGATATCTCAACTTTAGCTAATTTAAAACTTAGTAAGTTTTTTTTTTTTTTTTTCTTAATAGGAGTAGATAGGCTTCCCTATTGCCTGGTCCATACTCCTCCCTCTTCTCTTGAACAGGAATAGAGGCTGATCCTTTGTTTCCTGTTTAGAAAGGAGTTCCTGGTTTCTTTTCTTTTCTCAGGCCTTAATAGTGATGCTATCATGAATTGTTTGTGACATGTGTGGAAGGTGGCAATGTCTTTTCATACTGAGGGTACTGGGTTGGCAGTTTTCTGGTTACTGCTTCCTGACTGGTAGTTAGGAGCCTGAACTCTTGTGTAACGTCTAGAGAGGATGCTCTGATCAACAGTTCCCTTCCCACACATGTCACATTAGATGACCAACTGCTACTACTACCCTAAGCCTTATCCTTACCAAAATAACACTATGACTGTAAGAAAATAAGGATACAAAACTAAACCAGCTCAACAAAAAACATCTAAACCTTCCTTTCTCCAACATTTATGGCATTCATACTAACTTCTGCAGTGTGGAATCATTCCTCTTCAAAAAGTCAAGCCCTGTCGGTTGGGGCTTTAGAATACGCCGACTGCACCTCTGTAGAGGGGTAAGACCCCCCCCCCCCCAATGAGGCGTCCTGGGTATGACGTTAAATTGCATCCAACAGCAAGGCCTCTGATCTGGAGGTTTTGAGGAGCGTGGAACCACCTCTTAATTGCTGGTGTTCCCAGGTCCACCTTGACCCGGGGTGGTAGCACCTGTTAGGGTCCCAGCTCTGGGCAAATAGTGAACTCCTAGTTTTCCAGGTTTTGCTCACGTCCGGGATATGACGGTAAACTACATCCGCGTCCTGGGTATGACGGTAAACTACATCCACATCCAGGGTATGGCGATAAACTGCATCCAACAGCAAGGTCTCAGATAATGTTTTCAGAAAAATAATGTTGCCAGCTCTAAGTTTTTGAAACAATAATGTTGCCAGCTATACGTTTTTTATTCCATACAAAATAGGCATTTAAAATTCATATAAACTGGATTTGGCATTAAATAACCCACAGTGGTTGATATGCCGTAAAACCCAAACAAACAAACAAAATCTTCAAAAAGTCTCCAGACGTCTTACTCCTCTGCAAAACTAATCCTAGCTCTTCAATCTTCTTCTCAGATTTCTCGATTCCTGGATATCTTCCTCTGTGAATTTATGTCTGCAAACATCTGTTGGCTAGGGAACTCTCTCTTGAATCTCCAGACCATTCTTAAACATCTCCATCTCTCTCAACTATACTCTGTCAGCTGTTTCTTCCTTTTCTACCATTCCCCTTCCACTCATGATGGTTGTGTGCTTGATAGTATTTCTAACAATATAGACAAGGCCATCTCCCTACAGCTGTTTGAAAATATATTTGTATTTGGTGATTTTAATGCCAGGTGGTTTAAACACTCTCTCACTGACCTGAACACTGACCCTGAACTTCTCAATCTCTTACACAAGTAGTGTACTTCTCCATGCATTTCCACAGTAACCCTGATGGACACACTTCTCTTCTAGAGCTCTTTTTTACCTCTATCCCTGACTCGTGTCACACTATGCAGCTCTACCCTCTTAGCAACTCTGATCATGTGGTAGTGTCTGTAAGCATCTTTTTCTGCTCCCTCCACCAGCCAAGAACCTCCATCCAACAGAATATCTTTCTGTTATCAAAATGCAGAATGGGACTCATTCTGTGACTTCTTTGTGACATCTTCTCTTGGAATGAAGTTTTTGATCATCCTGTTCAAAAATGTACATCTGAGGTTTCCTCCTTGGTGAAAGCCAACATTGATGCTTTCATTCCAGCAAAGAAATATCAAGTTAAATCACGTTCATCGCTTTGGTTTTCACCTGCATGCTCAGCTGCTATAACCCACAGGAATCACTTCTTTCAGCTGTAGCAGAGAGACACATCTGATTGCAACAGACGTCTTTTTGCCTCTGCTCATAATAAGTACAGGTGTGTTCACAAAGAAGCAAAGTTACTGTTTGCTGATAGAATGAAACAATGTATAGTATCTCGCAAGTTCGGTTCTAGAGATTATTGGCAGCTCTGCAAGTGTGTGCTGAACAATACCAAATCCTCAATCCCTTCTGTATTCAATCACATCTACAGTTGATAAGGTTAAATGCTTTGCTTAGAAGTTCTTTTCCAGCTCAACACTCAACTCCTTTGGAATTACACTCCTGATTTCCCCACTAGAACAAGGTCCCTACTGAGGGATGTGCACATAACCCTATCACGGGTCTCAGACATCATTTCTAAATTAGACTTCCATAAGGCAAGTGGAGGTGACTGGATCCCAGCTGTTGTCCTTAAGAAATGTGTTCCCAAGCTGACTCCTGTAGAGCAACACACTGAGCCTTCTTGGCCTCACACTTTCAACTGACTTGAAGTGGAACAGCGATATCAAATCAATAGCTGTATCTACTGCAATGAAAATTGGGTCACTGTATTTTGCCAGAAAGTTTTTTCGTCAGTGTCCATCTTGCACATTTACAAATCTACCATTTGTCCATGCATTGAATATTATTACCATAGCTGGTCTCATGCTCCTGCTATTCATCTAGAGGTTCTTGACAGAATCTAAAGAAGGATCTGCAATGCAATCAATCCTGACTTGGCATCTCAACTTCACTCGCTTTCTCACTGATGGGAAATGTCTTCCCTCTGTCTTTTCTACAAATATTTTCATGGCATCTGCTCTGACAAGCTTTTTTCCCTGGTGCCTCAAATAGGTTCATTAAATAAGTGCTACTAGATTGGCAACTTAGGTCCCACCCATTTACTGTTGAAATAGTCAAATGCAACCGTCATTTCTACTGCAACAGTTTCTTTTCTTGGACTTCCCGCCTGTGGAACTCTATTCCTTTTTCTTGCTTCCCTGATAACTACGATCTTCAAAAATTTAAATGCAACATTAATCACCATCTTCTATCCTCTTAAATCCCGTTCATCTTTTATCCTTTCCTCAATCACCTCTATACCCAGTCTTTTCTCTCACTCTCACTCTCTGTAACCCCCCTGTGTACTAGTGGAATTCCCACTTTGCTTGGGATGAAATCATTAAGAGAAATTAATGGATTTATTTCTAACCTGACATTTTTATTGCTTCAAACATTATTTAACCTGTATTTGAAATAGATGCTTCATTGTAAAGCACACTGAGTCAAATGGTGGTTTCTCCTACAAGGGGGAATGCAGGGTCAGTCTCTGTCAAGCATGAATAGGGGAGAGTCTGGCGAAAGTCACCAGATAGAAGGACAGTTATACCTCCCATAAGGTCATCGGAGTTTTGAATATCCTTCAGAGACCGGTTTACAGCCTCGAGTGCAGTTTTGGGACTGACAGTGCACTCATCCCAGACGATGAGCTTACATCGCCTGAGTACCTCCGCTAGACCTGATTGCTTCGCTATACTGCATACAGCTGTTTCTGCCTTAATCAGGTCAAGCGGAAGTTTAAACGTTGAGTGCACTGTTCGGCCACCTAGTAGTAATGTGGTAGCAATGCCTGAAGACGCTACTTCTAGCGCCACTATAACGCCAAATTTCTGCAAGAAGCAGTTTTGTTACGAACGTTTTTCCCGTTCCCCCATGCACGTCCAGGAAGAAAATTGATCCTGTATCCTGCCTGATGGATGCAAGAACCGCATCGTATTTGGCCTTTTGGTCTATGAGAAGTTTTGGCTGATTTGTTGTGACATTAGCATTGAGCTCCTCAACAGAGTAAGATGTCTCCCACACAATCTCAGATGAGAGACTGGAGGAAGCCACATGATCTGGCATTGGAAGCCCAATAGCGACCCAGAAATTCCCCCCACCCTATTTCAACAAACAGGTTCTCAGTGATTATATGCGCCCTGTTGTAAATATCAACGTTGAATGTAAGAGCTATTTTTGGACACAGCAGTTGCGCTTCTCTGATTATGTCTTTGGACAAAAAGTCTTTGTATTTGTCCCAAAGTGATTTGGGATCACTGGGTTCACACATTTGTAAGATTGTGGTGAAGAGGTGGCGCAAAGCAGAGGGCAATTTTAAAAGAGTTCTCTCAGCCATTGTGGCATTCCACTGGATGTCTTTTTCCAAAACGCTGAGACGGAGGCAGGCCTCACGAAAAGTGTCACATAAAACTCCATTAACCATCCTTAAGTTATTGTAGCTCGTTGGACCACTAACTTCATGCAAAAGGAGTTGCAAGTAAAAACATTCCTGTCGCGATGGAGGAACCGTGAATATCCTTTTGAGTATGTCATCTGTTTTGACGCTGGATAGCCCTCGAAGTTGGCCCCGCTCTTCGCCGAACCCAGGTGATCTTTTTTGTCCACACGTAGTATGAAGGCACGTCTGGGTACAGTAGTGTCCTAGCAAACTCGTCCTGTCGACAAAGTTTGAAGAATGCTGTAAGCATTGTGTCTTTGGTACGCGCAACCACATCCATGGCTGTATCTACAGAAAAATAACGAAGTTCGTCGTTGATTGGTGTAGCCTGGACAATGGCCATGACTTAGACCAATGAATGAGCTCACGCAAAATGGAAGATGCTAGCGCGCATGCACGCACGTGTGCATGATTTGGCAAGCGCAAGGCTTGGCCGTAAACGGGATCAAGCTGCCTGATGCATATGCTGCTTGGCTCTAACACACGTGATGTTGGCGATGAGAATGCAAGTAGCTGCAATGAAGCATTTGCTCCTTTGGTTTCTGCAACAACGAAAATCCACTAACCGTTTGCCGGCATTAGCTTTGAAATGGATTGGGAAGAAGCCCTGCTGTTTTAACGCAAAAACTCCTCGTCCGGTCTGGGATGCGGCCTGGGCTAGGGGAAAAGTTTTAAAGAATTGGAAAATGGACTGCTGAGGTCGGAAGCGTTTTCCCTCAGCACGTATGCGGGGTTTTTTTTTTCAGTAAAGACGCAAATAAAGGAAGTGCTTATTTTGGTAACATGCGATGATTAAAGCAAAAGTGTTGACAAAGTCGAATATGTCATTTGTGGCTCAAAGTCAGACCTGGTAGCAGGGATAAAAAAAAAGCCGTATTTCAATGGCCCTGCACTCATTCCAGAATTTGAGGTCAAATGTTTTCTTCCACTCCACTGCACGCACTGACTTCACATGCTGACCCCCAATGGCCTTCTCATAAATCCGGTTGGTTTTCACTAAAAAACGACATGCGGTTCAGGCGCAATCAAGGCGTATCGGTTTTTGGGGTTTTAACGATTTTCCGCGCTGTTTAGGGGTCTGTGGTGATGAAACTTCTGGACAACATTTCTAATGGTAGACTGTAAGAGGGTGTCAAATTTAGTTGAAATGCGATCATTCCTTCTGTAAGCAGATTTTTTTTGATTATCGATTTTTTTCGGAACCTGAATCCGAACTCAAAAATCAGGCTCCGTTATGTCCTTACGGCAGCCATTTGCAAACTTGTGGTGAAAATGGCATCGAAATCGGGTGAGAAATGTGGCCTAGGGGAGGTAACAACGCCCATGACAGACACACAGACAGACAACATGAGAAATATGGATAGTATATATATATATATATATATATATATATATATAATGGACTTTGCTGTCATTCTCAATGTATGAGTGGCCAGCAACTCGGTCCTTAGAACCGAACAGCCAAACTACCTGCACATAGGATTTGATTAAGGTGTGGTGAAGGCGTGTGTGTGGAAGCAAACCTTATTTTGGAATATAATTGAATACAGTGAATTGTTGCATACAGTGTGCCACAAAGTCTTGAAATGACATACCTTAGGTTTTTAATTCAAAGTTATCTTTCTAGACTGGTTGCTGAGCAAGGTTAAATAATTCATTTTTTCCTACTATTTAACCCATAACTAGAGTGGATAAAGAGATGGATTCATACCTTTCCTGAAGTTGCGTGTATACATATATACACACACAACTTCAGGAAACATATGAACACACACACAGAAAGTGGATCAATAAGTCTAAGGTTTGACACAGTTATTACCTAAATTTTCACTGTATAATGTTTGATCTTTGCAGCATTGTTGGAGTATTTTGAAAAATAAATTGTTTTATAAATAAATTTATCAAATCCTTTTTTTCACCATTATACTATAGACTTAAACCTGTTTGTGTGTATGTTTAACTTTAAGATGGTGTATGTCAAGTGAAAATGGAGCAAAATCTCTCATTTTTATATATATAGCTTTCTAGAATTTTAAGTCTTCCCTTGTATGTCGGTATTATCTATTTTTTCTCTTATTTTGAAACAACCTACATAAAAATTTTTTCAACTCATAAGGTAGAAAGGGCACATATAAATATTTTGTTGCATAGCTTTCTGGTGTTGTCTAGCCCTATTTAATTATAACACATGATGTCAATATGAAATAATCCATATTCTAGTGCTCAAAAATGCTAGGATATAGCCAATATTCAATTCTTGATAATAACTGAGAGAAGTATTTAAACAAAACATGAACTTTGGACTGTTTATCCACAATTTGACCCAGTGCACAACATCATATTTGAAAATTATAAAAACACAAAATAAATTAGACATTTGTTGGTTGAATTAACTAAACTTGTTTGGTTGAATTCTTGCTACCTGTTTGTGTGTGTGTGTAGTTTGGTTAACATCTAACAAAGACAACACAAACTGACATATGAAGACATGATATTTGAAAAATGATGAAACTGACATAGTGCAAAACAAATGGACACTTTCATTATGGTTTATTAAAGCCTGAACAATCTATATTTAAACCTTCACTTGAACCAGGAAAATGATCTAAAATATAAAAAATAATAAATTTAAAAAACCATTAATACAGAAATCTTCTGGCATTTAACCAAACTTTTATAAAAAAAAAAAAAAAATTGCTGTCCCACTTGACATAAATTTTAATTGAATGTTATTTTCCTTTTTAATCCTATGTTATTCTTATTACTATAAAGATTATTTTTATTGTGTGAACATGTTTGAATTGACACACATTTTATTTAAATAATGAGATTAATATCAGCTGGCCTAGAATTTGAGAAATCCTTATTAACAAGAAATATGCTTGACAAGAATTGAATATTTATTCCTAGTTTTCAATTTTTAAGTAACTGAAGATGTGTGTACTGTACAGTGGTTTCCAATCACCTGTATTCAATAATCAGATACTAAAATCAATTAACCACAGGCTTTCCAACAAGTCTTGCAATGAAATCATTTTTAACAAATCTAAGACTACAAAACAGCCCTAAAAGATAGTGGATTCCCAGCAACACTCACATACTCACCACAGAGCACAAAAAAGGTCAACAGGAAAATAAATATCATATGGTTCAACCCACCATACAGCAAAAACATAAAAACAAACCTAGGTAAAATATTCTTCAAACTCTTAAAGAATCACTTCCCAGAATCAAGCACTCTACATAAAATATTCAATTAAACACTGTAAAAATCAGTTACATTTGCACCAAGAACATGGCACAAATTATAAAAAGCACAGCAGAAAAACTATCAACAAACCATCCAAACAAATTAAACCCACATGTAACTGTAGAATAAAAAATAAATGTCCCTTAAATAGTAATTGCTTACAAAACTACATAATATACCAAGCCACACTAAATCACCAGATAATGAAGAAAAAGTATACATAGGAGTAACTGAAGGACCCTGGAAGCAAAGAAACTATGCACACAAAACATCTTTCACAAATAGTAAATACACGAACAGCACAATGCTTTCCAAGTATATTTGGGAAAACAAAACACAAAACACACCAAAAATATCATGGAAAATAAGGAAAAGATCATCAACCTACAACAATCAATCCAAAACCTGCAAACTTTGCTTGGAGGAAAAAATAGCTATTATTACCTTCCCAGACCAAAATAAATTACTAAATAAATGATCTGAGCTCATCACAAAATGCAGACTTGAAAACAAATTTTTACTATCTTACTTAAAAATCAAAAACTGAAATGAATAAATAAAAATAAACAAAATAATATAAAAAAAACAAGTAAAATAAATTAACCCAAACAAATAATAAACAAATTAACAAACCACTCTCATTAGATGAAATAGAATAAATAAAAATAAATACATAAAAACAATTGAAAAATAATCAACCTTAATAAATAAATAAAATAATAATAAACAAATTAACAAACCCTTCCCGCCAAAATAAACGTTAGGATACACTACAACAATCAGTCTAAAAATTGGCCGAAAAAAATAACTACAACTGCTATATGACAAAAAAAAATTCTATGTTACTCAAAAATCAAAAACTGAATAGAAGAGATAAAAATATACAAAATAAAAAATCAGTAAGTAAATAAGAAAAAACAAGTAAAAATTAATCCAAATAAATAAAAAAGTGGACAAATTAACAAATCGATCCCGCTAAAATAACTGGTAGAAGTAATAAAATAAGCATAAATAGGCAAAAACAAGTAAAAATAATCAATCCAAATAAATAAATAATAAACAAATTAAAAACTGTCCCCCACCAAAATAAGAGAATAGACTACGGCAATCAATCTAAAGATTGGACAAATAAATAGCTTTAATTATCTTCCCAGACCAAAACAAATTATTAAATAAGGGACCTAAGTAAATCCCACCAAAATTTTTTATTACTTTAATAAAACATCAAAAAGAATAAATAAATATATAAAATAAAAAATGAAAATAAAAACAAGTAAAATAAATTAGCCCAAATAATTAAATAAATAAACAAGCCACTCCTGCTAAAATAACCGTCAGAATGGATTACCCACAATGCACTACTGACCCATATATATAGTCGAGAAAAAATCCAACACTCACTGCCTGACAATTGCGTCTAGCATGAAACAGCCTGTTGCCTCTGAGTGTTGACTTCAATGTTCACTTTTATATTTATATTTACATACACTCTATCTCTGATATTGAGCACTTTATCCCATAAACACAGCACACCTTAAAACTATATTTCTCCCTATATATATATATATATATATATATATATATATATGCACACACACACAAAAATACACAATTCTACATACATTTGCATGAGTTTGTAGATAAAGTAATTTCTGTTGCCATATATTAAGAATATGTCGATCATTATTAATGTAGTTAAATAAGATGTTGCCAACCCTATTAAGAGTTCTCTACTGTTAGAGATTTGGAATTCCTTTGTAAAGAATGGTTTGTTGAAAATTTGGCTCATTTGAAAGATAATGTCATGTACAGTCTTTTTGCTTGTATAGAAAACTGAGAATCACTTGTCTTTCCCCTGCTCCCATCTCAAGCTCTTGCTTTATATCCATTCCTGAAATTGAATTTTCACACCTACAATAGTTTGCCGACCCAAGAAATATTATAGAAAGTTTAAATTAGTAGAATGATTTTTGTGTTTAGCCATTTGAAAGCCCTGCCAAATGTTTCTGTATTTGATCTTTTCAACAAAACTGATTCTCTTGAATTGATTAAGAATTGTTTTAATATGGGAAGACCCCCCCCCCATGCACACATACATGCATTTTTCTATTTTCATTTCTTACTGCCTCAAATCCTGGACTTCAAAATAAAATACTTGTTCAGCCTGCATAAAATACTTTCACCATCAGAAATGATTCACAAGAGTTTATTACTTTTCTTATTAGAAAGATGAGAAAATATGTCACTGGATTTTCAAAAATCTGCCCCATTTCTATTATAATCTAGCTAAATATTGTGTGTGTTTGTAATATAATGCATTTAAAATAGTCACAAGAATTGATATAAGTTATAAAACTCCATTCAATTAAAACTGGACAAGATAAACTTGAACTTCCTGGTATTCTACAACTTACCCTATATGTGCAGTTGAATATGGTATTTAAATGTAATTTTTCATTGGATACATCAAAGTTAAGGAAACAAAAAACCCTAATTAATCTTTATTCTTCATTTCAATAATTGTTTAAAAATTTTAGGATTTGCTTTCAATGTAGCAGAAACTTAGTGTAATTTAAAACTTAAGATATAAAGTCCTATAGCATACAGTTTGGATTTATGGAGAGCAGAGCTTCAATCCACATGTGTATGACCAGTACAAAATCTGCACCATCTACTGTCTTGTCTATTGTAAAGAGCTTTAATCTCAAACCAAAGTCATGGGAAGATCCTCAATGATGATTGCTTTCAAAACTAGGAAGCTTAGCTGGAATCCCAACTAGAAACCAATAGTTTCCCAGAAGCTTTTTGGAAAGACATGAAATTCAGAATTCTAGAAATATTTCCACAATTGTCTTTGGCTTCCCTCAAAGGATGTGACACAACGCTCTTCCATTCAAACTGTTCTTGAGTCTTTGATGACCAGGTTTTTGCATATTTTCTTATACTAGTTTCTACCACCAGGTGGAGCTGTAGGAATCTGGGCTCATTTACTCTTACCTCCTAAATACAGAGCTTAGATTTAAGACTCCAATATTTCAACACTAGTTTGACAGATGGCCTAGTGGATTAAAGTATAGGTTTAAAAATATTGATTTCTCTTGCAGTTGAGAGTTCAATCCCTGAGTCTAGTAGTATTGAAAAGTCACATGCTTTGGTTTAATTTTTAGAAACAAACAAGCAACAAAAAGGTGAATAAGACTGGTAATGAGTGTTAACTGATATGAACTGTAAACCTTGAAAACTGAATGAGAACAATCTGTACCTGTGGATTAAATAAAGGTTTTGGTTCAAAATTCCAAGAAGCTTACTTGTATGAAAACAGACACCTGAAGAAGGTCAGAGAGTACAATGGCTGATACTTTGTGGTCATAACACCCAAGATGAATATATTATTCTGAATTCTAAAGTATATGTTAATGACAATTCCTCATCTGAAAAATTCTGACAAAAATTTATTATTTTATTTATTTTAGATTGAAGAACTTATCATCATATTTTTTCACTTTAATATTTCTTTAATCAAGTGATTAAAAACATGAAAATTCTGTATAAGAAATAATTTCTATTAGTTTTGTGTTTAATCATACATATTTGCAAATTAGGTAAAGCAGACATCTTTTGTCTTGAATGACCACCTACTTTTGGAAAAGGAAACTATGACCCAACTATACCACTGTCATTATTTTGTTGGGTTATGGCAGTTGAAACCTGAATTCAAAGGACTGCTTGCATCACATGGAGAGTAACTTAGAAAGGTTAGTTCAAAAGAAGCTCATATCTTGAGACTATGTTTGGCTTACAATTGCCATTGAATAGCTTCTAAAGTAGTTGAAGACCAAAAGAAACAAGGACTTCTATCCACCAACAATGAAGTATTTAAATTTCCTTGCTGAAACATCAGATGCATGATGGACAAGACAGTAAAAGACAACAGTGTAGTGAACTACCACAGAGGGCAAAAGGCCCAGGGCTTCTTGCATTTTTTGCAATGTTTAAATAAAATCAAGAATAAAATAACTTACCTCCAGCACAAAGAACAAGGTGACAAGTTAGTGAAGAAAAAGATGGTTGACTGCTGTATTGAATTGGCTACAAGTGTCACAGATGAAAGAGAGAATACACCAATTGCAAGCATTGATTGCTACAATAAATTTAAAGCTTTTTTGTGTCAAACAGTAATCTAATGCATTAATTGCATATAGGTTAGTGGAATTGGATATTGGGCTGAACACAGAGCAAGATGTATAATCGATTAGTAATTAAAATTAAGAATATCTTAAAATTGTAGTTCAATACAATGTATTCATATACAAACAACCCTTTTAGAAAAAATCTTTATGTATACAAGTACAAATTTAACGGCAAAACAAAAGTGCCGAAAAACTTTTTGTCGTTGAAAAAGACCAGACGACATGTGTTAAATCGATGTCATCATTCGTTTGAAAAGGCACCCCTACCCTACCTTGACTTAACCTCTTTTCGAAAGTAACTCATATTTTGATACAATAGTTGACAGGGAAAAAGAATACCCTACCAACCCTTGTTAAAATGATTGGATTTCCCCATATCCATAGAAACTAATATTATGAATGTATGTGCTTATAAAACTCAGGAAATTTCAAAGTAAGTTATTCCAAAATTTGCTTGAACATGAAACAGAACTAGGGACTTTAATTTAATTCTATAATTGAATTTGAAGCATTTAGCCTCTCTTTTAGAAACATGGTAATTCCTGTGTAGTGATTAAACCATATTTTTAAATAAGTAAATTTATAATATATATATATATATATATATATATATATATATATATATATGGCTCCCCATAGGATGTCCTAAGTCACTTATATAAAGGAGAGTGAACATAACCCTCAAACAAAACAGCCAATAAAACTCACATTGAATGTTGTACAAATATCATTAGATTGCAACTGAAGACTAGTAAAACCACAATAACAGATGGCTTCCTGGGAAAAATATAGAAATGTAGAGGCTTTACTTGATATGTATACTTCATAAACTCCTTGCCTGCTGCTGAAAAACAGAGCAAACTTTAAAGATAGCATCATCATATCCTTTTGCCAAACACAAAGATAAGTCAGATATCAAGCGCTATCAGGGAATTACTTTGTTTTCACTTTTAAAATCTTTGTGTGGTTTATACTAGACAAACTACTGTTTACTTCTGTTGAAGATTTCTTTCCTGAAGAATGTTTGAACTACTTTGTTCTTAGGCAGATCTTAGAAATGTGTGGACACCATGCTCTACAAGATAAACCTGTGCTTAGCAGGTCACGTCAAAAATCTTTTCTATTAAAGGTTTTACTGTTTAGTGAACTGCTTTTGAGTTGGTGAGACAGGAAGTGTTTGAAGGAATCTTTAAAAAAAAATCTCTATTTCTTATTACATTTAGTAATACCAAGAAGTAACATGTTCCTGATAGAAGCATACATGCCTATTACAGAAAGAAAACTACAGAATCAGAAGCAACATTGAATATATTTGATCAAATTTTGCAATGTGGTTCAGGTCAAGGTTCGTTCTGCATTCCCTCATAGATGCAAATATTATTAAAGTCGAAACAGTTAAATCTTTTGCATGTTCTTTTTGCTTAGAATGAATATTGGTTAGGTGTGCATTAATATATTGACTGCCAATCACAAGATAACTTGTAGTTGGTGTCATAATAAAAACTGCCAACCACAATTTCTCTCCTGCCTGGCATTTTTTTTATATATTTTCATCTGTGGGTGGCAACAATGAGTTTATTCGCAGTGATACTTTTAATATGAAAACAATGTTAAGATTTCAAATGAAGCTATAAATCAACTCATAAAAAATTTTTATTTCCTAAGTTGGCTATTATAAAGTTGGCTTTTGATGTCAGATATTGGAATTGACCTTTGTCAGTGAGTGTGTTAATGAAATTCTGCAATTTTTACAGACCCTCTCTGCTCCATTCAACCCAAGTATTAGAAAGCTTGATTCTTAGATTCCATGAAATTCTTGAAAGAAAAAGAAACTCATTTGTGACTAGGTGCCCCCAAAGATTCACTAAAAAAAATGAGCATAACATGATGAAAAAATGTCCTAAACATAATAAAAAACAAAGTTTTATTGACAAAATCTTTGTTATTATTTAGAAGAAAGACCAAAGGATTTTTTATTATTAAATTATATTTTTTTTATCCTTTTTAGAACACTCAAATTTTGTTTAGCATCAGCAGTGGACCATAAATTATTATAGGAAATTTTAGTGTCTATTTTGCAATGAAAAACACATTGGTTTGGAAATTCTTACAAAAATCAAACTATTGTTGGATTTTAATGAAACATTCAGGACTTATATTCACAAATGAATGAAATTATTTAAAAAAAAAGTACTATATTTAACTTTATGAAATTTTGAGAAATTCATTTTTTTACTGCTTAATGCTTATATTAGTTCTATGCAGAACTCACTGCAGTTACTGAAAATCTTCTCTAAATCATAAAACAAACAATGCAATAAAACTAAGACATTATTTAATTAGAAAAGATTTTAATTGCTTTTATGAATAGAATATATTATGGACACTATTGTCTTATGAAAAAAAAAAATTTTCGATGAATAATAAATTTTTACAAGAATTGTTTTAAAGCTTAAAAGTCTGTATTAATTTGTACCAGTTAGATGATATTGTTATCAAGTAATAAGTGTATTAACTCATCATAAATAGAAAAGGCCACTACAATTCAGTGACCATTGGTATTTTAAAAAGAATTTTGAATTATTTTTGTGTGCGTATAATAATGCCAATTTTTGTAAATACGAATGTCCATACACAATATTATCAGGAAATAAGAGCAGTAACTATAGTAAATTTAAAGCCAAAGTACCTAAAATTCACTAAAACATTATGGAGAATATTTTCTTACACCTTTAAAATTACTGAGTAGTTAAAAATTATGTAAAAAAGGTGCTGACATTATATTTCTCAAGTAATTTTTACAGATATATATCCCCTGTAGAAAAAAATTAGATAAACTTTCAGCTGTTAATCTGTCAATAGAGCGTTCAACACCTATCTCTGTGTTAAAAAATGCATTCTGAACTAAAAGTAATATTCGTTTGTCATGTGCTGCTTTCCTGTCTCCTTTTTCCTCTATTTGTCCCGTGAGTATCAGATTCTCCAGGCTCTCCTTTCTCATCACATGTCCCAGAAATTTTATCTGCCTCTTCCTTATGTTTAGAAGCTTCCTCCTTGTTTGCATCCTCTCCAAGACTTCATCATTACTCACATGCTCGGCCCATGATAATCCTCAGCATCTCCACTGCCTCAAGTCTCTTCTTCGTCCTTGAGGATAACATCCAACATTCGCTGCTGTATAGGAGAACAGATGTCACATAGCAGTTCAGTACTCTTTTCTTTGTCATCATAGAAATCCTCCTGTTCTGCAATACTCTGTCCAGCTTCTGGAAAGCATCCTTGGCTATCCCAATCCATCTTCGGATCTCAGTGTTACACCTACCATCCTCCATCAGAACACTTCTGCCTCTGTTTGATTTTAGTGTCCCTGACCTGCAAATCTCATTTTGAGCTCATCCTTTTACTGATGACCATGCATTCTGTCTTCTTGTAGTTTATTTCTTCTCGCTACCGTCTGTAGGAGGTTTTCTAGTTTCTTTTCCATGTCTGCTATCAGTACTGTGTCATCTGCATATCTTATGTTGATAAGGTTGTGGCTACTAATGATGAATCCCACTAAGATCTCCAGTTCGCTCAGAATTGCCTCACTGTATAGGTTGAATGTCCAGTCAGATGACACATTCTTGTCTTATTCTTCTTTCTATTTTTGAATATTCGCTGAGCTCATTCTTGATGTGAATACATGCCATTTGCTGCCAGTATAGGTTCTTGATTATTCTGATATCTTTCCCAAATATATCAAGGTTGCTGAGCAGTTCTAGCAGGTCCTTGTGGCGTACTCTGTCGAATGCCTTTGCGTAGTCTATAAAACATAGATACACGTCCATCTGCCTCTGTATTGCTCTTTCCAATAGCATTCTAAGCATGAATATTGCATTCCTTGTTTCAGTGTCTTTGATGAACCTGCACTGTTCTTGTCCTATCTCTGGCCTGATTTTGCTGTGTGCTCTATTCATCAGAATATGGATGATGAGTTTTGTGACGTGGCTCATTAGGCTGATTTTTTTTTTTTTTTTTTTGCACCTGGTTCCTTTATGAAAATAGATCTGCTGAGATCCTCTGGTATGTCCCAAAGTTGTAGATTTCATTTATTATTTCTGTGATCTTGTCTATGCCAAATTCATCTAAGGCTATCAGCATTTCTGTTACAATTCTGTCTGGCCCTGCTGCCTTGTTTCTATTCAATTTCGCCAGTGCAGCTTCTACTTTGGTTTTTGAATTTCAAGTCCGTTGGTAGTTCTGTGTATTGCTGGTTGTTTTCTTTCGTCGTGGAAGAGTTTGTCAATATACTCACTCCAGCATTGAAGAATTTTTTCCTTCTCTAATATGAGTGTTCCGTCCTTTGATTTTCAGCATGTTTTCTGTCCTGTTACCTTATTTGCTTGTGCATATATCTCCTTTGTTGATGGTATTCAATCTCTGTACTTCTACACATTTTTTGTTTAGCCACTCTTCTTTAGCTTGTCTGCATTTGTTCCTTATTTCTTTGTGTAATTTTCTGTATTCTGTTCCTTATCGTGGCAGTTTTCTGTCTCCTTTGCATCATGTCAAGAATCTCCTCTGTCATCCATTCATTTTTTTCTTTTTCATCTGTATTCCTTTGGGATGACCTCGTTTGCTGATGCTATTTATGCTTCCCATTTCAAGTTTCCATTATGTCCCTCATATATTCTTTTAACATTTTCTGTATATTTTTCTTACACATTTGAGTTACTCAGGATTTCATTGTACTGCAGCTTGGGTACTGTGTTAGGCTTCTTCTGTTTCTGTAGTTTCACTCTTAGCTTACATATAACTGGGGGATGATTGCTCCCGCAGTTGGCACTTGGGTAGGTTTTGCAGTGAAAAATTGCATTCTTGAATCTTTAGTTATGTAGTCTATTTGGTCTTTAGTGTCTCCTCCTGGGCTCCTCCATGTCCATAATCTTCTCAGATGATCTTGGAACTATGTGTTGGCTATTACTTGCTTATTGGCCGTGCACCATTGGATCCATTTTTTCGTTGCAGGTACCTAATCTGAATTTTCTGGCTATATCCCCTGCACTCTTGCTGCCTACTTTGGCATTTAGGTCTCCCATGATAATGATGACTTCCTGTGATTTGCAAAGAACCTTGGCATTGTCCAACTTTAAGTAGAAATTTTTGATTTCTTCTTCATTACTTTTCACTGTCAGTGCGTACACTATTATGATATGTTGAAATGCTTTCCTTTCATCTTGACTACCAGAATTCTTTCAGATAGTTGGCAGTATCCCAGTATTGCAATTCTTAAATGTTTTATCTAATATTAGTCCTACTCCTTTGTCATTTTTCTCTCTCCCGGAATCAATAATCCTGTGCTCATCACTGACAAAATCTCCATCATTTGGCCATTTGGTTTCATATACACCTAGGATGTTGATTTTTAGCCTATTCATTTCTTGTTTCACATTATCTAGCTGGCCACAGTTGTTCAATGTCCAAACATTTCATGTCCTGAGGGTTATGTTGCAGGATAATGGTCTAGTGACACCTGTCACTCATGTTGTTCCTTTCTGAGTGAGGGATAGGTTCCAAGGAATGTTATCCCTTTTACGCCGTTAGTGCTAGCAGTCACTGGATGACAGGTGACACCTGTTGTGCATGTCTGTCCTTACTGGGCAAGGAGTTAACTTCCATAGACTTAACCCCCTTCATGCCATTAGGTTTCATAATATGTGATTTGTCAGCCATAATATACTTGGGATTGATAGTGGAGTGGTTTCTCGTTGCCTTCACCACGGTGATTTACGGAGATACCACCTCTAGTTAGCTGTCCGTTGACTCAGAGTTCTTCCACCCTTTGTTAGGTTTTATTTTTCATCCTACTGGCTCGCTAACGAGCTGTCTCACCTGGAAGAACTTTGTGAGTGGTGGTGTGTTTAGTCGCCGGAATTTTGACTATAGAGTACTTACCATACATTATATATATATATATATATATATAAATAAATGTTACCCAGTCCTGAAAGAGAATTTTTTTTTTAAAGTTTTAACTTAGTATAAGTTCCTTTGATCCCTATTAAATAAGAAAAAAAAAATTCCATTTACTTGCTCTGGTTATCCAAACCCAAAGTAATATAACTGGTCTGAGAATTAAGTTTTAAAATATCTAGCAAAATGACTGAACATATATATCAACACTGTATCATGTAAAAGAGATTCTGATTATTTATGAGTCCAATTTTATGTCTAACTTTGAAGCAATGGTCAGTTAGGTGAAAAGTTTAGCTGGCTTCAAATCTGCATCTCCATTACAAAAACCAACTGAAAATTGGTTGGTTAAGCTGGGAGGTGTGGGGGGAGGGTCAAACAGCATGTCAAATTCACTATTTGATATGCCAAAGTGAACCTCTAGCTGATTTAAAGTTTAATCTGATTTTTGTCAGCCAAACCATTATTGGTCCATTCAAGGTTGATGAAGGAGTTAAACTTGAACAGTGCTAACTTCTGTGATTTCATAAACACATCTTTCTTTTAATAGTACAAGTTTCAGCCTCTCAGTTTCAAAGTGAAGTGTGTATTCAATGCTGCTACTCATTTATCTAAGGTTACCTGTAAATTTTTTGAGTGTAAAAGGTTTACAAAAGAGAAGATAATTAAATGGCCACCATCAAGTCCTGATCTGAATCCAATCAAAAATCTATGGTCAATCATGAAGATGAAATTATTTGAATCTGACAAACAAAATGGTAGAAAAGCAGACCTATGGGAAGCAATTAAGATTACCATATTGTAAACTGAATCTGTTGAAGCAAAAGATTTAACAAAATCAATGGATAATGGTCTAGTGACACCTGTTTATGAGAAGAAGGGTTACTACATTAAAATGTAAATGCTTCAAAGATATATGTTTGTTACTTGTTCTATTATTATAGGTGTGGATTGATTTTTGATGATTTTATTAGCTTGTTATTGAAGTAAAAAGTGATTTTTTGGTTTTGCATAATAACTTTAGATAACAGTTTTTATAATAAATCCAATAACTTTAAGAAAACCTGTTAAAACTGCCTAAATTAACTCAGGCTTTGTTTTGAGGCTGGAATTAATTGATTAAAATTGGATGATAATTTTTTTAAGCAAATTCAAGTTATTGAGGTTTAGGTGATTTGCATAATAACTTGAGTCAGACTATAACTGAAAATATATTTTTAACTTTCTTTGTGAAAAAAGCTTTAATATAAAATAAAAAGTAGACACTGAAAAATAGCATAACCCATTCCCCCAAATATGTTGAAATGACAAAATATTAGATTTTTTTTATTTATTAAGGGTTTTTCAATTGGTTTGAAAATTTCCCAGTATCTATTTTGTATGAAGACTCACTGTATAACTTTAGTTAATTATGAGTGCCATGGTTTTCATTTTCTAAATAAATTCACTTGCAGAGAAAATGATGACCTGGTGATTTTTACCTGTCTATAGAATATTCATGTCTGTGCATATATAAATTTCTGATGAACCCATTTTATATTCAATCATTAAAACTGAGGCAAAGATAGTCATTCGACAAATAAAACCCTCTGCAATTTATGTAGCTAAGGTTGACTACCTTTTTCTTTCTTTTTTTTTCCTTTTAAATCATTTCACCCCAAGCAAGGAAATGAAGCCATTTATCAAGGGACATTGTTAAGCTACAAGAATCCTTTGCCAGTTAGATTACAAATATATTGTAATTCATTTGCTTGAACACAATTTGCCAATGTGCCAAGTGAGAAACACAATATTTGTGTCATGGGAGCCAAATTAATGATCATCTCTTCTTAATTAGCCCCAGGAAAATTAGAACTTTATTAACAAATGAAATGGAAATGTTAAATGTCTCCCTGTAAATATCTGACAACTAATTTAATTGCTGCTCCAATTTAGATAAGATGAGGTATCCATATAAAGTGTGTTCTTATTCGATTTGTTGTCTCTCATGGATTTTATTACATGTACAAGACTAAGGGCAAAGTAACCTTTTTAGAGAGCTGGATTGAAATCAGCAGTTTCTTTCTTTAATGTCAGATTCTTACAAAGGAAAACGATTTTTGTCTTTGGGAATCTTGTCAACTCTTTTTATCTTGTTTTGAACAATGTGCTTTCATTGTAATATCAGATAAACATGACTATTATCTTTATAACTCATCTAATGTGAAAACTTTTCAAATAATTTTAAAGATAAACTTGTTAAAATTGTTGCATTGTAATTTTGAACTTTAATTGTAGGAAAAGTGTAATGATATGCATATTTTAAAAAAAAAGTTCTCTTTAAAAAAGATCTTGGTCAAGATAACTAACAGATAAAATACTTTGCCCTGCACAAGCCCCCACAATGAATCTTGAGTGGCTAGTTTTGTTTGGGCTGTGAAGAGTGTGTAAGAGGAGAAAAGTGGGAATCTAAATATTTTCTTATGTTGTAAATAGGAAAGGTTGACACACACATAGAAAATAAGCAGTAATTTATTCCAGAGAATAATATTGTACATGGTTGAGAATGCAGACTAATGTAATAAACAGTTAATTGTTAGCTCATTTCCCTCAATAAGAGAGCGTGCTGTTTAAATAGTCTGAGACCAGTTCATCTTGTGGGAGTATGCAGCTACTCTTCAACATATTTTAAATTCTTTCATCTCATACACTCTCCTTCATCAGGAGAATGTATGTAATATAAGATTCAGTGATTTCACCAGAATGATTTATTTCACTTGCAAATCTGGAAAGGAAGATTTAGATTTATAAATCCATAGAAGATTGTATCAATTGCAACATTTACTTGAAGAAGGCCAAAGAATAAATGAGCCAAAGTGGGATCAAAATAATCTAGGTCTAAATAAAACCATTTACATTGTTCAGATTGTTGTCCTCATTTTTTTTGCCATATTCACAACCTTTTGACTGTTGTATGCTCAGGCCTTCTTCAGGTGATTGGAATTTCAAACTGAATCCTTTATTTCATTCACCAGAGTAGACTCTTCAAGTTCTACCCTGGTGAATGAAATAAAGGATTTAGATCTAAATTCCAGTCACTTGAAGAAGGCCAGAGAGTACAACAGTCAAAACATGAATATGGCAACAAAAATGAAGACAACAGTCTGAACAATGTAAATGATGTAAATAATTACAATACCTCATTTAAAGATGAAATGAAGTCTAACTTTAGATTTTTGGATTTGGATTGATAAAACTTGATTTTTGGATTTGTATTTACACTGGAAATTTTGAAATTTCAAGCATATTGTTTTTCCTAATTGTGTAATTTTCTTACTTTTAATTATTTCACCCCAAGCAAAGCAGCAAATCTACAAGAGGTTATAGAAAGTGAAAGAAACTAAGAAAATATTAGGATATTAAAAGAAAAGCAGACAGAAGATGATGATTGATGTTGCATTTAAATTTTTGAAGATTGTAAATGATGGGAAAGCAAGACACCAGAAGAGCATTCCACAAGCAAGAAATGGGAAAGAAGAAACCATTTTAGCATCGAACTTATGCTTATAATGAGTAATTCGACATTAAAATGATGAGACCTATCTGCCAATCTAGTACTGTGCTTAAATTCATGAAGCTGAAGTACCAAAGAGGAAAGATCATCAGAACAATTACCATGAAAGTATTTATAGAAAAGGCACAGGGAAACTATGCTGCAGTAATAGGAAAGTAATTTAAACCAAGTTGTCAGGACTGAAAACATTTCAGATTCTCTAGATACATAGCAGTAGCACCAAACCAGATGTAGCAATAATAATGTGGAAGGCAAAAAAATTCTCATACAATTTACTTACAGATACTAACCATTTGCTCCAAAGATAATAAAAATAATTATGACCTGAGGACAATATAATTCATTTGTATCTCTCTCTCTCTCTCTATCTATCTATCTATATATATATATATATAGAGAGAGAGAGAGAGTGTGACATTGAGAGTGCTAGTGGTAATAAAACTACTTGATGTAAAATAACAGCTAAAATTTATACTAATAATCTATATTTGTTCCTTGCTGTTTGGTGTTATAAATATAGCTTGATGCAGCTCTGAGTCTCATGCATAAAACTCAGAGTTGCACCAAATGGTGATGAGTATATATATATATATATATATATATATATATATATATATATATATATATAACAATAAAAAACAGACATATTTAAATCAAACAGCAGGAAAGAATTTTAAAAAAGTTTATTATTACCATAAAGATGTAAATTTGAAAGCAAGAAAAAAAGAAGAAAACAATCTATTTTCATTCCTCTCTTGTCAGTGCTTGAGCAAGAACTGAAAAAAAATTTGCACAGTGAATGAAAGACTGATAACATACAAGTAATATTTACTTGTATTAAAAGATCCAACTGTTATTCTCAGTATTTTCACACTTTCTGTCTGTTCAATAATGATGTCGAGGCTGGTGTATTTCATTAAGCACTAAATAAATTACATCAACTTTACAATTGTGAAAAGTAGATCAATAATGTTCTATTCTTTTGGGATGTTTTGATATACAAATCATTTCTTGTATCAGTAAACCATTCTTCACTAGTTAATATAACCATTTTCCAAGACAGTGAAAGATAAGCTTGATTATGATGGCCCATTGAGCCCTATTAATCTGTTCAAAAACAAAATTAAATTCAGAGAATAATTTATTAAGAAAGTTTTAGATGAAAATGGATACCCTATTGATATTGTGGAATTTAGCATTTATGCTAAAATGTTGCAATTTATAAAACCTGAAGGCAATGGGAAGCCACTCCCCTATCAATCCCAAGAAATATCATGGCATTTATCAAATAATAACTCCTTGCGTGGTAAGGAGCAACATCTTCAACAAGTGTCACCTGACCATCATACAATGACTGTCAGCATAAATAGCACAAAGGGGACCAAACTCCTTGGAATTGATCTTCACCTGATCAGGGAAGACATGAGCAACCGGTGTCACCTGACCTCATCTAGCAACAGTTCAAATCAAACAAAATATAATTCTCAGGATGTAGAATGTTAGAACATTAAACCACTGTGGCCAGTTAAGAAATATTAAACAGGAAATGAGGAGGTTAAATGGCAGTATTTTAGGAATATGTGAAACAAGGTGGGTAAACAATGGAGATTTTGTCAGTTATAAAAACAGGATCATATACGCAGACTGAGAGAAAAACAAAAGAAGCATAGGATTGATACTAGACCAAGACATGAAGAAATTTGTTCTCAGATACAATCAACTATCTGAAAGAATTCTTGTGGTTAAACTGAAAGGAAAGCCTTTTAACATATCTATCATAGTTGTACATGCACCAACAACACAAAGTAAAGAGATTGAAATGTTTTACTTTATGCTAGACATCATCAAGGCTCAATGTAACTGAATTGCCAAAATAAACAACGAGTGGGAGGGTGAAATCGTTGGCAAATTCAAACTAGAAACCTGTAATGAGCACAGAGAAAAATGGGATTGATGGTGCATGGCGAATGACCAACACCTGGTTTCAAGAACACCAAAGATATATATGTACATGGTGAAACAAAAACCAACTCAATTCCATAATTATCAAGAGAGTCGGGAATGCAATTTTTACATTGCAAAATATATTCAAGTGCCGACTGTGGACGCAATCACCTTTTCTTGATATGCAAACTTAGACTGCTTCAATTTTTCTAGTTTCACTCTAAGGCAGCATCCAAATTGCAATACAACAGACTCTTGAACAACCTGAATTTAAAGGAGAGATATATAGACAGTGTGAAAAGTAGATACAACGAACAACATGGAAATAGAAACTCAAAGTGGGACACATTAAGAAAAGCTTTAGTAATGTCAGCAATTGAGGTCATATCAAAAGAAAATAGACAACAAAAAAATGAATGGATGACTGATGAGATTCTCAACATGATGAAAAGGAGACAAAAACAACGCCAAGACATGAAACAGAATATATTTCACTATGCAAAGAAATAAGGAACAAATGCAGGCAGGTTAAAAAGGAATAACTCAATGAGAAATATGCAGAAATAAGAGTATCACAGATAAAGCAGATATGCATAAAAAAATAAAAGAATTGACAGGACAAAAGACATGCTTATCAACAGGAGGCATAAAATCCAAGGACAGAATGCTGATATTAAAGAATGAAAAATACTTCAGAGATGGAAAGAATATATTGGAGAACTCTTCCACGACAAAAGAGAAAAATTGACAATATTAAGAAATATCAATCAATCAGAAATATATTAAAATCTGAAGTGAAATCTGCACTGGCCAAATTGAACAGAAACAAAGCAGAAAGGCCAGATGGAATTGTAATAAAGATACTGACAGGCTTAGATGATTCTGGCATAGACAAGATTACAGAAATAATAACTGAAGTCTACAACAGTGGTGATATACTGGAGGACCTAAGTAGATTTATTTTCATAGCACTGCAAATGAATGTGAAAAGTCAGGTGCAAATGAATGTGAACTCCATTGGACAATCGGCCTAATGAGTCATAACAAAACTTATCATCCAAATTCTAATGAATAGAGCATGCAGCAGAATCAGACAAGAAATAGGATAAGAACAGTGTTGGTTAGTCAAAGACACTGGAAGAAGGAACGCAATATTTATGCTCAGATGCAGAAGGACATGTACCTGTGTTTTTATAGATTACACAAAGGCATTCAATAAATTATGTCACAAAGATCTAATCTATGGAACTTAGTAACCTTGACATATTTGAGAATGATATTAGAATAATGAAGAAACTATACTGGCAGCAAACCACCTTCATATGGATAGAAAATGGGTTCAGCAGATATGCAAAAATAGAAAGGGGTGTAAGCCAAGAGTAGATGCCCTGTTTTTATTTATTTATTAAACAGTATATTTATTTCCATCTACCAGCTTGAATATTTGAAAAAAGTTTTCATTAATAAATGAAAAAACTTTTCATAAAAATTATATATATATATATATATATATATATATATATATATATATAGTCCTTCCAGCCTTTCTTCTGCAAAGAAGAAGAAGAGTGACTTTTAGATCCAGATGTTATCAGCCTTTGGTAATTGTTTTTAATATACATAACTGTAAGCGTTCTGAAAGCAAAGGAAGTATTTGTCGCAGATTACTTCCACAACACAAAGAAAAATCAATGTAAGTACAGACTCAAATATCGGGGGCAGAAAGAAATGCTGAAAACTCCATTCGCCAGTACTATCTCAAATCACAATGCGTGTAACCAATCAGAAAAATAACTCACTCTCTAACAAACGCCGTAGCCAAAAATGCCTGAATTTTCCGCTCTCGAATCAAGAACACCAACTGCTTTTATCGGCAGAACCTATTTTTTTCATTTGTCGACAGCTGGGATAGGATGTTCAGTAATTTGCATATCAAAATACTTTTATAGCGACTCTTGCGACGGACTTGTTTTTTAATTCAAATATTCCATTTTTCAGCATGTTATGCGGAATACGTGTCCTTTTGTTTGGTAAGTAATTTTCTTTTTCGACACTTTTTCCGTCATAGAATACACGCGACGCGCTGTCGCTTGGTTTCATGAGGTAAGTTGCCGTTTTCTTTGCTACAATAACATCCTGTCTTTGTTTTTTTTGTTTTTTATTCACTGTGCACATTTTTCAGTTCTTGAAGCTTCAATGAAAGAGGAATAAAAACAAGTTTTCTTAGCTTTTTTTAAATTTTTTTTGATTTACTTCTTTGTAAACTATAAACTTATTTATCTCCTGTTGTTTGATTTTAATATGTTTGTTTTTTATTGTGATTAGTAAATTTTTTTGCCTTTTTTAAAGGTTTTAAGTCAACACCCAGGGTGACAGTCTGCTTCATGCTAAATGGATTCTTCAGGCTATTGACTTCAATGTCCTCTTCTATATTCACATACATTCTATCCCTGATATTGAGCACTTTAACACATAAATATAGCATACCTTAAAACTATATTTTTATCATATATATAATAATTGTAGTATCATATGCAACTTAGACACGTATAAATAGAGAACAACTGGCAAACATAGGGGCTATGCTTAGCAAACCCGGTTGCTATTCAGGACACGGAGAACTGTACTATGACTACTACTGTGCAGAGAGATTGTAAAACATTGGCATCGTCGATAGGATAGTTAAATTCGCTAAACGCATCAATTCTTGGAGGCAGTGGGAAGAATAACTTCAAATAAACGCATGCTGCTCATTGGCTTAGTGTCCCTCTCTGTGTGCTTTTTAGCTTGTCTATCGAACCTGGGTATGGGAAGCATATCAACACTTTAAAATTCCTGCAGCCCTCTGCTGACTTTGTACCATTTTGGTCTTATATCAAAAACTTAGACAAAGGCAATCCATCACTGGATGAGATATTCTGACCAATCACTGATCATCCTGGCTCAGCCTCTGCATTCTGTAACAAAACCTTTTTACAAATATTTCCATTAACCAATTAACCAATCACAAAATCTGGTAATAATTATAAAAATCAAAATAAAATGCTAGTAATGGCTTTTGAAAAAATAGATCAACCATTGGACAAATCCTGACAGTTCAGCAGATTATTGATGCTATAAGGGCGAAGAATCTACAGGATGCCTTACTCTTTTACATTTCTCAAAGCCTTTAGTTTTGTACATAGGGGAGATGGTGAAGATCCTTCTGGCATATGGCATCCCACCTGAGACAGTACCTACCAAAAATGATACTATACAAAAATATCAAATCTTTGGCTATATCTCCAGCTGGATACACTATGAAAGTAGCGGTCCTTCAGTGTGACACCTTTGCACCTTTTCTCTTTGTCATCACTCTTGACTTCTTACTGAAAACTTCCATTAGCAAACATCATCATCTAGGTTTTACTTTATCACCAAAATTCTCAAGTGGATATCCTGCAAAAAAGTTAACCAATATTGACTATGTAGATATCCTAGCTATCACTGCAAACTCCATTACCAATGCCATAGTTCTCCTACATCATCTAGAAAATGCCTCCATTAATGTTGGACTCTGTCAGTGCCTCTAAAACTGGCTTCAAACAGCAAGGTTCAATACAAACTGTCTCAGATGAATTAATAAAATCTGTCAAATCTTTTACATACCTAAGAAGCAAAAAAAATTCTACTGAAAAGGATGTGAAAATTTGTGTAGCTAGAGCTTGGTCCGCCTTGAATGTAATCTGGAAATCTGATCTACCAGACAACCTCAAGCAGAGATTCTTTTGAGCCACTATAGAGGTGGAGTTAATGTATGGTGCCACTACTTGGACATTAACTAAAACCCAAGAGTCTAAGCTTAGTAGAACCTACACTTTGTATGCTGAGAGCTACACTTAATATCCCTTGGAGACAACATCTCAATCACAGCTCTATGTGCCCATCCCTGATATTTTTACAATCTTATGTGAATATAGAATGTGCTCGTCAGGACCACCTACATTGACCAGTGATGTTATAACACAATATGCCACCCTAATGGTATTCTGACCTTGATGCAGTACCATGAGTTTTTAATTTTCCTTCCACATACAACTAAAACAATTTTACGAGATATTACTTACCAAATATCAGGCAAAATGGCGAACATAAACTAGAGTTATAACAGAAAATAATATGTATCCAATACTTATGCATGTCACTGTACCTGCAGTCAATCTTAACAAATACACCCAAGTAATTATCTATCATGTTCTTTATAATGAAGCATTCAACATTCATTGATCAAGCAGCTAGTGCTAGTTTCAGTTGAAATTCATAAATGTTTCTCTTAATAGAATTTTTCAGGAAAGTAGGTTTCTCAATTTCACTGTTATTGCTCTCTCTAGTATTGATGGGGTTTCCTTCGTAACCTTTTGTTGAAGTATTCTAGAGAATCTGGATTTATATAATTATTTTCTCATTGAGTTACATGTTATACATTTTAATTGTTGCTGTTAAAAGTGGTTTCTATTTATTTGGCATAGTTCTTTGTGATTCTTTAGTGCCAGTTTACAAGGTTTGAAGAAGAATGGTACTCACTGAGAGTTACAGGATTTATTTGTTCAAAACTATTTTTAACTATTGATCTGAAAGAAATTCTTGTATATAGCTGACAGTTTAGATATTTCTGATTGAAATTAGTGCCATGCATGACATTCATATAAAAGTGTCAATCTGACAATATTTTTGGTTAATGTTTTGGTTTTATGGCAATTGGTAGTGCTGGGAGAATTTAACCCTGGCACAGCATATCAATGTTCAGTTTCCTTATACCTATACTATTTGTTATAACCAATCCATACACTGAAATATTTGATATGTTTAGTATTTAACCCACATTCTGAATTTTTTACGATTGGTTCTGGGTTGGTGTCATAACTGCTTTCATTCCATTTCTAGACCATAGCTTCTGTTTTGGAAAGGTTTATTTTAAGTTCTATTTCTTAGAATACTTGATAGAGGATGTTTTCATTTTTATGATGGATTCGGTGTAGGTGCCATCACTGATTACATTTTGATTCCAAATCATAGTTTTTGTTTAGAAAAAGTTTATCTTCAGTCCTATTTCTTTGAATACTTGGTAGATGATGATGATTTTATTTTTGTTCAAGATTGGTCTTATCCCAACTATGAATACCTAGATGCCATTGGTGACACCTCTCTTCATCATCAATATTGTAGCAAGAATTAAAACACTGAATCTTATCATTCATAACTTGTCTGAAAAAAAGACTATGAAAAAACAATTCAATATACAAATTCATATGTCCAATAAGAACAATGCAACTCCAAACAAAATTCTGTCTATTTTGGTCATACCACCACTATACTCTCTCATAGATTAATTTACCACTTATCTGACCACAGCACAATATGCTCATATCTTAAACATATGTGTTTGCCAATGTAAGCTTTATAATGGCCAATAATATTTGCATCTTCTATAAAAATTAGAGTGTGTTCTAATTGCAAACAAAAACTCTAAATTCTGGTTGCATGAAAATAAGTAAAAATCTGCTTTAAGATATCCTTTAGTCTAGGAAACATTTTCAGTATTCACGTTACAGGGCTAAATATACCACCAGTCATGATGAATGGATGTTCCCTAGGGAAGGCCCCATACATTGAGAAACTATTGGCCCTTAACTCACCCCTAATATCAAGTGAAACTCGTATATATGATCCATTGCTAAAGATGCAGGAAAAATGATTGGTACCAATCAAGTAAGTACCTGACTTCTTATGCTATCCTCTACCTTTACAAGTACCAGGTTAGGCCTAAAATAGATTACTGTTGTCATATTTGGGCAGGAGATGCCCACTCCTCACTTTCCAGTCTTGGTAGAGTCCAAAAGTGTCTCCAAGTCCTTGTAGGTTGCATCTTATTTTCTACTCTTCAACCCCTCTCATAGATGAGATGTGACAAGATGCTCACTGCTCTATCGCTACTTCTGTGAAAAGTACTCGGATGAACTGCATTCCTTAGTTCTGCCAGTTCTAACCTTCATGGCTAGGACCCGCCATACCACTCACATTGTAGCAAACCATCCTCATTCTATCTGTATTTCCATCAATGAGAAGTAACTTTCACTTGAAAACCTTCTTACAAACCTCTGCTCTGTGCAATGGGCTTCCAACAGGATGTTTCCCTGATCACTACTGTTCAAGGGTCTAGGGTTAACCATTATCTACCCACCTATCTGCATAAACTGCCTTTTACTCTGTAACCCTCTATCTTGAGTGGCCCATGGGCCTTGTACAGGGTGAACTTTACTGTAAAAAAAATGTTACCAATGGATTTCCTTGATTGTCTTTCAATGATGTCAAAATGTTAAACTACAATGTTCCCTAACAAATTCTATTACACTGTCACTGTCACTTTTGCTAAATAATACCTGCTTTATTCCTCATACCGTTGTTTTTATGATTAACACACATCTAGGAAAACTGACCAAAAACAAACTTCAAGTGACTTGAAAGTTCTAGTAGCTTTCTTCAGGAAGATATTAATCTCATCCTCTGAAGTATGAAAATGGTTTAAAGTACACTTTCTAATGTAGGAATATTTTTAGCAGCTTATCTTCAAAATGGTATATGGATAACTTTTATCAGCTTATCTTCAACATAGATTTAAGGCAGCATGTATAGTTTCCCTGGAAAGAAAAGCTTATTGTAAAGCCAAACCAGTTACAAACTGCAGAAAACCTTTTCATCAAAAACTGAATAACCTCCTAAGAATGAGTGTCCAATTCAGTCATCAGTATACAGATCTTGAATGAAATATGTAAAATGATTTTGTCTTTGATTGAAAGACATTCAAGATTGAAAAGTTTACCTGTGGTGTGATATCAATTTTCCACACTGGCCATACAACAACCATAAAAAAGTTGATCATCATCACCATCATTGAGAAGTAGATTGAAAAAAATATAAGACTAATTAGATCCACTGTTCTCAACTTCCAAAGGATTATTTAGACTACCACAAAGTTTCCTGGTTTGGATGAAAAGACCTAATGATTGACACAAAAAGATCTGGGCAACAAAATGTTCCAAGAATTATCCAAATGGTTTCTCTGTTCACAGTGTCAAATGCCTGAGATCAACAAAAAAAAAATGATATAAGTCCTGATTTTGTTTAACAGACTTTTCTTGTAGTTGCCTAACTGTAAAGATTATGTCCAGTATACCTTAGTTAAATCTGAAGCCACAGTGTGATTTTTGGAAATATAATGTTGTTTGTATGCAGAATGTTGATATTTCCATCAGATTGTCTATTAGAATGTTAGTATGTTCTCCCAGGTAAGGGTTTGATTCCAATATGGGAATGGCTAATAAAGAAAGACAGACAAATGACTTCAGCAGCAGTTGTAAGAAAAGAGAAAAGCTTTAGTGAGTGCAGTCAAATATAAATAACAAAAGACAGGTTGAGTTTAAGAATCCAAATTCTCCCCACAAACTTTTGCCTCCACATTGGATTAAAGCATTGGTTCTTGAATTTGGTGACTTAGTAATTGTGAGTTCAGTCCCTGGGCCGGGCAGTGTGTACTTGGATTCAGTGGCAACTGGGCAAGCAGTGACTGAGCAGATTTAAGACTAAGAATTAGACAAGATATTCAGAGCTATGGACAGTCGAATGAAAACAATCTAATATCATAGATTAAATCGAGGGTTCAGTTTGGAATTCCCTATATGCTACCCAGATTGATGAAGGCCAGAGGGCATAATGGCTGAAACATTGATAACAACGATGACAACAATAACAATGATGAGAACAATTGTCCATATAAAAATAGTGTAAATAAAAGAATTTCTTCGTATTTATCACATTTTGCACCTTTGCATTTATAAAGAGCCAAAATAATGGCATTCATTCAGCCTTTAGTACCATTCCTCGCCTCTACAATGTAACAGAAATTAAATGGTTACCACAAAAGGCAAAGATTTCAGCTCAAATACTATCCTTATCTAATACTTTATGTAAGTCTAATGCTTTTATTGCTCTCTGCATCTCTATTCCATAATTAGAAGTTCATCTAAAAACTCTGCTGATCTAGATTTCTGCTTCATAGTGCAGATTACTCTAAAATCATTTGATTTCTCTGTTCAGTAGCACAGAAATTATCACCCGTTTCTCTCTCCACACCCCCGTCTTTTGAGATAAAACAATCTTTAGTGTATTGCTCATTTGATTTCACAGGAGATACTGCTGATCTATTTGGTCCAAATGTCCATTTGAAAAGATCATATAACTACTGGATGTAGTGGATGTCAGCAGCCACTTGAATTTCTCTTGCAAAGTTACTCCACCATTGGTTCTTGATATTTTGTACAGCTTTGGATCTCAGATTTGACTTTTTTGCAAGATACTTAATTTTATCCTTTTGTAATTTTTGCAAATTTCCATTCTTTGGGCAGTTTTCATATCCCAATTTATATACATATATAAACACATGAACAAATGCCCTTTTATACAAATTTCTAATCAGCCAATGATGTGGCAGCAATTTAATGGATATAAGCATTTAAACCTGGCCATAGTGACCTGTAGAATTTGATTTCATGCATTAGTATGGGAAAGAAAAGTGATTTAAGTGAATTCGAGTGGGCATGGTCCTTGGTGCCAGGCAGGTGAGTCTTTCAAAAATTACTGATCTACTGTGATTTTCCTGCACAAGCATCTTTTGGATTTACAGGGAATGATCTGGCAAAGAAAAAAATTCCTGTGAGCAGCAGTTCTATAGAAATGTCAAAGGAGAAGGGCCAGACTGATTCAAGTTTAGAGAAAGGCAACAGTTGCTCAAGTAACAACTCTCTATACCTTTCTACAGATTGGCTACAGTGTACCACTATGCACATCTACAGAGAAAAGGGAGATGTAGTTTTATCTCAATCTCAAGTGTTTCCCTTTATAGCCAGAAGATGTTTCTTTTTGAAGTCTGGTCCCATAAGTGTCATCCACTTTGACCGAATGGGGAAGTAAAGGAGTGGGTGAAGGATTTTTTGGAGAACAAGCAACAACAAGCTGGACATTGATTATTTCCAGGTTCTGGTCTATTTTCACAGTCATGATTGGGATTGGGGTGGTTAGTTTGACTCTGCCCTTGGCAGGAGACAGATTTGTTCGTTGTGTGGTTCTGGTGCCACTTATTCATATTGCCAGCCACATGTCGGGATCTGTAGATCGCCAAGGCGTTAGACAAAGCACTGAATAAAACATCTAAATATAAAAATAGAAAAAAAGTTTGCATCCTCATTTCTTGATGTCACAGTTGTTTTTCATCTTGTTACCTGGTGAACATGTAGCAGGTTTTTTCTCAGGTTTCAGTGCATTCTGACATGAATGAGAATGGAATGCAATGTGGGAAAATCATTGGCTGCTCAGTAGAAAGCTAGGTGATGCCACATAGTATATTTACAACAGGTGCTGTTGACATGCTTTCATCCCAAGGAGGGATAAAGAATTCACATGCACAGAAATGCAAGATGACTGCAGCCACACAGTGACAAAACCCTGGAAGGAAAAGACTCAGCAAATTAATTAAAGCTCAGGAATGCACATCCATACAACAAAGAAGCCCAAAAAGAAAGGAAAACAAACAGCAGATTGACCATATTCCTCCCCCCACAAGGAAAACATGGAACACACATAAGAAATGTACATGCTCACTCAAAAGGAAAATTAAGAGGAGGAAAAAGAAGACAGAAATAAGTAAGTGCCCAGAAAATCCAACCAACATCAATTCAGCTGAATGAAAAAAAAATTTATTAGATAGACACACCAGGTAAAATACTCACATGCACACACACACACTCATTTACAAGATGGAAATGACCAAGTTCCTTAGAATTCTCTCAGAAACATTGTAGCAACTGGAAAAAAAGACTCAAGCTTCTGAAATTTATAATTTTAATGGGTAGGCAACAAGTTTCTTTACTTTTGTGAGTTCTTCAAATAAAAGGTATTAACATCCCTAGAAAAAGAAAAACATAAATATTTTGAAGTTAAAATAAACAGCTTAGTTTCATGTTTAAAATAGTTACTACTAATTGTAAAATAGAAAGTACACATACGAAAAAAATATGCAGTTAAAATGGAAGTTTTGGTTAGCAAGAAGATGAAAGGAAAAATTTAGATGGGTGATGAAAAAAATCTCTTATGTATGTTGGTCCCTAACAAAACTGTAGCAGCAGAATTGATTTGAGTTTGAAAATACTTTGATGTTTGACAGGGGTCATTAAAAGTTTATTTCTGCTGGGTTCATGCAGATATCTTTGTACTTTCTAGTAAGGGTTGGAGGAGAACCAAAGGGAAAATGTAAAGTTTTCACTTGTTACAAAGAGTTGAAAGAAGAGAATTATTTTTCTCCTTTTGAAAACATTTTTTTTTTTTTTCTCTCTCTCTCTCTCTCTCAGGGGAAAAAATATTGTTTTTTCTTTTTTTTTTTAATTCTTTTGTAAAGGCAAAAGGTACGTCAATTCAGTTAGGATGGGTTTTAGGAATATTTTATTATTGTAAAATTGACTATGGATTAACAGCTTGTATCCCTCATTGCTGACGGTGAAATGATCATGTTTCAGATTTAAATTGTATTTTAAATGGACAAGCATTGGTTTGAGGCATATTTTATTTAAATGTGGAAAGAATCATCAGTGACTTCAAAGGGGATGCACTATTAACTAGAGATTTTATTGAAATAGTATGTGTATGGGGGTGTGCATTTGTTGGTGTGCATGTGCATTTTAATTTAATAATACACATGGAGGTTTTCAACAGAATTAAAGGAAAGAAAACTTTTGAAAAAAAAAATTTTACAGAATAGTTTTCAAGAAGTTCAGTGAAATCATATAATTATCTGATTCTTTTAGTGTTTTAAATATTGAAGTAAATTTTTTAGACATTTTCTTAAATATTAGATTTGGTCAGTGCAAGTCAAAGGTCATTCTGTTTGGGTGAAGTAGTGTTTTTGTTACTGGCGTGTGACAATGTCACAGGTTCATGTTGACAGCACTGAACTGAATTGCTTGTAGGTATATGGCCCATCAAGGAAATCGGTGTTTATTCTTACTTATTAGTAAATTTTGTTATTGATTATTGTTGTAACCTAGAGATG
Source organism: Acanthosepion lycidas (assembly GCA_963932145.1). NCBI lineage: Eukaryota > Metazoa > Mollusca > Cephalopoda > Sepiida > Sepiidae > Acanthosepion > Acanthosepion lycidas. The sequence continues at coordinate 88,018,413 of OZ010604.1, read as the reverse complement.
GTTACTGAATAGAATAATCACACGAAGGTTGGTAATGAATGATAATACTTAGGACAAGAGCAACACATAAGATTCACCAGCGGCACGTAGAAGTAGTAGTCAACTGCTAGAAGTGAGACAAGTAAATTCCACAATGAATCTCCAACTGCAGATTGCAGTATTCCCTAATGTATTTATAGCAATGGTGGCATAACCATTATCATCTGTAGGTATGCTACAACACCCCGCACCCTTTGGATTTATTATGTACAGTCAAGATTTTTTCCTTTTTGGTTTGACTTCGATCCTTTCCGTATCCCTTCTTTTTCTTTTACCCTGTCTCTTTTAGACTTCTATCTTCGGAGCTTTCTGAAGAATGGGTAAATCAAAAGTATCAAAAAGAACCTCCATTGGTTCAACTTCATCTAGAGTAGTGTTCTCTTCAGTTGAATACCTACTTTTAATTTGATTATGGTGCCTTTTGTGCACCATTTCATGACATTTTACTAGATACACCATCCTGACAATTCTTCGGACAACAGTTCCGACTTCCCAATATGTTTTTGCTTGACTGGTACATACGGTAAAAAACCTTTTGACCAATTTTATAAAAAAAATTTTTTCAGGTTTTTGTACTGCATAAACATGTTTTTTCTTACTGGGTATGAGTTTGTCAAAAACTGATTGTATTTTCCACGCAAACATAATTTTAGATAAAGGCCCATTTCCATTCAGTGTAAGCATATACACCTGTAAAAGTTGCTGTAATGCAGCATCTGTGGGGTTTTTGGGGTTTTTTTTTTTTTAAGAGCCTTTTGACGGTATCCACAAAACACACTGCCTGGCCATTACTTCTAGGATGGTAAGAGGCAATTGTTATTTGCTCTACCACAAACATTTTGCAAAATTCCTTAAATTCTTTTGATGTCAATTGAGTGCTGTTAACTGACACAATCGAATCTGGTACTTCGAACCTCATGAACAGTTTGCGTAGAAACTGAATTACTACTTGCATGGTTGGTTGGTTACATCTGAATATCTCTGGCCACTTGGAAAAACTGTCTATGACAATTAAATAATACGTCTCATTAAGTGGACCAGCAAAGTCAATATGCAGATGTGACCATGGGCAGTCATTTTCTGGCCATGGGTTGAACTTAATTGGTGGTGCTTTAGCGGCCAAAGTACAGCTTTTGCATGACTTCACCAGACATTCAATGTCTCTATTCATGCTATGTCAGTATACGTATTAGCTTTACATTCTGGATATACCAGGATGTCCTGCATGAAATTCTTTCAGGATTCTCTTTTGTAGTGCCAAAGGTACCACTACACTTTTGCTGTACATGGGAATGTTATCATGCATTGAGTATACTCCTGAATCTGTTTTTGTCTTGCTTTAAAGTTTTTTCTTCATTTCATTAATAAATTTATCCTCCAACGCTTCACTTTTTGTATCTTGCAATGTCACAGGTAGTTCCTGTACAGTATTACATTATAGTTTGTTTTTTTTATCTCTACTTCTGATTGTAGAGAAGCAATAACCATGTCTTCTAAAGGGTCATTATTCCTTGGAATAAGACTGGACAACCTATCTGCATGACTTAATTTACATGAATTCCATTTTAAAGTTGTAATTTAGTAAAATGTTTTCCCCATCATTGTAACCTATTAGCTGTACGAGCCAGTAATTCTTTTTTGGACCCATAAATACCTATCAACAGTTTGTGATCTGTTTGTAGAGTAAACCTTCTCCTGTGAATGAATCTATGAAATTTTTTAAACTTCAAACTTTCCTTTTCAATCACTGATTAATTTTTCTCAGCTGGAAGAAGTATCCTGGATGCGTGTGCAATTGGTTTAATCAAGCTGTCTTCTAGTATATCCATAATGCAGCCTCCTATACCATACGTACTAGCATCACTTATGACAATTATTTCTTTTTTTTGGATTGTATTATGTCAAGAACAAGTCTGAAATTAGTATATTTTTAATTTTCTCAAATGCTTCCTGGTATTCCGTCATCAAGACCATTTAGCATCTTTCTTCAAAAGCTCATTCAACAGAGCTCGCAAGCAATGCATATTTGGTACAAATACATTATAGTAACTTGTTAACCCCAGAAAACTTTATAGCATACTGGCATTTACAGGAGCAAGCATGTCTTTTATAGAACTGGCACATGCTGGAGCTGGTCTCCTGCCCTTCTTGTCAATTATCTGACCCAAATATTTCTTTTTGTTAATAAGAATTCATACTTTTCATCCTTCAGTTTGAATCCATAGTCCTGATTTCCTCTGAAAACTTCAAAAATGTTTTTCTTGTGTTCTTAGGGTTTTCACTTTTCAGCAAAATATCGTCAAGATACGCAACTACAAAGTCCAGTTCACTCAGCATTGTGGCCATTACTTGCTGAAAAATTGCTGGAGTGACCTTTATGCCGAAAGACATATGATTAAATTTGTACATCCCATGATGTGTATTTATGGTCAGTAATCTTGAATGTTCATCGCCTACTGGAATCTGAAGATACGCATCACTCAGGTCAATTTTGGAAAATATCAGACTCCCACTAAGCTGTACAAAAACCTCTTCCAGCCCCAGAAGTGGATAATGATAACTTTTGAGGACATCGTTTAAGCCTGTGGAAAAATCCGGGCAGACACGTATCTTTTTCATTATATAAACAGTTGGCAAACCCCAATCACTATATTCCACCTTCGATAAAACTCCCATTTTTTCAAGTCTATTAAGCTCATCACCAACTTGTTTTAGCGAAACAAATGGTACATTTCTTTTCTTTTTGAAAACTGGTTGTATGTTTTCTTTTAGCTCAAATTTAGCTTTCATTTTCTTGCACCTGCCTAACCCACCAGGAAACATGTCTTGGAATTTATTATTTAATTCTTCTTTTAGACTTTCTGTTTCATTAGTAAAACCTTTCACTTTTTGGCAAAATGAATTTTTCAGACTGTTTCAAACGGGTTATTCATGCTTTTCATGATAAAAAGTCTTAACTTGAAGATTTTATCTTTTAACATTACATTTGTCATAAATTTGCCTTCAAATTTTATTTTCCGCCCTGTAACACCACAAACTATGTTTTTGGTAACCATTAATATTGGTTTACCAAATTTTCTCCATGTATACACATTTATTATACTCAAATCCGAACCACTGTTGAGTTGCAGTCTGATATTTTTGTTCAAGATTTTTACCTGCACAAATTTTCTTATAGGAGATTTATCTACATTAGTAATTTTAATGTAATTACCCACTCATTTCTTAAATTTTGTCTTACAGTAGGTTTTTTTATGTCCTTTTTTTTCCCCCCACATCAAAAACATTGTTTCTTTTTGTAAGGACAATCCTTATACCAATGTAATTCTCCATAAGTGTAACAAGGGTTAGGAGTGATGTTTTTTTTCCTTCTTCAGTTTATTTTTTTGATGTACTTCTTTAATGTGCAACATGCCGTTTATCTCAATATCTTTAGCATCTTGATGAGCATTTATAAATTTCTAACAATCTTCTGATAAGTTTTACAATGTTAAATTGGGTTTGTTTTCCAATTTATTTAAAATCCTTCTTTGGATTTCAGTCTCTTTTGTTGACACCCTTGCACAAATATCAAGCATTTAAAATTGTCATAGCTTAATTCCGCCAATTTGAAATTTTCACAATTCTCATTCACAATGTTCACGAACGTTGTGAAGTTGTCATCTTCATTTTTCACTGAATTCGTACATTTCCATCTTTGATAGAACAAAGACGTTTTCAAGCTGAAAACTTCCGAAAGCAAAGTGACCATTTGTTTAAATGTTAGGTCACTAGTCTTCTTTGGCAATATATAGCTTATGAACTTAGTGTGTTCAACAGCACCTTTTCCTTAGCAAAAGTTTGACCCATTTATTGTTGGACCAGTTTGCACAATCAGTCTTATCTTTGTATCTCTGGAAATACAACGAAAAAGTTAACTCTTTTTTCTGGTAGATAATGAAATTCTGCAATCACATTTACGACAATGTCTTCAGAATATTCATTCTTATTATTTGTGAAAATTTTCTGTTGTTCTACCAACATTTCCACGAGTTTTTTGAATTTTTGTTTGTACTTTTTTTGTCTTTCGTCTTGACATTTGATCAATTCAAGTAGTATCATTTTAAAGTCTTCCATTTTGATTTCTTCCCAATGAAGCTTTGGTGAATTTCACCGTGCAATTTTGGCGATATCTTTTTTTGCTAAAGTTGTGCTAGAGAACATTTCTTTGATTTGTGGCCCGATTCTTGACACCGCTAGTGATGTTTTCTGATTTAGGTAAATCCTTATCACTAAAATGTTGTATTTTTGGCTAATCCTCATTGCCAAAATATTGTAACCTAGGGAAGGTTACTAAATAGAATAATCACATGAGGGTTGGTAATAAACAATAATACTTAGGACAGTAACAACACATATAAGATTCACCAGCAGTACCTAGATGTAGTCAACTGCTAGAAGTGAGTCAAGTAAATTCCACAATGAATCTCCAACTGCAGACTGCAGACCAACACATACAGTATTGTTTACTGTATTTTGGGGAATGGAGGCATACCCATTATCGTCTGTAGGTATGCTACAACAATTATGAAGATTCTCTTTCAGTAGAGCAACTGTTGTTTTTTGGAGGCTGATTCTTGAATGCATTCTATCATGTCAAATGTTAGGTTACAACATTTTGGCAACATGGATTGGCCAAAATACATTTTAGCGATGAGGACTTACAAGTAAACCTCACTACTACAACATTTTAGTGACAAAGATTTGGTCCAAATCATGTAAATGTTACTAGTACAACATTTTGCTGGCAAAGATTTGGCCGGAACTCAAGGAAATGTTCACCAGTACAACAATTGGCGAACAAAGATATTGGCAAAATCTCACGTTAACAATTCACCAAGGCTTCAGTGGTGAAAAAAAAAATATAGTCTTTCAAAGAACTACATGGTTTTGTACGAAGTTATGCGAAATACAACAGTCAGCAAAACACAGGATTTTTATTATAACAACAAAAACATAATGAAAGGTACATGAAATTCAAGTATTGTCGAGAGTGTTCCTTGCTGTAAAAGTGTTACTACATAGAAATAGTGTTCTGACAAACAGTTGTGTAAAAAAAAAAAAAAACTTTTGTGAAAACTCCTTCATAGAAAAATTCAAAATGTGGGACTTTAAAACGATACTACAAGAGTTAAATGGCAAGCCAAACAGCAAAAACGGTACAAACAAAAATAGTTGAAATGTTGGTAGAACAACAGAAAATGATGACAAGTAATGAGAACGGATATTCAGAAGACACTATCATAAATGTGATTGCTGAATTTCACTATATGCCAGAAGAACACGAGAAAAATGTTTTTGAAGTTTTCAAAAGAATTTAGGGCTATGGATTCATGCTGAAGGATGAAAAGTATGAATTCTTCATGGACAAAATTAAATATTTAGGTCAGATATTTGATGAGAAAGGAGGAGACCAGATCTAGCATGAACCAGTGCTATAAGAGACATGCCTGCTCCTGAAAATGTCAGATCCATACAAAGATTCCTAGGGTTAGCAAGTTATTATAATGGATTTGTGCCAAATATGCAACCTCTGTTAAATGAACTATTAAAAAACAAGTCTCTAAATGGGTTTGGATGACGGAGTGCCAGGAAGCATTTGAGAAAATTATAGAAATGCTAATGTCAGACTTGTTTTTGACACATTATGATCCAAAAGAAGAAATAATTGTAGCAAGTGATGTGCATGGCATAGTAGCCTTCATTATACATAAACTTAAAGATGACTCAATTAAACCTATTGCACACTCATCCAGGGCACTTCTTCCAGCCAAAAAAATTACTCCGTGATAGAAAAGGAAAGATTAGGGATTGTCTTTGCTCTAAAAAAATTTCATAGATTCATTCACAGAAGAATATTTACTTTATAAACAGACTGTTACTAGCTATTTATGGGTTCAAAAAAGGATTACTGACTCATACAGCTAATAGGTTACAACAATGAGGAACCATTCCACTCAATTATGACTTTAGAATAGGATTCTTGCTGAGTAAAATAACTCACATGGATGGATTGGCTAGACTTATTCCAAGTAAGTGAACCTTTGGAAGATATGATCATTGCTTCTCTACAGTTGGAAGTAGAGATAAAAAAATGTACTATGCAATATTGTGCAGGAACTACTTGTGATGTTGGGAGAAATAAAAAGTAAAGCATTGGATGACAAGTTTATTATTGAGATGAAGAAAAAAACTAAAAGACAGGCGTAAAACAGAATCTGAGATATGTTCAATGTGTGGTGACATTCCCATGTACAGCAAAAGAGTGGCGGTACCTTTATCACTACAGAAATGAATCCTGAAAAATTCCGCACAGGACACCCTGGTATATCCAAAATGAAAAGCTTAATGAGAAGTTTGGCATAGCATGGATAGAGACATTGAATATTTGGTAACGGCTGTCCTTTGGCAGTTAAATCACCACCAGTTAAGTTCAACCCATGGCCAGAAACTGACTGCCCATGGTCACATCTGCATATTGACTTTGCTGGTCCACTTAATGGGATGCATTATCTGATTGTAAGCAGTTTTTCCAAGTGACCAGAGATATTGAGATATAAGAGAGACCATCCACAGAAGTAGTAATTCAGTTTCTACACAAACTGTTTGCAAGGTTCAGAGTGCCAGATTATATTTTTTTCAGATAACAGCATTCAATTTGCCTCAGAAGAATTCAAGGAATTTTGAAAAATGTTTGTATTAGAGCACATTGTAATTGCCTCTTACCATTCTAGAAATAATGGCCAGGCAGAGTGTTTTGTGGATACCTTCAAAAGAACTCTAAAAAAAAGCCAACGGTGGATCTCCAGATGCAGCATTGCAACAATTTTTACAGGTGTATAGCCTTACACTGAATAGAAATGTGCCTTCAGCCATGACTCTAGCAGAAATTATGTTTGCACAGAAAATACAATCAGTTTTGACAAGCTGATACCCAATAAGATAAAACATGATGATGCAGTACAAAAATCTGGAAAGAACTTTTGCAAAATTGGTCAAAATTTTTTACTAGATGTATCAGACAAATAAAACTTATTGGGAAGTCAGAACTATCGCCCAAAGAATTGGTAGGATAGTGCATCTAGTCAAAGGACCAGAACTGGTGCACAAAACACACTAATAATCAAATAAAAAGTAGGTATTCAACTGAAGTGAACAATACCGATCTGAGAACTGTACTGATCCCTCAGAAAGCTCCTGAGATAGAAGTTTGAAAAAGACATAGTAAGAGAAAAAGAAGGAATACAGAAAGGATGTAAATCAACACAAAAAGAAAAAAAATATTGACACTGTACTGAATAAATCCAAAAGGGTGGGGGTGTTATACCATACCTATGGATGATAATGTGTATGTTCCAATTCCTATAAATACAGTGGTATATACTGTATGTTGTCTTCCACTTGGGATTCACCTTGATTCACTTCTAGCTCACCACTAGCAGTTGATTACTTACTACAATGAAGATGCTAGCAGAAGGAAATTATATTACTCCTTTCGTACTGGGAATATTTAGGGGTGGTAATTAACAAATTCATTTTTATTTTTGTCCATGTGAAAAAGGAATAAGAAAGAATAACAAGGTTTGACACTTTGAGAGATATTGATGTTGTTGAAATGTGAAGATTCTTGGAAAAGATGAATAGAGATTATTGTGCAAAGTAAATTTTAGTTGAAATCTTGTTCATGCAGTGGTTTTCATTTTAGGAATTTCAAGGAAATATCTGTTGCAAATTATGGATCAAAATTTGATTTGAAAGAAGTATTTGGTAAAAAAGAAATTGTCTCTACCAGGTGTATATGGCTAGGAGAAAGGGGAAAACAAATTTTGCAGTGTCTGAAAGTGTGAAAAAGATAATGAAATTGGATGTAAAATGTTGTTACACCCAAAAATATGGTATGAGCAAAAAGGGAGGGAAGTTTCTCTCAATTAGTTTTTTCTCTAGATTTATTTTTTTAAATTGATTCATAAATTAGACCTTTTTCTAAGTGAAAATCTTTTAATCAAACTATCCATTGGGTGTCATTTTAGGAAAATGGCTTTTACCAAAAGATTTCTTGGTTTTTCTTTTAGAGTGTGAGTGGACAAAAATGGCTGAATAAAAATGAGAAAGTGTGTTTCTGTTTAATGCTTGACTACAACTTTGGAAAGTGAAAATATATATTGAGGTTCAATCTCAGTAAATATTATAGATTTCATCTCATTAGAAAAGAAAAAAGTGTGGAGTGCAGAGTATAACATGGGGCTGGAAATATACAGCTGGGTTTTAATGAAATTTCATGAGTATATGCTATTAATCATTTTACAAGAAAGTAAAACTATAAAATTTCTTCATAATGCTTTATAGTTGGAAATTGTTTGGAATCATGAAAAATTCAGGCTGTTGAAAATATTAAAAAATATGAAAAACAATATTAATATTTAATTTTGTCATAGTTTTTAAGATGAGTAATTATTATTAGTAGTATTAGTATTATGTGTTTTGTTATTCTAACAAATTCTTTGGCCATTTTATCTTTTGGAATGAGAATCAAGACTGAAATAAGAGTTTGGCTCAAAATTTCAAGTAGTTTACCATGTACAAAGACATCTGAATAATGTCAGAGGGTACTATGGTCAAATTAGGAATATAACATCCAATATAAACAAGGTTGTCTGAATAGTAAAGCATTTAGTGCATTTCTTCCACCTTCTTCACAGCGTTTTTGACAATAAAACCTCAGCTCTTTTTTCAGATAATTTGAGTCCTACATAGAGAGAGAGAGAAATCTGTTGAACTTTGACATTTGGCACTGAGTCATAGATTTTGGATTTAAATTTTTTTTGTATCGATAAAAAGTACTAAGAAAATATTCCACAAATATGCTTGGGGATAAAATTACATGAAAGCTCACTTTTAAACACTAAATGCAGGAAACCTTGAACTGACTTTAGCAAATAGATAGAGAATAAGATTTTCAAATGAATATAATGAGTTATACTTTGTGGATCTGTATTTCTTTAAAAAACATTTTGTGGAAAATATTGGTAGGGGTGCGGAAAATATCTCACTCTGCTGCACTTCCTCAAAATCTGACCAAATGACAAAACATCAGACAAATCCTTATTTTTGAAAGTCTTTAACATTTCAGCATCCCCGTGTATGTTATGAAATGAATGGGCAGGAAACATTTTCAATGGTGACACAGCATAATTAATTAATAAACAAATGTTGTAACTATGAAAATCTGTTTTCTTACTTAACTCTGTGTGTGTGTGTGTGCATGTGTACAAAAAATATTAGTTGTTCATCTGGGAACTTGGAAGATAAACTGATTAAAAAATAAAAATTCAGAAAATATGATTTTCTCATTTCCTAACATAAAAAATTGATATTTTCTCTTTTGTCTTGTGATTGAACTTCAGCCAGCCTCGTTCTGATATCAAACAAAATGGAAAGACTGGCTAGCTCAGACTTTGATGCATCCACCTTCCATATTGACTCAAAAGGTGAGAGAGTAGCTCTTTTTCATTTGTGCCAGCCTCATTCTTATGTAGTCAACAGAAGCTTCTAGTGTTGAAGAAGCATTCAGTGATAGCCACTACCCCCACATTTTTTTTCAAACATTTTTCAGAAAACTTCTTAATGTGTCAAAGGGAAATGTATTATTTTCTTTAAAATAAATTAAAATTAATGACTTTATAAAAACAGATTGCAAGTAAAATATGGGATACATTCTCAGAAAACAAACTTTATGAACACCAATAATGCATCAAACAGAAAAACAGAACTATGAAAAGGGAAAGAGAGGACACTGTTAACTTGATTTCATATTAGGTATACACGAGTAACTCATGTACACCTGAGAACTGAGGATGTACCACAATGCACCCAAATCAATCACAGATTGAAAGTAAAACCTATCAGCTTATATGTAGTAATACTACAATGTTACTAATATAAAAACATTGTTTAAAGATGTTATCTCTGATCTAAAAGAAATAATTTTTAAAGACATTTAAAAATGTCTATGTCTTGGCATAAAAGAAGAACAGATTGAAACATTTCAAATTGACACATAAAACTGTTTGAAATGAAATGTACCTGTCAAAATAAGCCACTTCAACTATTGGGGAGGGATGTATATGTGTTTCTACAGGGTGCGATGGATAAATTGTTGTCCAACTTAAGCAAAGATGAAAATAACACTGACATCTTACTAACCAACCAATCATTAAAGAAACTTTTTCTTGTCATTGATGTCAATTGATTTTCTTCAAATAACTGCTTCAATTAGCCCGCTTTATTTTGAGGATCCAAATGTTTCAATGTTTCAAGAATAATTTGGGGCAAGCCATCACTTAATAAATTTTGCTGTTAAATTACCATAAATACTGACCTTGAACAAGTGCGCCAACTTTTACCACTACTGCATCTTCATTCAAATATGATTTTGTTTAGAGTAAAAGGAAATGGTTCCTTTCAAACCTGCTCTGTTAGTCTATCAGATATCAATTGACTTTCTTCAAACAGTAACTGACTTTAATTGTCAACAAAAACTTTCAATATTTTCAAACTCCAAATGTTTCAAGAATAACTTAGGGCAAGCAGTCAGTTAATAAATTTTGCAATGAAACTGCCATAAATGGTAACCTTCAAGAAGTGTATCAACTTTTACAATACTGCATTTTAGTGGCTGCTGGCAAAAATCCTCTACTCAAACATGATTTTAACCTTTGGAAAAGAAAATACTTCAATAAATTCATGCTTTGGTAAAATTAGAAAAAATAGATTAGGAATTTAGAGACAAGGAATTAAGGCATCAAAATGTCTTTGAATGCTTGACAATAAATCAAGTTTGAAATGCTTTTGCAGCTGACATTTTGATTTTGCCTTTACCTGGTTTCTGCATTAAAAGATTTTGTTTTCATTCACCATTTGAGTACAAATGGTGACAAGGAAATTGTCAAAATGTGGCATCCATTTGCCTCGATTTCATTTTTGTTTTGTTTTCAACACTTTCTTAATAATTGACTTTCAACCGAATCAGACTGACAACATTTTCCCTTTAACCTTTGATTTCTGAAATGTCACATTTGGAAAGATATTTCTTTGTTTTTGTGTTGAGATTTGTTTGTTTTCAACTTTGCCAATTTCTGCTTTTATCTGATCTGAAGACTTAAGAACAAAGACTTTCTTTTCGATCATCGCTGGCTTTTGTTAAAATTTTCATTTTGCTCTTGTGTTGCAATCAACAAGCAGTTTCTAATTTGTGCAGAATTTGTTATTCCTTTCCTACTCATATCTGTTTTATTTTAAGGACAATTCCAACATGGCTTTTAATGACTATAATGTCTTGGATATTCTAACACTAGATTAAAATAACTCGGATTTTAGGAAAGGTTTTTTTTTTTTTTTTTTTTGTTTAGGTGAATATTTTTCGTAATATATTTTGTTCAAATGTTAAAACTGAACAATCACACAGTGAATTGCTGCTTCTGGCTTGATTTTTATCAAATTATATGGTCAGTAAAAGAGGAGGAAAAAAGATGATGTAAGTGATGGCCAAACAACTGCTTACAACGAAATGACTTTACTGTTATCCAATATATTGATTTTACAAGGCAAAATGAATGTCTAACCACTTTTGCCCCAGCCCCTCAACTTCCGACATCTTACTCTCTGGGTTGAGGTGTCTACTCGGTCTTAACCAAACTTAAGAGAGTGACTGTAGGTCCTCTGAGCATCCGTAGATCATTTGGCCAGTCCACTGGTTTAATCCTGCTTCCTGCCCACATTGTGTTTGGTTTGATCCAGAAAGCAGAAGTGATGTTCATCCATTCACAGTCAGCTGGAGATGTATACACGGCTGGAGAGTCTGTACTAAGAAATTTAGAATGCAACAAAAAAAAGATATATACCTGCAGTAAGCCGAACAAACAACTATTCAATGGTTGAATTGTTAATGTCTTTCATATAGCAGAAAAGAATAGTATAGAAAAGAAATTGGTTACAGGAAAGAAAATAATTGACAAAAAAACTCATACACTGGATTCTAGACAGAGAGAGAGTGAATTATGATTAGCTTATTGTGTAATCGTCTGAGAACGATATACGTCTCTTGATTATTGTAGCTTGTTCAACATTTCTGTTTCCAGTGGTAGTAATAATAGTAGCAGTAGTAGTAATCTTCGTTATTCGAGGAGTAATTCACTTCTTCGTACTTACATCAACAAAATATGTTAGCGGGCGTTTGGTTCCAATTCTCTGATGTCACTCCCAATCTCTGCCCTCTCTCTCCAGCTCGACTGCACTTGATGGCAGACCAGCCAACCATTCTGTCAACAGATTTCTGTGTGCGTTTATATAAATAAGCCTGGCTGATCACAAATCGACCCTTGGTCTGCATGCGATTATCATGAGTGTCGCTGTCAACCCAAAACCATGTGAGTTTCAAAGTTTTCATAGCCTGAGTAAGTTCTATTTCAATTTTAACTGAAAAAAGCCATTTTGGTCATTTTTCATTGTTTTTTCTAATGACCCAATTCCAAATGGGCGAGATCAGGTTACCCTTAGTAAACAAAATAGTTCTGATCTAATTTTGTTGTTCAAATCTACTCCAATTTCGATAAAAAGATAAAATATATATGTGTGTGTGGGTGTTTGTGTGTTTCCCAAACTCTATTTCCTCCCCTACCAGTAAATGACACACAAGCTTTCTTATCAGCAAAATACGAGAAAACCCAGTCCCACATGCTTCTGACTGGGGTCTACTTATACGTCTCTTCCAGCATGCAAAGGTAGAGTCCTCAGTTCTTATTATGCCCACTTACATTTTCATTGTCCTTATGCTACATATGTACATGCAACTTCCGGTTAAATTTCATTGTTGTGGTGATCTCGTGAAGTAGAACCTTTTTGCATAGTTCACTAGTTTGCATGTTCTTTCCTTTTTCTTTTTTTTTTTCAATTACTAGAGTTCACAACACTCCTTTCCAATTATTTCAGTCTCATTACGACAAAAAAAATTTGGATTTATTTCATAAATCTGTCCCTCCAATTTTGTCTCACCTTCACAACAGGCTTTGTCGAATCTTTTGTTGGTTCAGGTTCTTCCACAACAATTGTGGACTCTTCTTCAATATCAGTTAGGGGTCCCAATGCACTCAGGTCGGACCTACCTTGGTAAAGTGCACTAACTGGAATCCCTCCTTCACTCATGCACTCCCGTGCCAGTTTATTCTGCCTGGTCGACAACACTGCACGACTCTTCAAACATCACCAAACTAGCAAGGCCACGACTATCATTAGTATAATTCCCACAACAAGCAGCTAGGTTATTATAGCAACCAACTTCTTTCTCCAGTATAACTATCTTATCTAATCCAACTTCAACCATCCAAGATCAATCTTATCGATTGGCCTTAACAACGCTGGCATCTTTTCTAGCAACATCTTAGGAATCTCTCTTACAATGGGTTCTCACAATCCCATCAATCCACTGGCATTCTTTCCTACCAGCTCTAACAAAGCCTCATTCTCTTCAAACTTCTCTTAATCATTCCGGAGTTATTATACTCAGAGACAGGTGTCCTAGCAACAGCATGTCTAATTGTGCTCTCACATGCTCTAACAATACCATTAAAGAGTGACTTGTTTGATGTACCTTACTCATTATAGCTAATAATTGAAAATACTTTTGCAAAAACCCCTTAATTTCTGTAATTTGGTTGTTAGAGATGTGGTTACATTTATCACTTCCTAAAAACCCGTAGGTGAGAAATCAACCACTTGATACTCCGTCTATTCTTAGCCAATTCCAGCCTAGTAACATTAAGTATAGATATGCTCTCTTTAACTGACTGAGACATTGCTTGTTGTCTCTGTTCTACTGCCTCTAATTTCCTCCTAATTACTCTCACTTTGCCTTCGGAGACTGTATCAAATAATGCCTTTCCCACTATAGGTAATACTACCCTCTTTTGCCTGATCTGTAACAACTTTATTCCTTTCAAATAGTAACTCATATGCTTCCATTGTCTCTCAGTTATTAGGGATTCCTGAGCAAAGGGGTATAATGTACGGTGGTATTCCAGAGTCTGTAAATAGTCTCCAGCGACTAGTTTGTCCACTTCGATCTTCAACTGACCCAGTAACTTCTCATAAAGCTGCAGGTCTATCACCAAAATTATCAACCACTTTGATCCAGTTATAATCACTTCACTAGTCTTCTTAAATACAGTATTCTCACTGTGTTCCCAAGTATTAGCTACCACAACTAGCGTCATCAGTACCCTGAGCCTCCTCTTGTTCATGTCTGCAAATAGTTGGAGAGAATAATTTGTCTTACTCAATCATTCTCTTATTGTTTTTAGCGTGTGGTTACATCTTAGAGCAATACTTCAAGCACCAACCCACACCACCACCAGCGCCTTGCATGCATGGGGCCATCCATACCGTTCACCAGCACAGTTAGTCCCAGACCATCACTCATTCACCACAGCCACTGTATTGGTATCACTTAATCCTTGGGCTCGGGCTGCACCGCTCTCCTCAATCGCCATTTTAGTGGTAATTCCTCATTAACACTAGGTGCTTTTTCAGCCCGCAATCTACTCTGCAATTGAGCTAACGGAATTTCATCCTCTTCTTCCAATTCACTCAGTTCTTCTTCTTGTGGCACCATTTAACGAGGCAGAAAGGGAAAAGAAAGAAAAGAAGAGGCTAAGAACCGAATCGTGAGTGATAAGCAAGAACACACACACAGCTAAGAGACAATGGATAAAAGGATATTTTGATAAGTAACAAATGGCGAAAGAGTGTCATTACAATGACAGGGAAATTCTGAGTAAAAAGAAAGGGAAAGAAGGAAAGAATCAGATATGTTTTGGCATCGGCTGTGTTATCTAAGGATATGAAAACAAACTATTGGTACGGGAAGACATCTTATTATCAACTACAGACCGGCTGGCCAAAGAGAAAAAAAAATTCAAATGAAAATGTTATTTTGTTAAGTGACGAAAAACAGGCAACTAAAAGGACTTGGACAGATATGAAAAATTAAAAACCACCCACAAGCGTCCGACGGAACATCCTTGGCCTGCGATAATAAAATTTTGTTATCAGGAATTTGTACCGAAGGAAAATGAATGTGTTTTTTTTTTTCTTTCTTCGAGGCGACAGACTGACTGGAACTTTGGAGATGTTTCTTTTTGAGACCGTGTTAAGAAGACCACACATTCTGATAATTAGCAATAAAATACCTGACGTAAACCACGTGTAGAACAAGAGTTATGACCGCCATTGTCATATTGTCCCGTTCGCGGCTGGAGAAATGATAAACCATTAAGGGGAAGAAAAGGGAAAGAGAAGAGATAATAATTTTTTTTTTTTTTTTTTTTTTAAGCAAGATATTTTTTTTTTCTTCCTGAAACAAAGCCTCAGATTCGTCCACGCCCGACTAAGACATCATTGGTCGAGTGGTGATCACGTGATGCACGAGGGAGGCTGTTGCCGCCCATCTGGAGGATGGGTAAGAGAGGTTGCCACGAAGATGTGGGGAGGGCAGTTCACGCCCCTCTGAAGTATGATGAGAAGGTGGGAGTGAGGAAAGGTTCCCAAAAATGGAAAAAGGTGGAAATTCCTAACCAGAGAGGCGGATATGTATTTAGAATTATCGAGGAAACCCCCCGGCGCCGACAAACTCACCCCGGTTTTGGTCGGCGCCCATATAAACGAAGCCACAACGAGCAGAAATGAGTCGAGTCCCAGCAGTTCCCAGAGTCAGTCTCCGGTTGAGGCAAGCCTCGCAGATAGCTGACCAGGATTCACGCACATTCCGGACCCATCTTCAAACCAAGAACAATTATTTTGAAGAGCGACTTAGATCCAGATCACCGAAATAAGTTTTTCTTTTGACTTTCGTCCAAAGACCCACCGAAACACCAATTTCTTAGCGAGCAGACAACTTAAAGTGTTAAAACTTGCCTAGCGGAAAACGATGTGTCACAATCCATAGAACGGGTTGGGAGATAGATGCAGTCCTATGTATCGAACAACTAGACATAAAGTTTGTTACCTTTTTCTTTGATACTTTGAACTTTTGAGTTTTCATTTTATTGCCTTTTATGCATATTTGTGTGGTATCACCCCCGTTGAACTCGGTTTGCAGTACGGCCCCGACGACTGATTGATTTCCTCTGCCTAGATCAATTCACAACGTGGGTAGGCAGACTGGGAATCAAAGTAGGACGTCACAGTTGGTGCCATGGTAGACTGGGATAGAACGACACGGTTGGCGCTGCGATCAGGGGACGACGTCACATTCTTCCTTAAGGTTAGGCTCAATTCCTGCTTCCTCAGAATGTCCCGCTGGGATCTGACTTACCTCCCTCAGCCTTCAAAGGGTAGTTGGGCTAATTTCAATCTCCTCACTCCCTTCACTTTCATTCTCAGTCTCTAACCCTTCAGGTTCTACCAATGTAGTTTTCCCCAGCCTTTTCTGTTGAGTTTTTGTTTCAGTTCCTTTCTATTCTCCAGCTTTATATCATTTCCATGCATTCTCTTTACCTGTCCAGTCAATTGGTCCCAGATCACAAAGGAAACCTGACCCATCTGCTCCACAATCCTATAGTATGGACTCCATCTGTGGTCCAATTTACCTTCTCTCCTGTGTATTTTATAATACACTGGATCACCTATCTGAAAGGAAACTTTTTTATTTACCCTATCGTTTCACCTTTTCTGCGCTCTTTGAATCCTTCTCCTCACCTGCATAAAAATTTTATGCTGTTGTTCTAAAACTATTTGGTGATGATCCTCTCCTAAATACTTCCTCCTAGGTCATAACAGATTGTCTATAGGTAAGACTACATCCCTGCCATATATCAAGTAATAAGGGGAAAATTTTGATCGATTCACATTCTCCAATCCATTATCGGTAACCAACTGTTCAGGGGGGCTCCATACCTAGGGAATATTTTGTTCAGTATTATATCTGACACCGTTCGTGCCTTCTTATC
This sequence comes from Acanthosepion lycidas, assembly GCA_963932145.1. Taxonomy (NCBI): domain Eukaryota; kingdom Metazoa; phylum Mollusca; class Cephalopoda; order Sepiida; family Sepiidae; genus Acanthosepion; species Acanthosepion lycidas. Next base: position 88,001,335 of record OZ010604.1, on the reverse strand, counting down.
CGGTATGGCAAATGCCTCAGGCCAATTCGTCAGTCAGTCCACAAAACTCAGTATGTAAAGATTACCTCTATGTGTTTTTCCATAGGGCCCAGAAATATCCATGCTTACTTTCTGAAATGGATAATTCAGAACATCTGTTTCTAATACTGAAGCAACCATACTCCTTTGACTCTGTACTTGGCATGTTAGGCATTTTTTATACAACTTAGGCCAGTAGTAATTTCTCATTATTAATCCATACATCTTCCCAGGTGTCCTAACCTCCTATGGCATTGGTCTAGAATTTCAGCTCTCAACTTCTCAGGTATCACCATTTTTAAACTTACTTCCTCATCTCTTCCTGAAAGGTAATACAACACCATCATGCACCATATATTTGGAGCTACACTCTGCCTCTACCCTGGACCTGATAGTTGCTATCTTGCTATCATCTTGGCTTTGCCTAATAATCTCTCTCCAGTGGGGGTCAGAAACAATCCCAGTTTCACTCATTTCCTGATCTTCCCAACCAAGTGTCTCCTTCAACGCCTGTAAATTGATCACATTGATTTGGAATGCTTTATCATCCACACTCGGCTCCAACCTGACAGATTCAGTCTCTAATTGCCTCAGAATCCTTGATAACAGGTCAGCACAGGTATTATCCTTCCCTGCCAAATATTCTATTCTGCAGTTATACCCACTTAACTTCAATGCCCACTGTTGTATCTTCTTATTCGTCCACTCCACCTCTAACAAATATTTGAGGCATTTGTGGTCTGTTTTAATGGTAAACACAGCCCCACTCAAATAATAATCTAATTTCTGCACGCATATAGAATGGTGAACACCTTTTTTTCTATTACTGGCCACCTTTGCGGAGTCTTGGAGAGCCGATGAGACAGAAAATAGATTGGCACTTCTTCAGGTACACCTGGTACTGGTCCATCCTTATCGGGAAAGGGTTGTGTAAGAACTGCTCTGATACACTTATCGCTAGCATCGGTGTACAGCACCATGGGCTTACTCAGGTCTGGGTAGGCCAACAGGGGTACAACTGGTCCTTTAGAGCCTCGAATGCACACTGACAATCCTTGGTCTACTTAAACCTAGCATACTTCTTAGTTAGAGCTATTAAAGGGCCTGCTAGCTGACTAAATGCTGGTATGACTGATATGCGATGGCTCCAATAAATCCCCTAATCTCTCTTACGGTCTTCAATCCGGGCATGGCTCTTATAACCTCAACTTTGTTTAAATCCATTTTTATTCCTTCTTTGTTTATGATAAACCCTAAATACTTTGTCTCTTCTTTCATAAACTGACACTTCGATAATTTTAACTTCAATTCATGTTCCCTTAAAATATCGAACACCTTCTGCAGATGTTTAAAATGCTCCTACGGTGATTTTGAAAATACCATGATGTCATCTAGATACATTATGGCAAATGCCTCAGTGCCATTCAATACGATGGACATTAACTGACTGAATACACCCAGGGTGTTTGCCAGCCCAGACGGCATAACCCTAAAATTGAAGAGGCCCATGTGGCAGGTAAAAGTGGTTTTTCCTGATCCTTTTCATTAAGTGCTACCTGCCATTATCCCAACCTTGAATCCAAGGTGGAAAAACATTTAAACTTTCCTAAAAGAGCTAGAATATCATCAATCATGGGGCGGGGCACTGCCAGTGGTTTTATAATGGCATTTAATTGACGGAAATTGACACAAAACCTATGCCCTCCATCTTTCTTTTCAACAATCACTATTGGAAAACTCCAGGGAGATCTGGATCTTTCGATCATCCCTGATTCCATCATTTCATTCACTGCATCCTCTACTAATTTTCTTTTGTGGATTGGGGTCCTATACAGTCTTAACATAATAGGTGGGTGCTTACCCATGTCTATCTTCATTTCAACTGTCTCCGTCTGCCCCAGTTCCTTATCAGTAATGGCTATTTCCTCCCAATTACTGTTCAGCAACCCCCTCAATTTCCTCCTATAATGCTCAGGGACTGTTATATGTTCATCCCTTATTTCATCATGGTCCATCTTTATCCTGCAAGGACAGATTCATCTCAGGTGACCCACTCCTCCACAGCGCCAACACCTTTGCTCCTTACAACTTGCCAAAAAGTGCCTGACCACACCACATGTCCAACATCTCAGAGATCTTACTTGCACTGGGGCCACCCTGCCTCTTACTTTTTCCCGGGTGACCCATCAGCGTTTCCTGGACCCTTTTCCTTCTCGGTATGGGGAACCAGCGTATTAACTCGCTTTATCCCCAATTTACGGTTTCCTTCTGCCATACACCACCGAGCCTTGTGTCTGAACTCGACACAAGTCGTGCAGTTCAGCCCCAAAGACCTTGGATCACCTCCATAGCTTGTCAGACAGTTGTGGGCCCAATGCCCACCATACTTGCAAGTCCAGCACACCAGCCCATATCAGCCTGGTGTGGGTTTGTGAAAACCATAATGCAGATCCCAGGCTCTCCTATTGGGAACTACCTCAGCCTCCCAGTCCTCTTCCACCACTTCTTTCGGGTCCCATATCTGGATCTGCTCTCGGTCCTTCTTTTTCATCACTACTTTGGTATGTATATACACGATAGCTTCGAACTCACCTCTTCAACCAGAATTTGCAAGTAAGCATCGCTAAGGTCAATTTTCAAAAAAATTTTCCTCCCCATTAAGCTTTGCAAAAATGTCTTCTGGGCCAGGAAGAGGATAATGATAATCCTTCAAAACAGCATTTAATCCTGTTGAAAAATCAGTGCAAACGCGTATGTCTTTCAACTTCTTTTTTACATAAACCGCTGGTGCGGCCCATTCGCTGTAATCTACCTTAGAGAGGACACCAGTTTTTTCTAATCTGTCAAGTTCCTCATTAATTTGTATCAGTGAGTCAAAAGGCACATTTCGCTTCTTTTTGAACACTGGCTGGACGTTGTCTTGTAGTTCAATTTTTGCCATAATCTTGTTACACCTGCCAAACACACAAGAACAAATTTCTGGATAGGCTTCCCTCATTTCTTTTTTCAGTTCTTCAGCTTCGGCATTCCAATTTTCAATTTTTTGGCAGTAAGAATTTATAGGAAAGTCCCAAAGCTGGAATTGTGTCATCCAATCAGTGCTAAATAGGTTGTTAGTATTTTACAGTACGAACAATTTTAATTTAAGAGTCTTCCTGTTGAACGTTATATTTGTAATCAATCCTCAAATTGAATTTTTTCTCCTGTTACTGTTCTTGCAATCTTGCTAGATTTTATCATGGTTGGCTTATCCAATCTTTTCCATGTTTGCAAGTTTATTATAGTTAAATCAGAACACGAATCTAGTTGAAATTCTACACTTTTGTTTAACATTTTTACGTGCATGAATTCACTGATATTAGCACCGTCTTCTTTGTCTGACCTTGTATTTTTTATGCAGCTATTGGTTTTATTTTTAGATCGGCAATGTGAATTTTTCTGTCCAACTTGGTTACAAATGTAATATATTTTATTCCAAAACATACAATCTTTGTACCAATATAGGGCCCCACATCTGTAGCATGGGTTAGGGGGCAACTTATATCTTTTTTTCTTTGTTTCAGTTTTAGGAGACTTTGTTTGTTTCTGTTTGTAGTGTACTTTTTTGGCATGAGCAATACCAGATTCTTCAATATTTTTAGAATCCTGCTTTAAACTGACGTACTTCTGACATTCTTCAGTGACTGCTGTAGTTATATTTGGCTCATTCTTCAATTTGTTTAGTATTCTTCGCCTAATTTCTGCATCTTTTGCTGAAACTAGTCCTTGCACGAATATCAAGCATTTGAAGTTATTTGCACTTAGCTCTGCCAGTCTAAAATCATCGCAGTGCTTGTTTACAATTGACACAAAAGTGGTGTAGTCTTCCCATTCTTTCCTAGTTAGATTAAGACATTTCCATCTCTTATGGAAAAGAGATGTCTTTGGGCTGAAGAGCTCTGTTAGTAATGCCACTGCTTTGGTGAATGTCAATTCACTAGTCTTACAGGGCAGAATGTAGTTAACGAATCTTGTGTGCTCAGATGTGCCAAGTTTCCTCAGAAGAAAATGTACTTTTTTCAAGTCACTCAAATTCACACAATCTGACGTATACAAATCCTCATACCTCTTAAAGTATGACGCAAAGGCTATGTCTTCCTCAGGATTGTATGAAAAATTCTCTATCGCACTCCAAATGGTGTTTTGCAAAAAAGAAAATTTGTTTTCAATGGGGTTACAACGGTTTGTCAATTCTAACACTTGCTTTTGAAATTCAAGCTGTCTCTCTTGATTTTCCTCTTGAAGTTCGAGCTGTCTCTCTCGATGTTCCTTTTGAAGTTTGAGCTGTCTCTCTCGATTTTCCTTCTGGGTTTGCAGTAATACATTTTCCATTTTTCCTCTTGAGAGAGCAATTGTTTTTGCCACTTCTCTTCCATTCTTTCTTGGAGTTGTAATTGTTGTGCATTCTGGTATTTTACAAGTTCTAATAAAATACTTTTGAAATCCTCCATGATAAGTGTGTCTTTTACGAAAAAACTTGATTTTCCGTATTTTGAGAGAGTTCCTTTTAATCACAGTGGTCCATGCAAAATCCTCGTAAATCCTTGTTGCCAAATTGTTGTGGCCTGTTTAGGGGCCAGAAAGAAAGACACGGAAGATGAAGGTAGGTTGAAAAAGTATATTGAAGATATATACAAAACAATAGTGTTAAAAATAAGAAGATTAGCACTGCGTCTACTACTCCACTCCACTTCACACTCTTTGGTATCCGACTCTCACAGTTTGTATTTATGAGAGGAAGAAGAGTTCATTCTACTGTAGGAGGGTTTATCACAACAATTTCTTTATGGACAGTCATTATAAAAATGTAGTTCTTCACATGCATAACAGGGGTTAAGAGTAATGTTTTTTTTCTTTGTCACTTTATTTTCTTGATGCACTTTTTTAATGTGCGACACACTGCTTACTTTGATGTCTTTTGGCATCTTGTTGAACATTTATAAACCTCTGAAAATCTTCTGCTAGGTTTTGTAAAGTCAGATTGGGTTCGTCTTCAAGTTTATTTAAAACTCTTCTCCTGATTTCAGCATCTTTTGTTGACACCAAACCTTGAACAAATATCAGGCATTTAAAATTGTCAGAGCTTAATTCTGCCAGTTTGAACCCCCTCACACTGATTGTTCACAATGCTAGCGAAGTTGTAAAATCTTCATCTTTTATATAACAACGACATCCTTGGGCTGAACACTTCCGAAATCGCAGTAACCATTTCTTTAAATGTTAGATGACAAATTTTTTTTTCGTAATATGTAATTTACGAACTTTGTGTGTTCGACAGCATCTAGTTTCTTTAGCACTAGTCTGATCTTTTTGTGGTCGGGCCAATTTGCAGAGTCCATTTCGTAAAGGTCTTCGTATCTATGGAAATATAACAAAAATGTTACCTCTTCTTCTGGCATATAATTGAATTCAGCAATCGCATTTACGATAGCGTCCTGTGAAAAAACACCTGAATCTTCATTCTTGTTACTCGTTGACATTTTCCATTGTTGTTCTTCAAACAATTCTTTGAATTTTTCAAGTCTTTGTTTGTAATGTCTCCATTGTTCATCTTGTTGTTTCAATATTTCCAGTAAAGCTGTTTTAAAATCCTCCATTTTGTACTGTTCTGTGAACTAACTTTTCACACAAATAAATTTTTTTTACACAACTGTGTCACAAAAACACTTTAAATCTTCCTACTAATTAACTTCCAGCGTAACACCTTTACACTGAGAAACCCTCTCAACAATACATGATTTTTGAAAATTGAAAAAATACAATTTTTCAAATTCATGTACCTTTCATTACATTTCCAGTTCTTTGTAGTTGGAATAATATCCTGTATTTTTCTGAATGTTGTATTTCAAACAACTTGGTTAATATCCATGTAATTCTTAGAAAATCCTTGTAGCCAAGAATGCTTTGTAGCTTTGGTAATTTCTTGATCTTTCTCCGCCAATGTAGCCTTGGTGAATTTTACGTGAGTTTTGCTGATATCTTCATTTGTAGAATATCATATTCATGAATGTTTACGTGAGTTGGGCCAAATCCTCATTTTCAAAATGTTGTAACCTAGAAAAGGTTACTGAATGAGGAATAACCAAAACAGAGGTTGGAAGAATCTATAGCTTCATCTAACACAAGAAAGTTGGTCCTTTGTGTCATGCCAGAAGGTTTTTCTCACCTGAGTCCATCCTTCAAATCTACAAATCAACCATTCATCTTTGCATGGAATACTGCTGCTATGTATGATCTCAAGCTCCCGCTGTTCATCTCAAGGTCCTCAACAAAATCCAGAGATGGATATGCAATGTGGTTGGTCCACATCTGGCATCCCATCTGCAGTCACTATCTCACTGATGTCCTGTGGCTTCTCTCTGTCTTTTCTGCAAGTACTTTTATGACAACTGCTTTGACAAGCTACTTTCACTGCTACTAGGTTGACATCTCAGTCCCACTCTTTCACTGTTGAAACGACTAAATGTAGCCATCTCTTCTACTCCATCAGCTTTTTATCTTGCACCTCCCATCAGCAGAAGTCACTTCCTATCACTTGCTTCCCTGATAGCTATAATCTTCAAATGTTCAAATGTAATGTCAATTGACATCTTTTGATGCCTTGACCTTGATCCCTGTCTACCCTTTTCCCAAACTCTCCTCTTTACTCTTACTCTTACTCTCTGTAACCGCTTGTGTGCTAGTGATACTCCCGCCTTTCTGGGGCAAATTGCTTAAAAAAAAAAAAAAATGAAAATAGTAATCTTTATAACATCAACAAAATATAATACTAAAGCATGAAGTAGGTAAACCACTGCTAATGGTGGACTACTTAGACAGCATATTACCCTGACTTACAATAGTGTCCAATGTATTTATGAGGATTGTGACATACTCATGAGTATTCATAAACATGGCATATAACAATTACTAGCAGCATAATCCATTTTCAACTGGGTTTTTTCATTACTGGGAATTTTTGCTGTTCAGTTGGTGCATTTTAAGTTTAAAGTCAGCTCACCCAAAAATCAATATTAGTAACAACAATTCGGTGCAATTGAGACACATCCCCAAATGGCCTTTATTCGCATGGCAGACCTGACAGCAGCGGTTTTGCAACTTAGGCAAGTTCTTTTCTTTGGTGGCATGTTTTAGGCAAGTACGAATTGTCAAATGCATGGGCAAATACCAGAAGAGAACGCTGAAAAGCTACAGGGATCACTAAGCACGAATAACTTTAGGAAACATTGGAAAAATAAATATTGAGTAATAAAAAAAGCAAGCTTACTTATTACTACAGTGAATGCAATGCAAAAACTGGCAGGACAATAAAAAAATTTAAATTGTGAACGGCTATAAACGACAATAAAAGCAATGCCTTAAAACTGTAGTAGTGGGCTTTATGCAATGGAAAAGGTAACCTCACTTGAGAGAGATTGAATTTTTGCCTAAGAGAAGGGGAATGTGTAAGCAGGGCTGGATGTATAGAAGTGGAATTGTGGAATTAAGCAGTAGCAATCAGTATGACACAACAACATTTGACTGGACATGTAAAGGGGTGTCATGCAGCCAATGGGCAACTTGAACAGGTGTTGCATTCTGCAGGTCATGCATGTGCATCAGTATGTGACACATCACGGGACACAGTGCGTGTTGCAGGGCCACACATAGATGCATTGCTGCACACACTAATTATCAAGGTCAGCAGTAATCCCAACACCATGAGCAAAAATTGGAAGGTTATGTGTGAAAAAGTAATATTAGGAAATGTATTAGGCAAATGAAAATAAGAGAACATGAACAAAACTTGGTAAATGGACACATAGTTTTTTTTTTCAATTTTTCATCTTCAAGTTTGTAAGTTTTTCTGGACAATTTGGACTCAAAACCACCATTGAAGAATTATCTATCAAACAAAAAAATTTCATCAAAATTGGATAAAAACTGTGAAATGAATAAAGAACATCTAATTACGCAGACACACATTTTGAGATTTATAGATATACGTGCAGTACTTATTGGAAAGTGCTCAATATCAGTGATAGAGCTAACATTCAGTTGTATGGATATGGGTTTGTAACCCTGGGTTTCACGCTTTTGTGATCATCAGTTTGTCTGATGACTGCAAAACTGTGAAACCCAAGGTTACAAACTCATAATTATTTATTTAAAAATATGATTCCAACACACTACATAAGAGTTCTCATGTTTCAAAACAAGAGCCAAAAACTTCAATATAATTATTTGAATTAAATTGAATTAAAGTAAGCTCTAAGCGGATTTTTTTTTTTTTTTTGGAATAACTTATTTGTGAAATTTACGTGTTTTAATAGCATATTCATTATTGAAATCAAAATTTCCATGGTAACGGCTAGAGCGATTAAAAGCATAAATGATTGTGATAAAATACTAGTTAAGTCTGACAAAACTGGCAACGTCTACAAATTGGCAGCAGATGACTACAACAACTTAATTAAAAAAAACTTAACCAGGACTTATAAAAAAGCTTGCAACAACAACATAAATATGGTTAATAGCATTAACAGAGCTAGTAAAAAAATAAAAAATAACTGATAAATTAAAAATTAGCAATAGAGTAGGCAAACTTGCTGAAAAGGAATGTTACATAACTCTTAAAGACCATAAACAAGATTTTATGGAAAACCCTACCACTAGAATAATTAACCCTACCTGACCTGACATAGGAAAGATCAGCAAAAGAATCCTGGAAAGAATTACTTGCCAAATAAAAAAACAGCTTGGATTAAAATTATGGATCAATACCAAAGATGTCATCAATTGGTTTACCAATATTGATAATAAACCGAATTGCACCCTATTACAGTTCGATATCGTGGATTACTACCCGTCAATATCAAAGGATCTATTTACGACTGCCCTGGAGTTTGCTGCTGTGTATTGTAACCTGACAAAGGAAGAAATAGATATAATTCTCAGTGCAAAAAAATCCGTCCTCATTCATAATGGGGACCAATGAATAAAAAACAATAATGACCTTTTTGACATCACTATGGGATCTGACCTTGTTGGTCTTTTAATACTGTACAACTTGACCGCGCACCGTGAAATAGATATTAAGGACATCGGACTGTATAAAGATGATGGGCTCATGGTAGTGAGGAGTTCTAATTTTAAAATAGAGAAAACTAGAAAAATTATGTTTAGTGAATTTAAAAATCTAAACTTAAAGATAACAGTCTGTACTAAATTGAAAAGGGTAAACTTCCTCGACGTAACTCTAGATTTAATAAACAACACATACCAGCCTTATAAAAAACCAAATACTAACCCCTTATATATACACCCGAAGTCAAACCACCCTCCATCCATAATTAAACATATACCCTCATCAATAGAAAATAGAATCAGCATTAACTCCGCTAACAAAGAAATATTCCAACAACACAGTAGCTTTTATAATGCTGCCCTAAAAAATAGTGGATACAAGAATGCAAACATTAATTATAGAAACAATTGTACTGACCAGAAGAAAAAAAACAGGAAAAGAAAAATCATTTGGTATACCCCTCGGTTCAACCAAATGGTTAGTATTAAGCTAGGACAGAAATTCCTAGCTTTAATTGAAAAACACTTCCCTACCAATAGTAGACTTAGTAATATATTTAATAAGAACAGCCTAAAATTGAGTTACAGCTGCACTGAAAATCTAGAAAGTATAATAAAAAAACACAATAAAATCCTGAACAAACCCCTATGCCTGAATAGTATTAATAAAAACCTTACACTTAAATTAGACAAAAACAGTGAAAAATTATGTGATTGTAGAAACCCAGAAGACTGCTCATTGGAAAATAAATGCTGCGTCAAATCTGTGGTATACCAATGTACTATCTCATCCATTGAGAGTCTTAATACTAATATGATATACATTGGGTCTATGAAGAATGAATTTAAAGCCAGATGGAGGCAGGATAAGTGCTCTTTCAACAATATAAATAAAAGAAATCAGACATCTCTATCTAAATATTTTTGGCATTTGAAGGAAATGAATAAAACACCGAAAGTAAAATGGAAAATTATAAACAAAACTAGAACTTGTAAAACTTGGGATGCCCTTTATGCCTACATGAAAAACTACACATTATTAAGTTTCTAAATAATAAAAATCTATTAAACAATAGACATGAGTTAACGGTTTTTTGCCGACATCATCAAATTTTTGCATTGAATAATTAGCATAAAAACAAACAAAAAATATAATAATTTTTAAAATCCATAGTCTAATAAATAGTTTAAATACCCTACAAAAAAAGATAACCCTTTATGAAGTCGTCAAAAAACAAATGTTATGGCAGTTTTTTTATATACACAAAACCCTTTCAGAAAAAATAAAATAAAAAAATAAATAAATCTCCATAGACACGTAAACTAGACTAGGCGAAATCATCTTCCGTTTGAAATTTAGACACCCCAATCTTACCCTGACTCTATACTTATACAAATTATTAACACCCTACACCCCTGTCTATTTAAACAATCTCTCTAGCCATTACAATGGAAATTTTGATTTCAATAATGAATATGCTATTAAAACACGTAAATTTCAGAAATAAGTTATTAAAAAAAAAAAAAATTCCGCTTGAAGATGGAACAGAGCTTACTTTAATTCAATTTAATTCAAATAATTATATTGAAGTTTTCGGCTCTTGTTTTGAAACATGAGAACTCTTATGTAGCATGTTGGAATCATATTTTTAAATAAATAATTATATTTATGCTCTACTTTTGTATCAAGCACTATTTTTTTAAAAATAATAACAAAAATAGTAAAGAACTTTGGATTATTTACCTAACCAGTTCTTTCCTATTTTCTATATATTTTCACACATTATATATATATATATATATATATATATATATATATACTTCTTTTAAATGCCAAAACTAAATTTTTTCTAAATATTTTTGGCACTTAAAAGAAGTTAACAAAATTTCTATGGTAAATTGGAAAATATTAAAAATAACTAGAACCTGTAAATCCTTACATGATCCATGTAACCTATGTTTACAAGAAAAATTCGATATTATAAAGTTTCCTAACAATAAAAACCTGTTGAACCAAAGAAATGAATTAACAGTGCTATGTTGCCATTGTCTACCTTAAAATGTAGTTATAAAATTTATTCCATGATTAATTACATACTATAATTGTATCGCCATTATTTTATTACTATATAATGTTCCAACCAACTTTTATTTGATTTATTCAACCATAAAATTGCCATGTTTTACTATCTATTCAGTATAATCAACAACCTATATAGTTGTTTCCACATTTTCAATTTTTCCTATTGGCCCCTTTCAGAAGCTTTTTGAGAATATTAAAAAAAATTTTTTCATTTTTTTTTTTTTAAATCCATTTCTGATAAATTTATGTCTACTTAAGCACATCGGCAAATCATATTTGAACACCAAAGTATTGTTGAATGACATGTCTAAGCATAAGTTTTCTTGACATGTCCACCCACCTCCACTCCTGACCATATTTTTATATTTTTGCTTAGACCTGACATTCATTGCTTAATCTAGGCATACTCATAAGTATATTTGTTAATTTTGACCTTATGCCCCTCCCACTTTAACTTACAAAAAGAGGTAAAGATTTGTTTTTTTAAATTTCCCTAATAAATCATTTTTATCATTAGTTATTTACTATCACCTGAAGAAGTACCATCTTAGTACTGAAACGTGAAAGTTTTTGTGTAGTGATATAAAATGTTTTTATTGTAATTTATTATGATAAAATAATATAGTAATATTTTGTTCTATTTTGTATTGAGCACTTTTTTAAAAATAAATGCTATGAACTGGATTTTCATCTGTTCTTTCTTTCATCTGGAGATATATATATATATATATATATATATATACATACATACACACATACACACCCCAGGTTATAAACAAATATCAATTCCTAAGATCATCTAAGTTGGAACTAGTACATATACTTGTGGTTCTAAATTGAGTTAATCAAATTTTATTGAGCATTATATTTTTGAAATCAAACCAAATATGTAAGTAATAATAAATATTACAATGCATCTGTCCCTCACTCAGTTGGTTAGAGCATCCATGTAGTCAAGTGTCCTGGGTAAGACGATAAACTACGTCCGACAGCAAGGCCTCTGATCAGGAGGTTTTGAGGAGCGTGGAACCACCTCTTAATTGCTGGTGTTCCCAGGTCCACCCTGACCCGGGGTGGTAGCACCTGTTAGGGTTCCAGCTATGGGCAAATAGTTAACCCCGAAACTGAGGTAAAAAGCATTATAAAAGTGTAAAAATAGGTTTTAATACCAGAAATACTTTGTAAAAAATTATTGCCAGAAATAATTTTTTGAAGAAAATAAACTATTACCAGCAATATATTTTTGAAGAAAAATATTACCAGCAATACATTTTTGAAAAAAAAAAATATTACCAGCAATACATGTTTTAAAATAATATTACCAGCTATACATTTTTTGGGGAAAAAAATATTACCAGCGATAGATTTTTGATATAACAAAATATTACCAGAAAAAAAAGTTGTTGGCATTAAATAAAACCCATTGAAGTTGATATGCCGTAAAACACAACAAACCAACCAAAGCAAACCATGTAGTCAAGTGGACTATAAATTATTTTATCTTGCTCTGGAGCAATGTGTGTTCTATTCCTTGCCAGTAAATTTAAATGGGAGACTTTCAAAGCAACCATCATTAGGAGAGAGAAAAATAAAATGTATAAATAAATGTTTTTAGGATCAAATGACATTAAATCAGAAGGTAGAAAATCTTTGTCATGGGATTTTATATTCCAGCCAGTTTCAGGCAGATATGGTTATAGTAAGCATTGAAAGGAAATGTTTGTCGGTCAAAAAAGTTAATTGATAGTAATTGCTCAGTAGAAATTACAAGAGGTGTAGTGACCTAAGTAGCATTTATGTACTCCCAAAGAAAGTGCTAGATATAATTTTAAGTTCCATCAATGAACAAAGAAACTAGTAATATCAAAAACAGGATTTGTTTTCTTTTCTTCTATGGCAAAATTTCACCTTCTGTTCCCTTGTGAAATGAAATAGGTCTTTTAACAGTTCTGTTTGTACTGATTTAGGCAAGAATTTAAATACTGCATAGGATGAAGTAGTCTAGTCAGTGAAAAAATGCCCAATGGACCCATCTCTCTCTCTCTCTCTCTCTATATATATATATATATATATATATATATATATATATATATATTACTGTACTAAAGAAAGAGAAAGTGAATGTTTTGTGTATGCAAAAACAATAACAATTGGAGGTTATATGTGAAGATGAAAAAATGGCTACTGTTGTTGACCTGGATTTGGTGAGTGGGGATAACTGTTATACTAAAGAAGTTATTTGATGTATTTAGATGTCCAGATGTATTTTCAAGCATTGGTATCTTAAAAGTAATTTTCTTGGTTGGTTGATTTTATTTAGAAAATTAAAATTTGCTAGAATTAAGTTTGAAATTATTGAATGTCTTTTCAACAAACAATAATTTTAGCCCTTCTTTCAAGGTCTGGTGCAATTTTCAACATTATAGGAAAATCGCTCACATCTTTTAAACTGGCATTTACTGGGAATTTGTCCTCCATTTTAAAATGATTAAACCAAACCTAACTTGTAGTCAGTTCCTCCTCACCTTCACTTGCAGCTTTTAAATCACTGAAAAGGTTTCAATCATTTTCTGGCATTAAAGTAATGATGACAATTTAACTGATTTTGGAACATTTAACCAAATCAAGAAGCTCTTTTCATTTCAGTAATTAAACAATTGTGTTGCTTTATAATAATTGTAGCTTTCATCTGAACAGAAGTCTAATGGATACACTTCATAATTCTTTCTCTATTGTATAAAGTTATTCTGATTGTTGACTAACTGTGGCTGAACATTTTTCAAGTGACCAATGATATTTCACTTCTCTTTGATCATTTTATTTCCACTTTATTTTCAAATTGTCATGGCTTTCCTTTTCTTTGATGTGTTACCAGCATTTATATTCTGGAGGCATGGTTACCACTGTAAATAAGAGAAAAATTTAAGTTACACACTTAATAACAGTGTTAACAACAAAATGTCATATGGTTTTATTGTGACCGAGAGTTTGAGCGTATTGGCCCTGTTCAAATTGTTGATCAAGCCAAATGATCTGCTCTGTCCCGTAATCTGTAACTAATGTCCAGCCAACATAATTGGGTTCTGAGTGCCTGCAAGCTATTCCCAGCAGATCAGTGTGTTCTGGGAATGAGTCGCATGCCCTTATTAGCCGACTAGGATACTTTAATATAAGTTGGCCAGTTTGGGCCCTTTATACAGTCCAATTGACAAGGAAGACATCAGTACCTACTTGCAAGATACCTCCTGAGAAGAGACTATGTTAACTGAAGAAAATCTTACCATTTCTCTTCTTTTTATTTTCTTTTTTTTTGCTCTTACAACTTGTGAATGTTGCCAGTTCACATGAAACTCACCAACCAGCAGACATTAGCATTCCAGTTAAGCAGATAACTGTAACTTTCCATAAACTCTATGCCATTATTTCTACAAGCAACTGTTGGTTGTATTTTGTTTTATACTTTAGTATACCCAATACAAGCCCAAAGAGCCACTCAAGATAGTTACTGAGTGGGATTGTTGTAAGTAGGGAGCAGGAAGTACCTATATGATATGTAGGATAGATAATGACTGACCCTGGACTTGAAGAAGTTAAGATTGTAGTGATTAGTGAAGCATCCTCTTGGGATTCTGTTCCCGAAAGTAACAATTCTGGAGAAGAAGCTGTTTCAGTGGAACTGAATCTTTATCAAAGTAACACGAAAGGAATGGGGATGATTTACCACTGTGAACATTGCATGGTGTGGGGGGGGGTCCTAGCTGTAAAAGTCTGAGCAGTTGGGACTAAGGAATGTAACTTGTTTGAAAATCTACCATAGTAATAGCAATAAAGTAGTGAGAGGAGGTTAGTCATATCAAAAGTCACTTCTCGCTTATTTCTATTATAAGTAACCCCTTTGTTACTGAGGATGTTTCAACCCGCTATGCCTAAAACTTACTCAAATGAAAAACTTAAACACAACATGGCTGGAGGAAGGTCAGTTGCAGTGAGGTTCCTAGAAGGGGGTAATGTTATAAAATTACTAATGCTTTTTCTTTTAGGTTCCAAATTAAAATGTCAAAACCATTGCTTTGATATTTCTTTTGGATATAACTTGATGAGAGATCAACTCGCTTTTATTATTTATTAACACATTAATGCTCATCATCCCATTTTCAAAATGAAGTACATTAATGAATTTTAAACAAAACTTTAATTTATATTGATTTCTTTCCTTTATAAAGAAACATAGTTAATGGTGGATTTCTGTTTTCAAAATTAATACCAGATTTTATGGTGGGCATTAATGAGTTAACCTTCACTGATTTTGGGATTTATATTAAAACTAGAATACAGCTACATTATCAGAGAAAATAGTTTACTATGAAAATTTTACCTGCAACAAACTTTGAAAAAGTTTTGGAATCCTGATTTTAATTCAAATTTTAAACCCGTCTTTTCTAGGACTCATTTTTTCTGATTCGGGTTTCACTATTTCATTTTTATAGCATTGTTGCTTGGCTTTCCCGGCCAATTAATTAACATTTTCACTGATGCATTCTTTTATAACATTCTTACCTGGCTGTGCTTGCTCATTTAGAGAAAAACAGGAAATTGCCATTTACCAGAAATATATGATTATAAAAATGCTGACAGCAAATTTCTCATGGGTATTGCCATTTTGTTTTCAAGTTAATACTCTGCAATACAACCTAAAAAACACAATATATATATATAAAATACATAAGAAAACTGATTGTTTTTACTTTGTTTAATGCTGTTTGAGAAAATAGCACTAAATGCTAGGGGCCAATATTTTACAGTGCCTTAGAAACATATATATGTATGTAAGCAGTAGATAATGTAAGTTTTGTAAAGATGTGTTGGTATGAGAGAAGTCTTAATTTTTCTTAATTTTTTGTTCAAATTAAGTTTCTTTTTGGTTGTGATATTTTGATGTTTCTTCATGAACTTTCTACTAAAAAAAGTACTATTGTGGAACCATCCTACTCTGGGAATGGACTCTTCCCCTGAGGATAAAATAAATAAGTTCCTGTTTCAATTGATGTCTTAGACAAGCCTGGAGAACTTCTGTCAGAGTGAATTACAATTCTTCCTCAAGTGTTTGCTCTTTCGATATTTAATCGGATTTTGTGATAAAAATTGATTTCTATTTAGCCTAAAGTCAAACTATAGCAACCACTTCCCAATAAATATATGTAAATTTTCATTCAATAACAACCAAATTCATTTTTGCCTTTTATATTAAAAATATACAATCGATATTTTTGTGCTCATCTCATCTCATTGCATGATGATAGCAAAATTTCAATTCTATTTGAATATTGAAATTAAAAGATGATGCCAGGTCACATTGATCTTGCACACATTCATTGATTAAAACTTTATTCTCTTTTTCTCCCCACCCCTTTCTCCCCCCTTCCCGGCCTGCTATGTCCCTTCAGGATTTAGGCAATCACGGTTCTTCACACTTTCCTGTTTTTTTGTTTTTGTTGCTCTCATCATCATGCCTCCTCTTTCTCTTTGGTATTTTTTGTTCTTCCCCCATTTGTAAAAACTGGTCAATTAGGCTACTAACAGCTTTGCCTTTGATGGGTCTTGTGAGTGCTAACTTTCCCAAGCTATCTTTTCTCGTGCATTCCAAACATTTCAATTGGTTTTTCTGATTATTATCAACTGTTTTTGTAGTTCCTATTTGTAGCACTCTCTTTCCAGCCTCTTACACAATCCCTGAACAGAATCCAAAGGACTTACTATGGCATTGTAGATGAATTGTTTCTTTTTTTTTTTCCCAAAGATGCCTATTGCTACTCTACAGCTGTTTCCATGGCAAATGTTCTGATAAACTACATTCCCTAGTTCCACCAGTTCAGAACTTTACTGCTAAGACCCATCATATCATGTACCCAGGGATGGACTGTTCTCATTTCTTTTGTCTTCCATTGATAAGGAAGAAGTTTATTTGTAGAGTTTCCTCCCAGGGACTGCTACTCTGTGGAACTGATGCCAGAGAGAATTCTTTCCCACCACTACAATGTTAATCTCTTCAAGTCTAGAGTTAACTGTTATTTATTCAGTAACCCTCTAGCTTGAGTGGTTCTTGGGTCTTGTATTGAGTGAATAATAGCATAAAAATACCTTGCTTATCATGTTCCTTTCTTATCTGTGCATTTTGGTCCACCATGATCATGTTTTACAGCAATTTGTTTTGATTTTTGACATTTTTCAGCAGCTATTGTAGAACTTGTCTATTTCTGCCTCAGTTCTTTTTGAAGTGGATTCATATGTCATAATAGCACTGGCATGGTACAGGGAAAAGATTTTACAAGTTAGTGATAATAACTGGACTTTAGGTTAGTTAAGTAAAATAGAATTCATAAGCTATTCAATTAGGTATGTTATGTAATTAAGTAATTGTGTAATTGTTGTCTCCATTCCAAATATCTGATGATATTTATTCTATTCAATGTGGCTTTCAAATATACTTGTCTGCATAGCAAGTATCTAATGATAGTGTGGATAATAATAAAAAAAAAAGAAAAACAGCAACCAGTGAGTAAATTCAAGCTCTCCCAACTGGTATTCCAACCTCGAGTCGTTCCTTGAGTTCTGTCTCGAAATCACACTAACAGACTTTTCTAGCTGCCAACCGTGAACATCACTCCAAGCACCTCGCACTGGGAAAAATTGGTTACTTTTATATTTGTCCATATACCCATAATCCCTTGCGTCTTCATGCGATCCCATAATTCATTGCGTCCCTGTCCCATAATGCATTGTATCTTTATTGTATAAAAATGCAATGCAAGTCCCCCCCCTCATTCTTTTATGTTATCTGGCCGAGAACGGATTACGGCAGAGCGGTAAGTGCTTTTTTCTCCCTCATTTCAACTGCAGTAGCTTTACATGCTAAGCAAATACGGGCTCTTTTTTGGCAGGGACAAGGCAAGTGGCAACCAGTTGTGCTCGTCCCAGGTCCTGTCTCATCACGTCTGCCACAGATAGTCTATTCAATATGAATCTGAAATATATTGACTGCATTCCAACCATCTAACGATACTGAGACTATTCAACGTGGCTTTCAAATTTACTTGTCTGAACTCCAACCATCTGGCAATACTGACTTTTGACAGTTCCAAGCTGAGAAAACTTCTTAATAACCTTGCACCCTGTTAAAACAGGAATACCAAAATCCTTGGCAATGGCTTTCTAACCTTTAGAGGTCTAGTGCTTACTAATAATATCTCAACTGATGTCTTCAGATTGCTCCTTTGACTTCCACATTGTAACAAAGGAACATGTGGCTTTTTAAAACATTGAAACTGATTTTTCTTTTCAAAGCCTTGATTGTTTACATCACATCACTATCATCATCGACACAAAAGATATGTAAGTTCTTTCATTTGTCATCAACCCCATGGAAAAAAAGATTTCTTCCAGTAATCACCAAAAAAAAAGATTTTTCATAAATCATCATCATCACCAGATGCATTAAGACAGTAGGGAGTGGGATGTGTGTCGTCATTCATCAAAATCAGGTGACAACAAAACTTTCAATTCTCAGAGTTAGCAACCTGCTCTCCACTGCCATCCTCAGTTTGAAGACAAGTCCACCATCCACAATAATAGGTACATTGAACAGTTTACCTTTAGTTTTAAAAGATGGAATATGTCTGATCCCAAAGCCAAGAGGAACCTATGTGATCCCAAAAATATCCTTCTTGCTGTTTGACTTTTCTTTCATTCATCTCTCTTTCTGAGTATATCATTCATTGTGGCTGACAAAATCCACATTCTCCTTCCATTGCAACTACTCAGTTGTATACAGTAAAACCTGATTGGATTTTGCAAATGCTTCTTAACATTGAAATAATCTTCATTAGTTTACATCTACCTTATCACAGTATTTTCTTTCTTTTTTTTTCACATTGACCCCCCCCCCCATTTAAACGGTGCTTTTTTTCCTGTTCTGTTTGTGTTTGTTGTACATCTTTTTGACTCATTTCTCTAAAACCCTATGGAAAGCATTTCTACACTGCTGCCAAGGCAGCCATTGGAATCATCATTAATCAGATTTCAAAATGCACTATGCATCTTTCTCTCTCTATTTACAAATAAGAGGTAAAAAATCAAAAACAAATTACCTGGATTCAGAATGTGTATATATGAATTTATAGGTTTAACTGTCATACTTTTTGAGAAAATTCTAAACACACCCAACTCACATTTATATGATATCAGTAATGATACCCAACAATGCATGGACCAAGGCCCGTTCGTTAGCTTCATTACAATAGACAGCCGTTTCTTTGCCATCAAATGGTATTTGATATTGTTGGAATTAGAGCAGTTCAGTAGGGTTCAAAAAATTGTCTTATTTCATATATGACATTGATTATTTCATGTAACACATTATGAGGGTCATTCTGAAAATAATATGTTCTATTATGGTGGACCACATTGGAGGTAGTCAGTGGTGGTATAGCAGTAGTGGCTGAACTCACTTTATCCTTCTTGCTGTTTGACGATAATTTTCAGTTGGGCAGAATGGTATCTGATAGAAAAGGGTATCATTTTAATTCCTCCACATGGAAAAAAAATACACCCACTGACATTCATCAATGCTTTCTGAACATTATGGAGACCAAACAATGGATGTGAGCATATGATGGGTAAAATATTTCAACAGTGGCAACAGCAATATGTGCAACAATACATTCAGGTAATAAAAGATAGTTTAAACAGACAATGTCACTGTTGTGAAAAAGTAGTAAATAAACTGTTGTAGCTTTTTGTGTAAATAAAGAGTAGACATTACTCTCAGAGCTCATCTTATGCCATTTTTAATTTGTTTGATTTTCAATTAAAAAATATCAAAATTGCTTACTTCCCTTTACTACCAAGTTGTCATCTAAATGGTAAAAGTTAAATATGCAAATTAGTTACTTCCATTAAGCAAATTGGGCAAAATATAAGACATGCTGGTATATATAAAGGATAAACTTACATTTATATGTCACACTTTTATGTATCAATTGCCTCCCTCTCCCAAACACAATGTAACATATTTAAAAAAGAAAAAAAAAGTGGATATACACACACACACGCACGCACACAAAATTAAGCTTTATGTAATAATATTTAGCCACAAACAATTTTATGAAATGTTTTAGGTGTGGTAAAATAAGTCTTGAGTAAGAGTTAATATAATAAGCAAAGAATAATCACAAAGCAAAATATTTTTGATATTTTATCAATTGACACAAACGGCAAATACAAGATGAAACAGACAAGAATTGAGAATTGCATTTTGAATTTAAACATTTTGTAGATTAGCAGGAATTCTTCCAATTTGTCTCAAATTGTAGAATCCAAAGTGAGCAAGTAAGAACTGTCTTATAAAATTCAAATAAATTATATAAAAATTACTTTTTCCAAACAAAATTCATACTTGCAATGTTCTAGTCAAAATATGAAACCTTTTACATGAGCAAGGAGAAAAATAGACAAGTAAATTAAATTGACCTTTAAGGAAAACAAATGCAAACACAAGAGTTGTGAAGTATACATTTATATTATGAAGTAAACACAAACAAAATTCCAGAAATAATGAAAGTCCAGTAAGGTTATCAACTGGGGACATCACATGGATAGAAAAACAGAAAAATAAGATCATTGAAAGACTTAAAAAGATTTTAAAATACTCGGAAGAAAATATTGGTCCAATGATGGAGATCTGCTGTGGATCCATCAACCAAAATGGTATCTACTAAAACAACTTGCATTGTAAAGATATCAATTACAATGAAAAAAATAAAATAACTTACTTAGGTCAGGCTTTATCTTCAATAAATCTCTTGTCCAAATGGAATGTCTATATAATCTTCTTGTCTCCAGGGAAATTCCCACCTCCAATTTAAAGTTAAGTTTTGACAATAAATATCAACAATTCTTACATTTTTATCTTCCCTTTTTGAAGAAGGATTTTACTCAACAGTCAAAATTTTGCCCACACTTCATACAGCATCATTTACAATATGCTATAAAAGTTCAATGTTTAAAAACTGAATATAATTTGGTTGAAAATGAACATTAACTGGTTTATTATTTCCTGCCTTCATTAACAAAAATCTCCCAAGTCAACCAGGATAGTTTTTTCTTTTTTTTTCTTTTGACATTGAATTTTGAATAGGAACTCAGTTTCCCGAAAAGCATCCCCACAAGATTAATCAATGTTGACAATAGCCATGCACATAAAAAGGCAGTTATCAAAATACACTGTCAGTACTGAATTTATCCATTACAAGTCTATTCATTTTTTAAAGGATCCTCTGCAAATATTGTCACTGCTGATTCATATACAAATCAATCTTTACCTTAGTTCTGCTTGTGAGTTAACCAACCAACCTATGTTAGAATTCCACCTTCCAATAAAGATTTAGCTCAAAGCCAAAAGCTTAATCAAATACATATTTTATATAATGTCTTTCTAGTTGCTCTGACCCCAATAAATCTCATGTAAAACAGCCATTTTGTTTCTCTTTCTTTAAAAGTTAGAACAAAGGAAAGAAAAAAGGAAGAATGCCTTTGGATTGTTTCAGATGTCAGATCACTTTCTTATTTCCTTGCTTAAAAGCTTAGCATTACTTCCATTCCCACTACATTTCTGATTTTCACTTTATGGAGGAGATTTTTTTTTCTTTCTGCTTTTTATGGGAATTTATTAGCCTTTCAACTTTACATCTTTTGCTAAATTTTTATATTAAAAAAAAAAAAACAAACAAAAAACTTTCTAATTAAAATGATTATAAAGAAATTTTCTTTACCAAACATGTTTTTCATCCCTTCATAACCAACATTCATGCAACATATCCTTTCCATTGAAAATTTATTTGATTTTTTTTTTTTTTTGATTGAAAAACTGTGGCCCATAACCAATAAAATGAAAACTGTATCTTTTCCTCATGTAATCTCAAAACATGGATTCCCTATTTTTGAAAAATCAAAACCATGTTTCCTTCCAAAATTGAAAAAGAAATTCTAACTAGCCATAAAATCTGACATGGTCAAAATGGATGCCAGTCTGTTCTTGCAAATTTTGAAAATGGATCAAATCAAGTGATTTCTTAAAATTGTTGCACCTTTTCAAGGAAAAAGGGTCAGCAGGTGAGAATATAAAATGCTCTTTGAGCAGAAAGTTGTTAGTCCTCAATGGCACAGTGTGTGGGGGTAGGAAGGAAAATGATAATATGAAATGGGGACTGTAACAGTGAGAGAGGATGAAAGCCAAAAGCAAATAACATCAAAGGAAGCAGAAAAAAGTAAATACAGACCAAAAAAAAATGAAAGAAATACAAAGTAATCAAATGTTCTGTAGGCAGCAATAAAGATTTTCTTAATGTCATCCATTCCCATACAAACATAAAACTGGATGAGCAAGAATTTAAACTCTAAAAGAACGAGCAAAGAATGATACAAACTCTCTTTTCAAATTCATACATTGGAAAAAAAGAAGTAAATTATAACAGTGGAAATTCACTCATTTTTACTTATTTCTCTTTTCTTTATCTCTATTCTGAAATGTCTGGGACACATGATGAGGAAAGAGTGCATGGAGAATTTTACCCTCACAGGACATATTGAAAACATGAGGAAAATAACAAAAATAGACAGAAACAGAGTCAATCCAGATTATGATTCTTATTTTAGGAAAGGAGATGTCAAGTAAAATGTCAATCCCTTATATCAAAGTCCAAAAATCATTCCTCAATCAAAAGCCAACTCAAATATCCATTTTCTTTGGGTTTTTTTATATATATAAAAAGCCTAACTACCATTCCCCAGTTGGAAGATGTGGGCAAAGCCAATATAAATATCAATTCTTAGTTAAAATCCAAAATATCAATTCATAATTGAGAGAGATGATCCAACAGTAATTTTCATTCTTAGGTGAAAAGCCAAAATGTCATTGGTCCTGACATCATGGCTTCAGTCACTTTCCCACTGCTGTAACATAGGTTCACTGCCTTTTTATAAATACTTTCATGGTAATTGTTCTGATGAACTTTTCTCTATGATACCTAGGCTTTATGAATTTAAATGCAATGCTAAATTAGCAACAATGCTTCATCATTTTACAGTTTAAATGGCTACATGTAACTGTAAGGTCTATATTGACACTTTCTTTTCTTACACTCCTTGCTTGTGGAACTCTCTTTAAGTTTCTTGCTTTCCAGTCAAGTTTGATTTTTAAATATTTAAATGCAATGTCAATCATTATCTTCTGTTTTAGTTCTTCTTTTATTGTTCTTGCTCTTTAATAATGTTTTACTTTTTCTGATATTCTTTCATACTCAGTAACCCTTTGTGTTTTAGTGGCTTTATTCCCTTGCTTGGGATGGAATGATTGAAATGAAAAATCTCCAATTGTGAACAGAAACAAACACAAATATCCATTGTTTGTTAAAATCCCAAATGCAAATTTCCAGTTGATATGTGCAAGTACAGCCAATTCAAATAGCCATCTTTAGTTGAGAATCACAAGAGTCCCAATCCCCAGTTGAAGCAGGATGACAACAGTGATTTCAATTTCTTGAATGGAAAGTCTACCAACCAATCTACAGTTTGCAAAAAGCAGTTAAAGACAATATAAATACTAATTTTTAGATGAAAAACTCAAAATGGTAATTTTCAATTATAAGAGGCAGGTAAATCCTGAATACCAGTTTACAGTTTGAGAAAGGCAAATAAAAAATTATCCATTCTGAGTTGATAAGCCAAAATAAAAACCCAAAACAATGGCCAATTAAAAAAGTGAGCTAAGACAAAAGATGCATGAAAGCAAACATCAATCCTTATTTTCATCTCTTGCAATAATGAATTTAGAAGTTAGAAACAGTTTTCTGATAAATCTGAAAGATTGTCTTCTATTGAAATAACAGGATCAACCCTAAAATGAAGTTAAAAAAAATACATTTCTTAAATCACCGATTAAAAATCAACACAATGAAAATGATTAGAAAGGAATAAAAGGAAACTATCAATTTCAGATTTAAAAAAAAAAAATTAAAAATCCCCAAAAAACAAGTAAAACAAAGAATGCAGGAGAATATGGCAAGAATGGTTGGGAATAAAATAGATGTAAGCAAATGAACCAGTCGGGTCCATTTCACACTTGAAAAAATGTAACCTGGACAGCAAGCATTTTTCTTTTGACATCTGATAGATCTGATTTGTTTTAAAAATAAATCACATCAGCAACAATTTAAGTTAAAATTTTCAAGAAGAAATTATCATTATTATTCAAATGAAGCATGTAGCAACATGGGCAACTATGAGTTCACTGAACACTTGTCTGATAATTTTTATTCTATGTACTGTATCCGTTCATGGCTCTCCACAAATTCCTATCCGTTGTAGCTCTTAGTAAAGTTTCTCTTATTGCTATATCTTCAAATTCACATTCTGCCAACTGTTTACATGGACTCGTTAGGTAGTTTATATGCTGTTTTCCTCTGTCTCTTTTACCTTCAATATATTCTGTGAGTGTCATTTTCCAAGTCCTCTTTCCTCATAATGTTTCTATAGAAATATCTCTTTCTGATTCTAAGTACAAGTGTCTTTTTCACTTTCATTTACTATAAAACTTCTTTGTTGCTCATATGTTCTGACCATGGTATCCTCAGCATCCTTCTGTAGAACCAAATTTCTGTTGCCTCAAGTCTCTTATTCAGCTTTGTCCAGCATTCACTCTCATATGAAGGACTGATATTATATAACAATTCAGTAAGCTTTTCTTTAAATAAACATTATAGAAATGGGAGGCTATTATGGATTTGGAATTTGTACTGATAATGAGAACAACTTAACACCATGGCATTTTACATAATCTTCAATTTTCAAAACAAGTCCTGTTAGAATTCTTTCTGAATTTCTGGGAGGATTAGTAACCATTATTTAAATTCTTGTTATTATCATAATATTTTGGCTGTTGTGCTTTCTTCGGGTGTCTAATATTACAGGTAACCTTCAGGGAATTTTGAAATATAAAGAAGGCTTATTAGAATTGTGACATTACAAAAATCCTGAAGAATGAAGAACCCATAAAGAGACTAAAAAGATGTATTATTGTTGATTCTTGCTTCATAAAAGATCTAAAAGAGATGAGCAGGAACAAATTCTGCACAAATTAGAAACTCTGCTTGTTGATTGCAACACAAGAGCAAAATGAAAATTTTAACAAAAGCCAGCGATGATCGAAAAGAAAGTCTTTGTTCTTAAGTCTTCAGATCAGATAAAAGCAGAAATTGGCAAAGTTGAAAACAAACAAATCTCAACACAAAAACAAAGAAATATCTTTCCAAATGTGACATTTCAGAAATCAAAGGTTAAAGGGAAAATGTTGTCAGTCTGATTCGGTTGAAAGTCAATTATTAAGAAAGTGTTGAAAACAAAACAAAAATGAAATCGAGGCAAATGGATGCCACATTTTGACAATTTCCTTGTCACCATTTGTACTCAAATGGTGAATGAAAACAAAATCTTTTAATGCAGAAACCAGGTAAAGGCAAAATCAAAATGTCAGCTGCAAAAGCATTTCAAACTTGATTTATTGTCAAGCATTCAAAGACATTTTGATGCCTTAATTCCTTGTCTCTAAATTCCTAATCTATTTTTTCTAATTTCACCAAAGCATGAATTTATTGAAGTATTTTCTTTTCCAAAGGTGAAAATCATGTTTGAGTAGAGGATTTTTGCCAGCAGCCACTAAAATGCAGTATTGTAAAAGTTGATACACTTCTTGAAGGTTACCATTTATGGCAGTTTCATTGCAAAATTTATTAACTGACTGCTTGTCCTAAGTTATTCTTGAAACATTTGGAGTTTGAAAATATTGAAAGTTTTTGTTGACAATTAAAGTCAGTTACTGTTTGAAGAAAGTCAATTGACGTCTGATAAACTTACAGAGCGGGTTTGAAAGGAGCCATCAGATCTCTACCTACAATAAAAATGTTTCCTTAATGAAAAACAAAATCATGTTTGAATGAGGATGCAGTAGTGGTAAAAGTTGGTGCAATTGTTCAAGGTCAGCATTTATGGTAATTTAACAGTAAAATTTGTTAAGTGATGGCTTGCCCCAAATTATTCTTGAAACATTTGGATCCTCAAAATAAAGTGGGCCAATTGTAGCAGTTATTTGAAGAAAATCAATTGACTTCAATGACAAGAAAAAGTTTCTTTCATGATTGGTTGTTTGGTTAGATTATGCTTAATGCTAATGTCATATCAACCCTGATGGGTCAACCAGGTGAGTACATATATACACATATACATATGTAGAGTAATATGCATGTGAAGAAATAAATGATCCAAAATCCCAAACCAGCAGGAACAGAAATGATAGATGAGGATTGTTCCCCATAATAGGATATCTCATGGGCTCAAGCCACAAACACACAAGTGAGAAGAGGGTGAAAAGCTGTTGGCTTTAAGCAGACTTCTCCATGTAGCAACATCCAGAATGAGATCAACTACATTTGTATCACTACAAGTTGGATGTCTTCCTCACAGATGACCACACTTATAGAGGATAGGTCAGATGTAGGATCAGACCACATCTGGTTATGGGACAGATTCAACTGAGGAAGATGCAAACTCTACAAACTGACTGTGCCTATGATACAGAGGATCTTAAACAACTTGAGACAGCAGCCAGATTTCAAAAGGCAGTGAGAAATAAGTTTGAAACATCACAGAGAAGCACTGATCGTGTTGATCAATAGACTCAATTTCAATAAGACTTAAAAACATAAAGAGGAACCATCTAAGATTATTGTATCACTACAACTTCATGGGATCTGACTGATAAGAGAAAAGAAGCTAAAGGAAGGAGGGACCAGGTGAGGAACCACATGACATAAGAAGAATTGAACAGCTTGTACAGGAATCTTGACAAGCAGGTGAAAAGGTGCTGGAGGAGAGACAAAAGGAGGAGGAGGATGGGGGTTGAAGAGAAAAGTCAGGAAGCAGGGGGTGAGATCTTTGTATAGAATTCTGAAAGAGCTGACTGAAGCAAGAAGTTTCAAGCATGCCAATCAAGAATTAGGAAGATTGATAACAAGCGAGGAGTAATCTGCCAGATGGCTAGAACATTTCTGGGGAGTGCTAAATCAGCCAGCATCAGCCAACCTGTTCTCCAAAGAAAGATCACTAGTAAAAAAAAAAAAAAAAAAACCTTCAAGTGGCCAATAATGAGATATCAAAAGAAAAAGTAATACAAGGTCATCATCACTCCCTTGACTTTTGTAACCGTAGGAGGGGATCCAAATGGAGAAGCCACACTAATAATGGTCTATCAATGGCATCCATCAGTAATTCTGGTATAGTCATACCTGTCCATTGTGTGACATTGTCCAACCATTTTTTACATTGACATCCTTTCCTACATCTACCTTCAACAGTGCCTTGCATGATAGTCTTGCACAGGCTGTGAGGCCTTGTAATGTATCCAAATCACACCATTTTTCTCCATTTGATAGTGGCAAGAACAGGTTCCTGGTGGCCCACACAACTCTTTTCCACACAAACTTGTTGGTTTTATGTTTCCAATCAAAGATGCCAAGAAGTTTTCTCATGCATTTGTTCTCAAATGCTTGGATCGTTCCATATAGGAGAATAGAGACTATCAGAAATTTATACAGTCTGTACTTTGAAAGCTGATTTTGCTCCTTCATATTCTTGACAATTTGACCATCATTGCCATGGCTGTGGCAATATGTGTGCAGATTTCCAAGTTACAGGTACCATCTTTAGACAAGATTGCCCCTAAGTATTTAAAACTGGACACTTATTCCAGTGAATTCCTGTTCATGGTAATGTTGACACAGGTGTTACTGTTTGTGCTATTCACTATTACTTTGGATTTCTTGGAGCTGACCTCCATTCCATATACTCCTGCTCTTTCAAAAAAATTGTTGGTCAAGTCCTAGAGCTCACTGTTACTGTTATGAGGTCAATGTCATCTGCAAAATTTAGGTTACTGCCACTGATAGACATTGAAGAATCATGGTCATTCAGGGTTTCTGGCCTGATCCATTCTAGAAATAGAACAATGGCCTGTTTATATAGGGCCTGGATGACTTGGATAATTCCATTAAGGATTTGGCAAAGACCATCATGCCATATACAAATGCTTTCTTGAAATCAACAAAGTTGTGGAACACATCCTTCTTCTTTTAGAAAACCTATTATTAGATCAAGGGTACCATCTTTTAAACAATCTTTTTATATTTGTAACATTGTAGTATTTACTATGTATAAGCGGATAACTTTTACTTGCAATCAGAATGTGCTTAAACATCAATCTGTGATTGCAGTGGGTGCACTGAGATACATCTTCAGCTCTTTGTACATGAGTAGAAATTTTTGGAGATAATGATGACTTTGTTCTGGCTTAGTATAAATGTCTGGAATGTTTCATTCTACCAACAAAATAGCAGTATGAACTTCGGTTAAATAATCCAACAACATGTGTCTCCTCTTCGCTACAGTCATCTTTGCCATCCTATGTTACCTATTTAAGCACATTTCATAGATTGAGTGACAGGTCAAATTTGCATATGTGGTAAGAGATTCTTGCAAAAATATCCAACTCTGAGATCTATCTTTTTGTTAAATATATGACTTGTAACGCCACCATTTTCTTTTTGGGAATATTTCCCATGTGAGACACATTCGAATTTGCTTTCGTCTAGGGGTTAAGCCATTTTCTCTGTTACAGACTTGCTGATACAAGTCCTGCTAATTAACCCATAGCTAGGAGCTGAAAAAAGAAATTCATACCTTTCTCAAGGGTAATTACACAGAAGTGAATATAATGAACCCAACTGGAATTGGAAATTTGCTCAAAATTGGAAATCAGCCATTATCCACTATATCACCCACTGATCCAAACAGTACTTAATATTCCCAAATGTGCACCCCTAGCGAGGTACAGGCCAGGCTCAACAATTATACAAGAACTGGTGTTTCAATGTGATATAGCCATAAGCTTTCATGAAAAATCCTTGCAATAACGAAAATCTCAAACATACATATCACTTCACACGTTTTTAATTCAAACATTTGGGTATGACGAATATCACTAAACATTTCTGCAATAAGAGAATCTTCTGCTGACTACTTCAGAATGAGGCCGGCACAAGTCTGGGAAAGCTACTCTCTCCTTTTGAGTCAGTATGGAAGGTAGCTGAATCAAAATCTGAGCTAGCCAGTCTCCGTTTTGTTTGATATGGGAACAAGGCACCAGTCTTTCCCTATTTTTTGATATTGGAACCAGATTTCATTTTAAGAATTGGGTAATGGTCAAGATATATCATTAGCTTCTGATGCAAATATACACTTGCGATCCCCACTGTTAAACATTCTCTCATCAATGCAGCTTTGATTAATGGTAACAGGCAATATTTAAAATCTATTTTTTAGTCCAAATTCTCATTCTTGAAACTTTGATTATAAAAGGCAACAAACCTGAAAATAAATCATTTTAGTTACCAATGTTATAATTTCATAATCACTCCAACCTAATATTGAGCATGAACTACTGACAAATCTTAAATGCCAAATTCAAAACTCAGAAAATGACACTCATTTGATTTTACTGATCTTGGTAATGATCACAAGTATGTCTGAAAACACTCCATTAAAGTATTTGGACAATATTTACTCACTGGATATCCACATATATTCCATTGTAAAGAAGTAAATTCAATCAAATAACATTGTTTATCATCTTTAATCAAATAGGGATGCACACACAAACCAGTTTTTTATGCTGCAATAAGATTTTCAGTCAAGACCATTGCATAACAAAAGCCGTTTTGTTTTTTTCATTTTGACAAAGTTTTATTTAGTTTTTTTTATACAGAGTTTTCAAAGAAATTTTATCACAAGAATATACACAGTTAGAAAAGCTCCAAACTGTATTGTCTGGAAAGAAAAAAAAAATTGCAAATGGACCTAATGACAAGAAACTTATAATGGAATGCAAAGCAGATTCTAAGGACAGAAAGCTGTACATTAACAAAACACAATACCATATATTTTTTTTTAATTATTTTGCTTCAAGCCTTTTTACTGGTCTGCCTTTTCAAATCAAAGATGTGATAAGGAATGTAAAATGGTAGTTGAAACCATTTTTCAATTTTTCAAAAGTACATATTAAGCGTCAGTAAGGGCATCCAGTTGTAAAATTAGTGACGATCTCTTGTCCTAAATATCTCACACAAACAGCTTTGAATTGAAGTTCAAAATGAACAACATGCTGTTCAAACCTGCAAATTTGAACACCATTAGGATTTTCCTCATTCATAATTACAAGGCATTTGTCTTGCAAAGAATTTCTCATTTGAGAAGTAAATTTTACAGAAGTTGGCAAAAAAATTGATGAAGCCTTAAACAAAAACACGATTTGAAAGTTTTTTCTTTTACAAAGCTCCTCAAAAAGAAAAAATTATAAAAAATTGGTAAAAATACATTGGGAGATGATGGCAAATCAGGACAAATCGTAAGAAGACAAAGAATTAAGTTAATTGACTGACTTGGCATTTTATTTCACTTTCTCTCACTCTCTTTTTCTAATCTTAATTGGATCTCAGCCTCTGCCAAGTCAATTTCAGTTAAACAATAGTTTCAAATACTGTTTGGTATTTTTGAGAAGAAGAAAAAAAAAATACTGAAGCAGTCAAACATTTTCAAGTTTG
The DNA here is from genome assembly GCA_963932145.1 of Acanthosepion lycidas. Taxonomy (NCBI): domain Eukaryota; kingdom Metazoa; phylum Mollusca; class Cephalopoda; order Sepiida; family Sepiidae; genus Acanthosepion; species Acanthosepion lycidas. The sequence continues at coordinate 87,970,369 of OZ010604.1, read as the reverse complement.
CCTCATCTTTTGTGAAAAATAACAAACTGCCCAATGGGATTTGACAAAACAGGAAATGCTGACCAACAAAATACTGTGAGTGGAACAATGTGTCAAGGAATTTCATTTTCCATCTTCAAAAGGCATTAACAAATCAATTTTAACAACTGTAGACATGTGAATGTTTTAGAAAAATACAAATGCACTTTTGAGAATAAACGATTCCAAGATCAAAATATCAGCTGAAATATGTGAGAGTTTGTTTGAAAGCATAAAAAATACTGAGAATGGAAAGAAGTTGGTTTATTTGGGAAGATGATGGACACAACTCACAGCAAAAGAGGGAGCGAATGTGTCTAGAATAAATTCTAACAATTAAAAGCCAAAAAGAAAATGGTGGAAATTGGGAGAATATAGAAATAATCTATACAAGTCTATAATGTGATTCTTTTGTTTTCGCCTGTGGGGTGGTGAGGATTTCTCTCAAAGAATATGTAGATTGATTGCAACAGGCATCAATGCACAAAGAAAGGATGATTGTCCTTAAAGATTGTCAGAATGTGCAGAGAACTAATAAAGGACATTGGACAAAACGGACGGACAATTTGGTGTAGGATTAGAGAGGAGGGAGGGAGGGAAAGAAAGTCTCCCTCTCAAATACTGATGAGATGAGGAAGATCAAAGAACTACACCATCTTGAGTCATTTTCACACTAATTTTCTTTCTACAGTCTTGCCAGCCTTTCTGACCTTTTCATTTGCTTTAGTTTTGGTATTTTAAAAAAAATCTTTGTATAATAGTAAAAGAAAAAAAAGGGGGTTCCAACAAGAAAATTATGCATTTGAATATATAATTAGAATTTGATAAAGTTGATAGTTTTATGCAATATTTAAGCTATGAAAAGGAATTTTAAATGGAAGATTTTACATTGGGACAACTCCATCCAAGCAAGTTGGAACCAAAAAAGAATGTTTATCTTTATTGTCAAAGCTCAGAAAGAAGAGCAGGTTACAGATGAGTAACTGGCATGTGTTTAAGGATTTCTGAAGCTGAGAAAAACATCACCAGGAATCAGTGAAGAAGCTTTCTGGGATGAAAAGAAAGGAGCATTTTCTTTTCCATTTTCCTTTTTACACATGCTTTCCTAATATCTCCAAAATGCACAGAAGTTCACCCCTAATCAATCAAATTCTTTGTAGAAAGGGGGGGTGTAGGAATCTGCAGACATTTAAAATGCAAGAAGCAAACTGTTTGTAACTGGCCAAAATATTTTTGTTGGAACAAAATTAGCCAAAAAAAAAAAAAAAAAAAAGAAAAAAAACATTCACACCAAATTACAGAAAAAAACATGAAAGTGAAAAATTAATCTATATATATATATAGATCGATAGATAGATTTCAATTGTCATTATATATCTGTATATACATAAAAAAACACTTATTTAATGCTAATGCAATGGGATTTTAATTGTCAGCTGGGAAAAGCTCAAACAAGTGGAGAGACAAGTTGTTTGAAACAGAAAATCATCATTTTAGATGCACTTAGTCAAACTGAACATCAAAGATTGAAAAAAGAAAATTATAGCCCTGCAGATATAACAATAAAAATTCAACATGGGAGTTTGCATGTATTTTTGTGTGTGTGTGTGTGTGCGCGCAGATGACAACATATTTTTGTCACTGATAAAAATATGTGCAATTTATCAACAAATTTTGTGTCCTTTGTTCATTGCAAGCAACCGATTGTTCAACAGGAGAATTATCACAAAGCCGTCATTGGTAAGAAAACAAAATTTGGTTTTACTTTCAACAAATCCGTGGAATGTTTGGCAATAATTCAACAATTCATTTTTTAGGGAAAGAGGGCCGGGAGGGGGAGATCAAGTCATCAAATCCAAAAAATCCAAATGTTTGCAACGGGTATTTTTTCTTCTTTTTCCAAAGAAACCAATTCTAAGAGACACAGAGTCCCAAAGTTAAAAACTGAGTATAATTTTCAGAAATTAAAGAACTAGAACAAAAAAACAAAAAACAAAAGTGATTTTGCAAAGATTCATTTTGAAAAATTAAGAATTTTCCTTCTCCAAGAGATTTTGTCAATTTGATTATATTTCAATCATTTCATTTTGTCTTGCGGTACAATCACCAGCTACAAATGAGCTAACAGGTTCTTTTTTTTTTTTTTCTTAGGAAAAAACTAAATTGTGTGGTGCAAAGCACTGAAAAGTTATGTCAGCAATTTCAGAAGTGACTAATTTGTTTCCTTTTTTTATTTTTTATAACTCCAAAAATAAATGCAGTGGGGAGGCAGGTGGACAAATATCTGTCAATAAATACCTATTGGTAATTTTTGCTTCTTCAATTTCTACAAACCAATCAAATCAACATCTGGCCAGTTGGAAGTGGTCAAGCAGTGTTTCTATGTAGCATCATCTGAGTTGGCTTATTCATTCAATAGTCAAAAATATAGCTTATATCTGTTTTAAAATAACATGTTATGGGGAGGAATTAAAAATAATAAAATGATAAAATGATCCAGAAGCAGAAAAACCAAGAATTTATTCCAAAATTTAACTCCATAAGGGATGCTAAGATTATTTTCTATCCCATCATCAATTTCTATATCTTGACAAATAGCAATATCAAAAAGTTGAAATATTTTCGCCTAAAAAGAATTAAATTTCTTTCTTTCTTCAGCAAAAAAAAAAAAAAAAAAAGAAAAAAAAAGAGCATCAACTCCAAAACATAATTTTTGGCTTGAAAATACAACTGCCAAAGTTTTTAAGCACTGCCGAAAACCAAAGAATTCTGTAAGGAGAATCTTTTGAAACAAACTAATTTTATTCTCTAAGATTTTAGTTCTGAGGTAGAAGTGAACAATCCTAAGTGTTGCTGTATCCTTCTCCTCTTGTCAATCATTTTTAATAATTATCATTTCACAAATCTTCTGCTTTATCCACTGGATTGTCTGTCCCCAGGAATTAGGTTTCAGTTCATAAATGGCTTTGTAGTAAAATCACTTGTGCTGAAGAAGTGCAGGTGAATAAGAAACATTTCTGATAAATAATTTGCTTGGATACAGGTGAAAAATATATGATTCTGGATCGGCAAAAGTGACCAACTCATCTACCTGACCCCGTCTAGGGTAAGGGTGAAAAGTTCACATAAACCCATTACATTCTGATATCACAAGAGAATAAAACAAAATGTTTTTTATCAAGAGATTTTCTACATGTTTTTTTTTTCTTCATCAAACTTTCAAAAAATAGATTTCTTTTGAGTTTGTAGATCAGTATCTTCCTTTCTTTTATTTTTGTTGGGGAGGGGATGGGGTTTGACAACGTGAAAGGCAAAACTGTTGAAGGGCAAGAATCCTTCAAAACAGATAAATATTACTTAAGCAGGATTTCTGTCTATTTTTAATAGAAGCTTTTCTTTTTTGCCAAAAGCTGGGTCAGATCTCACAAGTCAGCCTCTTTGTTTCCACTTATGCTTGTTTCCAATGTCAAAATGGGAATCGAGAGAAGAAAAGGAAGAGGAGGCCACAAAATGAGAATCTAAGAAAAAAAAAAAACACAAAGACCAGCTCCAAATTCTCTTTCAAGAAATTTTTCCGAACAGTTTTCAAATGGGGAATCCATATTTTTTACTAAGAACAAACATTTTTTTTTATCTGTCATTTGGGTAAAATTAGAGAAGAAAATGGGAGATTTGAACTCCAACATGACAAGCACAAATTTTGCTATTTAAATACAAATTCATCAGAAAACGTTTTTTTCCTATAGAGATATTTAAACTCTGAGGAATCTGTTTTTACTATTTATCCAAATAGCTTTACTTTTCTGATTTTTTTAAAGAATACATGAATATTTTTTGGATTTAAAGAGGTAAAAACAATAAAATAATTAAAAAATATAAATGCTATAAACTATACAAACCTATATGTATTTTGTATAGTTTATGCTATAAACTATACAAAACTATACAAATATGAATAAATGAATGACGAGAGGATCGGTATTGTCCCCAAAAGAAACATTTCAATTTCACAGTAGCATATGGTCATCTTCAGCAATATCAGTACAAATGAAAAATGGAATTCTCAAAATAATTTTTTTTGCTTTTCTTCAATGAATGCCATTAATGAATTAGATGATAAAAGCAATTACACATAAAAATTCAGTCAGGAATAACTTAAATGTTCAAAAGTTTTGTAACATTTGATTGAGAAATTTGATACAACTTCAAAAGTACAAAATATTTTTATATTGTTTTCTACTAAAATATTTCAATTCCAGGTTTGAAAATGAACAACAAACTACAAATAAGTTCTTAATTTTGTTATTATTTTTTTCTTTTTTTAGTTGCCATATAAAATCCTTTCTGCTGATAAATACTGTTTGACTCATTTTGATGTAATGCAAAATGGCTACTCTTTTCTTTCTTAAGCTAAAAAAAAAATGTTTTTCTTGGGCAATCAAGAAAGAAATATAAAATGAAATGTCAAAGATTTCATGATTGCTGAATGACTCTACTGATTTTTTTGAAAAAGACTTCATTTATCATCCAAGAAGATTAAAAATGGTGGATACTTGGTGAGCCAGTCTATTGGGAAGAAATGGAAAATGAAGAATCAGCCAAAAGTTGAGCCTATAAAAACAGATGTAAAAAAACAAAATTATATAAAAAAAAAAAAAAAGAAAGGTTCAAATTTCTATCAAACATAAAAAAAAAATATACAAACTCAAAAGGAACAAAAGTGTCATGTGTGGCTCATGAGAATAGAGGTTGGGGAGGGCTAGATCATGTTTGAATCAAGAATAAAACAGCAACAGTAGCATTGCAGCAGTAATTAAATGTCGGTTTTGATCAGACATTTGAGCAGCAAGTTTCACCAAACTTCACATTTGGATTTTGGATTCATTCGACTTCCAAGTGAACAATTAAACTGTTTTGCAAAATCCCATGAGTTGGAAAGCGTTCCAATTACTCTGAAAATAAAAAGAAAAAGATATCAAGACATGTGAAGAACAGCGAAGAAAATCCAACGACCAGACAAACTCATTTTCCTTTCATCAAAAAGCAGATTAAAAAAAAAATGTGAAAATGTTTAAGAAATTTGGTTGAGATTAAAATTCTGATTTCATCTCTGAACTTGATATAAAGTACAGCCAAGTGGTTCTGTATCAAATCCTCGTGTTAAGGACTTATTTTAAATTAAAATTTTTTTGAAAGCAGAGCATTTCCATCTTTCAAGTATTATCTTCTGCAGATAAAGGAGGAGGACATTGTCCAGGAGGGATAATTTCTGGCTGGAGATAATGCAAGACAAATACTGTGTTGCATTATTTCAAAGGTGCAGCAATTTGAAATGTTTGCATAAAAAGTGTCTTACTCAACAGGTTACTTGATGGTCCATTGAATTATGTCTTTTCTAAAAAGAAATAATCCTTGTGATTTGTAAGAGAAAATAAACACTAGTCAGTTTATTCTCACTTGTGAATATTTGGCTCTTTAAGGTTTCAAAATATTTTCTTGAAATGTTTTTGAGGATATTCCAGTCTCCAATCCAAGAGCCATTCCATTAGTTATCATCTAATATTAACATAAAATTCTTCAAACTTACAGCCCCTTATATTAATGTTAATGGGCTTTCAGTCTTTCTCCTAGTTTTTTGGTACACTGATATTGATGTAGACTTAAAGTGAAGAAGGGGATTGTTGCCACTTAACAACAATTAAAAGAAGAAACAGTCTTATCCTCCTCTTAGCTTTTGTCTCAAACTTTCTGTTTGCCTATTGAAAATAGATAAACAAAAATGATAAAGTGATTCCAAAATACTGGCCTACCAAGGAAAAATACTGAATTAATCAAGACAGAATGGAATAGGTTTTGTTATCTTTGAAATTTCTGAAATATTTTGAAATGGGATCCAAATCATGTTTAGCTGGTTTGCTGTTTCAATAATTTGTGATGTCTTTCAGAATCTCTTTCCTCCTTTTTGCTCATAAGAATTTATATGAAATTGATCTAAAATAAAAAAAACTTAATCACTATGATTGTCTTGTAAGACAAAATTCCAACAAAATAAAGAAAGAAAACGTTACTTGCCAGAAACAAGAATCTAAGAGAAACAGAATTCTTGACAATGTTTTCTAATCTGACCATTTTAGAAATGGAAGTATTTTTTCCTATGGGTCACATTAGCCTTTAAGTGAATAAAATGTTGGTAGAAGTCATTACTGAAGCAAATCAATTTTCTTGCCTTGAAAAAACAGGTACTACATTTTGATCTTCAAACAACTTGTTATAAAATAGCTAAAGTTTACACGGTTAAAAATATTGATTTAGAACTTCAAAGTAATAATGCTCAAAATTAATGGGAAAGATTTTGAACAATCAAAAGCGATTCATCTCAAAACAGCTTAGGTTTACTGAGATGTATGTATATTATATATATATATATATTCATGGGTGTGTCCCATAGTTGCATTGTAAATAAGACTATTTTGATATTTACAAATACAACTCATGTTTTACTCTGATAAAAGAAAAACTTTAGCCAGGTAGGTGCAGCTACTTTGAAACTAAAGACAATTTAACTCTAAGTGAAGATTATTTCTACAAGTTTTTGAAATGAGAATAAAAACTTTTTGGGAAAGGTAGCATCAAAAGCTGAAAACTTTTCAGTCTTAAACATTGCTAATGCCTATGATGAAATCCTGCCTCCGCCTTGTAGATACTCATATTCCACTCCCACCCTCTCTTCACACAATCAAAGCTTCTTTTTTTACCATTAACATCATATTTTCTTCTTTAAGCAGCACCCAGCTATGTCTCATTTGTCCATGCTGATGCTGGTATAATTTACAGACTTTGATCATCTTGTTAATGATCGCGACTTGGCTAACCGTGTAGTTTCTCTTAATTCTAACATCTAGAGGACAATAGTGTCAGATTATGCGCCTACCTATTCTTTATATCCCAATAATTGTACATCAATCTACTTGCCACTTGAATATAAACCAAATTATCAAGATGTAAGAAAATTATCTCAGCATAATTAGTTTGAATTAGAAGACCAATAACAAGCAAATAATTTTGACCAAGGCCACCGTAATCAATTCATTGGAAGATCAATAACAAGCAATGAGGTTTTGTAGTGATTGGAAATGGACTTTATTGGAATTGGCTAAAATTGACACTTTAAAACAGACATAGAAAGTCTGAAAAATGTTCTTTTTATGACACCCATAAATAGGTTCAAGTTTACTCAAGGTAGTGGATATTTTTTTTAAGATCACTTTTGTCACTTATGAATTTCTGTATTTGTGGGTAAAATCAAGTTTCTTCTTAAAGCAGCGACTATTTCCTTAACACAGCATCATTTCCTTTACAGAAAAACTTGGGCATTTTTTATTTTTCCATTCATTTTCAAATTATCAACTAAAAGCAATAGTTCTTCAATTCAACAGCATATGAAATTATTGTGCAGAAATTTTTCCATTCTCAAATTAAGGTAAAATTATATTTTAAGAGTCTAACAAGGGTTTTTACTTTTTGAAGATTTAACATTTAATGAGAGATTATTCAGTGACATATTAAGTAACTAAGAAATATACAATGGAAATATTGTTGCAGTCGACAGTGGAATAACCACTAATATTATTACCTATAGTACTCACATCTTGTTTAACATGACTTCATCCAAGATGGGTATTAGAAAGGACAGAATTTTTTACTCAAATTTGCATAATGGTGGTACTACAAATTCCACCAGATACATTTATATTCCAACAAATATTGTTTGGCTAATAATGAAGAAACTTTAATTTTGGAAAGCTGCAAACAATAAAAAATCATGTGACTTTAGTCATTGAAAGTAGTGAAAAGATTTTTTTTTGTTCTCACACACACACACACACACACACTTTCATTATTTAACCCAATGAAAATAAAAGATAACTTTGAGTTGGAAGTAAATGCTCAAAGTGACCCCCATTTGATGGGAAAGCCATATTTGATCTGGAAATCTTATTTATAAACTGGATGCTCAATGAATGTGACAAATTACCATTATTTGCCAGGTGTTTTCTCTAATCATAAACAATAGATTCCAAAATCAATCTTTCATTGAAAACTGTTGATTTTTGTTCCAAAGAAAAGATTTTGTTGTTAATTCTCTGAAATTCTCCAAAATATTTCATGTAAAAACTTATAAATAATAAAATGGGAGGTTGTGTTACAAGAATATGAGATTCTTCAAAATGTCTTGGGTCAAGCGATTAACCAGAGCTGAATACACTTTTACTGAATATTAATTGATTTCAGGTTTTTTTGGGTTTTTTTAAAAAGTCATTGATTATGGTAAAAGATTTCATTAGATGATTGGTGTCTGGTAAACTGAAATTCAGAACAACTCCTCTTAAGCCAGTCATTATCAAATGGAATTTTTCTCAATTTAGCTGTAGACGACAATATACAACTCGACTGTAATCAAAATTTTTAAAAACTACGAAGTTATTTTAGTCAACTGCTAGGAGCTGCCAATGATCCTTGTGTTAGTAGCCTCATTTTATCAACATAGTTTTTATTCAAAGTTTAGTATTTTCTGTGTTTTTGTTTGAGTAAATATGCATCATAGGTAAAAGAAAATACAATTTGAAGAAGTTAAAGCTAAAAAAAAAAAAACAAGTTATGTTTGAATCCCAAATTTGGTTGAGATTTGATACCATTAAAAATATTTGAAAACTGATTCCAAGCAAAATATGAATGTCTTCTTCTCTAATTTATGACTTAATCATTTGAATTTGTTATTAATTGCCCTCAATGACCATCTACTCTGCAATTTGGTTTCCTTTGAAAAGCTTTGCAAAAGAATATTTGATGAGGAAAAAAAAAAAAATATAATTTCATCTCTCTCATTCTCTCTTTTCCCTTCTTTCTTTGTGTGTGTGTGAACTGCTAAATTGAATCTCTCTTGCTTTCTTGACTGGGAGAAAGAGAGAAGGTAAAAAGCAATGTTCTGAGATGAACTTAAGGATCCAATGTAAAAGAGTAGATACAAAAGAACTGATAGTGTGTCCTCAGTGACCTAGTGGTAAAAAGTCATTTGATTCTTTAAAAAATTCTATCCCTTTTTTTCCTTAAATATCTTCTGTTCCATTAATAATGCATATTTTATTTGACTTCTTCATTCTCTTACTGTCTCCTCACTAACAAGCATGACATTTACCTTTCATCATCATCTTCTATTCACAACTATTTCATCATCATCATCATCCATTAAAGGCAAACTAAAAACCTTCCTTTCTAAGTTAATCAGTATCACATAGAGAATGAAGAATTCTTGTTGTGAAAGTGCAATTATTTTAGATTTAATAATTCTAAAAAAAGAAAAAAAAGGGGGGGGGAACTGCCTGGGATGGTGTTAGCAATTTGTCAGTGCACTGTGTCTCTGCATGTATGCGCCTCAATTCTTTCCCAGCCCAACAGTCATTTTCATTTCCCAAAAGATCATTAGAGTGAACAAAAATTTGAACATTTGCCTTCTTCAACAAAGTCAATCTCTGAGAGTTCAAGATGAATAATAAATGTCTTATAATTATATTTTGCTTATTTATTTATCAAGTAAGATCCCCTGATGATGCCACAATGGACACAACTTTTGTGGTCATTAAACTAATAACATTTCTCATATATATATAATGATCAACTTTTGAGAGATAAAAATGAGAATGTAAACTGATGCTGACATTCTCATGGACACACACACTTTTTCTTTCCTGTCTACCTTGGCTACCAAAGTATTAACTTTTTACAATCACTGAAGACTGGAAGTTAATGGTAAGTTTCATGTCCTTAGCATTGACTGTTTTGGACTAATAGTACTAATAGACATATATTAATATTTGTATTGCCTTTGTAGAATCTAATGCTTCCATTTCTGCATTTCATTAAAAAAAATTTTACATTGAAGATTGGTTAATGTTTGCATTTTGTACATATGGATTCCATGCAATCTGAGCCTTATTAGCAATCAACTGGTGACTGAAGAATTAAAGCTGTTCTGATATTTGCTATTGTTGCCCTGATCTTAACTGTTTTAATTCAGACAATTTCACCTCCTGGCTCAATTAGAAAGAAAAAAAAAGAAGCTTATCTCTGTTCAAACATGCACACACACCAGCACCACCAAGAGAATGCTGAAAGCAAATTTGTTATCAAAACTCTAGTCTTAGATTTTGTCTCTACAGACAAATGAATAGATTATTTGGATGCATTTATAAATGATGCAAGAAGTAAACACTTTTTCTAACAGTTACCAAAAAGAAAGTTTTGTATTTCATAAGAATGGTAAGGAAAGGAGTAGACAAACCGAAGTAAGTTTTTAGCTAATGAATTAACATTGTAATTTAAAATGTGAAAATGATGGCAGAAAGTAAACACAATAGAAATGAGAAGTTTTGTAATGAAATTCAAAATGAGGAATTAGATGGCAAGAATCAAATTTGTTTTTATATCCAACTCTTATAATTTATTTATTTCCACTAATTTCCAACAGCTTTCAGGAAAATTGTATGTTAATTATCTCTTCTATTGCCACTCCTATAAATTTCTAAAATATGTCGCCCTCATCTGACACAGTCTGCTTATTTTTTTTTTATGGATATACAGGGTGGATCAAGAATACTTTTACAAACTTTGGAGGCAGGTTTCTCACACCATAACAAGGACAAAAGTTTATATATACATATTGTGACACTGAGGCTGTGAGGTGATTAAACATTAATTCTAAACAGAAAAAGAGTTAAGCCCAAAATGAAAGATAATATAAGCTGGAAGATAGAAAGAAAGAATGGAAGACATTTTCCCTGGTAATACGTAAATGAAGAGAAGGTCATCTGGGTTGCCTCACTCCTACCAATTGGAATGATTCACCAAGAGTTTACTCTTTTTATTTGGCATGTTAAAATGAGAAGGTGATCTGGCTTGTTTTTTTTTTTTTTTTTTTTGCTGGATAAGTGGGTCAAGAATAGAAGTCAGAGAATTTAAATTAATGAGAAGAATAAAACCATGCCCTTTCTTCTATGCACTTTAAAAATTAGATTTGTCACAAAGACAGTTATACCAGCCCAGAGAAGTGGGCAGAATTAGAATACCAAGGAGGAAGGAGCAGAATTTTGCCTCGCCTGTGTGCAGTAGGAGTACGAGATGTGAAATGAAGGAGGTTGGAGTTAAAGGAAGAACAATCTCTGTGGCTACTCTCAAGGAAGATGGATAGTTCTCCAAATTTGGAAAGTTGATTAAGAAAGCAGAAATAGGGAACAAAGAAAACCTTTGTTTGAATTAATGAAAATTGAGGAATCATTTGGCCCCATGGTGAAGTGTAGATGACGTTGGGAAGATCAGAGACTTGGGCCAAGAACCCACATCAAGAGCCTCTAAAATTCAAGCCAGCTTCTACCAGATTCCTGATTCCAAGACTATGAACTCAGAAGTTTAGACAAGGCCCAGTGTCACTATAGACTGATGCAGGAAGGTGTTAATTTTGTTGTATCAAAAGCTCTATAAACTAATTGAAGATCTTGTTTAATTTTTTTCATCATAAAAGATATAGCATCTGCCATGGATTGAAGCAGCGATGCAAGACTATGATTTCGATTTCCTACTATTCTGAGATCAAGAGTTGCTATGGATCAAAGCAGTCAGCAACCAACAACCTGCTTGAACCAGCACAGAGTTAGCCTCATGGTTAAAATGTCATTCTAAGACCCTGAGGGCGGGACCACTAAATGTGGTTATGGCAAAAGGTGTTATATGTCTGCAAATGCTTCATTTTTGAGTTATGAAGTTTAAAGAAAGTTTATGGTAGATGGTGCTGTGTTACATTTGTCATTCGTGTACATATGTGGATAGTCTTTCTTCACCATTTAATGTGTGTAGTAGTGAGTTAACTGAGAAGTGTTCTGTTTAACAATATCAGGATATTCATATCATGAGCAGGCAGATATGATTTTTACATATAGCCAAGTGAATGGTAATGGATGTGAGGCTGCACGACTGTATCATCCAACCTTTGCTGCTGTTTAGCATCACATTGCTGAGACAGGATCCATAGCACCACAAACTATGGATTGACGAAAACAGAGACCCAATTGTATGCCTGACTATGAAGAACACATTCTACAGGCTGTCTGCTATGATTCGGGTATCAGCACACATCAAGTGGTCCTACCATGTTATACATCTCAGTATTGCATAGAGGGTACTTTAAGAACAGCTCCTGTATCTGTACCATTTGCAACACGTGCAGGGTCTTTTGCTCTCTGATCACTCAACATGGGAGAACTCTTCAGTCTTGTTTACAGACAAGACAATATTTGGAAGAGATGGAATGGCAAATTTACACAACCAACATTTGTGGTTGGATCGGAATGCCCATGGTACAATACAGGCTGAACACCAGCATCAGTTTACGATTAATATGTCAGCTGGAATTGTAGGTGACAGTCTGGTAGGCATCTTATGCTCTCTCAGCATGTTTTGCAGGAGCTGTCTACAGGGACTTTATTTTGAACACACTTGCAGACCTGCTAGAGGATGTACTGCTGCCAATAGGAAGATGAATAGGATTCATGCATTATGTGGCACCGGCACATTTCAGTCACATTGTTAACAATGCACTGCCTGACATCTACCACAAAAGATGGATACGTGAGCAGGGGGCACTGGTTCTATGGTCTGCACATTCTTCCGACCTCAATCTTTTGGAGTTTTATTGGTAGAACCACCTAAAACAATTGGTTTATACAGCAGACATTATTAATGCAGAGGTGCTTCATAAATGTGTCATGTGGCCCTGCAAAACCATTTGACACTGTGTGAGAGTATTTGAAAAGGTCAGCCAGTCAATGTTCGGATGCTCCCAAAGCTTGTAAAAGTATTTTTGCATTGTATCTTGGGTTGTACATTTAACGTTTATCGTAAACTTAACTCAAAAACAAAGGCTTTATGAACATATGTTTATATGAACTTCTGTCTATGTTTTGATGTGAGGAACCCACTCTCCAACTTTGAAAATATATTTTTGATACACACCGTGTATATAGAGAAGAGCAAGAAACATTCAAGTTAATTTATGTCTGTAATTTGTCAGCCTAACAAAAAACATTCAATACGAACATTGCTTACAGATGATTTGTTACTGATATGGTGATTGCCTTGTATACTTGTTAAGATCAATGAACGGACATATCTTTGTTCTCTATTTAGAAATACAAATTTACATTCCTTCTAAAGCCAAGTGATGGAATTGGTTGTAATAAGGACAAGTGAATTGGATCATTAGAAAATAAACACAAAAATAAATTCTCTCTAATAAAAAGTGTACATCAAAGATTTTCTCAACGATCTTAAATCACAAAGGCCAATAATTGCAAACATGAATTTATTATAAAAAACACAACTACAAACTTTACAATGGCAAGTGTCATTATATGGGACTGGTAGCAAATTATTAATAAATGATTCGATTTTTCTGTTAAATGGAATGGAAAAAAGAATCCAGTAGCTTTTATCTTGGTGTTTTGGCCTGATTCCATTCACTGGCCATCATCAGGTGATTAACTGTGGCTGATGTTCTTTATTTATCTGGTAATAAAAGATAATTGAGGAAGTTTTTTGCATGGGTCTGGATAGATGGCGCCAACCAAAGGAGAAAGATAAAAAGAAACCATTAAGAGTTTACACATTTTTTTAAATTCGTAAAAATTGATTGAAGAATGACTCGAATTGAGAATGTGGCAGAGAATTTAAAGATTATAAAATAGCCATATTATGTTGAGAAATACAATATGAAGAGCATTCATTTTTTTTTCATTTTTTTTTTTCTGTTGTTGTTATGAGATCTTTGCTTAATTGCACCACACTGCAACAATGCAATTAAAAGAAAAGACAAAAAGAAACCAAAAACAGCAGTTGAATGTCATTAGTTTATATTAGGTCCCTGCAATAATTCTCTAAAAATCAATATAGCAGAATGATAAAAGGTCCGAAACTTAATAAAAACAAAGTTTCATCATTAAAATGTTTATGTTATTATTAAAAGAAAAGAACAAAGTATTTCTTAAATATTTTTCTAAATTTTTTCCTTCTTTCTAACACATTCTAAATTTGGATAAAAAAATCTTGTAATTGTTTGATTTTTATTAAAAATGAATGAATTTATTTTTTTAATTTTTATTTTTAGAAAATCTTGGTAAAAAATTTTTTTTTTTTTACATCTGTTACCCCCCACCCCCATTAATTTTATGAAATTTTCTAGAATTTCAAAGAGTACGCAAATTGTTTTATATTACTTATAGGCATAGGTACCTCCATGAAATTGCTAAAGCTTGATGAAAAAGACGCTAACCTTGCCGAAAACAAAATTTTATTGTCTAAATGCTTATGTTATTATTAAGAGGAAAGACCAAAGTTTTTTTAACTATTTTAAAAATTTTTTCCTTCTTTTTAGAACAGTCTAAATTTTGATTAAAAAAACCTTGTTTCTATTTGTATCAGCGAAACTAGTAAATAACATAGACAATTTTTAGCACGTTTTTTTGGTATGACACATTAATTTGAAAAATCGTGCAAAAATAGAAATAATTGTCGGATGTTAATTAAACTTTCAGGAACTATTCACAGAGGATTGAAATTATTATAAATATGTTTTGTTTTATTAAAGTCATGGTAGAAATATTTTTTTTAAATATTTATTACCTCCCCCACTAACTAATTTTATGAAAACGCTAGAAATTCGATCGCATCAGGTTTAGTGATTACAATAATTAAAAGCATAGGGCTTTGAGGAATGCAAATCATGTTTTTTTTTGTTTTTAATTGGAGCCAACATACCTGAAAATCAGCTCTGAATTGTAAGATACAAAACTCAATAAAACAAAGATATTATTTAATTTCAAATGCTTTTATTTGCTTTTAGTTGTTTTTATGAATATGGACAATATTTTCTGAAAGCAAAAAATCTTTTTCAATGAAAAATGAATTTTTAATACAATTATTTGTTATTTCTTTAATTATAATAGATTTTACATTTAAGTTGTTAAAACATTATAAAATTAGTTAAAAGCCCCATCGGCTTTCCTAAGTGTCCTTATGAGATAGATCTTTTTTTAGCGCGTTGTAAATTGTATGATTTTGACTAATCAGAAGATCCACAGTAATTAAGAAATGTAATTTTGTGCTTATAACTGGGCTGTAATTATAATGTACGGAAGACCAACCAGAATATAATTAAGTTGCGTTATTTGAGTTAAGCATTGTTCTCCGCTGTTAAGGCCTTTACTTTTGCGGAACACGTGTGGAGAAGTTAATTTGATTTTACAATTTCAACTGAAAAGGGTACCTTACAAGTATCAGTATCATCTTATGAATTTTATATGATCTTATTTTTATATTAATCTCAGTTATGACATTTTTCCATAAATGAAATATCAAAATTAATAATAAACTGAATGGAAATACAAATAACACAGTAAAATGTAATAAATGTACATAAAATTATAGTATTTTATGTACAGTTCTGATTAAATTTCATAAGAAAGGTACCTATAAATTAATTAGATACATTTCTTAGTAAGTATGAAATTTAATGTCACTCTTAAGTCTTATTTTAATTTCTTTATAATATATTTTCCATAAAGCATCATAAACGTAAAGGTGAAAAGCTAAGTACAAAAAAAAAAAAATTAGACTGCTGAAAGTTTTCGTTAAAAATAACGAGGTAAATAATTTGTTCACTTAAATGTAAATTATTTCACTTTTCTCCTTCCGTAGAACAAATTAGCCTCATGGAATTCATAAATATGTCATTCATCATCTGTCAAGAGACGCGAAAGTTTATGACCTGCTTTGTTTTATTTTCAAATTACATCTTTTTGGCACAAAAGCTAAGTTAAGTTTAGTTCAAAATATTTTAAATAAACATTATAATTTCTGATTTTCTTAAAATAAGTTTTGAAAAAATGATAATTGATATTTAAAAGAATTTCAAAGTGACATTTCCAGTTTTTTTTAAAATGGGAAAAAAATAGTCTAGGAATGATTAAAAAATGGAAAAAAATACCCCCAAAATACTTTGAGCTTTCCTCTTAATAATAACAAATGTTTAGACGATAAAATTTTGTTTTCGTCAAGTTTGGCGTTTTTTTTCATTATGCTATACTCTTTTTTTAGCGATCTCGTGGAGGTACCTATATAAGCAGGACTCCTTGGAGAAATTAAATCATAATTTTTTTGTTTTCACAACTACTACCAACTTTTAAAAAATCTGCTCCAAATCGTGAAATAAAAACCACGATAAAACTATCTAATTATTGAATTAGATACTTTCATTTGCTTTTATAAATAAAATACATTAGGGACATTATTATCTAATGAAAAAATTTTTTTCGATGAATAAAGAATTGTTTGTATTTTTCTTTAATTTTAAAAAATGTTTTAAAATTCTTTCATGCAGAGTGTGGGGTCGGTTATTATGTTTTTAAGTGAAGACTATATTTATTTACTAAGTAAAAATTAAAAGCATAATACAAATAATGCTACCAAAACTTTTTACCATAATTCAAATTTTTTTTTTTTGTGTGCATCAAAATGTTATTTTTTTTTTTTTTTTTTTTTTAGAATGATTAGTATTTTTTAGTAAAGGTCTTATCTCACTCTTAGTTATTAAATTAAAAATTAAATTGAGATAATTTTATTATCTCAATTATCAATTTAAACAATAACTCAGTGAGATATTTTAATTTTTAATATAATAATAATTAATAAAATTATTTATCATTATCTTAGCTCTTAAATAATGAAAGAGATAGAGGTAACTCAATAATGTATGAAATTTTTATTGTATTTTAAATTATTATAAGAAACCAAAAAAAAAAAAAAACATTATGTCACTTTTAATGCACTGTATTAAACCTGTCAACACATTCAGCAATCAAATTATTGTTAGAGATGTGAAAACAACAAGAGTCTGAGGTCAAGAAATGTTTGTCTAGAAAATTTTATGCAATAAGTAAGTGATTTTTGTTTCAGAACAGATTAATTTAACTTTAAATTTGCTAATTTTACAAAAGTAATGTTTCAGAAATTTATATTTTATTTTAGCGGGATTTTCAAAACCAAAAAATAAGTTTTTTTTTTTTTTAGAGAAATGTAAACAAAGTTACAAATGGCCGTTTTGATTGGTTTTTCAACTAAAAATCAGTCAAATTTCTATTTGAAATACTCCACAGTATTTTTTTCATGGAATTAAAAAATTGAATCCTTTAGCTTTCAATTCAAGTAGTTGTAAAGCTTTGAAAAGGATTTTTTCTTTATGAAAAATACATTTAAATCTTAGACATACAAATTTTTGGAGGTACCTAGTTTATATTTCTTATCACCTTTCAACAAAATCGAATCCAATGGATGGGGGTTAGTTTTGTTAAGTGGCCTGTACCCTAGCGCATGAATGTATATAAAAGAGGAAAAGAAAGAAATGTTATGGCTCAGTTAATGAAGAACTTTTACCAGCAATATTGGTAACTTGAAAATCTCTCCAAGCAGAAGAGACACACAATATTTGTTGCAAACCTAAAAGAATTGCTTGGCAATAATCGAAACAAATTACATCAGGCACATATTTTGTATGTTTTATTGGCAAGAGATTAATTTTCTTATCAAGTGACAGTAATTCTGGCAACCGAAAATGATTTTCTTTTATCACAGACTTTTTGCTGATAGCTTCTGTAATTCAGGATCCACAGTAAATGCGGCTATTTCCAAAATGACAAGAAAGATTTTGTGACATGTCTTTTTTTGGGGGGTGGGGGGAGACAGCATTTTTGTAGATGTACTGTTCTTTTGTTTACACAACCAAGCAGAAAATTTCTTTTGGCATCTTTGAAATAAAATCCTGAAAACAGCAACCATCCTGAAATTGTATGTGTTTGCCGAGCTGAAATAATCATGACATGAGATTATTTCAGTGAAAACAGGTTGGTTGATTAAGTACGTTATTTGGTATTATAGTCAAAATTTGTATGAAAATCTGTCTTTACAAGAAAGAAATATAAAATGCATTTTTTGTTGTTAAAATGCATGTTTTGTTATTGATAAACTACAAGTCACAAGTTTTCTAACCAAACATTGGAGCAACAACAGAAATGAATCAGGGATGTTGTCAATTGAATTTTCAAGCAATGCTTATGGCCCAAACCATTTATTAAAATAAAGAGTAAAAGAAAAATCTTCCTTGAAAGATGCAGTTAAGAATTACTATCAAAAAAAACTTTCTATTAAAATAAAACAATGCTATGATCTCTGAAAGGCAGAAACTACTAACAGTCAACAAGAGTAGCTAAAGTCACAGCTTCTTATTGGTCAAGAGATCTTTTGGAGATGATTTGGTTTATTCTTTTCCACAAAACAAATCAGAAGCTCCAGTGAAAGGAATGAAATTTTACATCATTTGAGTGTCAAGTTCAAACATGTAAACAAAAGACTATTGGCAAAGTGCTACGGACTTGTTTCAATTGTCCTGCCAATAGAAACCGCATGAAAATGATGAGACCATTCATTAATATTTTCTACTATAAAAAATGGACATCTTTGTGACAATGCATAAAACTGGCATTGTCGACACCTATGCAAACATTTCTTTTAAAGAAATATCAGAGGAGAAGTTGAAGCGCTGAGAGATAATGTGCATTTACATCGTACTAATTAAAAATAAATGATGCAATGGCATTGAAAAAAAAATTTCTTAATTAAAAAAAATTTGCTTGCAGTAATTATGTAAATTAGTAAATTGCTTTGAAAAAATAAAAATAAAAGGATTTTCCTCAAAATTGAAAAAATAAATAGAATAGAATTTAATTTTAGGCCCTAAATTTGTTTTTGTCAATTTTTATAAAAGTAAAACAGAATTATATTCTTAATTGATTTAAAGCATCATTTCTGATAGAATCCACATTTTTGCAACAGAAGAAGATTGTCAACCTATTTTTAAAGCAATTGTTACTTATCTGAAAGATTTTTAACAGTTTCTAAGATTCATGCCAAAGTCAGAATAAGATTCGGATGTAGGGTGGATGTGTTGGCAAAAATTACATGAACGCATTTTAATTGCATAGGGATTAAATTGAAAAGAGAAAAAAAACACCTTTAAAATACATTTTTTTCTTCTTTATTTGCATTTCAGTAAATGAATTTCTTTTTGTTTTAGCTTCATCCACTCACCTGTATTCATTGGGACTGTGTGGATCACTGAGGAGTTGCAAATGCTGAGCTTCTTTTGTGCTGCTATAACACCACACCTAGGAAGTAAAGAAATTTGATGACATGTGAGAAGATTGTAGCCATTTAAAATACAAAACTGACAACTTTTACCCTTAACACACATTTTGATAAAAAGAAACGTTACTGCAAAACAAATGTTACCTTCTGATAAGAAAAAATAGCAATTCTTACTTTTTTCTTACAATAAGTAAGAGTTTGAAAAGAAATTCACCCATAATATTAACAAATGCTGATTAAGACTTGTAACAGAAAAAAAAAAAACTCTTTTTCCAACATAATTTTATTTGTCACAAGTAAATAAATGCCTACAAAAATAAAAGCAGAGCAGACAAAGGAATTAAAAAAAAAACAATTTACCTGTGCAAATCCTAAGAAAAACAACTGTTTGTGAGTCAAGCCCAATGCAGGTAAGGGCAATTCGGCACCATTCGTTTTTACCCAATCTTCATAAGCCTGTAATTTAAAAATGAAATCCTTGAGAAAACTCAACTAGGATTTGTGCCCATCAATGATTTGGAATATCCTATCAGAGGGAAAAATATATATGAAATCATTATGGGTGGCTATTGAAGTAATATATATATCGTGAAACCAACACTAAAAGAATTGCTAACCAAAGCTCAGGGAGCCTCCTTTCACCCTCACCAAGGGCAGCTAGCCCATGCCAGTTCTCAACCTGGTACTTTACATAGGTCCATGGGAGATATATTTTACACTAGATGTCGGAATAAACTGATCGTCATCAATGTTCCAATATATTCACTTCAGATGGGAAGGAAAACTCATGAAAGCTTAACCCAGTCATTATATTGCATGTGTCTGCCGAGAGGCGTGTATTGACTGTGATCTGGAGAGGTTAAACTCTGCAACAATAACACATGAGAACTGTTGTTTGGAGTTTCCGTGGCAAGTCTTTTGCACCATTACTTTTTTATCAACAGATCCAAAAAGTGTGAATGGTCCTACACAAGCCTTCACCACTTTAAACAAATTATTGTGTTGGTTTTCTGACAACTACAACTAATTAGTTCCACACATATATCTGACTACTGTGAAAAACTCAACAAAACAACATCGACTTAATCTTGGTACTTGGAATGTACGAACACTCCAGGACAACAACTGAGAAAGAAAAACAGCAATGGTCGCATTGGAGCTAAAGAAATACTACATTGATATAACTGCACTCAGAAGTAAACATGAGTCGACTACATAAAACAAGAAAGCAAAATAAGACATCTAACAGTGTTCCTGCTGCACTTAGATACAATACATTCTCTTGTACTGTTTGTGGTCTTTTGTGCAATTCTCGAGCCAATCTGAAAAGTCATGCCTGTCATCAAACTCAATGGGTTTGTCCGTCATACATATATATATATATATATATATATAGAGAGAGAGAGAGAAACTAGAACACTTAAATTTCCTAATATAAAAAAATCTGATATTTTGTATTTTATCAATAAAAAAAAAAAAAAAAAAAAAAAAAAAAAATGAAATTCTAATAAAAAAAACATTTTGACTGATATAACAATTTTTGCATAGATGGAAAGCAGTGTTGAAATGTTTTCATCTTGATCCACTTCAAAATTTGATCAAGCATCAAAATAAATATTATATATATATTCTTTGAAGGGATATGTAATTAATGGGTTTTTGTTTTGTTTAATGACATTTTTCTGCACACTTTTCTCATCTTTTAACCCTGATAAAAATCCTTTTGGAAAACACAGTGCCCATATATTTTGATATCGAGTCAGCTAATGAAACAAGTATAGTTCAGCTGGGTGTTGCCAAAGGAACAGTTAAATAACACTTAGTAGAGTATTCTGAGACGTATTGATAAAGCCATTTCAATTAAAACATACTGAATATCCATAAATATATTTCCAAATGAGATGATTGTTGTTAAGGTGTGGCTTATTTTTATGCAGAGTTCCTTATTCACAAAATCTCATTTGGATTGGCCTTGAAAAAAAAACTGGTTGGTTGAAGCAGTGCTTCTCAGTTGTTGGTAGAGTGTGTACATTTATTTACTCCCTGTGAATTCAATGTGTTTACCTTCTAATAAAAAAAGAAAAAAGGCAAAATATGTTGAAAATTTGACTCAATAACAAAGAGAAAATGACAAAATTACTAGGCAATGGTATGACAGCAGTTACAAATACAACTATGAGCAAGCTTCTTGAATGGAATTAGTTAAAAAAAAAACAAAAAAATACCGAAACTCTAAAGGCTAAGAAAAATAACTGCAATGCAATCCTGGGTCAATCTATATCAATGAAAAATAAAATTGCACCATTCTGAATATATTTCAGTTTACATGTTTATACGTACACATTATTATGAATTATGGTAAATAATAAGATATCCAGATCAATCTATGCACAGGTTAAAAAAATGAGAAGTGCATTAACAGTACTAAACCTCATATTAATATATTGTGTAACGTCTTTGGGTCTTAACACAGATTTGTACTCTTGTAGGTTTGTACAAATGGTGAATATCATCCCATGATTACATTATTTTACACTTTTTGCATCTGCAAGAATTGTAAATGATCTAAATGGAGAAGTCACAGATATTGCTGCAGATACATTCAATGGAGGACACTTCTGGCAATTGTGTCAGACAGAGAAATTGTAAACCATGATATAGGCATCATAGAGGCAGGTATTATTCTGCTGGAATATGTTATAGGATTGGTTTGGTTTGTGTTATGGCATATCAACCTCAATAGGTTATTTAATGCTGACAAAATTTTTATTGCTGGTAATATTTTTTTTTTTTCCAAAAAAGTATTGGTGGTAATAATTTTTTCTTCAAAAATTTATTACTGGTAATAGTTTTTACAGAGTATTTCTGGTATTAAAATATATTTTTACACCTTCATAGTGTTTTGACCCCAGTTTGGGGGTTAGCTATTTACCCATAGCTGGAACCCTAACAAGTGCTACCACTCCGAGTCAAGGTGGACCTGAGAACAACAGCAATTACCCAGGATGCATGTGTTATAGGAATGTTAGCAAAATGGTTTAGACAATGTTGATGATGTACATGGTGCTGTTCAATGTTTCCATTTACAAATGCCGAAATCAAGTGAGAATTATAATTTATGGCACTCTGCAAATACAGTGTGTGATATCGCTCCCCTAGTAATTGACCATTATTTGCCTGATGATAGAACCTGCTCTCATTATTCAACATTACAGAGCATCATTTGAGCTCCCTCCCTATCATGATTCTTTAACAATACCAATGGTGGCATACAGGTGTTGTGGCATTTGAGAATCTGGCTAGAAGCATGCATGCCTATAGTCCTACTGCAAATAAATGATTCTGAATGGTTTGTGTTGAAACTCCCATTTGTTCTGATTTGTGCTATGAATGCCATGTGGCCTGCCAATGCTGCCCACTTTAAAATGTGTCAATCTTGGTGATGAGAGTCCATACTACACAGCTACTGGGTCTGCAGCTGAAGGAATATTCATTTTATCACATGTTGGTGCTTCAATAGCCACAATCACATCCAATATAACCAGTTATTTTAACAAAAAGAGCATATATGCATCTTTCTGGCATGACATATGCAGGTACTGGACTCTTTCACACAACAATGAATCTATAAATCTATCAAAAGCTTGCTTACTCCCTCCCTCCAAGTGTTAGTATGTCACAAAATGTCCAAAGATTTTTATCAGAATATATATTACCCTGCACACTCTCCTTCATAGTATTGCAATTTTCTTTTCTTTCAATATAAATAATTCAAAAAGGATGAGGAAAACTGTCTCTTCAAGTAATGTCAGGACAATGGAACTCATTGTTTGTATTGCTGGTGCTGTTATCAATATTTGCCAATCTATTTTCTTCAGTCTTCTTCAAGCAAAAGAAAAGAGAAAGACAAAATGTTAGTCAATATAGCAACTGGTTCCGTTCATATGCTGAGAAGTGTGCTAGAATGGATGCCAAGGATTTGCCTATACACAACATCAGGATGTATTTTTTTTAATAGCAATCCCATTCTTTGTTTGCAATTTCCTTACTTGGGTTGGTTTCTTACAAAAGAGTTTGACAAAAAACTGCTTTCTTTGCCCAACCATGCAAAAGTGTAAAAAAAAAAAAAAAAAAAATCTATAAAGAAGATTTCTCTGTAGTGTTTTTTTTTTTTTGTTGATTTTTTTTCTATCTCAGTAAGCAAAGAATTGGAAACTCCCCCACCCCAATAACATCATATGTATGTATTATCAGGAAGGAACTGAACTGGCCTTTTATATACTATCCTCTGTTCTTGTTTTCCTTTTGGATTAAACATCTGAAGAAGGCTGCAGAACTGATTAATCAAAATTTTATCATAACATCAGGCTCTTATTAAAATTACTGACAATATATCTTTAAATAAAAAAAAAAAAAAAAACAGAAGAAAAAACAAAATGCTGCCCTGATAAATATCAGTGTGGTACAAATCCAGAAATGAAACTTGACACCAAACCTTTGTCAAATGTTTTCTGACTTGTAAAAGTGGCTTTTATGCAAAAAAAAAAAACAAACAATTGTTAGGAGAAAAAAAAAACTGAAAGAATTGAAATTGAATAGGATTATGACATGTGACAGATTTCATTGTTACTTGGGATTGAGATGGCACTCGATCATATGAGCAATCCAATTCTATGCCAGTAATTGACTATTCATTCAACAGGCAGAAATGGTTCTGATGTTTTGAACACTGAAAATCTATCCCAACACCAGGGACAAGGCATTCATGCTAAATTTATTCTCTTTCTCCTGGTCAATCAATCATGGTGTGTGTGTGTGGGGGGGAGTGCATCAATGGCTGTGTTTTGGTTTAAGATAGCTTGATCGAGCCCATTCTTATTCAGACTTGTTTTGAATTCAGATTTCTCCTTCTCCTAGATTGGTTGCTATCCGAGGCAAAAGACCCAAGTCTGTCTTGTTATTTAACCCATAACTAGTGGGAGATGGATAGATGCTTTTCCAAAGTTTGAACAGTCTGGGTCAGAATTTGAACTCAGTATGTCAATTCCACTTCCATGTTTTATACCAATAACTGCTACCCACATTCCAAGGTAGAATTTCTTTAAAGCACTTTCAACAAATGATTGACACTGAAATTCTAATTTGATTCACATGTAAAATTTCAATTACGTGATCATATACGTCCAAAACATAAGCAGTGAGTAAACAAGAAAATAATAGTGATGAAAATAAGAGGTTATCTAAGTAGGATTTAACAAGAATCTGAAATCTTTGTCAAACTAAAAGAAAATAAATGAATCTGATTGAAAGAAAGGATGTATATCAACTTTTATGTATCACATAAAATCATGTGACAGGATATTCTTCATGTCCTTTTCATGAAGAAAATAATCATGTAAATATGCTTAAATTTCAAAACTTGTACAAAAAACAACAATAATTCTTTGTCCTAATTAAAGAAACAAAGTAATGTAAAATGGAGTGAAGCGTTTTTAGAATTACAGGTTAAAAGATGCAATTATTTTACAGAGAGAGATAAACATTTCCAATTACTGGCTAGTGCAAAAGCCACTGCTTTTGTCTTGACATGAAATCAGAATCTACTAGTTCTTTTCTTATCATCATTGTCTAAGAAATAACCAAGGCTTCTTTTACTATTCTGATCTTTTACGATTGACACCAGAGGATTTAATGGATGCAGTATAGCGAGGATGTCAAAGCAGATCAGTTAATGGAAAAAACAAGAAGTGACTGCAAGATAGATTTAAAAGCCAAAAATTCTTATTTTGCCAAAAAAGAAAAAAAAATCGTAAAAGTAACTGCAGCTGAGCTTGAGGTTAATTGAAGCAGAAGAGCTTCAGTCAGATAGCTGCCAGAATCGGTAAACGTATTTTCCAAATCTTTCCAACCTCTTTTTTAAAAAGAGCAGACCATCACTAATGAAACTGTTTACAATCCTCCTCTTCTCTCATCCAACTGCACATGCAAGATGGTGTCTAAAATGCTTATTAAATTTTCACTTTAAACTGACTTAACAGTTTTTCTTAAAGGGAAAGATTTGTGAGTTCTATTTGTGCATCCATTTATTGAGGATTTCTAAAAGGATGAAAGATGAAGCAAAGTGTAAAATGCTGTTTAATCATAAAATCTACAACTCACCCCAACCATGTCAGTTTTTTCTTTTGAATTCCTTTTTAAATGATTGTATCTTCAAAACTTTTTGATGTTTGCATTATTTGCACACAGATGAGACCTGTATCTATTTTCTAAAAACATTTATTGCAATTGAATCTTTTTTTTTTATACGTTGATCAGATGACCATGTACAGTATGCCGATATCTTTCATTTTGAAGAAAAACAGAATAGAAATAAAACTAAATACACAACATTTTACCATCACAGTTTTTCCGCATATCAACAATGTTCAACTCTCAAACAATTTCATATATGGTAAAGCAATTCTATCATTTTCTTTCTTTCATTCAATGAAGAAAAATGAGGAGAAGGTTGTTTGCAATAAAACTGTCTTGATTTGACAATGATGGATTTTCATGTAATTGTAATTGATGCTAACAGACAAAAGGCATGGGAAACATTCAGCTTTCCCAATATGAATCCTAGAAAATGCATCATGATTAATGTAACAAAACCATTAAAACATCACATTTTAGAAATAAGCAATACAATTGATTGTCAGTTAAACAAATATCAAAACAATAATCTTCAAACTATGTTTTCATTTTGTACTTTCCACTGGTAGAGAAAGACTTACATGATAAGCAGATTTCAGTCCACCATTATCAGCAATATTTTCACCCAACGTTGTTTTGCCATTAATCTGCAAAGAAAAAAAAAATAATCTTTTTCTTTTTTCAGTTTAAAAACAAATGTCATTTATTAAATTTTCAAAACAAGATATGGAAGACAATTTTGATGATCTCCACTCTGTTAACAGTTTTCATTGTAAGAATTCATTTTAGATTTTGTAATCCTTAAGCATCAGTCATGTAATGTTTTTTTAGAAACAAGATAAAAACTTTCTAAATACAAACTGGTCTGATGAAATTTTTACAATGCCTTTGTTACAAAGCAGCCTTCCTTTGCCAAACTTAGCTATGCCCGAAAGATTCCTGCCTTTGTCAAACTAGCAGAATGAGGGCTGCATTTAATCAGTTCTCTATCTAGGAAGAGAGAAGACAACATTCTCCAAAGTTCTTTTCCTCAATTAGAAAAGTCCATATTTTTTCCTTTCCCAGAAATAGTTGCAGTGGAATGCTTATTGGTAAAATACAAAAACAGACATGAGAATTTTGCCATGAAAAAATTGTTTCACTTGTCAAGTTGCTTCTCTTAGTTTTCATGATTCTGGGAAAGGTGGTTTATTCAAATTTAGTGTATAAAAGGCAAAATCCACAAAAATAACTTTGAATGTAGCTATTTATAATAGAATATTTTTGAAAATGATATAAAGGGAATACATCTTTTGAGAGCATTAATAATCATTTTGACATTATGGAAAAAAAAACAACTCATAGATGCATAAAAAAAAAAACCTCAGTGAAGCTCATAGATTTTTTTTTTTTCATTAGTAGAGATCAGTATGAAATGCAGGCAGGATTATCTTCACTCAACATACAAATAAAAATATGAATACTGTTCAGAAATTTTTTCTCACATTTATCATATGAATTTGCTATTACAAATTTATACAACATTAACATTGTACACAAAAATGAATGCAACCTTCAATGCGAAATATTAAATACTCACAGGCTCATCATTGACTTTATAAGATGAATACTGCTTGACCATACATTCTGTTTGTTTCTGAAATCGAGCAATTGATCCATTGTTCCACCAAGGACGTAGATTTCCATGTTTGTCATATTCACGGCCTGAAAAGCACATCAAACAAATTGGGAAATGGCCAAAGGCTTCAAAGAGCAGGCATCATTTTTTTTTTTTTTTAATCAAGTAACCATGAATTGCAGATTCTAGGAAAGAATAGATGACCTTTTCCCGATAAATGCATGAACAATGAAATAAAATATCAAAAATAACAAGCTAAATGTCTATTCAACAGCCTGCAAGTAAAATACAAAAGAATATTTTAGCATATTTAATATTTCAAAGGGTCATAAAATGTGAAACATTATTGAAAGCAGATGAAGAAAGGAAATTATCAAATAATGATCTTGATCCTCTAACCAATCAATCAATGGCAAATATGGTTTGTTTGGGTTTCTTCTTCTTCTTCTTCCCTGACATTGTGTAAAGGTAAATAGTAAAAAGGCAAAAGAAAATAGTTTGTCAGGTTCTCTTCACTCCTAGAAGATTGTTGCAGTACAGTCTTCTTATCTTAATTCTTTACATTTAGCCATGTACCAGGCATTAAGCTAAAAGAATTTGACATCAAACTTTTTATTCTAATGAAAAACCAATGTTACAAAGAAATAACACAGAAATGTTTAAAAGCTAAAACTACAATTTCTGTTTTTAAAGAGAATTTCCTAAATAACAATAATTATCAAGCACGGTGACATTTGAATTCCCCACAAAAATAGATAACCAAATATATTTGACTGAAACAGATCAGACTTTTTAAGTTTTCCCTTTATTTCATTTTTCCAGTTTGCATATAAGCTGTCAAACATACAGGGCAAGCTTATTAAAAAGAAAAAAAATGAAAATTGTCCAGCACTCTCAATAAGAGAGCATCTGTGTTTATATATTTTTATATATCAAGAACAATATTGGGAAAATTGTATGACAAAGTAGGAAAAGTTTACTTATGATGTGTTTTGTCCTTCAAGACTTCATCAGACTATATATATATATATATGTAATCTAAAGATGCACAAGTGCTAAATTTATAGAGGGTCATGAAAGGTGAGGTTCATTGAATATTGAGTATCTAAAAGAGATTTGTGTTTGTTGATCTGTAATAGTAAAAAGGAAAGAAAAGAAATGACAATTCAACACATTTTTACCTCGTTTACCTTTCCCCTCTTTGGAAAAGGACACATTAAGAACTCTTTCTTTCATACCACAAATTGAAGCTTGTTCATTAAATAGTTGCCATGGTAAATTTTCTCAGTTCAAAAGAAAAGACATGAAAAAGCCAGCCAAGTGATAGAAAGATTAAAAAGAAAAAAAAAAATAAAGGATTTTTTTCAATGGGGTTTCATGTATTTTGTTCATTAAATACAAATTTTCATTTTTACTGTGGATTCTCCTGTCTCTCAGGTGACATTTGTGTATTTTTTATATTTATTTAATATTTTTTTTAAAATTTAGTTTAATTGCAGTTTTACTACAAAGCAACAAATGGGATTAAATATCATGCAAGGTTTTATTAATTACTGTTCTTCTCATAATTAATAATTATTGTTCATTTAGTATATCATTAATTTTTAATTCAAGGAGGCAATTTAATGCTGATTCTCTAGAGAAAGACAAAAAAAAATTTCAACTTTTGACATGAACTATTCTGAGATTCTTTTTCAATTTGGAATCAGCACCAGCATCTTATTTATTTGGTTGAACAATGTAATTTTCATATGCAGCCACCACTTGAAATATCCTGATAAAATATATGCAAGGATGGTGGTCTGATAGTGAATAAAAAATTAAGGAATTTTGCAGTGAAATCGCTTCCTATGTAAAAAGCAAATATTTATCAACGTTAAAAGTTGTACTTAATGCTCCTTTTAAGCAGATGCACCTTAATGAACGCCCTTTCAACCGCACTATATTCTTTCTTTTTTTTAATCTTTTCACCCCAAGCAAGATAATAAAGTCACTAAGATGCAAGGGGTTACTGAGCATGAAAGAATACAAGAAAAATAAAAACATTATTAACAAGCGAGAACAATAAAAGAACAGGAATTTAAGACGACAGAAGATAGCGATTAACATTGCATTTAAATTTTTCATCAAAGTTGATTTGAATGTAAAAAGCCAAAATAGTTGCACATATTGCTCAGTTTTGGTAATCAAGTAAACACCATTAACTTAAACCGACTCAGTAAAGGCACCTTATCATAGGACAGTCTATGAAATCACAAATTATACATTGTGATGCAACATAACATTGCATAAATAAATATTGATAACGTTAGGGATGTCAGGTTTTCTTTTACAAACTAATTTCAACATAGACGTTTATTTATGAATAAAACCAAAAGGTGTCTGTCAGTTCAGATCTGAATAAATGATTATTTTATATATTAATTTAGACTATTTGATATTCTATAAGTATCACCAGTTTTTCAATCATTAATTTTGACTTTTCTTTTATTTCAACTTGCAGCAGATTTTATTGCTTCCCACTGATATTTTTTTGCCTATCACAGCCATATCATGTTGAAGCACCGGTTCCCGTATGATCACCAATGTTAAGCAATGTCGAGCCTGGTGGGTGACCTCTTGGGAATACCGGATGCTGTAAACTTTGATAAGGATGTGGTGTAATGGATAATGGATCGGAATTGTTAATTGGAGAGCTGAGTTCCAATTCCAGTTGGGTTCATTATATTCACTTATGCACAAATACCCTTTGGGAAAAGGTATGAATGCACATCTCCCTCTAGCTAGAGGTTAATTAGTAAGACTTGTATCACTAAATCATTATCTCCCCAAAAATAATTCTTACATTCTAAAAATATTATCTGGCTTTAAATAACCTTCAGAGGGTTGGTAAGCTGTAGAAAACAAATCAATCAATAATGGTATCATACCATTAATTTGGTTTCTTTGACTCTCCCTCCCCTCATACACATGCACCCCCAGTTTTTTTGTTTTTTTTTGGCAAAGTGGGCAGTTGTCATCTTTGCAAATGTAAAATAACATTGTCTTGTATGGAAAGAAAATAATCTTTAGCTTACATTTTCTTTTGAAGTGTACCCTACTCAGAAAATGTCTTGTCCAAGAACTTACACTAATTCTTTGCATTCATTTTGATAGTATCACCAACATTGAAAGAACCTATATTTTGAATGCTTATAATACTAGCCCAAAACATGTCAACCTAAGTCTCATTGGTTGACTCTTTTTATAAAGAACCCAACCTCTCATCCAGCCATCAAGCCCCATACAAATGTAATTCTAGATTCATCCCTAAAAATGATTGTTGAGAAATCAATTATCATGTTTTGTTTTGTAATGTTTACTTAAAGATTCTGGTTTCTTTCATTCTTTCTACATTGGGAATTCAGATAATCCTGCTGATCAATACACTTTTACAGTTTATTACCATTTTATTTATTTCTCAGATCTTGTCTTGAGATATTCTTTATTGTCATTTTTTTCTCATTATTATCTTACTCTGTTTACAATTTCTTTTTTAAATTTCTTTGATCTCTCTCTCTCTCCTCTCTCTCTCTCTCTCTCTCTTCAATGCTTTTGTCAGTTTCTAAAGTTGCAGTGACATCACTCAATTAATTTTCAATATTTTATTTCTATTTTGATATGTGCTCCTGAATAGTCCTTGTTCTCTATAAATTCTACAATAAATGCCTTGCTGCTTTTTGGAAATCCTCTTCTGTAGTTCCAGTCTCATTAAGAACTCAGGTGAACTATCTGATCCTGCTATCAGCCTTCTACCACTTTTTGGCAAAGTACTAGATGCTCTAATTAACTCTGAATTGGTTGAATTGTCTTGAATAGCCACTCTTCTAGATTGTTTTGATTAAATGCAAGAGTTCCCCAGGACTCTATTCTTGGAACTATGTTGTTTCTAATTTTCATAAATGACCTTCCTGATATCATCAGTTCTCAACTTGGTATCTTATTTACTCCTGTCTTAATAGTAAGTCTGATTGGTTTGATAAAATCAAATTGGCAGCTAATCTAAAAAGAAAAAAAAAAAGAAGACCTACAATCTGTTGTTAAATGGGGCAAGGAGTGGCTTGTTAATTTTAATGCCTCAAAAATGAAACAGCTCTTTTACTCATCTGAGAGAAGCCTTTTTATCTTCCATCATCATGGCTGATGCTAACATCTAGGATGATTATCTCATTGCACTTTCTCAGACTAACGTTTTCAGTTGACATCAAGTTCAAAGAGTATATTGAATCATTTGCTAAGTCTGCTGTTAAGAGTGTTGGTTCACTATGTTGTAATAGACAATTTTGCTCGCCAGAATCTATCTTGCATATTTATAAGTCTACCTTTTGTTCTTGCTTTGGAAAATGCTGCCACATCTGGTCCGTTGCTCCTGCTATATATATTTAGAGATTCTTGATAAAATCCAAAGAATCTGCAATATTATTGATGCTGACCTGGCATCTCAGCTTCAGTTCCTTTCCCAACATCATAATATAGCTTCCATGTGCCTTTTCTAGAAATAATTTCATGGTAATTGTTCATGAGAGCACTTTGTTATGATACATAGACTTTATGAATTTAAGCACAGTACTAGATTGGCAGCAGTGTCTCATCATTTTACAATTGAAATGGCTAGATGTAACCCTAAGTTCTGTACAAACAGTTTCTTCTATCACACTTCTTGCTTGTGGAACTCTTTTTTGGCTTCTTGCTTTCCAGTCAACTTTGATCTTCAAAAAAAATAATGCAATGTCAATCATTAACTTATGCCTTCTTTAATTGTTATTTTTTTTTTTATTGTCCCCCCGTCCTTAATAGTAGTTTTTTCTCATATTTTCTAACACTCAGTAACCTCTTGCATCCGAGTAGATTTATTGCCTTGCTTGGGGTGAATTGTTTAAAAAAAAAAAAAAAAAATAGCAAACATTACAAGCTGAAGCTTACACACTATGGTTCGCATATAAATTATTGTAAAAACATTGACTTGCATAATAAAATATGACATAATGGATATGTTAAATCAACTCTTGCGTTCCCAAATAAATGTTGTGTTGAAATTTAGTAAGTTTAATCAATAGTGGCACATGTAATCAAATAGGAAATAAGAAGATTGCATTTCGGTAGTCTTCCAAATTAGAAGTCAAATCTCTGGGCTTAAAGACTGACCTCTGCAAATACCTCAGCCACAAGGCAAACCCATAATTAAAATGTTAACCTCAAATAGAGGCCACAGTTTATCTCAGGATTGTTTCAAATTTGTTCTGAAAGTTTTATTTCCTTTCTTTGTATTGTGGGGATGGGTTAGGAGATAGCTTCATTCATAAGTATTAGTAAGATTTTAATCTGAAATTTTCACCTTATAAAGTTTGCCCTAGGTGATTACTATTCACCACTGGATTAAGGGGACAAGAAAAAAGATGAAGTGGATAAATATTTCTTGCGTAAATTAAATGCTTTCATTATTAGTTTATAGACTTGTATATATTTTTCTTCTCTTTTTCAGCTTAGTTATTACATTTCCTCATAGAACAAAAGTCTATCTATGGGAATATGAGTTTAACCAGGAGATTTAAATTGTCTACAGTGCCTGCAAGACAAAACAAAAAAAAACTGAACAAATTGATCAATGAAATTCTTTAAGCTAATTTTAAATTTCTTGTAGAAAGGTTTTCACTCAACTAACAAAGAAATTGCTTTCATTATTATTATATTGAGGATTCAGCTGGTATCTTTCTATTTAAAATCTTGAATTTAGGACATGAGATTCCATAGCAATTCTTTAACCCTTTAATAAAATCCTGGACTGAGACATCTTGACTTCTGATAAAATATAAAATAATGAAATCTGATTGTATCCATCTAACCTAGAATGAATTTCAAGCAACCAAATTAATCAAATCAATCACTAAGTATGCTTTATGAATAAAGATTATTTTCTAAAGTTTAAAATCTAAAATTTGAAAAAATGAAAATCTCAACAGTTTATTAGTTGTAACCTCACTTCAAATTCAATGTTAAATTAATGTCTACAGCTTAGAAACAAATTATTTCCTCATTTTTTTTAAATAAAAATGATGACAGTGTCATGCAAAGAAAAAGGAATATTTTAGATATTTTGCATGTTATTATAATTAGATTATTGACTTTCAAACATGAAAATTCTATGAGAAAAACTGAAATATTAATGAGTATAATTTATAGAAATTTAAACACAGAATTATAAATGCAAGTACTTGAGTAAAAATGAAAACATGTTTGTATTTAATAATTCTTCAGAAATCTTCTACAAACAGAGATCAGAGGAAATTAATAGAAGTTATTGTATTTCATTTAATTATTTCTACAATGCCAATTCATGAAAGCAATTTCTATTGGGTCCACAACGAAAAATTGGGATTTGAAATCCTCTTTTTCCTGATTGTCATTCTTTAATCAAATATTGTCTGATAAATTCTCTGAAAGTGTTTTCCTTTTTTCAATCTCGGGTTGCTTCAATTGTTTTATGCATTTTATAGAAATTACAGTGTTTTTTTGGGGGTTTTTTTTTTTTTCCATTTGTGTAACTTTCACCAATTTCAAAAGATTTGTATCATTGTTCACTGCTTTCAGCTGATGAATGTTGTTAACCTTTCTGCTTGGTAAACGGTTGACAAACACTTCTGTTTGCAAAGATCAATCATTGCACTATACAAGAGAGAAAGCATTTGGGAAAACCAACATTTCAAATTATTTCTTTCTTGTGAGTCATGGACAAATTAACAATTAATAACAGCTTATATGAAAAAGTGCACTTGGACAAAGCTGACCTCTTATTGTTTAAATTGATAAATTAGTTGCTTTAATAAGACAAAATGAAAAAATATAGGGTTTATTTAAAATAGTAGAGCAAAAGCCAGTTGGACTTACTTTCTTCTCTGGTATTAAACAAACATTTTCAAACAGAACAAATGGAACAGAAATAAGGCCAAGTGAGAAAATATGTGATAGGTAAACAGTGAATCAGCCTTTAATAGGAATAAAGAACTGAGTTTTCATTATTAAATTTTGCTTAAAAAAGAACAAAGGATTTTTTTAATACTAGATTTTTGTTTTAATTAGCTTTAAAAATTGGAAAAATGAAGACTGGGAGCTCTTTGCTTGCTGATTGACTTTCATCTTCACCAAATCATTAAGATACTCTCCATATGAGACATGATTAACAGAGAAAGATTATTTGGTGTTCTCAACTCAAGAGATGGCAGATTTTTTCAATGCTCCAAAATGACAGATTTTAAGTTTAACTGAAAAAAACATAAATGTTGCTTAAAAGTAATATAATAATTTAATATGATTTGCAATTATTATTTCTTTTAATGATTAGTGTATTTATTTGAAGTTATGTATTGTCTATTATTATTTCTTTCAACTTTTTCCACAATTACCAAGTTTTTTCTGTATAAGTATTTGTTTTTGTACAACTAACCTGAAGATTGTTTATCTTACTTTTACTTTCTGTTTTTGCTTACTTAAAGTTATATTTATCAACTTTGCATTTTCTACTCTCAATGATGTTTTATTAATTAATAGTTTAGGTATAAGTACTGTCAAAAAGGTAGTATAAATGATTTCATAATCTTTGAGTATTCTGGGCTTAAATCCCAATTTCTATTTTCATTTTTTTCTTTCTGCTATCTTTTTTTAAAAAACGAACAAACTTTTTGATATTTGTGTTTGTTTATTTATATACAACTATTTCATATTTTTCTTGTTTTCTAGTATTTTTGGTTATCTAAGGTTTTATATATTTAAAAAACTATTAATTTTTTGTGGGAAGCTGAAACACATAATGTATATATACAAGCATTACATGTGTTCCAAAGGTTGTCATAACTGGAGGTGATAGTAGGAACAAGCAGCAAATGTTTATAAAATGCTTCTATGGCATGTGCCCTCAAATAGCCTCTGACAACTAAGTCCAGCTCCAAGCTGAAGAATGGGTGAATGCAAACAACTGGCACCTCATGTAACCATTCGCTTTGGATAGATGGAGCTTGACAGCATAGGAAGGCAGTCCATCTAGATGAAGGAAAATCATGATTTTAAACCTTCGCTGTCTTATGGTCATATCCAAATCCAGAAAAGAGGATGGAAGTAAATCCAGACAGAAAACCTGAAGTGATGAAGTTGATTATCAACACTGACAACTTTCTGACAACTCTTGTAACCAAACCAACCTCAAATATAATGCCCTATATTCCTTTAGAGGTGGTGGGGGGGCATATAGTCTGGGCAGTGTATGGGCCCCCATATATACCATCACCTATGCCTGTGCCATGTAGAAGTCACTCCATTTTCACCACCAAAGGACTTAATTTTGACCAAACAGGACACTATCTCACAAGATAAACAAATGCCTACTACCCTGAAAAGGAAATTCATTTTCTGATCCATGCTGCTTACATACAGTTGTAGAAAGTAAAGCAACCTGAATAGTGTGAGAAAATAAATTACACAAAGTAGTAGTCAAAAAATATTAATATGAGAATGTTTTAAGAAAGGAAGACAATTTGAGAGGAAAAGTATTTTCAGGAAATAATCTCAACATCCCAGAATTAAGAAGAAAATAATTACTTAGAATTAAATTTATTTATTAGAGTTGATCAAAAAGTAATGCCTACTCTGATTTAAAGTTAAAAGTATTAATTAGAATTCCTTAGTGTTATTCAGCTATAAACAATGAATTTTGTGGAGGTATCTCTTTTCCATAATCCTTTTTCAAAATGGATACCTCTCCAAGAGGTTAGTGAATATTTCTGGAAAAGCTTATTTATGTAAGAAAATGGATGAGTATAGTTGAATGCTATCCGAGAAAAAAAAAAAGAAGAAACTGACCTTAGTTACAGTTCCCCAACAGTAGCAGCAGGCTGGCTGCTGCTACTGTGAATGAGGATATTGTAAAACTCTGGTAATGCCTTTAGGTATGCTATGCTAGTGCCAGCTTTTTACACCAGTCTCTTGGCTACTAGATTTTCTGTTCAAAGTGTGTTCCCAAAATCCTGACAGACTTCATAAAAAAGTAGCGATTACTTGTTGCTTCTGGGATAGCTCCAAGAGATAAGCCCTGGATTCACAACTATGAGAGAGAGAGTGTGTGTGTGTGCAAAAGATGATGAATTGGTTTCACACAGAAAGAAGGTAGCATGTTTCCCTGGCAAAGTGATGGCTTTGGTCTGAGAACAGTCATACTATATAAGTTTATGCTCAATGTCATCACAATCAACTCTGAATCCTACATATACACTCTGTGAAAAGTCAAGGCAAGTTTTCTTCAAGCAAGGGGCCTCTTTTGAAGATGAGTGGCTGTCATATTACAAAATGACAATACATGGCTTCACAGTTGTTTAAAGGCCAGGCAAGCAATTACAGCAAATGGCTGAACAACTTTGGCTCATCTGCTCTACAGTGTAACCTGGCACTTACAGACTATCATCTGTTTTGATCCATGCAAAAGGCATTCAAAAGACACTAGTTATCCAATGATGATGATGATGAAGTGAAAGAGGCAAAAGTTGTACATAACTAATAAAGCAACCAAGAAGCTTCTATAGCTGCTCTCATTCCAAGGTAGAATATCATGATTAAGAAAAGGAATTATGTTGAATGGATTTTGGAATCCTCAGATTTTTTTGTTCATTTTGGTGTGCTTCTATTAATAAATCTGTTGTAATGAAAGAAAAATGGGCATTTTTAACTGAGCCTCGTGAAAATATTTGTTGTACTGGCAGCATTGTCTTGGTGTGTTTTCATTTTCCAATTCCTGTCTGCTTTATTTTTGGAAATAACTGTTTAAATGTTAATGCAAACTTGAAATGAAAGGCCTTTAAGGACAAGCAGAAAAACACATTGTAAATAAATGAATGAAGTGTAAATAGCAGAATGAAAAGATAGAAAAGTTTCATTTTGTTTGTAGCCAGTTTGGGTAAATGCAGAAGTTAATGACCAACAGATGCCCTTCAGTAATGTCTGCTCTGATCTCTGCACCCACCTTCCACCTTGATATTTTCTCAGCCATTTTTGAATAAGCTGGCATCTGTGGCCTTTGTCCCAAATGAATCTCATTCAGCCAGAGGGAGATGACAAACACTAATGACTAAGAAGCCACAAATGCCCAGGTCAATATAACTGGGGAGAAAAGCAAAGGTGTTAGGCAGTGAAGCGGCAGGTTTTTCACTTACACTTGGTCAGAGCAGAAAAGAAAATTTTGCAAGTGAAACCCACCAAATAAAGCAAGATAGATTTGCTGATTTTTTTTCACACACACAAAAGTTGTTTAATAGGGAAGACAAAGGTCAAGGATGAATTTAAATTTAATATAGTTAAATTTCTAAGTATCCTGCAATTGCCTCATAATCTTAACATCATTTTCCTAATTACTCTTCAAAAGTACTCTTTGGTTCCAAAGCATATCACACTTGGAAGAAGCCATATATACACCATGAAAGAAACTGAAGAGAATTCAAGAAAATTACTTGAAAAATAAGGATAATAAGTAAAAAGCTAAAATGTATGTATGTGTGTAAGAGAGAAAATATAGTATTATATATGAGTGCATCATGAGATCTTATCGGCTCTTAAAAAATATTTTGGCAGATTTTGAGAAGTGGGCCTTGCAAAGAACATTAGTCTGCCATTATTTGTGTGTTTGTGTATATAACAACTAACACCATATCCCAAAGGTTAAATTGTCATTTGTGCTCATATTAGTGACCCTAGACTTTTAAGCACCAATATTTCCACTAGTGTATAGTAGCTATCCATAAACAATAAGTTTATACCATACAATTTTAATTGACAAAAAGGTTTCAGATTCTTGAAATCCTTATCATAAAATCTAGATATTTCATGATAAATAAGCACAAATGATAAACACTGGGTTTAAAAGTATTCAAAAAAATTGTCCACAGTTTTTTCCTGATCTTGATAATGGCTCATGGTATGGTGAAATGTATGAGAACATTTGCACAATTTTGACATTCATTTCTTCTTCAAATATGAATTCTCTTTCTTTTTCAATAAACTGTAAGATCCCATTTTAGGCATGCTGCTGCTCTATACCACAGATGAAGTAAAGGGCAAAAATATCTTAAGAAGAACAACCTTGACCTCAGTCCCAATTTGTATCTTTATATGACAAATAAGATTATAGACATAGAGTCAGACAATACCAATTGTATCTTGACCATTGAGAATATTTAGATTCTCATCGCCAACATGTCTTGCTGTGTTCAAGTGGTTATGAAGGTGAAAGGTAGCCAGACAAAATACCAGTTTATTTTTAAATTAATAGAAAATAAAAGGTTTTCAATATAGTTCATGCATTCGAGTGAGTACTGCCTTTTATTTTAATGCTATTGAGATTTTTATTAAAAAATGTTGGATGGTCTTAAACTTTTGGCCATGACTGCAATACATAGTTGCAATGTCCTTGTTTGTGTTTACTGCTTGGATATGTCTGTTGTAACATAATATATTTTTTAAAACCAAGATACACTCTTCCTTACAAATGACCTTCAAATCATTACTTTTTCTGGGGTCACTCTGATAAATTCAAACTTTTCCATAAATTTTCAGTTGGATTCATATCAGAAAATTGACTTGGCCAGTGAAGCACCTTAACATTGTCTTTAACAAACCATTCATGACTTACTTTAGCTGTATACTATTGAAAGATCCAACCTTCTTTAAACATCAACTGTTGCACCAAAGAAAAAAAATTAACTTATAAAATATTCCACTACATTTTTATATTCATACTTCTTTCTATCACATGAAGCGGCCACCTACATTCAAAGAAAAATACCTCGAAATAATGTTATTTCCATTTCCAGCTTTACTTTTTTTCTTCAGAAGCACATCTATATTTTCTCCGGATATGATGAGCTTGATTGTGGCAAGAAAGTCCAACTTTTATTTCATTCAAAGAATTTTCTTCCAGAAATTATGAAATTACTCTAAATGCTCATGAGTGAACTTCATCTGGGAAATCCTGATGCCACAATTTTCAATAAATGTGTTTTCAATGAGGTACAGAATTTTCCTATGTAGTTTATTATTAATAGTTCTTTTAGTAACCAATATTCCATTTGTTGGAATCAACTTGGATCTCTTTTCAAGGTATATGTGGATTTTTAGCATTTTTTGAGTTGCTTGTAAAGAATTTTTTCATGGAGCTTCAACAAAGATTTTGGTGTCGACAAACTTCTTTGAACCCAGCATTGTCAATTCAATTGTACTGACAAGTATATCTAACACCTTAGCAATGATCATTATATTACTTACTTACATCATTCTTTTGTTTGGTTTAGAGTTTGGTTTATTGATACAAGTTTCTATACAGATTCAGAAAGATTTTGAGATTTCATTCCATCTTAAATAACATTTTTTTAAGGCTGAAAGTATGGGGCACCCAGTGAGGAATGAACTCACTACTCATTCATAATTGTGCTAGTGAGACAAGCTTGCTAATCATTTATGTCAAATTTTTAATTATGTTCAAATATTTTCCCCATCACTAGTTGTGTTCATATTTTGTTCTGTCTTTCATATTTGAAAATATGTTTTTCTTTTTCCATAGTAATTATTAATTTTATATCAGAAAATCTATAACTCTTGTAAATGTCAGCATAGGAATTAAATATTTTGCAAGTGGCCAAATACTTTTGTCTCCCTCCAGTTTATGTGAGAGGGGGATCCTCTTTATGGAAATGCAAAGCTATGAGCTCAGACGATTATCCCCCATACCAGGTGGAGTAAGGCTGGACTAATATAGCCAAGAGCCTAAAAATTAGGTGCACAACCAAAACCAACTGGAGAAACACATGAGCAATAACAGCCATGGAAATTATAACAAAATACGATCTATCCTGTAATATTTTCATTTATACTGACAAATTTCTCTTGTCACTGAAAACAACCAAAGAAATCACAACTTAAAAAAAAGCCAAATGAATGTGTTTAATAAATAATAGTCTGAAAGGTTTATGTAAAACTAATTGCAAACTTGAAGCAAATATTTGACTCAGGTGAAATAAAGTAAGACTTATGAAAAAGCCTATATCCAATGTGGGATTAAATCAGAATTAAGAATATAAATATATTACACTATTTTATCAGCTATTTTTGCCTATAAAATTCTATAAATGATGGATTACTCAATTACTACTTGTAAACCTTTCAAGACAAGCCTTGTACATTAATCAAAAATCATTTCAAAATAATGACAGAAACTTGGAATGTTTCCAGAAGGCATCAAATGCAATCTTTCAAATTGTCTGTAATTTTTCAAATCAAAAGTTCCTCAAGTGCCAATTGAAAAAGCCAGTAAGATCTCATAATCAAGTGCATAGTGGCTTGGATCTGATCACAAAGTGCTTTTTTTTTTCCTTTTGCTGTAACAAAGAGCAAAGTGCTTTACTGATCTCATTTCAGGTAGTTTTAGTAAGTAAAGGGTTCTTAAAAGTTCCAAACAGAAATTCTCTGTTCTTCCTCTTCAGATGAAATGAAATGAAACAATTATCCCCAAATAAGCAAAAAGAAAAAAAAGAATTAAAATAACCAATAATTTTGCTTTCCAGAGGTACAATAACAAACCAATGGGATTTCAATCTTTAGCTCAAGAAGAATAGAAAAATATTGAAGCTGCTCACAAAAATGAGGAGGGGAAGGTTTCAATTAAAATGGGTGAAGATTGAAAATTCAAATCTGCATGAAAAATGCAACTATTAATGAAGAATACACAACCCTTTCTTTTTAAACCCCTACC
Source organism: Acanthosepion lycidas (assembly GCA_963932145.1). Classification (NCBI taxonomy): domain Eukaryota; kingdom Metazoa; phylum Mollusca; class Cephalopoda; order Sepiida; family Sepiidae; genus Acanthosepion; species Acanthosepion lycidas. Next base: position 87,929,420 of record OZ010604.1, on the reverse strand, counting down.
AAACAAGATATATGTTTCTGTTTTTGAAAGTATAACTATTTAACTCCACTAAAGTTCAATAAACTTCCCGTTTAAAGATGACTTTTAAGATTACATATATAATTAGATAATGTGTGTGTGTTTTTATTCCAGACAAGGAAAAAACACAGGTATTTAGACACTCTTTGTTTTTTATGTATTATCAAAACAGTAATTTTTCAACCACATTAACATTTGCCCCTGTTTGATAAAAAGAGAGCAAAATAAAGATAGCATTAAGAATTTGGCTAATGTTTTTCTTTTTTATAATACAAATACACCAGACACTAAATTTATGACAAAACCAGTTTTTGAGGTGGTAAAATATACAAATATTTAAAACTTAAAAAAAAATATGCATATGTTATTAAAATGGAAACTTGAGAATAAGCAGCCAGAATGACATTTGGTTATGATTTGAATTAGTTGCAAAGTGAGCTTTCAGCAAATATTATACTCACTATTATCAAAACCTGTTCAGCAGATTTTTTCTTCATTTTCTTTTCTTTTTGATCTTAAAGAGAATAATGTCAGCAAAAATTTTAAATACGTGCATTAATGAAATCTAAGTTTCCCTATTTACTCCCCAACTCTTTAAGTAGAAAGTAAACTTATTTCTTTTCAAAAGAATGTTAAGCAACAATGAATGGAAAAAGAAATTTTAAAATAGAGAAAACCAAAACAATGTTTGCTTAAAAATGTTTCATTAAATTTCTCAAGAATATATCAACAACTTTTGAAAACTCCTGTCTTCAACTATCAAAGGAGAAAAGCCAGCAGGAAATGACTTGTGTAAAAAGTGACCATGTTAGAAATGCCAAAGCATGTTGGTTACATCTACAGTTTTTATTTCTATTTTGCTGATAAACAATAGAAAGATTTTTAGGCTGAGAAATATCAATGTAAATAGAGAGGAAGAAAATGCTATGGTTACCAAAATTGCTTCTTAAGGTTGAAAATTTCTTAGCAACCCAATAAGACCAAAAGTCTAAAAACAGAAAGTTTGATGTGAAGAAAAAGACAATTACTGAGGGATTTTATCATCTCAAAAAGGCAGGTTTTTCAGGTAAATCTTAACATTTGATAAAAAAATTGATTAGCCTTTTAATAGGAAAAATTAAAAAAGAGAAACAAAGTTAAAAAGAAAGAAAATTATAAGAAATGAAATGAATCTGAAGAAAGCCAAATAAAAAGAATTGATTTGATGGCAGACATTTAAGTAAGAATCTACTGTATCATTTGTAAAGATTTATCTTGGAGTCTGGTTTGTTTGATTGGAGTACATAAGGACATGTCAGGGTTGCCAGGTAACAAGTTTTCAGCTTCACTGAAAATCTTGTCAGTAAATAACAGTCCAGTCAAGCATGCAATCATAATGTATATATCAATGACTAGTGTGTTAAGGTAACCAGTTAAAATGTGTTCGAATGACAGTAATTTTAGTTCAGCTTACAAGAGAGCATCAAAGTTGGCTGAGCACAATTGATTAATTTCATTGTGAAATTGTCTGATAGAACAAGACATTGTCTCTGTTAACCCCAACTTCAGTTGGATCAATAACACGCAGAATAGCTTACATCATCATAACATTACCTTAGGCTTTTCACAAGATGATCATGTATAATGGTACAAAAGTTATTAGGAAAAGTTAATCTTATTAATTAATAGAAATTGCTCAGAAAATGCAAAGTGAGATAAACTTTTTCTTCTCTAGTGAATCATCTAAGAAATGGCTCATGAGAAGATTTGCAGACAAAACAATAGAATCCCAATTTTAAGAACAAGTTTTTCCAATTTTTACTTCTTTCTCAAGTGATATCAATATTATAAGTGCCAACCCAGATACCAAAACACACCAATTAAACTGTACAATACAAAACCATAGAATACAAATCAGAAAGATTGTTTTATTAGTCATTATAATTTTGGTATAACACCAAAATATTGTACGAACTTAGTAGGAAGCATACCATGTGACTTTTTATGGCCACTTAGGAATAAGTAAAATTATATAATTCAGGAACCAGTTTCTCAGGAATAACAGTATAAAAATCAGGATGTTTGACCTCAATGACAGTCTCTCTCAGATTCCACAAAGGGTCATGTCACTAACTGCTGATATTCAAAAGCTTATTTGCTTTCACACACACTATCAAGAAATGACTCAGCAGCACTGACCAAACCTCAAAGAAACCACCTTCAGACACTGGTGCCATCACCTATGGTAAGAGTTTAATTCTATCTATATCCTTTATACCCATTACTACTACACATGCATACACATACTATCTCACAGAAACACACTAGTAATGACATTTCACCTTTCTCACATACATAGACAATACAGTTTGTAATATACACAAGAACTCTTTTAACAAGAAGAAAAAAGATTACTCATTCAATACATTTCAACCAACCATATATTCCTGCTTGAATTCTTGTTATATAAAATTAATGTTATTTCTTGATATTATGTTGTGTTTTTATAAGTGATTTGATTCTTTTAATGGATGTCATGAGATTGTTTTAAAAGATCAAGTTACAAGCAGTCTCACAACATTTTATCGAATCCTGACACTCTGCTTTTTAATGTTTAACTAAAACCCGTGTAGAAGGATTCCTACAACATGTACAGCTATTTTTGCTTTATATATAGTAAATTTTTTTTTTTTTTTTTTTTTTCTTTCAATAAACGAAATGCACCAATTTATGTTGAATTGGTATTTTTATTTTACAAGTGAAGGAAATGGCTACGGCCAGGAGATTTTGTAAAATAAACCCAAAATATTCTGCTACATCTGCTGTGAATACACTATTGTTTCTAACTGGAATCCAGTCACATGTTTCATAGAACATGATTAATTTCTTTATTTTGGTATTAAACTTGGTGACCAGGATAAAGCTTGGGTGCCACACATGGTATGTAAGACATAAGCCAAGTATCTGCATCAGTGGACCAAGGGCAAGAAGAGTTGTCTGAAGTTTGAAATTCGCATGGTTTAGAGGGAGCCAAAAATACTACAGCACTGACTGCTACTTCTGTGCTTTTGATGTGACTGGGATCAACAGAAAAAAACCAGAGCAGGCTCAAGTATCCTGATCTTCACTCAGCATGTTGTCCTGTAGCACATTGTAATGAAATTCCAATACCAGTCTTTGGAGAACTTCCTGGCTTCATTGAGGATGATTTCTCCAATGTTCAAGAAAGTGAAGAAGAAGAAGTGGTTTTTGACGATGATGCTCCACATCCTTTTTCCAAAAAGTAACTAAATGATCTAATTCGTGATCTCAACTTGTCAAAGTCCTCTGCTGAACTGTTGGCATCTAAATTGAAGGAAAAAAAAAACTCCTCTCTGACAGTGCTCACATCATCTTCTACCACAACAGGCATCAAGAGTACCACCATTTTTTTCTCTGAAGAGAAGAACTTAGTGTACAGTGCATATATTGTGCAGCTTCTGCACAAAATTGGGGTGTCACAGTACAAACCAATAGATTGGAAATTGTTCATTGACAGCAGCAAATGATCACTGAAAAGTGTTCTGCTGCACAATGGCAACCAGTTTACCTCTGTATTCGTCACTTACTTGATTACACTGAAGGAGAAATATGAAGCAGTGAAGTATGTGCCGGAGAAAATTCCTTATGATCAGCATGTGTGGTTTATTTGTATTGACCTTAAGATGGTGAACTTTTCATTGGGGCAACAGTCTGGGTTCACCAAGTACCAATGCTTTTTGTACAAGTGGGATAATAGTGGCACTGCCCATCATTACATGAAAAAGGACTGTCCTGTTTGGAAGGAATTGATTCCCTGCAGAACAATGAACACCATCAATAAGCCTCTGGTAGACAGAGACAGGATACTTTTCCCAGTGCTGTACATCAAGCTCGGCTTGATCAAGCAGTTCACCAAAGCTCTGGAGAAGGATGGGGGCTACTTCACTTACTTGTGCCAGGCTTTTCCAGAATTGACAATGGAGAAGTTGAAATCTGGCATCTTTGATGGTCCTCAAATCCATCAGCTCATCACAGATCCAGAGTTTAAAAACTCAATGTATGAAGTAGAGCTGGGTGCATAGAAGGCTTTTGTTCTGGTCATGAAGAACTTTCTTATCAATAACAAGGCCAGGAACTATGCAGAACCTGCCATCAATATGCTGACTGCTTTCAGAAACCTTGGATGCAACATGAGCATCAAAATGCAGTATTTATTCACATATATGGGATCAATGAGCAATGAAAAGGGGAAGAGATTCCATCAGGACATGAAAGAGATGGAAACCAGGTATCAGGGACTGTGATGCAGTCATGATGGCTGATTACTGCTGGACTTTGAAGAGAAACATCTCTACCGTTGATCATTCTAAGGGTTCAACTAAATGGAATTTCAAGCCCTGAATTTTGAACAATAATGACGTAACATGCAATTTACATATACTTACATTTGTCAATGTATACTAATCAATGTTTGTAACATTTAATTAATAAATTGTGTTAGAAAACAATTTTTTTCCCTTAAAAAAACTTATTTTGTATGAGAAATATGAACAAAATTTAATCGATAATGTCACAAAAATGTAATTGATTTAGTCAGAAGATTGGATTTCCAAAAACTCAACTTAGCACAAAAAAAATGACCCCCGATCAAGAGAAATGGGTGTCATTTTTAGATTCAGCAGTGAAAAATTGTCTTAAAATATTTGGTAAAACATAGACAACTTAATTTTTTTTTCTTGCCCAGTGATACAAATCTCAATTATTATTTCATGTTTTTATATTTTTCATGCCTTTTTTTAAAAGGGTAGAGTAAAAATAAGGATTTTGAATTTTTAAAGCTATTAATTCCACAGCCATAAGAATATTTAGAAGAGAGAGAAAAGAAAAGCTGTTGAATAAGATAAAACTCCAAATGAAGCCCTTTTGCTAAAAGATGAGTTGGCTGTCATGCAGCTTGATAATAAACACTTTGAAGAAGACACATTAAAGACAAGTCAGTAGAGAAATTGATATGATTGCAATATTCCAGGTGGAGTATTTCAATTTCTAAGCTAAGAAAAATGTTTTTGATAAACAGTCACAATTGATGATCATGATTGCTTTTACAAAATTTTACGAAATGAAATATTCTTAAATATTGTTGTTTTTTTGTTTTTTTTATTGCAATATGTTTTGTATTTGAAAACTAATGCAAAAGTAAATAATTTCAAGAGGAAAGAAAATCAACGAGACACTGTTTGACTAAAAAAACTCAAGTCTGACATTCTTTGAAACTTATCAGATATGGTAATCTTAAAACAAAACCAAAACATTTGCCCATTTAATTAACAGCAACAATCATTGAAAGGATAAAGCAGCCAAATCTTTATAAATTAAATCTTAGTTTTTAATGTGTACTGCAATAAAACAGCCACAGTACTTTGTGAAAAATGCTTTATATTTTCTTTGTTAAAAAGCCAATCAATAAATTCACTATAGAAGGCAATGAAATCTGCATTTGATACATGAGATTAAAAATATCTTGTTTGATCAAAATGAAATAAAAAACAGTAAATATTTAAACCACTTTCTTGTTGATATTTTATATTTCAGATTTACTTTCCTTATGTTAATTCATATATATATATATATATATATATATATATATATATATATGCGCAACGATTCTCACTTCTAGAAAAAGAATTCATATACTGCACATTTAACTAAAAGGTATCACTTACACTCTACAATCTCTGAGTCAAATTATATGATTGGTTTCCTAATTCTCATCATATATTTTTTATTCTAGAGTGATAAAAGGTATTATACATACTGCCTGATCTGAGCTTTTGTGTGGCACAAGTCTACATAGAATGAAGACTATGTTGTGTCAGACATGCCATTAAGGACAAATGGCTTACCTTGAAAATCGGCATTTAAAATAGACTATAATTAAAAAAAAAAAATCATTAACATTCCATGTTTTCTATGGCTAATTGAACCCCCCCCCCCCAGATTTGATACACATCTTGATCAAGGCTGACAAATGAATTGATATCATGAACACAAAGGAATTGTCTAAACAAATTTCAGTAAGCATTCAAAATATTTGCCTTTTCTTGAGCTAGAATACTAACACATGACTGGGCTAAGCAGCTGATAACTAATAAGACTATAATCATATAGGCTTCATGAGTAAGAGAGAACATTTTCAAGTAAAAATATTTGTTTGAATAGGCTAACAAAAAAAATTAGTTTTAGGTGGATGCAAAAGATTTTTTTTTTTCAGTATTTCTTTCAACAAGTTCATTTATTCCTTCAATCTATTATTCAATCCTACCTAAGAATTCAGGTGCAAATGAATGCAAGCTCCAATAGACAATCAGCCTAATGAGCCACATAACAAAACTTACTCAAATTCTGATGAATAGAGATGCATAGCAGAATTAAACTGGAAATAGGATAAGAACAATGAAGTTTCATTAATGACACTAGAACAAGGAATATGATATTTATGCCAAGAATGATACCTGAAAGAGCAATACAAAAGCAGAAGGATGCATGTCTATGCTTTATAGATTATGCAAAAGCATTTGATAAAGTATATCACAAAGACTTGTTTGAACTGCTAGATAAGCTTGATTCATTTGGGAAATATATTAGAATTATCCTTAACCTATACTGGGAGCAAACCTCCTGCATATGGATAGAAAAGGATTTCCACAGATATCCAGAAATTAAGAGACTAAAGATAAGGATGACTTCTCACTGGACTTATTCAAACCTTTAAAGGGAGGCAATCCTGAGAGAACTAGAAGTTCTCCCAGAATTTATTATTGGCAGCCATACTCTTTTGAAAGGAAATCTAATTTGAATCTGTTGGAATTGCTGACCAGAGAGTTGCACAAAAAAATGATCACCTCAAGGGGAAATGACTGGAGAATATTTAAAAAAAAAAAAAATAACTTTTCACCCCAAGCAAGGCAGAGTGCCACTAGCACGCAAGGGGTTACAGAAGGTGTGAGCAAGAGTAAAGAGGTATGAAAGAGGAAAAGATGAAGACAAAGATGTCGAATAGAGCCAAGGCATCTGGAGATGTTGATTGACATTGAAACTATTAGAGTAGAAGAGACGACTACATTTAACCCTTTCAACAGTGAAAGGGTGGTACTGAGATGCCAACCTAGTGGCATGTTTAAATTCATGCAGCTTGGGAACTATCACCCATGGAAGAACTCATCTCCCCACCCCTGAGCGATCATTTGTTCTTGCAATCTTGGTACATAGTCATGCAACAATTTCACTGGGTGAATTCCTTTTAAAACCAAAGAAAAAGCCAATTGATCGATGTAAGCATTTTGTAGTAACAATTAATGTAGTTTCCAGCAGTTCTTAATAAAGACTTATTTTTAAATGCCATCAACTTTTTCACCACCCAGTAGATTCTGTTTGGGTTGTTGAATGTTAAAGGTGGTCCTGTATGTAGCTATAATTTTTCTTTGTTTAGGATTCTTTTAATAAATCCGTTTTTCATTGTCAATGAACAATTTTTTTTTCTGTGTTGAACAAGATAAAAACACATATTGGATAACACATACAACTAAAAGGTAAAATAATTATGTTGACTTTCCACACTACCTTAAGTAAAAAGTTAAGCAAGAAACTCACATCAATACTAGAATGAGTGATAACTATTGGGCTTGAGAAATCTATTTTCCTGAAAAATTGTTTTAAGAAAAGATTTTTATAAATTTTGACCAAATAGTAAATCTAACTTTTCATTCAATGAATTGTATGGAAATGGCTGATCTTGCCATTAATATTTCAATACTGACTAATGTTCCTTTCTGTAATTTTATGTTGAAAGCTATTTTCCTACTTTCTGTATAGTTGATTGATTAGCCAAGTAATAAAGAGTTGAATAAAGTTCAAAAACACTTTCATAACTTTGTGCAAAAGATAGGTGGATGCAAAATTTATCAGCACTAATACAAAAGGAGATAAAAAGAATTGGTATATCATTCACCTCTGTCATCAAATCCATGGGTTAATTCATGTCCCATCACCACTCCCATAGCACCAAAATTCAGAGACCTGCAAGAGAACAAAATGAAAGAAATTCATAAACAAAAAACAAAAAATCAAAAGGATGAAGACAAATATCAGTTTTATGCCATCAAAATCTTGTCTCTATATAAAGAAGGAGGGAAAATATTAAATTTAAAAATATAAATTAAACAAATTTTCTATATTAGGTCACTTCATCAGATTTATCATTGATATTATTGGTGGCAAGTGAAGGGCACCATGGTTAAAATCTTAATATATCAGAGCAATAACTGAATGATATCAGCTAGACTACATTCCCAGACACATCAAACACACACACACACAAAAAAATGTTTCATTTTAAATTTCAGTTCCAATATCTTCAGCATTTCCTATGAGTGCAGTGCATAATTCTAATCAATACTTGGCTTTTTATATTCCCTCTACCCTTTCTATACATACATAATTCTCTCAACAAAAACATTACTTTAGTGTGATGAAGTCCTTCTATAAGAAATGCATTATACAGAATATTTTCCACTTTCATTCATTTGCCTAATATTGTTCTGATATATAGAAATTTCTACATTATATACCCTCCTAGCAAAGCTTGAATAAAAGACAAGATACACGACAGGAGATCAATGCATAAGCATTGACGAAGAAGAGAAACAGAAGTAAGCAAACAGACAAAACTAGTCAATCAAGATTCATTAATGACTAACTTGTTTTGAATATAGTCAGCAATGTCACTAAGGAACTGGCTATCAACCAAATAGAAGGAGAACATTTACTTTGATCTCTGCTATTTAGATGAATGCATGGACAGTGAGATACAAATACCTGAATAAGGAAAACACAGATGTGTGTTCTGTTTGACTTTTAGTGTTGAGCTTGGAGCTTTCCGTCAAAACAATAGGTCATTATCTGAATACCATTTGAGAAAACTAGCTTTATCTTGTTGGCAATTTCCAGCATACCTAACATGATGATAATTGTATAACTTTAAAAAGTTAAAGCAAGTTATACAGTGGCAAAGTTACTCAGTAATAACAGCAAAAGATGACTGAGAAAATGGATTAATTCATAGTGATTGGACAGATTTTAAAAGCAGAAAATTACTCATTACTTATTTCACATTTGTTAAGATCATATAGGTTTAATGAATACAATGAAAAACCTGACTGAAAAGAAGACCAATAAACAGAATCTTCAGAGAAATTAGCAAGTCTAGTTTGGAAAGGTAGCAAAAATAATGTAAAAAAAAGTATCCGACCCTAAAAACTGAGAAGAAGCTGTCACAGATCCTAAATAAGAACAAGGATTACTTCTTCACACTGAATAAGTAAGCTGTTATGTATGTGCAAGAGTCACAGTTGATATTCCATTGAAACCTGTAGTAACCTGTCTGTCTAAGCTCCATTAGATATAGTCAAGAATAAGAGCTCAATTTGTGGAATGAATTTGAAGTGATCCCATCCATAACAATTGAATGGTAAGTTTGGATGCATAAACCTTTCTACCAGGGTTTTTACAGATAAGGCTCAAAATAGATTGGAGTTGGACCTCTCCCTTGAGGAATGTACTAGCATCTTGATAGATAACCTTATGGAACTATAGTTTGACATCTTTTTAATGATATCACCTCATGCAAGGTAGTAAAGCCATGATGACACTGGATGTGGAAGAACAAGAAAAAAGAGAAAGAAAACTAGAAGAGTTATCAAGACAAAATAATGATTGGCATTGCATTTAAATTTAAATAATGTATTCATAGAAAAGGCAGACGGAAGCAACATTACAGGTGTGGGGAAAGTAACTGAAGCCGAAACGCCAGGTCAGGACCAATAATATTGCTGATTCTTCTTTGGATTTTATCAAGAATCTCTAAATATATAGCAAAAGCACCAGACCAGCAATATTCAAAGCATAGACAAATCATAGACTTATAAATATGTAATATACATTCTGGGGAGAAAAACTGTCTAGCACGACACAATGAACCGACTTTCTTTGCAGCAGACCCAGCAATGAATTCTGTATAATCTTTCCACTTCATACCAGTTGAGAATGTTAGACTGAGAAGACACAATGAGTCACTTTTATAGAGGTTAGCATTAGCCATGCTGATGGGAAACAGGAAGGGGACTTTCAGATAATAGAGAAGTGTTTCATTTTGGAGGCAATAAAAATTAACACACCACTCCTTACCCCAGTTCACAACAAACTGTAGGAAATTTTTTAGATCAGCTGCCAATTTCATCTTATTGAACTGATCAGACTTATTATTAAGACAGGAGTAAATGGTTGTGTCATCTGTGTAGATACAAAGTTGAGAATTGATGTCATCAGAAAGTTTGTTGATGAAAATTAAGAACAAGTCCAAGGATAGAGCCCTGTATTTGTACAAAATGGTTGTTCAGGACAACTTTCATTTCATGATTAGTTAAGATTGAATCAGTTTAAAAATTTATCCAAAAATACCATAGCCTTTCAACTTGGGGAGAAGATCAGTATGTCAAATCCTGTTAAATGCTTTTGAGATGTCCAAAGCATCAGCCTGAACTTCACCAGTCTTATCTAAAGTTTGATAGACTCTTTCAGCAATAATCATTAGTATATCAGCAGTTGATATAGACAAGTGAATGTCATATTGCTTGTCTGAAATGAGATGCTTAACTATTTCAGCATTGATTAGGGCTTCAAGTAGTTTACTAAAAGGTAGAGTTAGAAGGCTAATAGATCGATAGTTCAAGGGATCAGATGATTCACTTGAATTCTTTAACAACAGAGGAGGATTTCCAACAAGCAGGAAAGCAAGAAGCATTTATTGAAGAGTTATTGAACAGGAGCCAGTTCAATAGCCCAATTCTTAAATACTATTACAGAATTCCATCAGGGCCACATGTTTTGTGGGGATCCAGATTAGAGATGTTAGCAGAAACCATTCTAAGTGCAATGTCAGGCATGGATGCTCCAGATGAGTCAAGAGTAGAGTTTGCGGAGGTCTTACGTGCAAAACAATCTGCTTTATCAGCAGAAGATGTTAACACCAAATTGAATGAAGAGAGGAGGAATACAAAACCTTCTCTTATTTAATACACTATTACTGAGCCACCAATAGTCATGGGAGCTAAAGTTGTTAGAGGCTTTATGGTGCCACATTCTATCAGCAAAGATTTAGCTGCTTCAAGGACATGTTTACATTTATTATGTGCAGCCACAAATAGGAGTCTATTGTGATTGGACCTTTCACACTGGTAGAGCTGGAAAAAGTAGTTCCTGTGGGCTATGATAGTTGAGCAGGCTGGTGTGAACCATGGAGAGGATTTAGATTTCACCTGGTATTTCCAAGAGGGTACAAAGCATAGAAGCTGATTTTGACTCTAGAAGAAACCTCACTGGTACAATTCTCAATAGGAAGTTTGAGAGTATCAATTTAAGGGACATCATGAAGTGAATCCCAGTCAGCAAGGTGGTATGGAAGGACATCTTGTGTATAGGAGGTTCCTGTTTAATGGATGACTGGAACAAAATATCAATAGATCCTACAGTATTATCTAAATTGTGAAGTTTGACAAAAGATAGGAAAAGAGTTATGGAATAAAACGAGTAAGGAAATCCACTATTTGTGTAAGAGATGGAAAAATTGAAAGTTTGAATACCTGCAATGTCAGTAACATTAGAATGCTTAAGCCACTTGTCATGATGAGCATTAAAATCATTAAACCCTAAGGCCATGCATATGTATCAGAGAATCTTTATGACAAAAAGATAGGAGGGAATAGAGAATTCAGTGGTAGCAATGAAAGGATTTAAATGGGTTTCACAAAATGCAAAGATATCTGGAGACTGCTTCAAAAGAAAAACATCAACACTACAGAAATTGGAATGGATAGCATGAATATTGGAGAAAGGTTGAGGGGGTAGGTGATTTTTGATCACTGGTTTTCTTTTCATTGTATTTGTCATAAGATTTTTGTCTTGCAGAAAAAGTGGCCAAAATAATTATCATTGTTGTCAATGGCAATACAAGCTGGCCAGAACATGGCTGGCACTAATGTATAATGTGGCCTAAGGGTTGTCCACTGGAGGTACATAGCACTACAAATACCCTGATATATGACTGTTGATCAGAACAGCACTCTCTAAGCACTACCAAAGAGTTCAGGCTTCTTACTACTAGTCAGATGCAGCAACCAGAAAACCACCAAACCAGTATCCTCCTCTACAAGCAGAAAGAAGGCATGGATGTGTGTTTGTCATTATCACCAGGAAATAGTTTTAGGAACAACACCACTAAAATCAATTATATGACCCCGATATGCAGATGACACTTTGATACTCTGACACCTCGGTAGGAGGATGTGCAAATAATACTGGACCATGTGAACTCGGTAAGACTTTTGATTCAGTTTACAATGGAATAAGAAACCAAAGATCAGTTGGCCCTTTATGAATGTACTAATAACTTACACAGAGAATGGGTTCAAGACACTTGCATATCACAAACCAACCTACACTTGACAACTTCTTGACACTTCTCACCATCCATACAGCATGAATAAAGGCATTGTATGATGGCTACAACATTGTGCAAAAATCATGTGGCAGTCCAGACATTTAACAACAGGGGATGATCAGTATCATTTGTCCCCTCCAGAGTAACAACTACCCAACAAGTATAACATCAGGTTCTGCAGGCAGAAATAGAAAAGTCAAGAACAGAGACTGGAAAACTATCTCAGTCTGTCTCCTTTATGCCAAGGAAATATTAGAAAGGATTCAAAAAGCCTGCAGTCCATACAATATCAGAGTAATAATCATGAATAACTCAACCTTATAGAGACATATCTGCTAAGTCAAGCCTAACATAGAGGAGAGTATGACCAGGTACCATGTGTATTCCAGTCATGGAAGAGAATATAAAGATGAAACCAGCAAATCCCTAAATATAAGACCGGAAGAATAGTAAAAAGCTGTAATTAGGTGTAAGACAATGAAATCAGACATTGCTGTTCATGTATAGAAGGAAAATATTGCTTGCCAAATTTTGTAGAATAAAGTAAAAATACAAAACTGAGAAGAACACTGGAAAATCTGACATCTGAAGCGATCAACACAAATTCCCAACTAAGATAGCATCCTCAGTAGACCTAGCATAGACATAAATACCATACAGGAGTTATTAAGAAACAAGGAATATCATGTCAGAAATAGCAGCAACTGTGACATGGCAAAAGAAACTGCAGTAGCAAAAAATGGTAAGCAATATAAAAGTGAGAGAGAAACAGCAGTGGGAGCCAAGATTGATAAAAAGGGTGCAACAGCAGTGAAGGCAAAATCACCATTAGGTTTAAGGCAGCAAATTCTAACTTCAGGGACAATGGCCCAAATAATGCATTGGTGATGTAGCAATTATAAGTTAGACTGGAAAAATAGGTAGCAATGACTGAATAATTAACCAAGATATTCCCATAGACATGGACAGTGGACTGAGAACAATCTACCCCAGTAGACTGAATAAATTGCTAAATTCAAAATTCTATGAAGGTTATCTAGATCAACAGATACCTGAAGAATTGTGGTGAGCACAATAGCTGAAAAGTTGCAATTGCAACATAAAAATGAGAACATTAGTCCATCTCTAAATAATATAAATAATAATAATTACTCATCCCAGATATGAAGACAGAAATACAATCCTTATTTGATCTTTGAGACATAAACCTTGAGTGCAACTGCTTCACACCTACTTTCTTTGCAACAGCAATAATCAGCCACCACTTTTAATTGAGAAGTTGGCAATAATGTCTACACCCAGTATAATTTAGATGACCATAAAGTAGCCAGATTCCTGCTCAGTAACCTGGATCATGTTGGCTAAACATGATGAGAAATACAATATGGGCACCATTTAACTTTAGCTAATGCAATACATTCATATTAAATGACTGTGCAACTCTTATAAGTAATTTTAAGAGACTATAAAAAGTTCATTTAGAAAAAAAAGTCATTAATATAATTAAGCTGCGAATATATTCAGTGATGAGACTCTACATTCAAATTGAAATGATTTGCAGAGAATTAAATAGACAACAGTCGATTTTTATTGAGAGAAACTGAAAAAGTGAAAAGAAATAGGGTTTGCCCATCAAGCCTGACTATGAAAAGCACAAAGAGTAATACAAGTCTGTATCCTACTGTGAGCTTTGCAATCATTTCACTCGCACCCCCACCCCCTTGACAATCACAGAGGAAATCGTGATAGACAATAACATAGAATAAGACATGATAAAACACAAAGTGCTCAGTAAATAAGAATTGAATATTATGAATGAATAGCAAATGAAAAGGATATTTCAAATTAATAGAAATTAAGTCAGTTTTTAGTAGAATATGAGGATTTCATGTTCTGGTGACAAAAAGCAAAACCTTGGACATTGTGAGTTTTTTTATTTTATCCTGAAAACATTTGCATGTATTTAAAAATGACAAATCAGCAAAAACATCAAATGTTTTTTTATAAAAGGAAATGGTGTGATGAATGCAAAAGGCGTTTGAAATATTACAAGTTTAACAAAAT
>OZ010604.1:87772255-87899755 GCA_963932145.1 Acanthosepion lycidas | reverse complement strand
GTGGAACACATGATCTACCATAGATCACAGAACCAATCAGAGAGAGAGAGAGAGAGAGAGAGTGAAAGAGATAAATTGAACCAATCAAAGAGAGAAAAAAGGAGAGAGAGTATGATATGAATGGAATCAGTGAGAAAGGGAGAGAAAAATGGAATTAAAGTGAGAGAGAATGAAAAGGATACGTGGAATCAACCAGATATATATATATATATATATATATATATATATATATATATATATATAAGAGAGAGAGAGAAAGTGATAAATGGAATTAAAGAGAGAGAGAGAAAGTGATAAATGGAATTAAAGAGAGAGAGAGAAAGTGATAAATGGAATTAAAGAGAGAGAGAGAAAGTGATAAATGGAATTAAAGAGAGAGAGAGAAAGTGATAAATGGAATCAAAGAGAGAGAGAGAAAGAGATAAATGGAGCCAATCAGAGAGAGAGAAAGAAAGATAAATTTGATCAATCACAGAGAGAGAAAGTGATAAATGGAATTAAAGAGAGAGAAAGTGATAAATGTAATCAAAGAGAGAGAGAGAAAGAGATAAATGGAATTAAAGAGAGAGAGAGAGAAAGTGATAAATGGAATTAAAGAGAGAAAGTGATAAATGGAATTAAAGAGAGAAAGTGATAAATGGAATTAAAGAGAGAGAGAGAGAGAAAGTGATAAATGTAATCAGAGAGAGAAAGTGATAAATGTAATCAAAAAGAGAGAGAAAGAGATAAATGGAGCCAATCAGAGAGAGAGAGAAAGAAAGATAAATTTGATCAATTAAAGAGAGAGAGAGAGAAAATGATAAATGGAATCAAAGAGAGAGAAAGTGATAAATGGAGCCACTCAGAGAGAGAGAGAGAGAGAGAGAGAGAGATAAATAGAGCCAATGAGAGAGAGAGAGAGAGAAAAAAAAGATAAATGGAGCCAATCACAGAGAGAGAAAGATAAATTTAATCAATCAGAGAGAGAGAGAGAGAGAAAGAAAGTGATAAATGGAATCAAAGAGAGAGAGAGAGAGAAAGAAAGTGATAAATGGAATCAAAGAGAGAGAGAGAGAAAGTGATAAATGGAATCAAAGAGAGAGAGAGAAAGAAAGTGATAAATGGAATCAAAGAGAGAGAGAGAGAGAAAAAAAAAAAGATAAATGGAGCCAATCAGAGAGGGAGAAAGATAAATTTAATCAAAGAGAGAGAGAGCGAGTGAGAAAGTGATAAAAAAGAATCAAAGAGAGAGAGAGAGAGAAAGATAAATGGAGCCAATAAGTGAATGACACACACAAATGAATCCAGTCTGAACAAAAGTTAGGTGCAAATTGAGCCAATCTGGGTGGGGAGGGGATTGAAGGTGCCATTCAAAAAGAGGATATAAAATAGAAAGAAAGAAAGAGAGATGTGCAAATTTAGTCAATTAGAAAGTCATAAAATAGAACAAATCACAGTTACAAATGGAGCCAAGTAATTGGAGGGAAACAAATTGAATCCATAAAAAAAAAAAAAAAGGCAGGGTACAAATGTAGGTCATTAGTGGGAGAGTGTGGCATAACTCGGAGACTGAAAATGGAGTCAAATGGAAGGAGACGGATAAAAACCATTTTCATCTTCTCAAAAAAAAATAAAAAAATAAAAAAAATAAAAATAAAATAAAGCTACAAATGGAGCCAATCAAAGAGTCAGCAGATAAAGAATTAGAACAAAGCAACATCGTGATGAAATCTAACAACATTAAATAAACAAAACTTTTTACAAGTAAAATAAAAAGTTAAAATCATTTTTTGAACAGTTTTCATTAAAAATCTGAATAAAATATTCTACTTCACTCACTGATTTGTAAAGTTCATCCAATTTTGGTTTTTCTAAAATAAATTCTGGGTATCCAATTCTGTCTTTCATCGTATGAACCTGAAATAAAGAAACAAATTTTTATTAGGAGAATTTTGAGATGCATTAAATTATTTTTGAACGCATTTTCCTTTGTCTCTGTTGAGCAAAAACTATTTTGAGGATTGTCCAAATGTCATTCACAAATTACAAAAATAATATCTTTTTTGCATTCAGATTTAAAATTTTATAACATTCTGTATTTTTGAATGTTCATAAAATTATCAAAGATTTCCAAGAAATATTTACGATTTTCTTGGAAGATTTCATAAATATTCCCGAGAAAATAACTGATTTTAGAGATAATCATTTCCTTTCTTTCTTAACACATTTGTTCCAGTCCAGGATTATGTCTTTCCTATGGTGGCAAAAGCCGTCAATTATTTCTTATTGAAAGACAAAATACAGAGAAGATTTATTGAAATCAAAAGAAATTATTTTAATTAAATTCAAACTATTTTATGCTAACATCCAACAAATAATGGAAAGAAAAATAATAATTTAGAATATTTCTTAGAAATTGCTGAACATTGCCATAAAGAGATAAAATCTTTTTTTGATTCTTGAACAAACATTAAATTGTCACTTAAATTAAATATCTCTTATTAATTACAAAATAAACATCAGGAAATGACAGAATTGAGTCTACAAATAAGGAGATAAATTTGGAAAATTAGATGCATGTCATGTGAAATGTTTAAAAAGGGTTTAGAATCTGAAATCAGCAGAATTTGAAAGAATAAATAAAGATGGAATCAGTTGAAAAGATCAAATAGAGACAAATGTAACCGGCACTGAATTTTACCATTTTCATTATTTACAATCAAAGTATTGTTCTCATCTTTATTGTTAAGATCATAATGTTTCAATCGTCGTTCCCTTTGGCCTTCATTAAATGATTGCCAATCCAGATAATCTACAGGGAATTTTGAACTGAACTCTTGTTTAATTTATGGATGTAGATTGTTGGTATTTGATTGACTATATCTAGGGTTATTGTCTCATTTAGTTCTTATTTAGTATTGCTTGGTTACTGCTCACCCTATTTCCACTGAGTCTAAGTCATCAAATTCACAAACTAATGTTTTAATCCATTAGGCTCTTGTCTTGTGGGACAATAATGAGTGTATAACTTGGCCACTTAAATGTAATCTGCCTGCTACTGATTGCCATGCATTCACTGAGTCTTCTCCATTCTTACTGATGCTGCTGACCATATTTGTTGGCATATATCTTAAATGACTCAAACATTGATATATGTGACTTATATTAGCTCAAATATCATAGTCAATACTTGTACCAAAGCTAATTTAATAATGTTCTAAAAAAAATAACAAATTCTGTTTGTCCACCCATGTGCCTGAAATCCCTCTAAGTCAGGTCACCCTTGCTTTACATTGATATATGTTACAAAAATTGATGGGAAGCACACACAGGAAAAGAAAGATAGGATGAGTCCAATAATTTCACTTGGCAAAACAAATCCACACTTCTTGTCTCGATCTCCAATACGCCACTCACCAACCTCAACGACAAGCACAACATCAGTTAAATGAGCATACCATGTTTTTATACACCTGACTCAGCCAACACTCAGCCAATGAGTGCCCAGAATCAGCCAATAAAAATGGCTACAAGTGACACCACCACTTCCATCAGCATGAAATGCTGCCCGATTCACAGTCTGTCTGAAGCTCACCGACTCTGGCCCTTTTGGGTCACCACTACAATATATTATACCTATTTGAAATCAGGAATATCCAAGGATTGAAAATCTGTCCTTCATATTTTTTAAATAAGTGAAAAAAATTAGTGATTTTAAAAGGTTTTAATTTATATTGAATTTTGGCCTAAATCAGTCTGTTGGCCAGAATTGGACTTATAGCCTGAATCAGATTTAAAGTCAGGTTTTGGAGTTACTTGGAGTGAATTGAGGAATTCAAAGTTATTTCCTCATAATTATCATTACTGTTTTCTAGGCTGGACCAAAGGTCCTTTTAGTCTTAGGCTGGAGGCCCAATTAGCTCTCTGACAGAGCTAGCTTAAAAGTCCACACGAGGGGCATTTTTAAGCTGGTATTGTAATATAGGATAATAATGAGGAGAGTCTGCGCAGTCCTTTTAAGTGTGCTATGAAATATTGTCATGACATATATATGTGTGTGTGTGTGTGTGAGGGGGGTGCTGAAGTAGTAAAGGTACAGTGTTAGTATTTTACTAAAAAAGCTCCTCAAATAGTTAAATAGAAACATTGAAATAAAATAAGTTCATATTTATGTGTGTATTTTTTAAATCTATGGATTTATTTCATAATATTTAAATGTATACCCTTTAAAAATTTTACTAAGTGTGCCATGATATTTTAATTTGCTCCAAGGTGTGCCACTGCTTAAAAAGGTCAACAAATGCTAAAATAACGTTTTTCTAATTTGTCATGTTAAACATTAAAAAAAATGCCACTTATGATGAAAATAATGATGGTGATGATCATGCTCAGCTTTGTAACACTAAGGGTTGTACAATTATGCAATGATAGTGAAGATGACATACACAGCATCTCCCTCACATTCTATTCTTAGTCTACTGTTATAGTGAGTAAGATGGAGGACCATATAATTTGAGAAAAAAAATCTTCATTTGGTTTTCCATGAGAGGTGACAAAAGGACAGTATATATTAGATTAATGATTAACATAACAGGAAACATTCATCTTGAATCTTTATGAACAGAGAGAAAGAGATGTCTTATTGTTTATTCTTTTCTGTTTAGATGTTGGCTACAGATAAATTTAAATCTTATAATAAAATGAATCAATAAGTAAATAAATAAAACTATTTAAGTTACATTTATGCAGTTCATGCCAACAAATAGGGTAAGTAAACAATGATGAGAATATTAAATAGATAATATACATAATTCTAAATATCCATTTATATAAACTATATACATAAATAATATAATAATAATCATTTCTTTTAAGGTTTTCTTTGAATTCCTTTTTTCCTTCAAGGAGAAATAGAAAATATGATCATCTGCTTTGGCAGTTTGTGTTTATCATCAAAATAGATCAAAAGGCTGATGAGCCAACAGGAATCTCTCCTTGCCACTATTATTCATCAGAAGATGTCATGATTTGGCCATATCACATGGCATAACACAGACTCTGCAAGTCCATCATGCAAGGTGTTGTTGAAGGTGGGCATAAGTGAGGACAGTAATACAAGAGCTGGTCAGACAACATCAAAGAGTGGGTGGATATGACAATGCCAGAACTCCTGCCAACTGATCTCCCTGGAGAAGGTTGTCTGTTTCTTCTGCCCTTAGGTCCTCCCACTCTTGACAATTGAAGCAGTCAAGGGACTGATGATGATGATGATGAATGATATATAAAAATTTCCAGCATTAAAAGTCATTTTCAATTTTGTATTCAGTTACTAGTTTAAAAAAAAAAAAAAAGTCTGAGAATATTTGCGCCCCTAATATTTTTTACTCCACCCTCCATCTTCGAGATATAAAACTTGATATCAATTCAAAAATTGAAGACACGTGTGAAAACATTTCATTTTGCCACTGAAGAGAATAAACTTTTCTAACATTTTGTTGACAGCATATTTACTTCCTTCATCATATTTACTTCCTTCATCATATTATTTGGCAGCACATGTCTTCATTTTATTAACAGATGAACAAATGCATTTTACTATATGTAGCAGAACTAATGATTTCATTCTGAAATTTGACAGCATGTGTGCCTTAAAATGGTTCACACCTTGTGGAGATTACTCCCACCTAGTCTGCAAAGATAATTGCTAGATGGAGTTGCTTTAGGACTATAAAACAGAGAATGATTAGATTTACCTATCGTCCAGTTCACACTTCTCTCTGGTCTTTAAACAAGTGTAGAGGTTTATCCCTCATTACATGTTTGATTGGGCTTCTGGTTCCTTCTAAAGTCTTTTCATTCTCTTTCACTTCCAGTAGCCCACTGCATCTTAGTAGCATTATTGCCGTGCATGGGGTGGATTGATTCATTTTTTTTTTCCTTCAAAAGTAGAAGATAGGTTTGCCTATTTACACACCTCTCTAGTCTTTTAAACAGGAGGAGAGGTTTATCACTTGTTTCCTATTTAGGATTGGGTTTCTGGTTCCTCCTGAAGTGAACTTCAACTCTTGACTTCTTACTCTTTTCTTCTGGATATTAGTAGAGACAACAAAGCACTCTTCTCTCTCAAGTGGACTTCTCTTAGTTGGCTGGCAATCTTCATTTCAAACGAACCATCTGAACACCCCACACACTTTTTCTAACAGAAAAAGTCTATAATGTTTCTCCTTTCCTTTTCAGCTGTGTGTATAATTTAGAATATTTTCTTTCTTCTTGTATTGTTGCTCTTTATATAAAAATGTATGTTAAATTCCTCAACGTGTTGAACCCTTCTGAAAATGTTGAATTGAATTTTCTGTTTTCAACCTCAATTCCATCTTTTACAATCTGTACACCGCAATTGAACCAAATGACTTAATTTCTATTTTCGATAGCACAACTATTCATTTTATTTATCACCTTTTGTTATTTAACAAAACAAATGTTTTAATTTTATTTAACAACAACAAGGTTGCAACATGTACACAATATACATTCCCTGAAATATTTTCATTCAGTTATTTTTATGGCATCAGGACGGATTTTTGAAAAATCAATACAATAAAGGCTAAATTATATATATATATATATATATATATATATGTAAGAATCCATGGGTAAGTAATCCAAGTGAATCATAATAATATAAATTATTAAAACTGATCCACAAATAGAGATCAATGTATTTATTACAGAGCATATATATATATATATATATATATATATATATATATATATATATAAATTACAAATAAATTAAATGTCTATAATTGGTAACAAGCCCTAAGTTTATATCAACAGCTTCCTATACTTAATACTTCTCGAATTCACTCTCGTGTGGTCATGTGTGACGTCATGAGCTGTGGTGCGATTTTCGCTTCCAGCGTCTTATATGCATGTGTTTATTGTTGCTTGGAAATCATCCACGTAAACAGAAACAGACTATCATCACTGTCTTGTCCGTGTATTGTATAATATATTGTACTGTTATTGTCATCTCTGATAATGGCTTATGTAAGGCGAAAGCTTAGATTGGATTAAAAAATATTTATCAATATTGTGATTTTCTTTCTTTGTTTAATAATAATGTTATTAAGCTTATCAGACGTTATGACTTGTCAATATTATTTAATGAAACATGTATGAATGAAAAAATGCTGCCTAAATACACACAATTTAAATTACAAATAATATACAATTATTTATATATATTACAAATAATTTGAATTTAATTTCTTTGGAATTTATATATATACTCTGTAATAAATACATTAAGCTCTATGGATATATATATATATATATATAGGCAAAACTGTATGACAAAATGGAAAAAGTTCCCTTGAGATGCATTTCATCGGACTAAATTTGTTATGTTGGTGTATCTACACATGTGCAATAATGACACTGGGAATTTTTAATTTTGAATATTTTTTTGTTTTTTTAATCTAGCCAATTTTATTTGGATTCTTTTTCTTTGTTCCATCAGTTTTGTTAGCAGATATCCCACATTGGGATAATAGAAGTTTTGCAAGGTATAGTGACATGTTGTAAGAGTCCAGACACAAATTTATTGTAGATGCACTCTCTAGACATTTTTGTCATAGGGAATTGTTTTCTCTTTTGATCAAAGTAGCATTTTTTATGACAAAATTGTGGTCAGTCTCATTACGGTGGGTAACCAATGCATTCCTTCAAATATAAAAATATATATTGTCATTTCTCTCTCTCTATATATATATATAATTTTTTTTTTTTTTTTTTTGAAGATTGCTACACTCGGGATAAGATAACTTATACTCCCACCAATCACTAACACAAACCCATTCTCATTAACAAGGTGTTTATCAGAGGAGGACTGACATTGAAAATAAATTTAAAACAATTCTTCAAGACAGACACTTAGGGACTGATGATAGCTGCAGACAGAATGGCTTGAAATGGACTATCTCTATGTTGAGGTAATTTTTGTTTTTTTTGCTGTAACAAAAAAAAAAAAAAAAAATAAAAAACTACATGTGCTCTGTTAAAATAAAAACATTGAGCTCTCTGTGGATCAATTTTAATAATTAATATTACTAGGATCCACCCATATTATATACCAATGGATTGATTACCTGTACTATATATATATATATATATATATATGTATGTATGTATGAAGAAGCTATGTAAATGAAAGAAATGGACTTACTTTTTCCCTGGCAAAATGTTTAGTTTCTTGGTCCATCCATGTATTTTCCTTCAAGAGTTCTGTAAATGCATTGCGAATATTGGTGATCATTTCCAGAGCCTGCAAAAAAAAAAAAAAAAAAAAAAAAAAGAAAAAAAAAAAGATGATTCTTTGTTCAGTGTCAGAGAGAGAGATAAAATTTCTTTTCAAGATTTGAATATCTTTGAAAAAATTATATTTTCTGACCAAAATTTAAAATGATGTAAAATTTTAGAGTTTCCATCACATAATTTTACACTGGTTTCCAAAAATAAAATGGTAGCATGCAAATAGAAAATCAAAACATTCATTAATAAAAAAAATTACATTGTATACAATAATTATGTGTTTTTAATACTATCGGTCATCCAATAAAAGGCCCAAGAGCCACTTAAGATAGAAAGTTACCAAATTAGGTTGTTGTAGAGAAGTAAGAAGTGTAGATTATGAGGATATATAGAACAGATAATGGTTGTCACCTAGATTCAAAGAGGTCACGATTGTATGGATTTTGGGGAAGTATCTTCACAGCAGTCTGTTTCACAAAGTTCTTCTTAGGAAGAAGCTGTATGAGTGGAACTTCCTCTTTACTAATGGAATATGAAGGGAATAAGACCCCCAGTATATGTGACATGGCTGATCCAAGCTGTAAAGTTTTTAACTGGTATAACTAAGGAATGTAGCTTGTCTGAAAATTTAATCTGGAAATAATGAGAGTCTTGGAAGCCTAGAAACATTTCATCTGTGGGAAAGGTGCTGTAGGCTGGGAAATAATTCATCACTCACAGGGCCATGTAAATGATTTTGAATTCTGTCAAAAGTGGAAAGAGGGGATTGGGGAAACTCTAGCACTGAAATATGTCAGCAAGACTCCATTTTTTGGTTTAATCTGATTCTTGTAAATATAGAACATGTCAAGTTGAGTCTGGCCACTTTCTGAAATGGCACAAGGTATTGACCATTTTAAATGATCAAGTTTATCTGACAACAAATTAATTAAATTTACATTTTAAACAAGCAAGTATAGAAATTACAAAGTGTATACAGAGATAAATTCCTACGTCAATAACCCAAGCATAAAAAAGAAAATCTGTGATAAATAAAGTCGTAATGAATATTTGCTGAGCAATTACACTTTAATATACTGACAAATGTGGTTGACTAGGCACTTTATATTAGGTTGGTACAAAAATAATGACGTAATAATTTCATTTTTTGACGTATTTTGTAACGTCAAAAAACAACATTATTACGTCATTATTTTTGCACCAACCTAATACTGCATTTTTTTATTATGTCCATATTAGTGTTGTCCTCTTTCAGGCACAGATGTTACTGTTATATTCCTTGAATACAGTCTATAACTTATGCTAAGCTACATTGATGTATATATGTATACTTTTCCAGTTTCTTTAATCCCCAGCGACCTATCTACATAGCCCACTAAATAAGTAGTCTCACTTGTTCTGAAGATTGCATTGAAGTTTTAAACTGACAGTAACTTGATTCCTATGTCTACACTATTTGTCACACACACGCACACACATAGATTACACACTCTCTCTCTCAGAAACTATAACTAAGGTCTGCTCAGTATAGTTGCACTGTAAACCAGAGGTGGGCTCTGTAGGTGTTGAACAAACACAAATGTGCTTGAGTGAGCATCTGCAATAGGAATTGGCTAGCCACTCTAGTAGATGGGTATCCTTGAATAGGAGTGGCCAGCTATTATATATATATATATATATATATATATATATATATTTAAAGATATTTTTGTAGGTACAAAATTTAATGATTGAAATAAAAGTATAAAACTTAATATTACGAGATATTAAAAACGGGAAATTTAATTTAAAATTAACACAGAAAAATGTACAATAAAAGAAAGTTCTGGAAGGGGTGAAAAAAAAAAAAAAAAAAAAGCAAAAGGAACTAGAGACAAATGACAGCGAGCCCCAACAAACACTCACGTTGTTTACACAAAGAAGGCTTAAGGGACCCAATGTAAAGTGCCTCCAGAACCTTTAGATGAAATAAAGAGTGTGACCGAGACAACACAGTGAACCAGTCAGCACTAAATTTGGCTGCACAATCTCTGTTCTTTAATAGGTTATTCACATATGGCGGAACCATAGGTGTAGGAGATGAGTCCATTCAATGGCAAGGTGTGATTTCTAATTTTTGTAGGAACGTGTTGTTTTATTCTCATGTCTAAGCATTGAGTTGTTCTCCCTATGTAGTCAGCTCAGCAACTACAAATGTATTTATAAATAATTGAATTAATTTGATGGGGAGGGAGAACGTCTTTACACGCAGATCGAAACATAGGCCGAGTTTGAAAAATAATCCAAACTTTAGCAGAGAAAAAACGACGAACATTGGATGAAATTTGTTTAGCTATTTTTTCACATTTGGTACCAATCCAGGGTAATCTGAGGTAAACTGGGCATTTTTTAACAGATGATTGTGATATGAATGTAGACAAAAACATCAGACTCTCAAATACCAGTTGTCCTTATCGTGTTGTTTGTCAAATTAAAGCAAATGGCCTGATAAATGTTCATTTTTAAATGGTATCTTGATTTGACTTTATTAAGGATACCTTATGTAGTTTGGGTTATCCTCTTAATACTGTTAATTCAATTATCCACAGTAAAGTTGAAGAGTTCAGAAGTGCCGAGCTCTACACTGTCAAAAAATAGTCACACTCTTTATTTCATCTGAAGGTTCTGGAGGCACTTTACATCGGGTCCCTTAAGCCTTCTTTGTGTAAACAACGTGAGTGTTTGTTGGGGCTCACTGTCATTTGTCTCTAGTTCCTTTTGCTATTTTTTTTCTCCTCCCACAACTTCCTTTTATTGTACATTTTTCTGTGTTAATTTTAAATTAAATCTCCTGTTGAAGCCTGAAGAATGGGAGCGAAACTGGTTGCTTCGCCCGTTTTTAATGTGTCTTGTAATATTAAGTTTTATACTTTTATTTCAATCATATATATATATATATATATATATATATATATATATATGAAAAATCTCTCAGAGTTAACCTGTAGAAAAAGACAATATGTATAAAGATAAAAGACAATAGAAAAACTGTAGCCGATGTGTTTCATCAGTTTTTGCCTTGAAAAAGTCCATATTGGTTGAAATGCACCATTGGCTAATAATACAGTTTTCCTATTGTCTTTTACCTTTACACACACACGTGTGTATATATCTTTAAAGTTTGCTGTATTTACGGAGGAATAGTGCTCAACATTGTGAAGAGAGCATTTATAGACACAAACACCTTAATCAATCATCAGACCATGTGTGACTACTATATATATATATATATATATATATATATATATATATATATATATATATAGGCCACTGGGTATTTTACTAAATAGTCCTTCTACAAGTTTTTATTTAGGGCAAATGTTTACATCATTTATACTATTGTAATTATTTTTATTCTATTATCAGAATCAGGTCTAGTCACTGAATACTCTAGTATCATTTGATTGTCCAGATGACCTACTTGTGTCACTAATGGAAGCATTCAAGAATGTGTTGTGAGGTAAATGAAAGTCTGACTTGAGATACATGTGCCTGTACTCCTGCTGCATATATTGTGTCAGTCTTGGTAAGCATCTATAATATACAGTCATCCAGAAGCTGATCTATGATAAAGATATTTACTGTTACTAAATTTGAAAAAACACCATCACATCCAGCATATATAATGATTCTCTGAAATGACCATCCAGTGTCTCAAAGATATTGCTTTCTTTCTCTCTCTGCTGAAAAAAATCAAACTGTGCCTGAGCATGTGTCTACAACAGGGATTAGCATAAATGGAAAAGAGTGGCATATGCAAGGATTCCTACAAAACACATCTACAAAAACATAAAACATACCTATAAGGATTTCCACATTAATCTGTAAATGTCTACTTTTTTTATTTCATTAAAAAGCAATATATACTTCACATTACTTTAAACATTATATTTTAGTGGATGCACATGTTTGAATAGACGTCCTGTTTTTTTTTGTTTTTGTTTTTTTTAACTGGCCTGTACATTCAAGAGTCTTAATCAAGGTAGCTTTTAGCAGGGTTCAAATCTGCATTCCCCTTTGTAAGATCTAGTTTGCTTTAGACTGTTCAGACACAGGGAGATTCACAGCCCAGAAAGTTTAAATTACCATTTGAAAAAATGCATATCTTCTTGTTAAGACTCTCACAGGATGGTAGATGTAATTGACACTGTTAAAAAAAAGAAAGCTTCTACTCAAGCACATGTATCTACTAAAATTTAATGTTAAAAGTACCATACAGTCTTGCGTATATAAGGTGACCTTTAAATCTTAAAAATTAGCCACCCAAAATAGCGGGTGGTCACCTAATACAACAGTTACAAAAAGCTAACCTCAAATCCTGTGATGTATCAGCACTGGTAAGTAGGCTAGTATGTTTGCACCATAGATCAATGAGAGTAACAACTGCCTCAGTATGGTAACTACCAATGTAAATATTTCTAGTTGAAACAGTTTTATAATGCCGTATACAATTATAAATATAATAAAACTAATTTTAATTCTTGATTTCATATTAAAATGCAATATTCAAGAGTCGACTACACAACAAATTGCAAAACTTCTGCTGAGCAACATGCAAAAGTAATGTAAACAAATATTTTATTCTTCATCTGTAGAGCTATAGATGCATTCCCACCAATCATTATTTCTCTCAGAAGTGTTAAATAACAACATTTAGGATAACATACAATCTATATTTCTAATTAAAATTCATTATCATTGTGGTGTTAAATAATAACATTTTGCATAATATATACATTTTCAATAACAAATTATATAGTATTTTCTGTTGTTAAGCAACAAAGCATTTAAGATGCGATAAAATCTTTATTTCTCATTACAGAATGAAAAATATAAGAGACACCCACATACATAATTAAAACCCTTCAAAATTACTATAATCATCGCCATCTGATACAAAGAGCTCATCATCATCAATTACAGTTTTATTATATGGGTCCAAGTTGGTAGTCTTATACTATGGCTATCAGTTAAAAATCACAGAAATTTACCTAGATTTTGGGTCTTGTCTAATGTATAGGTTGCGTTATATGTGGAAATATACAGTAATAATAGATAAGGTCATGTTAAAAATAAAATCCATTAATTCCTTAGAAATTATTTTACATTTTCGATATAAGAATAAAATCTACAGATATGGGCTTTTCAGAAGATCTGAATACATTTCTTAAAAGACTAACTGAATCTTGCTAAAGTGTGATGCTCTCTGTAACTAAGTGTTTTCAAATGCACAGACCAGTATATGGAATTGACACTGTTTAAAAAAAAAAACAAAAAAAACAGGGTGTCTACTCAAACATATGTATCCATTAAAATATAACATTTAAAATAATCAGAAATAACACTGGATTAAAATAATTACTTAGAAAATACTTCCATCTCCAAATTCCATATTCTTCGATTGGCAAATAAGATATCGGTTTGCAGGTGGTGCAATGGTAGCAATTACAGAAAATGAAATCAGCAAACTAAGTTCAAATTTTAGTTTACTGTGTTGCATTTGATTTGTATAAATGCCCTTCGAAATGTCAGGAAACTATCTTTTCTTCACCATCTCCAGGCTACAAGTTAGACTGGGCATTCTAGCTTTGGTTAGCAACCAGTCTAGAAGAAAACCAACTCTGAATCAGTTGATGCAATTTATTTAAAACTTTAATACCGATGTACAACACTTTGTCCAGAAATTGAAAAGTTATAATAAAATGGTGGCATTTAATAAAACTTGTTATATAAATTCTAGGAAACTTGAGAGGTGACAGGCTCAGCCAACATTGGTGACATCAGATGAAAATTATCTTGGAATATACTGATAATAATGATGGCAATCTATTTGATAAAAAACAAATTTAAAAATTTTGTAGATTTAGCAACCAGGGTTAAATGTAAATAAATGGAGGGACTGCCCCAAAATCAGAACTGACAGTTTTGTAATAAGCAAGAAAAAGAAAAGAATAGGACAAAAAATAATATAAAGCAAGCAAACAATATATGCAAAGCAAATTATCAGTAATATGGCAAAAAGTTCACAAACTAAGAATTGGGATTGACACACAAGAGCAAATTTGGATAAATGAACGTAGAATTCTGACTTCAAGATAAGACAGATTGGGACTGAGTCAGATGGTACTGGGAACTGTCCTCTCTTATTAGCTAGGAAGAAATCAAAGCATTCATTTGCGTGCTTCTGCCTATACATTGGGGTCGGAAAATTATTTTGCAGTCATTCCCATCAGGTTTGGAGCCAACAGTATATGAATATTTTAGCTGAGGCTGTTGTAATAATTTTCATTTTCTTATTTTTGTTTTTAATCATCTTTATCAATAATTTACTCCATGGTCATCGTCAGAGCTCTGCTGCATTTTTGAATGACCACCTTTGTTGTCAGGGAGAAATCACTTTGTTTTCTATGCCCATTACATCTGGTGACTGAATACAACAGCAATATTTTGAGAAGGTCTTGGAGAACCATTCTTTTGGAATTTGTTCTTGTGTTTAATAATAATAATAATAATACTAATCTACTGTCAACTTCAGAAGATGAGATTCATATCCATATTTGCATTGCAAGATGGAGAACCATATGAATATTTATGGAATGAAGTCAAAATAATAAACAAAGAACAACAGTGCATAATAAAATGATTGAAGGAATCGATATACACAATTCCTTGGCTGAAATCATTGCAATAAAAAAAAAAAAAAAACAATAAAGATGAGGAAAATATTCTGAGTGAAGTGAAATAAGTGAAGATGTAAAAGCAATTAATTTTGAATCATCCAGACTTTATTATTTCAAAGAAATTTGGATATTTTGACTTCTTGCCTTATTTGTAAGTAAACAATCACGTGAAGCCAATGTTATAATTAAAAACTGATTCAACTAGTGTCCATTAGAAAATGAAAAAGAAAAATGATTATGTAGAAAGAATTTCATTGCTATTAAAAGATAACCTGCTTTTATTATTTGATATTAAAAAAAGAACATCATAGAAAGATGATAAGCAAAAGTAATTAGACATAAAGATAGGAGACTATTAATTACAAAACTCTCACAGTTATCAGGCCGTTTGCTTTAATTTGACAAAAAACACGACAAGGACAACTGGTATTTGAGAGTCTGATGTTTTTTGTCTATATTCATATCACAATCATGAGTCCATTAGGGTCATAAGAGCACTACACATTCTGCAGTCGTAGTAGCAGTGGTATGTCTTGGGCATGATAGTCTGATTGAGCCCAACCCTTTCCAGGCTGTTGTGAATTCTGTTTTCCTTGCCAACCAAGGCTATAATGGCTTTGTCTGCCCTGAAATTTATCCACCATGGAAGGAAAAGAGATGAATTCATACTTTTCCCAAAGGTATTTACATATAAGTGAATTGAACAAACTCGACTAGAATTTGAACTCAGCTCTCTGATTTCATATTTTGGGCCGCTATCCATTATCATGCATTCATTTGACATATTAAAGAATATTTATCTGAGTAACTTTCAAATGAATATTGCAAGAAATTTTATTAATATCCTCAAAAAAAAAAAAAAAAAAAAAAAAAAAAAAATCTGTTTCACAATTACAAAAAAAAAAATCTAATTTTATAATTGGGAAACATATTTTGGTTTATTTTTTTTATCACAAGAGTTTTTAACTTGCTATTTATAGAAATCATTTTTAAAAAAACATCTCATTGGGAATGTCACCAAAGTGGTATGAACACTGATGTGACAGAAGACCTTGCAAATCATTTTGAGTATTTCAGCTCATATTTGTCTTTGGTTTCACTGACAAGTGTTGTACTTGAAAACATGTCTGAACCAAACAAATTTCTATCATTTAATATTTGATAGAAAGTGTCTTGACAAGGCTTCTTGTGTATTTATTTACAATATTTACATTTTAATTATTGTCCACATCTTTGTTGTTTTTTTATCGTAGCATGTCAACTGTTGTGCCCTTTGGTATATATTTGTGATGATATACAAATTAGGTTGTATATAAGTGGTAAGTTTTCCAAACTCGTGAGTGGAGTTATCTTTCCTTGACTACACAGTGATAACTATACATGACACAAAAATATGGATCCTTCTTGTCTACAAGGAATTCCAAACTGAACCATTTATTTAAAGTATGGGGCTGGACTGTTTCACTGCCCATGTCTAGTGATATCTTGTCTAGTTTGTATTTTTTTAGATCTGCAAGTACATTCTACCTGGCCCAGGAATTGAACTCTCAATTTCTGTTGCCAGATTTACAAACCAACACTTTAATTCATTATCCACTTTTAATTCACGACTGTAGGACAATTCATTTGGAGAACTTGGAGCCTTAAACCTAACCTGGCTGCTGTTGATTGTTTATTAGAAAGAAAAAAAGAAATGAAGGAAAGTCTTCAACAACAGCAAAAGAGAAAAAGCTCTAGTGAATCAAGCATGACAAGCATCTGAACTTAATACACTCTTCCACATTCTTTTCAGTCTGGTCATCACTACTGTGACTCTTGTGATCCATCTTTATGCTGTTTTTGTAGATGTGTCATCTTTTGATTGATGTAAGTTTTTGTAGGAGGGCTTCTCTATTCATGACAGTGTTGTCATAATGTTATGCCCATGAACATTAATGTTATTTTCTTTCTGTTGACCTTTATTCCATTTGTATTTGATTTTGCTATGAGTCTGTCTATAAGGTCTTGGAATTTTGCTTTTACTGCTTCCCATTAGATCAATATCATCTGCAAACTGAAAGTTGTTAATTAGTCTGTCACTAATTGAGATAGAAGTGTGGTGATGGTTTTAAAATGTCTCTTGCATTATTCTTTCCAGAAACAGGTTAAAGAATAAAGGAGAAAGGGAGGCACATTCCTGCAAATGCAGTTGATCTGTTCATCAAAGGCCTGGGTGGTTTTGACAATATCTTCCTTAATATTGAAGTTTCTCATGAAATGCAAATATGAATCTTGTAATGAAATCTGATGAAGACATTTTCGATAAAGCACATGTTTTTGAAATATTTAAATTTTTCTTGGTTTAGCAGAAACAATTATCAGCAATAAAATAAGCAACAAAATAGATGATGGAAAATTGTCAAATATACGATTATGATAAAAACTGACAAAAACAATTTTAAACACTTTTTGTCGTAATCTTTTCAAGTGTTCACTCAAGTTACAATGAAAAATTGAACTTTTTTAAATTTTCAAATCAAGTAATTTTCACTTCAGCTTTTCCTATTATGACTTTTTGATCAAAGCCATTTTGGTTTTTCCTTTTTAGATGTTTGAGCATCATCAATGTGTTTATTATCATTTTCATATCTTTTTTTTTGGGGGGGGGGATTTCAATTTTGATTTCAAGGAAGGTTTTAGACATTTCATGAATGCAAATTAGCAGCTGTAAAAGTATATTTGATTGCTTGACAAGGAAATCATATTGGTTTAGTAGAGCAACTAATATTTGCAATATTTTATGCACTGTCTTCATTATCAAAGTAACACTCACACCTCATTAAGTGTGTTGCAGGTAAACGTTTTCTGAGTTTTGGATCCAAACCTTTGAGTAACTTTGAAGAAGCCTATACGCACATGTATAATATCTGGTCTATTGTATTGCCATCTTATGAATGGTTCTGGACCATGCAGTAGTCTCCAATGGTGCCTCTTGATGTCATGATGAAGGGTCCAGTTAAGGCAATATCTTTCAGGCGAGACAACCCAGGTTATTTATAAATACATCCCCAATGGGTGTCTGTTTCACTGCCTACTAGTCATCCACAAAATAAATATGAAAGCAATTAAACTGAAAATGAATAAAACTAGCAAATGCAACCTGAAAAAAAAAAAAAAAAAAATGTAGACCCCAGTTATACCATCTCTTACACTATGTAAGGGGGTCTACATTCTAAGTTTCCAGAAGTATAACTCCATCTACTTCAGTCTAAACTTGACTTCCTGCTCCTGTCTAAAATGGGTATCAATGCCTCAAACCCATTACAGGAGCTCACAATCCTGGGCTACTCATCTATTATAACAAAATATGAGCACCTAAATTGCCATAGTCACAGACTTGGTGCCTACATCAAGAACAGGTTTCCCTGTGACAGGGACACAAAAAATGAGTACCCTGATCTCCTCTATAGGCACTTCCTCATAGCCCTTATCCATAGTACCACATTCATCTTTGCTCTGTATACTCCTCAGGATTAAGGGTTGGTAATCTTTGATCGAATATCAGAGTGGATTGACAATATCCTCACTGAATTTCCCTCACTCAACTTTCACATGTCATGACTTCAATGTCCACCACAATGAGTGGTTAGTCCACTCTAACAAAACCAGTGAGGAAGGCAGATATTTACCTATGAACTAACCCAGACCATTACATAACCCAACAGCAGGCAAACCTCCTGAAGCCTAACAAATGGCCAGCTAAAGTTTTAACTTCACCAGACCATTCTTTAGTCAGTGTCCAGATGACATCCCCTGAACATTTTTTTGCTACATGAAGACAGTAAAGGGACAGCTTTCAATATGCTATGATGGGAGCTCCTCTCCTAACTTTATTCAAGTATTCTGCCGCCCAAAATGCTGCCCTTGTCTCTGAATGGATCCTTTCTGGAATGGAATGTTTTATACCCACAAAAAAATTCCAGTAAAAACCAATCAGTCAGCACTTTTTCTTTTTTGAATGTGCTGCAACCATAGCTCTTTGGAACAAGTAATTCAAAATCTATTGCAAGGAGTGATATAGTCTAGCCCTTACTACTTTCAAAACCGTCTGCAATTGTTCATTTTGTAAAGAGAGGTCTCTAATTTTATCAAAAGCCTCAGCCCCCAAAAAACACTGGCCCAGACAAAATTCCAGTGGTTGTCCTTAATATCACGCATATACTTCAAAAATGCAGGCAACTAATCCTCCACTTTAAAATATAGACCTATTAGTCTCCTTAGTATCATTAGTAAGGTTTTTGAGGCCTTAATCAACAAGAAGCTTGTCGAGCACCTGGATAGCAACAAACTCTTGTTTGATGAGCAGTATGGGTTTTGAGCAGCCCAATCCACTGCTTACATCCTAACTACCTTAGACACAGAATTATGAGGCCCTTGATGACACACACACTGCAAGCACTATAGCATTAGATATCTAGAAGACCTTTGACAAGGTATAGTACAAGATCTCCAGCTGTGGAATCACTGGAAGGGTTTTCTTTATTATAAAATCCTTCCTAACAGGTAGATCCATGAAGGTAGTTATTAACAGCCAATCTTCCAAGGTCCTGGCTTTCAATGCAGGTGCCTAGCAGGGGTCACTTCTTGGACCAACCCTCTTTCTGATGTACATAAATTATCTACCTAAGAATATACTCTGATCATTTGTAAATATTTATGCCGAGGATACAACAATATACAGGTTGACAATCAAAGTTTGGCAGCTGATCTCTTCTTAATGTGAGAAAAAACTGGCTGGTTACATTCAAGGTCTCAAAAACCAAACTGGTTACATTTGATCACCACCAATCAGACTTTGAACTATAGCCAGTCACAATGAACAGATGTCTCCTCAAGAAGGCCCCATGACTTGAGGATATTGGGCCTCAAATACACCTGACCTCAAGTGGAACTCCTATATATGATACACTGCTAAAGATGTAGGTAGAATGATCAGCTTCCTCATGCTATCTTCTACCTTTAGCCAGATCAGGCCAAAAATGGACGTACTGTTGCCATACTGGGGTGGGAGCTGCCCAAACCTCACTTTCCAGTCTTGATGGAGTTCAAAAGAGTCTTCGAGCTCTTGTTGGCGAAAAATTATTTTCCACCCTCCAAACTCTCTCATAGGCAGCATTTGGTGAGTCTCTCACTTTTCTATCACTATTACCATGGAAAGTACTTGAACAGATTACATTTCTTGGTTCCAACAGGTCCAACCTTCAACCTGCCATGCTACTTACAAAGTAGCAAACTACCCACATTCCCTCTGTATTCCATCAGCGAGAAGTATGTTCCACTCAAACAGCTTCTTTCTGCAAACCAATGCCTTAAGAGAACAATAAAAGAACAGGAATTAAGAAGACAGAAGATAATGATTGACATTGCATTTAATTTTTTTTTTTTTTTATTGGAAAGCAAGAAGTCAGAAAAGAGTTCCACAATGAGAAGTGCAAGAGAAAAAATGTCAGTACAGAACTTACCATTACATCTAGCCATTTCAACTGTAAAATAATGAGACCTAGCTGCAAATCTAGTACTGCACCTAAATTCATAAAGTCATGGTATCAAAGAGGAAAGATCATCAGAACAATGACCATGAAAATATTTATAGAAAAAGGCACAGGGAAGTTGTGTTATGGCAATAGGAAAGTGATTGAAGCTGAGATGCCAGGTCAGGACCAATAACATTGCAGATTCTTCTTTGTATTTTGTCAAGAATCTCTAAATTTATAGCAGAAGCACCAGACCAGATGTGGCAGCAATCTCCAAAACATGAGCAAATGGTAGGCTCGTAAATATTAGGTTGGTGCAAAAATAATGACGGTTTTTGAAGTAATTTTTAACGTAAAAAAAAAAAAAAAAAAAAAAAAAAAAAGACATTATTTTTGCACCAACCTAATATATAAAACAGATTCCAGTGAGAAAAATTGTCTAGCAGACAGAGAGAACCAACTTTCTGAGCAGTAGACCTAGCAATTGTTTCAATATAATCTTTCTATTTAATGTTAGAAGAAAATGTTAGTCCAAGAAGGCAAAACGAGTAACTCTGTTGGAGGTTAGCATCAGCCATGCTGATTAAAGGTAAAAAGTGTTCACTAAGATGATTAAAAGAAAAATAAAACCCAAGGAAGATGAAGATATTTTCATTTTCATGGAATATATCAGGAATGGATGAAAAGTGTGTAACCCAATGTCTGGTAGATATGGAATGACGACCAATCAACTCACCGCTTCTTTGCTTTCTTTCTTGAAATTGTTCTGTACGAACATTGCACTGACAGCCATTCCCATATTGTTGTTCACAAATGTAATGCATTTTTCCCATCGTGGTTTTTCTTGGGTAATGCCCTAATAGAAATCGAGAGAAAAGAAGGAATTTTTTTTTTTTTTTATTAAGCACCATTTAGTTACAAGAATAGTTGCCTAAAAATGAAAGCAATGGCAAAAATATAAACATTTTCATAAATAGAATCATACATAAAAATATTAAAAATTATAAAATAATGAACAGAAATATAATGGATTAAAGATAAGCTGTAGGGTTACGTTTAAAATGAATGGTTCCTATCTACTTTCATGCAACCCATGTTGAAATCTTGTGCATGTTGCTTGATCCTCTGCCAAGAATGCAAACATCATTAAACACCCTGGATTGTCACCTGCCTGAATCAAGAGTTACAAAAGGCTTTGTTGCACTTAACATAAATATTTATTTAGAATCAAACAAATTAAAATATGAAATTTCACTTCGTTTAGCATTTAATAAAATTATAATATAAAAATACAGAGCTATGTGTGTGCATGATAAAGATATAGTTCTAAGGGGCCTACTATATTTCTGAGTTAAAGTACTCAATATCAAGAATAGAGCATATGTAAATATAAAAGTGGACACTGAAGTCAACAGCAAGTGGTGACAGTCTGTTTCATGCTTGATTGCAACCTTCAAACCATATATATATATATATATATATATATATATTTTCACATACATACACACAGGTACACAGGATGCAATGCATAAATTGTCTAAATTACACAAAAATGACATCTCATTTAACAGATTTATTTACTAAAATTACATAAAAATATCTTAAAATACTAAAGAGTAAATTTATTCAATAAAATCACCATTGGCTTCAACCACAGCCTCCAGATGACTTTGGAATCTCTTGCAACTCTTCTGGATGCTCACCTTGCTTAAGTTGGCGAATGCTGCCATAATCTTTGCCTGTTTGGTATTACAAGGAGTTTAGTTGGTCTCTCGCTCAGCTGCACCGCACACATAATAATCAAAGGGGTTGCAGTTTGAGGAGTTAGGTGGTGGCCAAATGTAAGGGGTGATGTGGTCACAGAAATTGTCTAACAGCCATGACTGGATTGTGTGGCATGGTGTGGAGTCCTGTTGCTAGGCATAAAGTCTTCTAGCAGCCACAGGAGTACTACCTCATCAAGGCACTCAATGTAGGCCTCTGTGTTGATTCTGAGGCCTTGCTGGAAGATGTATGGAGGCATAACTGCACCATCATGAGTGATCACTCTAAATACCATGATATTGACTGGATATGTCATCAAACTCTTTCTGAATCCTTTGCACTGTCCTCAGATTGACACCCAAACACTGTGAAATGTTTGTATTGTAGCTTCCAGCATAAATGCCAAGAAGCATG
This sequence comes from Acanthosepion lycidas, assembly GCA_963932145.1. Lineage (NCBI taxonomy): Eukaryota > Metazoa > Mollusca > Cephalopoda > Sepiida > Sepiidae > Acanthosepion > Acanthosepion lycidas. The sequence continues at coordinate 87,877,053 of OZ010604.1, read as the reverse complement.
CCCTTTCAAAATTTCAGGTGGAGTGAATTGTGTCATGGTGTTCTTTTTCTTACAGCCAGTGATCAACTTACCATACTATATGGTGCAGTCAATAAAATCGAAAACAAAGAGCACCCATCTGTGAAATTAAAAATATAAAATGGCTACAATTTAACAATCGCACCATATATATATATATATATATATATATATATATGTATTAAATTTTTGTTTTTTTGCTGTAAGTTATATATATATATATATATATATATATATATATATATATGTGTGTGTGGGTGTGTTTGCCCACTCCAGCCTTGACAGAGTTCAAACTACATGGCCTTGTAGATGATGTATTATTTTCTAGCCTACAACTCCACTCCCACAGATACAAAATTGCAAGTCTCTCACTACACTATCACTATTTTCATGGAAAATCTTTTGACAAGATACCTTCCCTTCACACCATGCCATCTATACAGGATCAAATAATCCCTATTCTATTCATAAGAAGAAATTCCATACAGACAGCCACTTTCTGAAAACTGCTATGGAACAGACTCCCGAGAGGATGATTTTTCAAACATGACAATCTTAACCTCTTCAAGTGTAGGGTCAACCGTTAACTATCCTACATATCCTCATAATCAGCACTTCTTACCTCCTCCTCTTGCGTTCATATGACAACCTCATTCATACTCCTGAGAGGATGCTTCCCTGATCACTACAATCTTAACCTCTTCAAGTCTAGGGTCAACCATTAACTATCCTCATAATCTGTACTTACTGCACCACCTACTTCCATAAAACAACCTCATTTAGTAAATCTTCTACCTTGATTGATTCTTGGGAATTCTTTATGAAATATATATATATATATATATATATTACACATAATTGTTTAAAAGTTGCTGCATTTAGAGTGAAAGTATGCTCAGTATCAGGGATAGACTGTATAATATATATATATATATATTGTGTTTATCTCTATCTATAAAAGGCAGGATGTGTGTGTGTGTAATGAATGCATGGCCACAATTTTTGACAGATTTGCACCAAAATTTACATGGACATTTGCATTTCCCAACTCCCGTCGATAGTGGAAATAATCAATTTTTTCATGCTACTATGGCAGTTTTCATGTAGTTTTCAGCCATATTGTACTGGCCAGAGTGAGAGCCTCTAGCTGGCTGCCACAAATAGGCAGGAAGATTCTATTGGCCAGTGTGAGAGCCAACAGCTCACTGACACGAATGTTAACTAGCATGCAAAAAAAATCAATAGCTGCATTTGTCACAAGTGGGAAAAATTTAAATCTGCATGGCACTTTACCCCAATTGGCTCATTCGCTTGCTTAAACTCAACGTTGATTCTGATTCCGCAGAACTGGGTTGGGTGTGAAAAAGTATTTGTTGTTAACATTCTTTTATCATTCGGTTTTTCCAGTTACGAGTCCTTTTTTAAAGCTGATCATTTTGTGTTCATTTTGTTTAGTTCTTTTTCCGTAACACATTTAATGTTTAGTATAGAGATTAGAAAAAATTTGCAGTGAGAGATAGGCAAGAAGTAAGGCATGTAGCAATATCAGCACAGCAAAGGGAACTCCTTTAAAGGCAAGAAAGGGCAAAAATATTTTAAGTCAAGTGATAGCGATTGCTGTATGAGCCGTACGATTTTTGAATCAAACACAGGCAACACTGGGCCATGCTGCTAGTGTGTGTGTGCATATATATATATATATATATATATATATATATATATATATATATATATATAGGCAACATATCTCTATTTTAGCATTTTGGTTAAATAATCTGGATATATTATATCTATTTATTTTTATTTTGATCCTATTGAATTCTCTGATTGATATCAACATTAAGAAGTCAAATTCATTAAGGAAAGCACTAATTTTCTTAATTTCTTTTATTTTCCCAAGTACTTTACATAAAAAATCACAGCTATCAATTATGTTAATTTTTTGTCATGACAATGCACCCCTGAAGATGATCTCAGATGAGATTGAAAGTACTTGGGAAATTAAAAGAAATGAAAAAACATCCTTAATGATATTAATCAACATTAAGAAGTCGATCAGAGAATTTGAAAGGGTTAAAATATATATATATATATATATATATATATATATATATGAATTAGGATCAAATGCAGATCAAATATTGATCAGAATCCAACAGAACTGGTGTAGAAGTAAAAACATCCTCAAATCAACATGTGATCAACTAGTAACTATAAATACTGTCTACTAGAGGCACACATCTTGCCATTTGATGCCACGAAGGCTCATGTCTCTCTTGGAAGTTAGCATCAGCCATATGCTAATGGAAACAAAAAGGGTTCTCTCAGATGGTTGATAGAGAACAGTTTTGTTCTGGTGTTGTTAAAATTAGCAAGCCATTCCTTACCTCAGTTAACAGCAGATCAGAGATTAAATGTAAATTTGACTATATTGAACTGATCAGACTTGCTATTAAGACAAGAGTACATATTTGTGTCACCAGCATAGATACCAAGCTGAGAATGGATGACATCAAGAAGGTCATTGATGAAAATTAAGAAGCAGGTCCAAGGATAGAAGGACACCTGCATGAAGGCAGAAAGATTTAGAAGAATGGCCATTCAAGACAACTTTAATTTCACCATTTGATAAAAAAGACTGAATCCGTTCAAAAGTCCATCCAGAAATATCATAACCTTTTAACTTATGAAGAAGACCAGTATGACAAGTCAAGTGCCGTTGAAGATGTTCAAACTCATTCTTATCTATATCTATAGCTTGATAGACTCTTTCAGTAATGATCATTAAAACATCAGCTGGCTACCTAGAGAAGCAAAAATCATATTGCTGATATGAAAGAAGACCCTGCAAAGCAAGATGCTTGACCAATTCAGAGTTGATTAGGGCCTCTTGGACTTTGCCAAAAAGAAGTAGAAGGCTAATAGTTGGGACAGTCAGATGGTTCACCTGAGTTCATATATATATATATATATATATATATATATATATATATATACTAACATCACCTGGAATGTGATAGATATTAGTAAGGCTCAAGAAAAAGGAGACAATCTTTTATACCAGAATTGAAGTTACCCACTTCTTTATTATAAGGGAAAGGAGAAGAAGTCCAGTGGATATTTCATGAATTGCAGAATTACTAATATTGCAGGGAAACAGTTAAAATAATATATACATTTGTTGCCAACTTTTGTGATTTCAACAAATACGTGTCACTTTCGTAAATGCTCGGTGTAGTAGAGACTTTGTAATCGCAGATACAACAATAGTACACTGTTGAATAATACTGGTGCCAGACACCTTTGAATAGCACTCACACTAACAGAACTTGCTCAATAATACTCACTCAAATAGTAATCTGTATAGTGATCTGAATAGATAAAAGCATTCTGTATAGTAATAGAGGATAGACTAGAAATAGTGATCATTTAGACGTCACATGACTTCCTATATATTCGTTTTCTCTATGGTCATGGGATCCATATAATTCAATAATGGGATCGCCTGTGTTTACTCTCTGGTGATCTATGTTCAAACTCAAGTGTCGTCAGTGACATTTTATTCCCATACAACACAGTGTAAGAAAAGTTTAGTGGCATTTGATTTTCCGTCAAATTGTAAGTAATATGCAAATTTAGGAAACTGAACATAGATGCAAGTTATGTTTTTAAATAACCTTGTCAGATCAAAACTTTCATCTGGATATCATGCATGATGCCAAACTCATTCAGAAATATCTAAACTGTCAGTTGTGTCTAACCAACTCTCTTAAATTTGATGGTTAAAGCTGGCTTCAAGCAAATGAAGCCTGTAGAACATTGTGGACTTATGTTACAAATTGTATAAATTAACATAAAACACACCACTTGAAGATTTACAACAACAACTAAAATAGATATCACATAGAACTCAAAAAGAATATAATAGCATAATCAAGAGGTTGACATTCTACACTACTTCAAACTGAACTTGAGAAACCTTATTTTCCTGAAAGATTTCTAAAATTTCAACTGAAAGTAGAACTGACTGCTCGTCAATGAATTCTGAATATTTCCATATAAGGAAATAGCTAATATTACCATTACCAAAAGATTCACTCTAAAATTAATTCAAGTGCATGTACCAACTTTGAAAAGTCCTCAAGAAGAAATTAAAGTGTTTCATCAGTAAGGTTATGAATGAAGAATGTGGGTGACAAAATTGTAGTTAACGCCTCTGAGAAACAAACGAGAATATAACTTTTCTTTTTTTTTTAAATGATGTGGGCATTTATAGGTTTGGAAAAGACCAGATGATAAAATAAAATTTTGAAATTGGTTTTGTAGTTTCTGACAGAAAAAACACCATAAAAGATGTAATAATTATAAGGTTAATACAGGAATTGATTATAGGCAGAAATCAAGAACAGGTTCTATGCTTTAAATAGTATAGTAGACATGAACAGCAAATTGACAACAGGAAATATAAAGTAGGAAATATAAAAGATAAAATAGAATCTTTAATGAGAAAGCTAAAATTAACTTTGAACAGGAATAAACATTTAACCTTTGTTTTCTGCTTCGGATTGAATTTCTGGTTACTTCTAAATTCTTCCAGTAGCCCTTTGCATCTTAGTGGCATTATCGCATTGCTTGGGGTGAATTGATAAAAAAAAAAAAAATAAAAAAAAATAAAATATAGAATAAGCCAAACAAATGAAAATTACAAAGGGAGATAACTCTAAGTCATTACTAGAATGGTTGAAAAAAAGAGAAATAACTAAGATAAGATTGAAATGCAGAACTGAACAAACTGAAAAGAATGAGTGAAGAAAAAAGGAAAATGAATGCAGAAAGAGCAAAAAACATACATCAACATATTTGTGTATATATACACACATGCATCAATACAAACATACATAAACACATTTACACAAATGTACCTGTGCTTGTACATACAGACACATATACTGCAACAAATTGCTCATGATTATATATTTTGAACTTTATTCAATTCTTTTTTTGTAAAAAAAAAAAAAAAAAAAAAAAATATCTTTCTTAAAGTGGAAAATCTTAAGAGTGCATTTGATTCCTAATCAATTTGAACAAAGGAAATCAATGAATACCTCAAGAACTTTTTTGTATTCATACTTTAAATGGATGTACTTTTCTGTAAGATGTTGGATCATTTCATTGATGAGCATCCAGATTGCATAGTTGGCAATTGTTCTGTAAAGAAAATAGAAACAAAAGAGAAATTTGCAGAAAATAAGAGCAAATCAATAATTTGTTAACGAAATTCTTTTGCTTTCTCAAATATCAACAACTCAACAATTAACTCGTTATTTCATTCTCTCTCTCTCTCTCTCTCTCCACATGCAAGCTTTCATCTTTATTTTTTTATAATTTATTTGGGCGGGGACTGAGAAATGACCATTTCTTTATTTTTGTTCCTTTTTAGTATCTTAGACATCCTAGAACGGGTAAAATGGTGGAAGAATTGTACTGGCTGAAACATTTTGTTTCCAATATTGGCTCATCTGTGAGGCATGAAAAAAAAGTCTACTTTGAGTGTGAAGAATGGTTTGTAATTTGAGAAAATACTAAATTTTGAAACATGAAACAATCAAGTAAAAAAAAACAAAAAAAAACCCTGTAATTTTGATCAGGTCAAAGACTAAAAACAGAATTTGATGCAAATTAATGGCAGGGACTGAAAAAATTTCTGTTTGTTTTTATTAAACCTTATTAGTGAAACTGAGGGAAATTCCATGGTGCACTTTTGCAAATCAAAAAAAACAAATCTGTATCTGAATAGCGAGAAAAAAAAAAAAAAAACATATTTAGTAACTGTTATGTTGGTTTCAATCCATAGAAATGACTGCAAAACACTTTCCGCTCCTCAATTTATAGGCATAAGCACACAAATGCATGCTGGGATTTTTTCCTAGCTTATAAAATAGGTCAGTTCTCAGTTTCATCTGACTCAGTTCTAGTCTGTCTTGTCCTGAACTCAGAACACTACATTCTCTTGTCTGAACTTGCTTTTGCGTATCAACTCCAATTCTTAGATTGTGAATTTTTTGCCATATTACTGTTGCGTTGCCTCATTACTGTTAATTTGCCCTGCATATATTGTTTGTTTGCTTGATATTATTTTTTGCCAATCTTTTTCTTTTCTTTCTCTTGTCATTGCAAACTTTGTCAATTCTGTTTGTTGGACAATTCTATGACTTATTTTGCATTTAACCATGGCTACTCATTCCACATGTTAAACAAAGTAAACTTTGGTACAAAGATAGATTCATGGGTCATCAAATGTTAACTAAACTCATTTACATTTCATCAGTTACCTCTTCAATAAAGACTAAAAATAGATATATTTGCCAGATATTGCTTTATGGAAAATGTTTATTTAGTTCTCAATTATTATAGCTTTTAATAATGGATTATCTGTCTACAAATTTAGTTTCTAAGGTCATCATAAGTATATCCCAATATGTGCAAAGTTTATAAAATTCAAAAATAAAATTTACTTTGTATTGATGTATACTTTTTAAAAGAAGATACTTTAAATTTAAAATAAATATCCATTCTTTGAATTGTGTGCCTTACTAAAAGATTTTCCTCAAAATCATTTCTCTACAAATAATAATTAAAAAGAACCTATGTATATGTCTATGTAAATAATTTGACATAGTTATTCTGTCAGTTGAAGTGAGATTATTTCTTTAGCAAGTTATTTTATTTAAAAAAAAAAAAAAAAAAGGGTGGGTGATTTTGCTGAAAAATGTTGAAGTCAGAGCCAAAATATAAATTCAAATTAATACACAATTAGAACAATAATCAAACAAATTACAATTTTATTTTGTGCAGCTCAATGATCTCGTTTTGAAATGTTAATCTGTCAAAATAAAATGTCTGAAAGGAACGTGAAATAAGTTGTTTATAAGGAATTTATGTTCAGTCATTTTAAAGAGAATAAAGAAGCACATGTAGACATATAGAAAGACATATAAAACCATTATCAATAAAATGTTACCAGAATGCAAATTAGCAAAAATGTTTTCTATTTTTATATAAACAAAGTGGTATCATTTCTGTCTGAATTTCTAGGATGAGGACTATTGTCCTCATCTTTATTCTTGTTATCACAATGTTTCAACCAATATGCTCTCTGGCCTTCCTCAAGTGTATATTGATTCAGGTAACCTACAAGGAATTCTGAACTGAACACTTTATTTAATACATATATATATATAGGGATAGATTGTTCTAGTAGACATTGGTAATGGAATCATTGCCCATATCTTGTCTAGTTATTATTTTTAGTATTGCTCAGTTATTGCACACCTTCTTTCCACTGAGTCCAAATACAAACTGTCTGCTGAAGGAATTGAACTCAAAATTACTATGTCAACAAATTCACAAACCAGTGTAGGCTATTGTTCCATAGGACAATATTCTGTGGAAAACTTGGATCCTTAAATCTAGCATGTCTGCCTGCTGATGAGTGCAGTTGCTGCTGCTTTTTCTTGCTTTCATTTGGCCTTCTTTATTAGGGGCTCTCATATTGTATTTGCTTTTATACAAAGCCTACTAAACAGGTATCAATGGTATCACAAAAAAAAACAATGTAGGGTACAAAATTAGAGTGACTGGGTCTGTTTTGGGTTTTTCAACTAAGAGAGAGACTTTTTAAAGTTGAAATAAAAAAATAGACAACTTTCTCATGTACATTAAAGCAATCTGTTATATATACTTTACTTCTAGCTGTGATGATTAGAACACTAGGTACTACTAAAATCAATGCATTTTTCCAAAATGAAAACAAAATATCAATAAATTTAAAGATTTGGAAAAAAATAAAAATTATGTGATTTAAATTTTCGATACTGGTTCAGAGAATGAATGATTCATATACTGAATAGGTCATTTTATTAGCAAACTTTATGAAAGTATTGGAGAGGGAATCCCCCCCCACTTACACAAATACACACCTCATTTTCAATATCTGGTATATATTTTTTATTTGGAGGGTATTCACAAAATTTCATTATTTATATAAAGAAAAATCCGTTAAGATGTTATCTCAATAAAAAAAAAAAATTGATGCAATACCAAATATGAATATAGTGAAAGTTCTTGCCCAATCTTCCCAAAATAATTCAAGAAAACTAAAAGTTTTTGTGAGTTCTCGCTTTCATAATCTATTAAAAAATTTTCTTTTAGATTGGACAGGAAAAAAATGTACACTAAATATTTTTTTAAAAATTGCTTAATTAATTTCTAAAGTCATCCCATTGCTGTTTTTAATAAAAGTTTTTTACATTGAATAAAGAAATGTTTGAAGAATTGAAAAATGTAAAGTTTAATGCCATTTTCAAAAGAATTTTATTCTTTTTATTTTAGCAACTGTTATTTTTGTATGGAAGTTCAAAAGGGAACTATTAAAAGCTATGTAATTATTATATATCTTATTTCTCTTCCAATAGTCATAAGTTATAACTCAGAATTATTAGGTTGGTGCAAAAATAATGTCGGTTTTTGACGTTAAAAATACGTCAAAAACCGACATTATTTTTGCACCAACCTAATAATTACGAGTTATAACTTTTTACTATTGGAAGAGAAATAGGATATATAATAATTACATAGCTTTTAAATTTAGAATAAAGAAACTCATTGGGTGCAAAAAGAAGTATTTTCATGATATCAAACCGGTAAGAAAATAATCAAAAAATAAAAGTAATGAATTAAAGTCAAAAGTATAATTTCACTAGTTTTTTATTATTTTGTCTTTTTACATACCTTCTAATAATGTATAAAAAAAATAAAATGGTCCATTCTATTGTTACCTAGGAGCATATAGATTAAAAAATGATATTGTTGTCATATATGTTGAAACATAAATTACATTTTTTTTTTTTTTTTATTATTGCACTACTGGTCCTCTGTATTTCTTCAATTTGAAAAAAAAAAATTCACATGCTTTTGTCATCAGAGACGAAAGTAGGAAAATACAGTTGACATCACAGGTTACTGTGTATAAATAAACATTATTTTTATTATCCTTTAAACAAAAAGTAAGCATTACTGTTACAAAAACCAGTTAAATCCTAAAAATTACTAATTTACTTTGAAGCACAACTCTAAGACAAATAATGGACTTTTAAGTGATTTATAAAGTTGTTGTTTACATTTCCATCTAAAATGGCAGTTTGTTGAATGATAAAAAAATGCTGCAATGTTTTAAAAAATATCAAAAAAAGCTTATTTACACATGGAAAATTCTTTTAGTTTGAATACTGATTAGCATTAGGCTATTATCGTTCAAATAAAATGAAAATTTAACTTCAAAGAAGACATTTAAATTATTTAAATGCATCTTTAGGCACTCCGTGATGGTACAAATAGAATAACCTGCAATGCTATAATTTACTGGGTTGTACCTGTTTTACTCTGCTTCTAATTAAATCTCTTTCTGATTCACTCCACATCAAAACATGTCAGATGTGAATGCTAAGAAAACAAAATAAAAAATAAAAAAGTCACTCAAGGAATCTGAGCATCACATGTGGTTCATAAAACACCTCCACCACCAAATATAAAATAAAATTTAAACGTCGGAGCCAATAATGAACGTTGCCACTAAAGCAAAAGCATGATAGAAAAAAAAAATGTTGACTGCTTAAGAGGATTTGTTTGTGACACTCAGGAGTAGGCAGTAGATAAGCAGAATCTTTACTAATGACATCAACTCTCAACTTGGTATCTTCGCTGATGACACAAACATTTACTCCTGCCTATTTAGTAAAGCTGATCAGTTAGACAGGGTCAAAATGACAACTGATGTCCAAAATGACCTCAAGTCCATTGTTAACTGGGCAAAAGATGGCTTGTTAATTTTAACGCCTCCAAAACTAAACTTTTCTCTATTAATCATCTGAGAGACTCCTTGCCGCCTTTCATCAGCATGGCTGATACTAACTTCCAGAAAAGTAACTCATTGTACCTTCTTGGGCTAGCATTCTCAGCTGACATAAAGTGGAAAAGCTGTACTGAATCTATTGCTAGGTCAGCTGCTAAGAAAGTTGGTTCACTGTGTTGTGCAAAACAATTTTTCTGTCTAGAATCGACCATACATATCTCTAAGTTTACTATTTGTTCATGCTTAGAATATTGCTGCCAAATATGGTCCAGTGTCTCTGCTATTTACCTTGAGCTACTTGATAAAACCCAATGAATCAGCAATATTATTGGTCCTGATCTGGCATCTTGGCTTCAGTTACTTTCCCACCACTGTAAAGCTGAATCTGTGTCTTTTCTATAAATACTTTCATCATAATAGTTCAGATGAGCTCTTCAATATGGTACCTAGACTTTTTTTTAATTTAAGTGCGATACTAGACTGGCATCGAGATCTCATCAATTTACAGTTGAGTAGGCTAGATGTAGCCGTAAATTCTATGCTAACAGTTTTTATTGCATTTCTCACTTGTGGAACACACTTCTGGCTCCATGCTTTTCAGCCAAGTTTAATCTCCAAAAATTTAAATGCAATGTCAGTTGCTACCTACTGTCCTCCTGATTACTCTTTTCTCTTCCCACTGATTAGTAATGCTTCTGTTCCTAATTCTTCTACACTCAGTAACCCTTTGTGTCTTAGTGGCTTTACTGCCTTGTTTCAAGTGAAATTGGTTGGAAAAAGAAAAGACAATCAAAATTCACCAGTGGGCTCTGGTCAACAAATCTGACACAAGTTTCAAGCCCAGGCACTACCGACTCTTCTATCCTCCAGGTCACTTCCCTCTCCCACAAAGATACATTACACCTTGGTCCTTTATACCAAGCAATAAAGAGCATTGCATTTGAACATATCTTGTCTCCTTTTCTTTCTAACTCACCATCAGTTATTTGTTGTATCAGGTTTGTTCTTTCGCAACCATACGCAGTATATAACTTACATTTTTATCCACTACAGAAGCTTTAGCGACCAATGTAAGAAACCTTAATGATGTTTCCACTTCAACAACAGAAATACAAATGCCAAAAACTCATCTCTATGCAAGTGGATCCACAAATAAGATACAAAAAACAATTTATTTTGAAAATATTAAGATGATCAAACGATAAATTTTAGAAACTCAGCTTTCAGCATTTTTGTTTAAATAGAAACTGAACTCTTTAATCATCAGTCAGAACAGATAGAACTTTTGACTTATACATAAGCAAATTCACACATACTTACACATATGTTGACATATACTTTATTCATCTACAAAATCTGATTGTTTGATGATCTAATTACAAGTTTGTTACCTGTATATAGTGAAGAACTTTCTCCCTCTGAGCTTAGAGCCACATCACATTGAAACACAGGTGTCTGTATGATCACCAAAGTTATGCAATGTTGAGCCTGGTCAGTACCTAGATGGGGGACCACTTTGGAATACCAGGTGCTGTAACCTTGGAAATGCAAATAGTCTAATGGATAACGTATTGGAATTGTTAATCGAATAGATGAATTCCAATTCCCATTAAGTTCGTTATAGTCACATATGCCCAAATACCCTTGAGAAAGGTATGAATCTAACTCTTCCCCTTCAGCTATGGGTTAATTAGCAAGACTGCTATCAGCAAACCCTTATTGTCACAAAAAAATTTCTTGCAATCTAAAAATATTTTCTGACTTTGAAAAACCTGCAAAAAGTTGATAAACTGTAGAATATCAATCAATCAATTCTCCTTGTTTTATTTAACTTTATAAAAAACAAAGCATTGAACTAATGGATAACATGTAAGTTGCTTGTGAACATTGAAACACTTAAATAAGCAAAATGACTTTTACAGTCACTACTTTTTGCAAATAATATCTATTTGTATTGTATTGAGGGTTCAATCCGCTAGACAGAATAAAATATCCGACCATTGCAAGGGCAAAGTACAACACATCTCAGTTATGGAGCCACTCAAATTTCTAACGTCATGACATTACACTATATTATTTGACAGTACAGACAGGATGCATTTCTGAGCAAATACAACAAAACATCTCGGAACATTTGTCACAAGCACAACCTGTTCAGGTAAGTGGGGGCTTCTTTTTTATCTCATCCCTGTCTTTACTATACCCTTTGCTGTTGCTGATGGAATATAAAACTTAGAGCATCTTTGTCAAATGTTTGACACCAGCAATAAAAAGAATTCTACCAATTCAGTCACCATCATGCTGACATCAGATTAGTTTCTTAAGAAATTAAATCAGTGTACAACCATGAGAGAAAAAAATAATAAGGCTTGACTGGGGGAAAATGGAGTACTTTTTCATATTAGTAGGCACCTTGGATGATCAAAAAAACCATGCAATGGTGATAACAATGAAAGAACCTGATATATAAATTAACAGAAGTAAACCAGAGTTTACATAGCAGGAATCAGAATATGGGCATAATATAGCAGACTTTCAGGCAAACCTAAGGAGCCTAGACAACATTAACCTTTATCATACTGCAGGTGACAATTGTCACCATAGAATTTTCTCTCTTTGCTACTCTAGGCACATTCTGTTGCCTTGAGACGGTTGCTATAAATAAAAACTTGTCAATTGTTATTTCCGGTATTTTAAGTTAGAAATTGCCTACTACTGTTTTGGAACAAGGCTAAACTTCCATTTCCCAACTCCATTTTGAATTCTTCTAAACTCTACACAAAGTGTAACATCAATTGAACCCCAGTTAAATTTTTCACAATTTTTTATAAAGAAAAATGTTTGTGCCAATATCCAACAAAGCCTTTATTCTGGAGTTTTTCTTTGATTAACACTCCGATGATGATTCTGAAGGTTTTACTCAAGTGGATATTGATGGTGAATGGTTGAAGATGATAAACATGCTAGTGAAATGGAGGAAAGTGATGAGGACCACTAGCGGCTACTATCATTCATGCTTGACTAATTTTATGGAAGCTACTGGTGACCATCGATATACTTGATAGCCTTTGAATTATTTTGCCTATTTATAAACGACAAAATGAGAACTTTATTTGTCAATGAAACAAATAAATATGTGTCAGGTGCTGTCTTCTCATATGTAAACACAAGGAAACACGTCACTTTTTTGACAAAATGAACGCCTTCTTAGTGTTTTTGCACCCCCAAAACTCCATAAGGAGTAATAAAATTTAAAGTACATTGAATTATTTATGTATCTTTTAATGCATTTGTTTTTTTTATTTCACGTTTCAATTTTTTCTGTTTTAAAAATATGCATGCAAAACGTAGTGCATTACATAATACATTACATGAAAATATTACTCATTCATTCTTTTATTAGTATACAAAAATTAAAATCTATAGGCATAATACAAAGAAAGTTATAACAATTTTAAAACAGTAGATGTTCATGTTTTTGCACCCTCAAAAAAAAATGCAGTGGAAAGGGGAAGAATTCTAGGAAGAAATTATCATGTTAAAGGTTAAATAAGGCAAAATCCTTCATCCTTACATGGAGAGACCACAACACTTGGCTGAGAAGGCAATTTGAGGATGATCAGAGTGGGTGAAAGTTAATTAAAATATTGCTTTACACATGAGTTGGAAGACCTCGAAATAGAAAAGCTGATCCTTAGAGGTGGCTTATCAGAAAATAATAACTGAGAAAGAAAATGGAAAATCTAGCCTCTGAAACCAAGCATGGCCATTAACCTGTGGCAATCACTTGATTCTGACCCCAGATAAATTGGAAAACAATTTATCTGGGTCAGAATCAAGTGATTACCAACAGAAATATAACCTTGGCATAATTGAGTGAAAAGAAATGTTGAAATTAAATTCAAACAATGTGTGAAAAGAAAATAAGACAAATGTTGTGGAAAAAGTTGAAACTATTTTTATCAAATACAAAATTTTCATCCTTGAAGTGAAATGTATATTTATTATCGAACAAAAAATTAGTCACTGAAGAGAAAGGAAGTCATAAAAATGCTGCTTGGTAGTTTAAGTTACAGAGTGGACACTTGATCTTTTTGCCTGGATGATTTGTATGTTCTAAGAGAGTGTGTGTGTTCACATGCATGTATACAACACAGATGAACAGATAGATTGACTGATTCTTATGGTGGAAAGCATTTCTTAAACAAATGTCAGTTGAATCAGATAAGCTGTTTTTTGTTTGCTTAATTTTTTTAGAGTTATATATATATATATATATATATATATATATATATATATATATATATATATATATATATAAGTGAACATTGAAGTCAACACTCAGAGGTGACAGGCTCTTTCATGCTGGATGCAATCATTAGGCTGCGATTGCTGGATTTTTCCTCGGTTATTTATATATATGGGTCAGTGGTGCATTGTGGGTAATCTATTTGGCGGTTAATTATGTGGGAGTGGCTTCTTTATTTATCTATTTTTTTGGGTTAATTTATTTTACTTGTTTTTCATTTTCATTTTGTATTATTCATTCTTTGTGTTTTTTGATGTTTTATTAACATACTAAAAAAAATTAGGGGCGGGGATTTGCTAAGGTGGCTTATTTAATAGTTTGTTTTGGTCTGAGACGATAAAGCTATTTATTCGTCCAGTGTTTAGATTGCTTGCCGTAGTTTATTCTCTTATTTTGGTGGGTGGACAGTTCCTAATTTATTTATTTGGATTGATTATTTTTATTTGTTTTTGCATATTTATGCTTATTTTTATTAGTTCTAATGATTATTTTAGTGGGGGCGATTTGTTAATTTGTGTATTTATTTATTTTTTTTATTTGGATTAATTTTTATTAGTTTATTTATTTTTTTTTTATTTCTATATTTTTATTTATTCTATTTGATTCTTGAGTAACATAGTAATGTTTTTTTTTTATCTATATATAGCACTTATAGCTATTTTTATGTCCAATTTTTGGATTAGTTGTTGTAGTCTATTCTGACGGTTATTTTGGTGGGATTGATTTGTTAATTTGTTTATTATTATTTACTTTATTTACTTATTTGGGTTGATTATTTTTACTTGTTTTTTATGAATTTTTTTTTCCTTTATTCTATTTCGTCTATTCTAATGGAAGTGGTTTTTTAATTTGTTTACTATTTGTTTGGGTTAATTTATTTTACTTATTTTTTATATTATTTTGTTTATTCCTTTCAGTTTTCGATTTTCAAGTAATGTAGTAAAAATTTGTTTTCATGTCTGCATTTTGAGATGAGCTCAGATCGTTTATTTAGTAATTTATTTTGGTCTGGGAAGGTAATAATAGCTATTTTTTCCTCCAAGCAAAGTTTGCAGGTTTTTGATTTATTGTTGTAGGTTGATGATCTTTTCCTTATTTTCCATGATATTTTTGGTGTGATTTGTGTTTTGTCTATATATATATATATATATATATATATATATATATATATAGATAGATAGATGGGATGAGAATCATTGCAGAGATTTTCATTTTTATGAAAAACAACATGAAGAAAGCAAGGGACTGATGGGCAGAAAGGTAAACATCAAAGATGCAAACCTTGAAGTAAATGATTTCAAGCTCATGATCACAAGTCCCATAATCCACGAGGATCATTGAGGAAGCCATGAGCTCCAGATGTTGGAGAAAATGGTGTCTTGAATAAAATTGTCTGAATAAACGCATCCATCTTTAGGCTGAAGAGATTTAATCTCTTTTGAAAACCAATATGACCTGGATAGATCTTCATAGCTATACCTAAGAAACTATGTGAAAATGACAGCAAAGTCCATTAGACAATCAGTTTAATGAGCCACATAACTAAGCTTATCATTCAGAATAGAGATTGCAACAGCATTACACTGGACATAGGACAAAGACAATGTGGTTTGGTTAAAGACACTGGTACAAGAATTTTTTTTTTTTTAATTACAATACAAGACAATAAAAGCTACCAGGATGCAAAGGGTTACTGTGAGTAAAAGAAACAGGGCAATAAAAGAACAGAGTTCAAGAAAACACATGACAACAATTGATGTTGCATTTAAATTTTTGAAGATAGTAGTTGACAAGAAAGCAGAAAATCAGAAGAGAGTCCCACAAACAAAAAGTGCAAAAGAAGAAACTATTAACATAGAATTTATGCTTACAACTAACAATTTCAAAAGTGAAATTATGAAACCTATCTGCCAATCTAGTACTGTACTTAAATTTGTGAAGTCAAGGTACCAAAGAAAAAAAATTATCAGAACAAATACTGTAAAAACATTTATAGAAGAAGTAAAGGAAAGATATATAATGATTGTGGGAAAATGACTCAAGCTGAGATGCCAGGTCAAAAATGATAACATTGCAGATTTTTCTTTGGATTTTGTCAAGAGTTTCTAAATATATATCAGCATCCCTAGACCAGATGTAACAAGAATATTCAATGTGTAGATGAATGGTAAATTTATAAATGGTCAAGATGGATTCTGTCGAGAAAAACTGTCTAGCATGATACAGTGAACCGACTTTCCTAGCAGCAAACTGAGCAACTGATTCAATATAATCATCCCACTGCACGTGAGATGAAGAAGGTGTAGTGAGTGGCTCTTCTGGAGGTTAGCATCAGCCATATCGACAGAAGGAAAAATGCTATCAGTCTGAGCAATATAAATGCAGTATGATCTATACCTATGTTTCATAAATGATGCACATATATTCGATAAGATATGACAAAACAATCTATTTTATCTTTGAAGATGCTTTAATTCATTTGGGGAAGGTATTAGAAAAATCTCTTACTGGAAACAAACATTGCAAACAAAACATCTGCATTCAAATAGTAAACAAATGCACAAAAATAGAAAGTTGAATAAAACAGGAATGTGTCTTAATAAATTTATTCAATTTGATGATCCTAAGAGAATTAGAAGTCTGACCAGGATTTATTAGGTTGGTGCAAAAATAATGACGTAATAATGTCGTTTTTTGACGTTAAAAAATACGTCAAAAAACGACATTATTACGTCATTATTTTTGCACCAACCTAATATCAGTGGCAGGCACAATCTTAATAACACAAGATACATAGATGGCACTGTCTTGACAAGCTTAGAAATTGAACTGCAAGAACACCTAGAGAAGGTAGTAAAGGAAAGTGAGAAGAAAGGACTAACCCTCAATTCTAAGATAACAGAATATATGGTCACAAGCAAGGACAGCCAAAGATACAAGCTATAAATCAGAGCTACCAAAATCAAGCTAGGACAGAAATTTAACTGCCAGTTTTATGTGGAAAATATGATCCCAAAATCTGAGGGTGCATTGGAATAGGGAAAGTTGCCTTCCAAAAGCTAAGTAAAGTATTAAGAAACAGGAAAATTTTGTTAGAAGAATTCTGAATGACTATATATAATGTCACTCCTCCTATATGGTAGGGAATGCTGGACATTTTTTTACAGATGAAAATGAAACTAGAGGTAAAACATAGATGTGGTTCTTAAGAAGGATACTGAGAATAGATGAGTGCAAAGAGAAGGTTTTAAGGAAAATAGGAATAAAAAGGACTTAGAATCAGAAAGAAACTATTAAAATTTTTGGTATGCATAATAAAGAAAGCAATGAAGCAATGAGATCATCTTGATGCAGATCAGCCAATAGGAAAAGTGACAATTGCCCCTTTTCTAAGATGGATCTGGCAGTTCAAATGAAGAGCATAACACATATCCAGTGAAGAAAACAGCGATGACAATGCCAGGATCCAAAAGATAATCAGATTTTCTGATGATGTGATGTTGCAATTCACCAACAGCAGCCTCAAGAATGGAAATTAAACAAGAGAATAGTAATTATTCAATATAGAAAAAATATTAACAGTTTGTCTGATAGAGATAACGAGGAAGATATCAAGATATGTATTGAATAAAATACCATATTAATAAATAACATCAGGATGATGGTAAGACAGACAAAGTAAATAGAATTAGACAGCATTTGATTGTAAACAGGTTAGATGGGGAGAAAGAGAGAGATACATACAGAGATGGATCACCTGTGTGCATTTGGACATTGGAACAGACACAAGCTATGATGTAGATAATGTTAGTGATTTAGTTGATGAGAGACAAACTGGAAGATGCATAATAGACAGTACAGAATTTGAAATCTAAGACCTGACAAGGAACCCATAGAAAAGTTAGAAATATGAAAACTAGAAACCTAAAGAAAGTATCAAAGAATAAAGAAAAGAAACAAATTAAGATAGTAAATGATATGTTTGAAAATTTCAAATGAGAGATAGCATTTTTATGATTACATTTGTTATAAACCACATATGGTCACAAGAAAAGGAACAAAAACAACAAAGTACTGCTGATGAAGTGGAAAGAAAATCAGACATGTTAAAATTCTGTGTAATGCTGGTATAATGTATCAAGCAACCTAGAGGATGGGAGAGTCAATAGGGCCTGGCATTGTAATTTGCATCAGGTCAATTGACTGGGGTTCACTGATGAACTCTATGATCGGTTGTCTACTCTCAAGTGTTGTGAGCAGGTCCTTTAAGTAGTCAGGGTGGATAAACAACTTAGTGCTTTTGCTTTAGCGGCAATTGCAATGCAATGCTCAGAGTCGTTGCGCAAAGAGCAACTTTTTCTATTTTTAATTTTGCTTTCTTAGCTTCACATTTGCCTGACAGGTTTTGATATGGACTAAATCAAAAAGAAATCTAGTTTGAAGCAGAATATAACACTTTCTTCCTATTAATGATACTACTGCCTTCTCTACAAAAACAGCAAGAGGAAATTAACCGGACTGTGTTCTTTCATAAAAAGAATAAAGTATCAGCAACACAAACCAAATGCCTAGTGACATTCAGTCTAGACTTCATATCATTTTACACAGATTACGAATCTCCTGTTAAATAAAGTAAAAGTGGCAAACTGGGTATTGAAGGAAATGTTCCTTTGGAACCACAAAGTGGACACAACTTTAGAAAAGACTGAAAGAATAATTAAAAAAAAATTAAGACTATATCTTCTTCTATGTATAATGTCACTTCAGGATGTTGCTGATCATGACTCTTCACAACTTCCTGTCCTTTGTAGCTTTTAATAAATTTTGTCTTTTGGCTATCTCTCCCAGACCCTGCTCCACCATCCATTCACACAAGTTCATCAAGTAGTTTATTCATTGTTTTCTTCTGGTCCTCTTGCCTTCAATCTGTCTTGTGAGTATCAAATTTTCCAAGCTCTCTTTCCTTATAATGTGCTGTAGAAATTTAAACTGTCTCTTTCTGATATTAAGTATAAGTGTAATTTTTTTTGTTTCTGTTGTCTCTAGAGCTTCCTTGTTGCTCATATGTTCAGTCCGTGACATTCTCAGTGTCCTTCTGTAGAACCACATTTCTGTTGCTTTAAATCTCTTCTTCATCTGTGAGAAGATTGTCCAGCATTCACTGCGATATTGGAGGACTGAAATTGCATAGCATGTCAATACTCTTTTCTTTGTTTCTAATAAAAGTGTTTCTGTTTCTTAATACTTTGCTTAGCTTTTGAATGGCATCTTTTGCTATCCCGATGCACCTTTGGATTTCAGTGTCACACTTTCCATCCTCTTTTAAAACACTTCCCAGATATTTAAATTTGGGAGCTGGTGTGAGTATCACCAATTCGTAACTTGCATGTTGGGCTGTTCCTTTTGTTTACAACCATACATTCAGTTTCCGTGCAATTAAAGTTTATTCCTTTCTTCTCATTTTCCTTCACTACCTTTGTAGGAGTTCTTGCAGTTTCTTTTTTATGTCTGCTCTCAATGCTGTATCATCTGTATATCTAATGTTGTTAAAATTAGAAGCAGAAATAATGAACCTTGGTAAGACTTGTAATTCTCTCAGAATCACCTCACTGTATATGTTCAATAAGTCCAGTGAGATTCTTGTTTTACACCTCATTCTATTTACTGAATACATTTTTTATTTGTGTGCAAGTGGTTTCTTGCCAGTATAGGTTCTGGGTTATTCTAATATACTTTCCAAATATGTCATGGTTAACGAGCAGTTCCAAGAGTTCTTTGTGACGTACTTTATCAAACCAGGTGAGTTGTAAATATATTTATATGGCATATATTTGTTGATATTTTCTTAATTTTCTTTGCCTCTTTATGCAAACTGAAGTGAAAATTAACCAAAGACCAGTTTATTAACAAATCTTGCTATATATGCCCAAGTAGAGTTCTTTGAAAATTATTTTCTAACAGATGCACAAACAAGTACCTCCAAAGTGCACATACCATTTTGTATATTTGCAGCTATTTGTCAAAATCTATTTGAGCCTCTGCTTACATTTTTAACATGACTTGTTTCTTGTGGCCAGTTTCCCACCATGAGTCCTCAAAGCAAATGTTTTCCTTTTGACGATTTTCATTTAATAGTATTTAATTTCCTTTCTTGTCATCAAAACAAAAGATCAATGAATGCCTGATAAAAGTCTGAAACCGATCTGTGTCACTTATCACCACTCTGTGTAGGAGCTTCATTGATCTATTGATTCAATTCAATCCATATTGGCTTCCCCATTCTTATGTTTTTCATTTGATGTGGCCATGGTGAGCAGTTGTTGGATTTTCATTGCCATTTATTTAGGACATCTGTCTGTTGTGAATGGTTTGAAATTTCAAAAACATTAACAATGATATGGAGTCAGATGTCAAAGCTCAGTAAGAATACCTAGCCCAACACCAACAAGATCTTTATAAACCTCCATATTAAAA
Organism: Acanthosepion lycidas; assembly: GCA_963932145.1. Lineage (NCBI taxonomy): Eukaryota > Metazoa > Mollusca > Cephalopoda > Sepiida > Sepiidae > Acanthosepion > Acanthosepion lycidas. Next base: position 87,856,342 of record OZ010604.1, on the reverse strand, counting down.
TTAATTTTTTTTTTAGAATAGGACAATGGATAGGTGCTGTTTGAAGACAGGAATCATAGATTCAAGTCTATTAATGATCAAATCATAGCATTCACTGAATTGAATTTGTTAGTTATTTGACATAATAACTTCCGAAAATGTTTTGAAATCTTTTATACAAAATTTAAATTCATTGAAATTTTTCTTCAAAATAGAATGACCTATTTTTAAATTGAATATTTTTATGCCTTACAATCTGACAGCAAGAAAGAAATTTAAAAATATCTTCAATAAAATAATTAAACTAAAATAACACCATTTGTTACATAATTATAACATGTGTATAAAAATTAATTTCCATTTTAAATGTCTTGTAATAAAAAAAAGAAAATCTGCTGGGCATTGACAATATTTTATTCCTTGTAAGTCATACAAATTCATGTGCAAATTGAGAGAGAAAAAGGTTTTGAAGAATCATTTTGAAAAGTGATCATGTGAAATTTTAAACAATGATCTGCCATTTCAGAAATTTTGAAAGTTTTAGATTTGATTTTTACTATCATTAGCAGCAGACAAAATATATGTGTCACTTGTTGCCAAGAAAATGCCACTTTTCAGATTTATCAAATAATTATAGATTCTAACAAAGTTTAACCTACACATCAACAAAAAGGGTCTGTCAAAAGAACGACTTTTCTCTTAACACCATTATTACTAAATATACTCTCTCAGTAATTTTTATAGTTTTTAAGAGCTATTTTTAGAACTTTAATAGCAACTAAAATTTTGCACACTCGTTAGTTGGATATTTACAAGTTAATAAAAACATACAAACCAACTGGATATAAATCTCCAAATAAAATCACTTTCACTCGACCATATGTTTTCAAAAAGTTTATTAAAAAAATAAAAATGAAAAATAGAGTGCTTCTCATAGACTTATCATTAAAAAGCTCATCCCTTAGTCTTTTTTTGTTTATATATCAATTTATAAAACTGTCTGAACAAGAAAAGTTCAAGAAGCACATAATGACAAGTGACTGTCGTCATAAATTTTGCAGACATGCATTTTCCTGATAATTTTTCTATCATTTTTTGCTTTCACCACATAAATTCAATCAATAAATTGAGAGTATCTCTTCCTCTGAAGCAAACCTTTTAATTTTAGATTTAGTTGAGACCATGAACATTCAACATTTTCACTGTGTATATCGCCATTCATTGGATGGACAAAATTATTCTTGGGTTTAATTACAGAATGTCTGTAATTTTTTTGTGTATTTCGGTTGATGCCACTTTATGGCAGACAACCAAGGGAAATTAAGTATTCCTGGTAAAATATTTTCTTTGATTGCAGAAAATCAGTGTTGATGTTGACTTTACTGCAATTTATTTATTATTTTATAAAGAAATAAATATGAAAACAAATATTTTTATTCAAAAATATACAAAATTATGAAAACATAGGAACCAACAACTACAATGCCATATTTATTAGGTCGGTGCAAAAATAATGACGTAATAATGTCGTTTTTTGACGTTAAAAAATACATCAAAAAACAACATTATTACGTCATTATTTTTGCACCAACTTAATATTATTTACTATTTAATAGATAACTATGAAAATGATTTTTTTATTTTTTAATCATTGTTAATTTTACTAAATTGAAGCCTGCCTAAACAATCTGCAGGCGAATTATTGTCAGCCAAGTGATGACGGACAAAGAAATCTTAATTGAAAAATGAACAATAAGTACCATGACAAAAGCAATTGGCAAAGGTGGAAAATTGTGAAAAATGTCCAAAATACAAGTGTCAATATGAACTGAACAGTAGGGATAAGAAAAAATAAAAGCAAACAAATATGTATGGAATTTGTAATCCATGCCAAAAAAGAACATCTGTAAGAGTAAAGGTTCTTTTTTACTCAAATTCCACCAGATTGGATCTCATACAAGTGACACTTTATTTACTCTTAGAGCAAAAATATCATGCAGCTAGAATTGCAAAAGACCAGCATTGTATTAACCAGGAAGTGAAGGAGTGAATGCAAAGAAGACCTATCTTGCAACCCAATTAAAATTAGTGGCAGCGACATGGTTACTGAAGTGGATGAGACATATTTTGGAATGAGCAAATATAACAGAGGAAGGGTGCACCAAGGACAGTGGGTATTTGCCGATGTTAAAAGAGACACCAGAAGATGTTTTGTTCAACCAATTGCAGATAAAGTCAACATCAGCATTGCTTCCTGCAATCAAAGAAAATATCTTACCAGGAATACATAAATTCACATGTTGTCCATCCAATGAATCTGGATATACACAGTGAAAATATTGAGTGTTCATGGTCTAAACTAAATCTAAAATTAAAAGGTTTTCTTCAGAGGAAGAGATGTTCTTACCTTATTGATTGAATTTAAGAAATGAGCTTTTTAACGATAACTCTATGAAAAGCACTCAATTTTTCATTTTTATTTTTTTAATAAACTTTTTGTTGAAACTTGACTAATGCATGGAATAATAATGCAACACAAATGTACTTAGAACAAAATGTATTGAAACAAGAAAGTGTACACAATATTTACATATAGTCTTTTGTATATTCCTGGGAAGACCGTTCCTGGAGAATGTGTTGACTGAGTCGCAGTCGGGCAGAGTCTCTGGTTCAATCTCTCGATTCCTCTCCCGGTACCTGTTACGGTTTTTTGGATATATATACGTATGACTAGTGAGCCAATCCAGATGACTCAACTTCCTTTATAGTCTACCAATAGAAGCTTAACCAATCAGAAGCCGCAGAACATTGTATTCGTCGTGTATAAAGGCGGCCATTTTGTTTAACCTACCAGAAGGACCAGTGCTAACTTGACAGGCGAAGAGGATAGAAGGAAGAACTAAGCTCTGCTAAGATATCCACTGCGAACCTGAACTACACTTTCCTACTGTCTCCGAAATATTCACTGCCAACCTCTGGATTCTATACTCGAAGACGACCGTCATGAAAATGTCTAACATTGGTTATGAGCCCAGTCAGCATCAAAAAATCCTTCTAATTTTGATGGTTTATTTTTAATGGTTTATCTGACTGTCGATAATTCTAGGCACCGACTCTTCGTCCCCGTCAGATAACGTAATACTTGCTTAATTCTTGTTAAATATACAGTCCCCGGTTTACTTAAGTTTTGGGACAACTTGGTAACCATGTAGCAGATGTGACGGGTACACACCTGGCCCAGGGTCGAATCCTTTGGTTACGGCGCCAACTGTGACGTCGCTCCTCCTGGTTCCAAGCGTGCCGCTCCAACCTCTTGGTTAGATGATCACCAGCCTCGCCTTTCCCAACCCGCTTCCAATACCTGGTTGCTAAAGCAACTGTACTGATCTCCGGTCTGTCTACCCACGCTGTGTTTAGATCTTAGACAGACGGGACCAGCAGGGATTGGGCCGTATGCAAGTTGAGTCCGACGGGGATGGCAAAACACAAGTAAAAGAAAAAAAAAAACTCACGAGACAAAAAATTACTGATAAAAAAAAAAAAGGTGACAACCTTTTATATCTAATGTCCGTTACATAAAGAAAAATTGTTCTCATTCCCGACCCGCTCTGTGGACTATGGCACCAAGCTTCTATCATACAACTTAACGATTTCGAATTGTCTACTCTCTAGAATTGTGTATGTCGGATTTCTATCAATCATTCGCAGTTGATTCTTCTCTTCGACTTGAGTTGTATTTCTTCACTTCGATCTGGTTGGGTCGAATTCTGTTCTCGGCTGGGCTTGATTTTAACTTCTTCTTCTTCTTCCGTCCAGTAACTCTTTGGCCTTGTCTTCGACTTGGCTGCAACTTCTCCGCGGCTTTCGAGTAATCTTCTTCTTCGTCGACTTAGATAGAACTTCTCTTGTCTTTGACTTGGGCCGGAAGGATTTCTTGTTTTCGACTTGGGCTGGAAGGATTTCTTGTTTTCGACTTGGGCTGGAAGGACCTCCTGCCGCAACCCAGCCGCAACTCTCCGCCGTCCGAGGCGATCTCCTCTCGCTGCCGTCCGGGGCTGAACTCATTTTTTTGTCGATTGGGGTCCTGCTTTTATTGACGCCGCAGCAAACCGGGGTGGGTCTGTCGGCGTCAGGGCTCTCTCGATAATCCCAAAAGTCGCATTAGTTCTGATTTCCCATTATCGCTATTATTTTCACCCCTACTTCCTCACAGTGCCTCTGGGGGGAAGACGCATACCCATCTCTCCCGGTCTCTCGTATGTCAGGTGACCGTTTTCGACCAATGGTTCTTGATCGAGCATTCTCCCTCCTCTTTCCGCATATCACGTGACCGCTTTCGGCTAATGAGACTGTGGTGGGACGCCTCCCATCTCCAATCGGGCGTGGCTTACATCGTTCTTGTTCTAAAAAAAAAAACAAAATCTAATTTGGCCTTTTTCACACGTACGAAAAATGATAATCTTGGCTTTTTCTCACCTGGGTTCTGTCAAAACAGCCTGCCGCTAATTAGATGTGACTTCAGGAAAGAATATTGGCGCTATCTGTGAGCCGAGACAATCGTTTTCTTTCCTTCTTTGTTTTTGGTCAGACCTGATAGTCAAAAATCTTAATTATCTGAATTGAAAATGTCTCCACTTCATCATCGTGGGGTTCCAATTTTTTAACAGGTCAGAATCTGTATACAGTTCCACCGGCCACCCCCTCAACACAAAAGACACCTTTCCTCCGATTAAAATTTCGTTTCCATTGTTCAAAAAAATCTTTATTGTTTCAGCCAACCTTAACAAACTCCCATCCTACGCGGACACGGAATTAGTTCAAGTGCTTGACCTGATAATTTTGACACTTGTTAGGTGCTGGTCGTATGTGTGTGTTTTCGCTTACGACCTGGTTTCGTATTATGTTTCTGTCTTTCCTCTTCTTTTTGTTTTATTTTATTATCTCCAAACTCTATTTCTTCAACCAAATATAACAATTTCTATTTCCCTGGATTTCGGTCAGGTAATTTGACCTGATATATTTTGACACCTGTCTTGTCTTAGTTTTACTTATGACCGGGTCTTGTTTTATCTATTCCTCTTTCTCTTTCTTTTTATTATTTTTTTTTCTTCTTCTCTTTGGATCGCCTAAATACAGTTAGAGAATTATTCTCAAAATTCAATTATTCTTCGTTTCTAAATAACTAACAACTGGTTAATAAACCGAATAAAAATTAAATCATATTTCTATGAATATCTCTTTTTAGTCTTTCTAAAAAATGCAGGGTGCCACACAGATATCTGGCTTGGTTAATGTCATCACGTCAATAAGACTTCCGACCAATGTCCTGTATTCTTTCTCACACGCCGCTATACCATCTTCCTTATTGATAATTGTGTTTAAATCCATTTCACATGGTATAGTTCTTGTTTTATAATTTTGCATGCCAAATTAAGATAAGAGTCTTTCAATGTATCTAGATGGATTCATTTTTAATAGTGTTCCCTTTAAATTCTAACTGTATACCAAGAAACCATGATAGCCAACCCAAATCGGTCATTTTAAACCTTATTTCCAGATCTTTTTTTTTTTTAATAGAGCGGCCTCACACTTTGATGCAATTCACATATCGTTGACTAATATTTCATTATTAAATATCCTCTTTAATAGAGCTGCCGCATACTTTGATGCAATTCACATATCGTCGACTAATATTTCATTATTAAATATCCTCTTTAATAGAGCTGCCGCATACTTTGATGCAATTCACATATCGTCGACTAATATTTCATTATTAAATATCCTCTTTAGTAGAGCTGCCGCAAACTTTGATGTTAGCATTCTGAAATAAGTTCCTTTCACATCCATATGGTGTATATCCCTACCATAATGGCCATCCATTTGCATCAAAACTAATTAAGACTTAATGTTTCTACATACGTCATCTCATCTCTTATAATTTGCCCCATATATCTATAAAAAATCCGTTAGCTACAAAACGAGCATCGCACACTGGCGATCCATTCTCAGTTCGCTTTACAGTGTGAACCCAACTGCTGCAGATGATATTTCTATCATCAATTAAGACTTAAGTATCTACATAATTATATCTATATATCTATTTATATCTATGAAAATCCGTTAGCTATAAAACGAGCCTTGTATCCTAGTGATCCATTCTCAGTTCATTTTACAGTACGGCTGCCGATGATATTTTTATCATCCGGGGCCTTTTAATTCAAAAGTGTCTTTTAATACTATAGATTTAATTTTTTTTTTTTTTTTTCTTTTTTTTTTTCACATGGCCGCAATGGTATTGACAGAATGTATGGCTTCTTGTTAGTTCTTTGGAATACATTTGTACCAAATAGCAACAGTCGGTGTTATGAAAATTACATTGACGCATTTCAAAATAATCTGGCTATTCTTCTGTTTCTTGACGGATAACGCGTAATTTTCCCCCCTCAACAGTTATATTTTCTTTTAAGTCAAGTTTTGCGTCCGATTTTTCTTCGTCTACATCATTCAAAAATATATCATAAGTCCTGAACATTCATCAATAAAGTTTAAGTCATTTTTCCTTTAATACACGTGTCACAATATTTTAAATATCATTTGGAAGTGTAATTTTCATTCCAGTGACATGTTCCTGCAATCTTTTAACATCAGAATTTTACAGTGGCCTACTATTTATGCCAAATTCTTAAGTCATGCGTGGCTGTCATCGCAGACTGAACACTTTTAAAAAAAAATGCAAACGACCAATTTGCTGTATATTAAATCCAGTTCCGTCCAGTTATTTTAAATTTAGGAATATATAAAGCCTTTCTTCCAATAAACATTTTACAAATATTTTATTTAGTATTTCGCAGATAAATACAGGCGTCACCTCTTTAAAACCAAACCATCAGCTCTGGTCCCATCGACCGACTCGATAAAAATGTGAGTCGAGCTCAGAACTAATAAATTTTGTTTCATCTGCAATTACATGATTTGTCGTACCTGTATTCATCAAGTCAGAATTATAACTACTGGCCACAGCACTCAATTCAAAAATATGCATATGTACGTCTATTCGAAAAAGTTTTTACATTTTTTACAAAAGTCATTCCGTGCACAAAAACGAATGACGAATATGGCCGACATTAGCACAACGAAAAGAAACAACATTTTTCTTCCCTTCTTTTTTTTTTTTTTTTTAGTGGTTCTTCCTTTATAATTCTTGTAATAATTGCCTTTAAAACCGCCTGTTCTTAATATCATAATTCTTAGTCTGATTGCTTTGAGGAACTGATTTTCTGAATTTTCAAATGACGCTCCCAGTTGCATTACGTTTTTGCCTCGCTTTTGGGGGGTACATATTTATAATTTCTTCATAATTACGTAATGCAATTTAAAACTCAATGAAAGTTAGCCATTTATCTTTTTGAGTTATAACTGTGGTGAATGGTTTGAATGTCGGTGGTAAGCCCTTTAAGTCCATGGCTATTAGCAGCCCATCCATGATAGTCTCACCTGCAATTTTAAGGCATTTATAACGTTCTCCGCTCGAATAACGTAATCGGTTATAAATTCATTCTCTCGTCTTTTTAATGTGGTTAGTTCAGTATATAAAGCAATAATTTGGGGCTTACCTTTTGACAAATCTGTAGAGTTCTTCAGCCATTGTCCTTGGCCTCTCTCATTATTAAAGACAAACTCCAGTCATCCAGGAGTTGTATTAACTCAGCGAACACGGTCACATTTTTCTTAAAATCATCATCCCCCTCTCCTGGTCGACTTTGCAAAGAATGATGTCATGGAGTTTTGTATTCTGAGACAGCCTAAAAACTTCATTTATATCTCGATTCATTCCCGTCAAAATAAAATCGTGATCTGGGCTCATAACCAATGTTAGACATTTTCATGACGGTCGTCTTCGAGTATAGAATCCAGAGGTTGGCAGTGAATATTTCGGAGACAGTAGGAAAGTGTAGTTCAGGTTCGCAGTGGATATCTTAGCAGAGCTTAGTTCTTCCTTCTATCCTCTTCACCTGTCAAATTGCTAATAAAAGCAATTACAACACTGGCAATAACTGAGCCAATAATTATTTACGGTGACAATCAGGGCAGTATTGCTTTGACTAGAAATTCAATATTACATTAAAGATCAAAGCATATCAATATAAAATATCAGTTTGTTAAGGAACCAAGTACAAAAGAAAATGGTCCAAATTGAATACGTTCAATCTGGAAATAATATGGCGGATTTATTTGTAAAAACCGATTACGAAATTGAAACTACGGGCTTTTTGCTTTTGCAATATTTAGTGCTGACTTCTTGGGTCCTTATTAGTCCTGGGCAAGACGTAAAACTGCATCCATTAAGTCCCTATAAGGTCCTTATTAGTCCTGGGTAGGACGTAAAACTGCATCCATTAGTTATTGTCCTAAGAAACGTCAGTTCAGTTTTAGGTATGAATGTAAGTCCTTAGTTTCGGGGTATAAATGTAAATTGTCCTACTTTTAGCCCAATCCTCTTCTAAATGATTCTATGGATCACTCTGACCTGGAGTGATAGTAACTGTTTTAATGGGTCCCAGCTATGGATAAAATAACAATTTTTCACTTAATGATTTTCAGGATCACTCTGACCTGAAGTGATAGTAACTATTTCAGTGGGTCCCAGCTATGGATAAAGTAACAATTCTTTTTACTTTTGTTGTGATCGCAATCCAAACTTATAATATTGTTATTCATGTTTCTATTAACCCAGAAGTACTTAACAGTGAACAGAGTGATATGACTAATTTCTATGGATATTAATTTAAGGAAAAAAAAAAAAAAAAAAAAAAAAAAAAAAATGGAATACTAAAATATTTGTTACGTATTAATATTAACTTTAAGAAAAAAAAAAAAAAAAATATAATTTTTGGAATTAAAGTATTTATTGGCTTCCTTAATATTTTGAAAGAAGATTCCATAATATACCCAAAATAGGGGGGGGGTGTTACGGTTTTTTTGGATATATATATGTATGACTAGTGAGACAATCCAGATGACTCAACTTCCTTTATAGTCTACCAATAGAAGCTTAACCAATCAGAAGCCGCAGAACATTGTATTCGTCGTGTATAAAGGCGGCCATCTTTGTTTAACCTACCGGAAGGACCAGTGCTAACTTGACAGCCGAAGAGGATAGAAGGAAGAACTAAGCTCTGCTAAGATATCCACTGCGAACCTGAACTACACTTTCCTACTGTCTCCGAAATATTCACTGCCAACCTCTGGATTCTATACTCAAAGACGACCGTCATGAAAATGTCTAACAGTACCAACCATATTTATATGGTCAGTACTCCACTATGTAAATTAGGTGGATCCCACCACAACACTTTTAGTTCATGGTCTAAACTAAATCTAAAATTAAAAGGTTTTCTTCAGAGGAAAAGATGTTCTTACCTTATTGATTGAATTTAAGAAATGAGCTTTTTAACAATAACTATGAAAAGCACTCAATTTTTCATTTTTATTTTTTTAATAAACTTTTAGAAAACATAAGGTAAGGATGAAAGTGATTTTATGTGGAGATTTATATCCAATTCTCACAAATGATAAAATAGGCTTTAATTCTGATAGAAATGTATCACTGAAATAAAATTTACAGACATGCAGATACACATACAGAGAGAGAGAAAAAAGTAATGTACAGATTTGCCAAACCTTTTATTTGTTTTGCTGAGGAGATCAGCCATGTTTTTAAGATAGTCAGGAACAAATGTCACCAATTGTTCTTCCTCACTTACTTCTACTGGAATGATACTTTGGAAATATTTCAGCCAATCAAACTGGAAAGAGAAAAAGAAACTGAAAGGTCAAGTAGTAAAGGATATTTTTTTTTTTTAAAAGAAAGTGTTATTAAGCAATGGAATAGAGGTGGGCTTTAGTGCAATGGTTAATTGTCTTGGAGGATTGGTATCAATGAGTCAGGTACAAATCCATTGGAGACTGTTTGCATTCACTTTACACTGAACTTTTGGGAAAGGCATAAATGAATCCTTTCTCTACCAAACTATGGTTGAAATAAGAAAGACTTGGGTCTTTATCCTTAGTAGGGCGTCCATTTTAGAAGAACCAGCTGTGAATTAAAAAAAAAAATAACCATTCCAAACACATATGTGATCAATCAGGCCTTGATACATATTTCATATATAAGTTACCAAATAACTGCTAGCAGATCCACAATTATTTCTACTCAAATAGCATCTAGAATTATTTGAAACATAACTGTTACCACCTATATATGGGCCTATCTATGTATGTATGTATATATATATATATATATATATATATGCTTGTGAGTATGTGTATATATGGATGTGCATGTATGTATATATATGTTTATATATATTTGAATGTATGTGTGTGTATGTATAAGCATTATGTACCTTTGTAATTTTATATTTTTATTCATTTAAAATGGTCCTTTACTTATAACTTTATTTAATAAAAAGAATTTTTTTATATATATTAAAAAAATTTTTTTTTTTATTTTTTAAAAAAGAAATTGCTTTTGAAAAAATCTTTTTATATTAAGATTTTTTTTTATTGCTACTATTATTTTCATAATCACAAAAGTTGTTTTTAAATTATAATGGGTATTGTTATAAAATAAAATAAGACATATCTCGGCCGATTTACAGGCAAATACTCAAGAGTGAGAACCGGATGTTAACGGGACAAAACCCCGTCACAAAATGAACATTATCTTCGTTTACAAATGTTCCCGACGCTCGAGTTCCGGTCAAAAAATAAAATAATATTTAAAGTGCTCTATTTTTCGTTCAATAAAAATGCTTCCCTCCTAATTATACTCACTTCATTTTTCGAGCGTGTTAAGCCATAAAAAAACGCTATAAAAGGGGTCACACGGAAGTTCAACGACCAGTCAACAGATGGCCACCGAAGAGACCTGTTCACAGCAGGGGAGTGCCAGCGTCAACATGTGTGAACTACTATGAGAGATCGACCTAGATCCGAAGCTGGCTTATGAACTTTACCACAAGGGAGCTGTCCCAAACCCTCACGTTCCTGTTGAAATAAACCACGTAAATCTATTTCTGCTGTTGTCGTATTTCTTTCTTGCAACCATACGCTTATCTATAACATTATGATTGATGATGTTATTTCATTAGATTAATTGAATAGACATTTTATGAATATGTTCATTTTGTGTATCTTTGCCTGCTTTTGCTTGTTATGTCCATAACACTTTTCTTATTTTTGAATCCCTTTTCTTCTACCCTCTTTTTTTATTTTCTTGTCTTCCTTTTTGAAGATATTCACTCTCTTTTTACATTGAAGGTCAAGTCCATCCACGACTTTTTAACAACTTTCTTCCCTTCCTTTCTCTATCTTACTCTCCCTCCCCATGTCTCTCTCTCTCTCTCTATCCTTTTCTCCCTTTCTCTTTCCCTTCCATTATAATAAAAAACTTATTTTAAAATTTATATTTTACCCTCTTATGTTTGAAAATATTATTTTTGCTTGTGTCTGGTTAAATTTAAAATTCATTTATTGTTGTAAAATTGTTTGGTTTGAAGAGTCGGGGTTTGATCCCTTGAAATAAATTATTACCTATGGATTTCTAAATCTCTGCTTTTATCATTATTATATTTGCTCTGTTCTTACATTGAGCTCTCTTTGGATTTATATCCTCTTTGGAATTATTCCTACTAATTATAAAATAATATATATATATATATTTGTTTATTTATTTGTTAAATGCTTTTTTGTTTAACTGTTACATATGATGGCCCTGTAAACTCATTCTAATTCCACTGATCTAAAAATCATCATGATGTAGTTAACAAAACCTGTCTGCCATACAAATAGCACCCAGCTCTTGGTAACATTTTGACAGCACCCAGCTCTTTGTAACGTCATAGAAGCACCCAGCCCTTGGTAACGTCTCGACAGCCACCAGCCCTTGGTAACATCCTGACAGCCACCAGCCCTTGGTAATGTCTTGACAGCACCCAGCCCTTGGTAACGTCTTGACAGCACCCAGCTCTTGGTAACATTTTGACAGCACTCAGCTCTTTGTAACGTCATAGCAGCACCCAGCCCTTGGTAACGTCTTGACATGCCCCCAGCCCTTGGTAACATCTTGACAGCCCCCAGCCCTTGATAATCAGCATTGATTGATGATGATAAAGCTACATTGGATGAAAACTAATTGACTTTGTTAGAGATTAGGTCCTTCCCAAAAATAGTCAATCAACATGACTTATTGTAATTTCTTTTATTGTAAGATTGTTTTTGAGTGGCACAAGTCACAACCAAGAAGCTTGAAGTTAAACACAATTATTCCATGCAAGGCAATGTATCTTCACCTTCTGTAAAGCTGATTGTTGCCCACCTTGCTATGTCCTGTATCTTTTGGATTTATTAATAAATGTTTTGTTTTCTCCAATTTGCATAACAGCATCTGATACTCCCAAAACAGATTATCGATATTTTTTTTTTTAATAAGGGTAGATATTATAAGCTGAAATTCACATAATATATTACTCATGTAAATCTATTCTAAAAAAAATGTAGCACTACATCTGTTGGTTAAACAAAATTTATTGTGAAAATGTTGACATTTTAGTTGGTCACACATGAAATGACGTCCTCATCTCTTCTTTATTGGAGATGGTTTTACTGCACATAAAAAGCTCAAAATGCTTAAATACGTGATAAACAGTAGAATAGATATCAGGTGAATATGGAGGATGAAGCAAAATTTCATAATTCAGGTTATGCCTGCTTGGGACAGTTGATTGAGATGTGTGCAGTCGTGCTCTGTCGTGTAGCAAAATTGGGCCAACCCTATTCACATGTCTAGGCATGTTTCTTTTTTGATTTTTCATACACACACTCATTTTCTCCACAAAAGGTTGCTGTTTTTGTTTCCCCTTGAGGCAAAAATGAATAATGAATAACCCCTTTAAAAGACCACCATACATTAACCATTAACTTTTTAGGGTGCAGTTGAGGTTTTGACAATTGTTTTGCTGATTCATTTGCATCTAACCACTGGTCTACACTCTTACTGTTGTCAGAGAGTATCCATTTCTCATTGCATGTAATAATTCAATGCAAAAATGGTTCTTTTGCCCAGTTTATTATTCATACAGTAAGATTACTCGACATTGTTTAATTGTAATCATTTTTATTGGGCTTATGAGTATACAATATATTGAAAGAAAAATTATCTGGAAAGAAAAAAGAATAAATCAAGTTGTTTTTAGATACTAAAGAGGTTACTTTGTTAGACAACCGGATCAACAAGCAACCAAAAAATGCATCATTCCATGTGTGACAACCGAATATATTATAAAATGTGACATAATAGAAATAGGTTTATGCTTTAGTAGACATTGTAAAAGAACAATTTTAATAATGATCAACTATTATTTCTCTGTTGGTCTGTGGCTAGATGAGTCGTTGCATTTATGCTTTTCACAGATGAACATAAATTTAATCCAATACTGGTACAAAAAAAAAAAAAAAAAAAAAAAAAAAAGAGTAAACGATGCAAACATTATGTAGAAAATAAATTTAAAGACATTTACCCCTGGAGACAATCTTTTCAGTTGTTGGACTGACAATTTTGTATAAAGTCGCTCAACATCGTGTCTTTCTTCAGCTGGGATTGTAATCTGCGAAATACAGTGAAGAAATAAAAATTAGAAAAGAAAAAAAGTAAACTATAAATCCACTTATGCTTTTCACAAAAACTCTTTCTGCACTGATTCCAGACAAATTCTTTTGTTTTTTGAAAGTTTTTTTTTCTCTGCTTTTAAGAACTTGGATAAAGAGATTCTAGAATTTCAGTCACTGTTCAATGGTACAAGAAAATTTGTTTTTTATATATAAATATTTCGGTTCTAATTTATGCAAGAGACTTTCAATATCAAGTGAAGATTTCATATTTTTCCAGAAAACAAAGAAAAAAAATCTTATCCAAATTTAAGCATTTTCAGTTAATTGTTATTATTTATTTTGTTTTTTGTTTTTTGAATGAAAAGATTTCAAGTGCTACATTGTTGCAGGTCCAGAAAAAAAAAAAGCAGCAATTATTGAATGAAATTAAATTTGGATCTAGAAATATTTCCAATCCACATTGTAGTTTTTTTGATTTCCTCCATTCATCATGCAAAGAAGAAACTTTAGCTTTATTTTATTATTGACCCACAAATTCAAAAACCACTTCAAGATTGATTCATTCATTTTCTATGAATTATGAAAACTTTTTCAGGTTATTTAAAGCCAGAACATATTTTTGGATATTGGGAATTTTTTCTTTTTTAGATAATGATGGTTTTCTAATACAAGTCTTAATAATTAACACATAGCTGGAGGAGAGGAGAGAAGAGTTGGATTCATACCTTTCCCAAGAGTATTTGCATGTAAGTAATTATGACAAATGCACAAGTGGAATTGGAACTCAGCTCTCTGATTTCCAATTCCGAACTGTTATCCATTATACCAGATGCACATTCAAGCACATGATATTCCCAAGCAGTCACCCAAATACTGATCAGGCTTCATGTTGCTTAACTACAAAGCCACTTCTAAATTTTTTTCCTTATTTTAAATGAAACAATCTGAGATATCATTTAAAAAGTAAAATTAATCTTCAGCAATCTTTAACTGTGTCCACAAAACAAAAAAAACAGTTTGTCAAGAGGACAATTATTTTCTTGACACTGCTATTACTGAATACACTTTTGACTCCCTCGGCAATGTTCATTGTTTTAAAAAGAAATAAAATATTTGTTCACAAAGTTCATTGATATTTGTATAAAATAATTTAAAAAAAAAACTTGTTTTAATAATTATTTATAAAATGGTAAATAATAAATATTGCATTGTACTTGGTTTACATATTTTAATAATTTTGTAATTTTTTTTATAAATTTTTGAGCAGAAAGATTTCTTTTCATATTTATTTCTTTATAACAGGTAAATAATAAATATTGCATTTTTCTTGGTTCATATATTCTTATAATTTTGCAAACAAGCATTGCCAAGGGAGTAAAAAGTGTGTACAGTAAAAGCTGTAACAAAGGAATAACCTTCCTATTGACAGTTTTTTTTTTTGTTTACAGAGGAAAAGGTTAAACAGTGCCAAATGTTCTTTGCCCAAAATTATACAGATTCTTTCCTGTGTTCTGAAGAAATCTCACTATAATCCCAGTATCTTTCATTGGTTCTCTAATTGAAAAAAAAAAAAAAAAATAATAAAAAAAAAAAAAAAACTAAATAAATACTGATCTGAAAACTTATTTTACTCACGTCATCACCAATGATGCATTTGCCATTACCTTTGTGGGGTTATTTTTATATCGTTATCATCTTTGCTACCTTAAGTAACAAACAATTTATGTTTATTTGAAACTGTATCTTCTTACACATGTTTTATCTCCAAACTGTATCTCTTCTTTTTATTTATTTACAACTGCCCTGGAATTGGCTCCAACACGAGGCTTTCAAATAAATGCACAAAGGTTGATTTCATTGCAGCTTTGAGGTAACCCAAGGCCCCCACACCCCACCCACAGCAAAAAAGGACTCTTTAGACAGTAGACTCAGGAAGATAAATTTCTCAAAACAAACAAGATAACCATTCCTTGAAAGACAATTATAAAATCAAACTTTTAAAAACAGTACCTGATGTTGTTTTGGATTTATGTCTATGTTTTGACTGAAAACTGATGGGGGGGGGCATAAAGTTATCGAATTCTGGTGTTCTTTTAGGAACATAAACCAAATTAGAATTCAATTTATTTCAAACAGCCCATCCAAAAAAACTCACTATGAACTTTCTGAAACATTTTCTGCCAAGTTATTTTTTATTACAATGATGTTCACCTTATATAATGCCCAAGAGCTATTCAAGGTAGAGCATTACAGAGTAAGAGGCACAGATAATGGGGATAGGTAGAAAAGACATCAGTTAACTCTAGACTTGAACAAGTTATGCTTGGAAGGATCAAGGAAGTATTCTCTTGGGAGATGATCACTCAAGGAGAACTTACATCTCACCAATGAAGTATAAAGAGAATAAGGTTGGCTCACCACAATGTGTGTGGCATGGTGGGTCTTTGCCATGAAATTCAAGACTAGTGAAACTAAGGAATGTAGTTCATCTGAGCACTTTCTATGGAAATAGCAATAGACCAGCAAGAGGTTTGTGAAGTTTCATCTGTGGAATAGGGGTCGTAGGATGAAAAATAATTAATCACCCACAAAGATGCGGAGTCGCTTTTGGATTATCAAAACTAGAAAGACCGGTCATCTCCTGCCCACATATGGCAGCAGAACTCCATTTTTGGCCTGATCTGGTTCTTGTAAAGGGAGAGGATAGTAGGAGGAGTCAGCTACTTAATAGATCGCTACAGGTAATTAACCAGTTTTCCAACATCCTTAGCAATAGATTGTATGTATGACTTCCACTTGAGATCCAGAATAGGCTTATGTCCAAATAGGCATTCAAGATACCACACCTTGAGAGAACACATATTCACTGCAAAAATTCAGGGTACACTTAGTGATAGAATTTTATTATTTTGGTTTTCGAGACATTGAATATGACCAGCTAGTTTTTCCCTGACTAAGCTGTTAGAGCTCGTTCAGAGGAAAGATCAGCTGCCAATCTCTGGTCATCTAGAGTTTTGAAGATGAACCCATATACAGTTGTATCATCAGCATAGATATTTACATAAGTTCAGAGTATACACTTAGGTATATGTAGCGTAGAAAGAGAATTGGACTGAGAAACAAGACTTTGGGGGCAACTGCATTGATCACTTAGGCCTCAGAGGAATGGCCATTAACAAATACCCCAGGGACCTACTCAATCAAAAGGATAATTAAAAAGGCTCCTCCAGTGATTCCATAGCTGGAGAGGCATATGCTTTATAAATCAATGCCATGGCAAAATCTAGATGTCTTTTGTCTACTTTTATATTAAAAACATTCATAAAATACAAAGGAGGGTTTTTACTTTATTTGCAAGGCCAGTTATACCATTGAACTTAAATATGTACTTCATTTAATCTAAATGGTTTTCTTTTTTTTCCAGAACCTCTTCAAAATTTTCACTTTAATCAGATCTAAAATATTTATAAGAATAATGGCTAATAAATTGTTTCCATCATTAATATGTCAAAGAAATGAATTTAATTTTCCTTCCAAGAAAAATAAGAGAATGTGGTTTTGGCCACAAATCAAAATTATGAAAGAGATGAAAAGCTATCAAATATATGCTGTGTTTAGGATTTGTGTAAAATAGAAAGAGAAGTCATTAACAAACTTATTTAGGAAAGTTACAAAAACATAGAACAATAGTAGATTCTTTCCATTATTTCCTATCTAGAATTTTTTTGAAAAACACTGACACATGTAGAAACCCTCTCAGTATTTAGTATTGTTGAAGTTATTGCTAACATTTTTTTGTTGCCATTTACAAACTCTACTAAATGAAAAAGTTGATTTAATTGAAAAAATACTTTGACAAAACCCTACTCCATGGTTTAATAACTTTTTAATTTATTTTTATAGGACTTTCTGGTAAACAATATTTTTTACAGAAATTTATTTCTTTCCTTTTCAACAGCAAAGAATACATTCTTAGGATTTTTTTACTCTTGAGCATGCAGCATACAAATGGCTATGCATAAATATTTCTTTCTAGAGTCAAATTGCAAACTTGAAGCTGGATTCTTGTATATCAACATCTAAAGAAAAATATGCAAATGCAAAAACAATATTGTATTTTTATTAAATAAGTATTTATTTTAATCATTAAATTGTTTTTAAAATAGTAGTTGTGTTAAATAATACTTTTAATTTTTCTCTCCAAAATTAATGATGAATTTATCATACTAAGCTATGCACCCTAGTAAAATAAACTGTACTTTGTACCCTCTTACCATTTGCACATCACCCCAAGAGTTGGATTCAATCGATCAATTTATGGCTATTTTAGAGGGTCTAATGGACGGACGGATGGACTAACAGAAGTCAGAGAATTTTATATATAGATAGATGAATTTGATATTTTTCATAACTTTGATAAAAAAAAAAAAAAATATCCAAAAGTCAATTTCAGTAATTCTTCATATGAACTGCCTAGGGTCTGTTAGTATCTGTGCACTTAGCCTAGAATCAAAACGTCACAATTTGACCATCTGCCTAGGATCAGTATAGTAACAGTGCACTCTGCCAAACTCAGTATTTTCAAAAGTTAATTTTACTGTGCTGTTCAAGCAGCAGAAATCTAGCATAGAGGAGATGATGTAAGCTTGCTTAGTTTTAGGTCAGATGTTCAAATCCGAGAAAGGTTTATTTTAAATTAATATATCTATTTGAAGATGACAAATCCTAGAGACAAAGGAACAGTAAAGACACAAATAGTAGAAGTTACTCTGTTCATTTTGTAGACAGATCTCTGGTAATTAACTTTTAATCCTGTAAATAGCTTGTGTATTATTAATTACATTGCAGTAAATAATTTTGAAAATATAGAAATTGAAACTCAGCTTTTAGTTGCAATGCAAAAGAAGTGGTAGAAGAATTGAAATTATTGCTGGAAAACCATTTTTAGATGAATAACTTTGGAAAATGTACAGATCTAAAATTCCACAAGATCCTTTCACTTTGGTTATCATAGAGCCCATTGGATGATTATAATACATGAAAATGACACTAATGCTATGAAAGATATTTGCATTATAGATCTATATGTAAAAGATTCTAAATACGTCTAATGAGAATAATGGTTATAATTGCTTATTAATCACAAATTTACAATAAAGCATCTTGATAACTGATCAATGCTTTGAAAGAAAACTGCTTGGGGAAAAATTGATAGAAATATTAGAAAGTTATTTCTTTAACTCAGTTCAGAGAGGAAGGATGTTCTACAGTCAGAAGGTAAATAATTAAAAACAAAAGTTAGTTACTTTTAATCACATAGCAGGATAACGATTGATAATTTATTCTTGTTCTTGAAAAATGAAGCAGTTGCATGAAAAGCATAGAAGAAAAATGTACAACTGGTCTAGAAAAACAAATTAAAAATATGATGAATATTTTTTTTTTTTTTGCAATGAGTTTCCTTAACTATCATCTGACAACATTTTTCAGCTTCCTGAGTTTAAAATCTAGATCTTTTACCAAGGTTAACGTTTACATTTAATGTGAAGAAACTTTGTTTATATGAAGAGTTGTTTTTCTGTTTCAGTAGTATCTAGTATCAAGCATTACACAATTTATTTTATAAACAACTTCAACAGTACATAAGTAACACGAGAATTAGTCCTCAATTTTAATTTTTATTTACATTTTCTATACTTGGATCCAATAAATAGAATAGGAAAACAATTCCATGGAACTAAACTAATAAAATTGGTAGAATTCCTACCATTTCATTAATTTTAGGTTTTTCTCGTTTTTTTAGTTACGTAAGTCACATTGACGTCAGTAGTGGAATTGCTTAAGATTTAATCAAATTTCAGTACAGCTGTTGGTAAAAAAGTTGCTTATAAGAAAGAAATCATATCATTAGGACCGCCTTTTTTCAAAAAAGGTTTATTATAAATTCATAATATAAAATAAGTGCTTTGAAGAATTTCTGTTCATTCCATATTTTTCTTTATGTAAATGTTTATTAAACTGATAACAGCAGAGGAATGGTAAATATTCTTCAACTCTAATGCTAACAGCCAATTCTGATATTGGAAAGAATAAACCAAAGGTATTTGCTTGTAAGATAAACAATTATAGAGTAAATATACAACATAACCATGGCCCAGGCTTTCTACTGACTAGCCAATGATTACCTGACATTGCATCCGGATTCTCGGTCACATTGGTGTGCAGAAAAAACCAGAGAAGGACATGCTGCATGCTCAAAAGATAACACAATGAAAGACAAATGCAACATGGAGAAATAAGAATGTAAAACCTTGTTTTGCCATCATATAAGTAGGTGTTTTATTCAGGGCTTTACCTGCTCATATGCATGAGTAGGTAGGTGATACTTGGGACATCTGCTATGTCAGCTCTTCCCCCTACCAACTCCTTGACCATCTACTCATCCCAATCTGGTGGCGAGCATTAAAAAATGTATCAGCAGCTGGATATACCCTATTTCCATTTTCTTTTTTGCCACTTGATCTCTGAAAATCTCTTTACTTCCATTCACCTTTGGTTAAAGTGGATGCCACTTAGGAGACCTTACTTCAAAAGGAACCACACCCACTGGTCTATCTTGAAATAAAACCACCTTCTCCCTTTCTATGTGAGTGTCCATAGTATCACAATAGAAGCAATACAAATTGCAAAGATAGAGTGTATTCAATCAAAAATATCCTCAAAAGGTGCTTGTAAAACAGAGGAAGCCAAATGGTTCAAGATAATAGATGAATAAGATGTGTAAAACTTATTTCTTTTCTCCCTTGCTTAGAGAACAAAACATCTAAGATATAACTCTGTGATACTATATATATATATATATATATATATATATATATATATATATATATATATATATATATATAATATTGCTATGTGAGACTATGATTTAACTAAAATACCTATGTGATACAGGGATACAAGAGGATACTTCCTTAATCCCTCTAATCTTAACCTCAATTTGACATTCAATCATTATCTATCCTGCATAACCTCATATGCATGCCCGTCTCCCTCCCCATTTAGTAAGCCTTTAACTTAAGTGGCTCTGAGGTGCTGGTTTGAGTAAACATTTATAAGTAATGCTTTTTGGTTGAAGACTCAAATAAGATGGTCAAAATTAAGAAAAAGTATATTCGTCTAATCTATACATCATCCTCACTTGTCTGATTCATTTTGGACATGCACACAATCACATTGGTCACTTGTCTGATTCATTTTGAAAATTGCTTACAATTACTGTTAAATAATTGTAAGTTTTGCTTGTAAATGTTTCAGGGATTTTACAATTTTTTTAATTTTTCCTTTGAAATGTCTGGGGTTTTTTTTTTTCTATTAATAAAGTGTCTGCCTTTTGGAAAACTCTACCAATAGGATCTCAATATGGAAGAATTCTTTGGACAAATGAGTTTAACAAAATTCAGACCTGAAACGAATTTCTTCTTTTCCACTTCCTCTGGGAACAAGTTGAATAATTTTCACTCAAAATGAATATATAAAACAATAAAAACAAAATTTGAATATAAAAGCAAATGGACATTGCAATAAATTTGAATTGAATTAAAAAGAAAGAAGATTTTTTGCAAAAAGACAATTCACTAATTGCAAAATCATAATTAAACTAATGATGAGAACAAAAAGTTGACACAAGTTTTAGCCTTTAGTTAAAAAAGAAAAAAAAAAAAAAAAACTGTCAGTAAATTGGAATCAAAAATGGTTTTGTTTAGGACTCAATTGCTGGGTAAAGACAGCTTGTTAACAATAATTGAAGAATTATTTAGCTTAGCATTTTAAAATTATTTTACAAACTTTAAAATCATTATTCAATTAGTTAAGAGAATTTAATTAGTTTTTATTTTCAGTTCCATCTCTGTCTTGCATTATTTGTTTTTAGGAACAAATTTCTAAGTCATTTTGATAAATGATAAAAGATGTTTTTTAAAAGAAACAAAAAATGGATGCCATCACAAGAATATAAAAAATAATTGAGTGTGAAAAATGAATACTCTTCTTCATTTATGACACAAGAACTGTATGAGAAATTTGTGAGTCTCAAAGATTAATGATTGATCACAGCTAATGTAGGCCAAATCTGGATGCATATATGGTATAATGGTTAGTGGTTCAGAAGAAGAAATCAATAAACTAAGTTCAAATTTATGTTGAGTTTGTTACATGCACTTTCATACAAATACACTTGAGAAATATATGAATCCCTTTCTTCTACCCCCATCTATGGGTTATATAATCTCTTCAGGCTTGTTTGGAAATTAATCTAAGAGAAGGAAAAATTTTGAATTCCCAAATCTGGGTAGCTGGAACTTGTTAGTGTGGGAACATGTTGTCATCTAAGGGAAGAAAACCGAGACAGAAAATCAAATCTTCCTCATAATGGAAAGGTTGGTTGCCAGGTTAATCATCTTACTTCATGCAACAATTCAAGTACAGAAACCCTCACTGGAGGCCTTATGTGCAATGAGGCACCAGACAGTATCCAATAGCCAAAATCTACACTAGATTTTAACTTGTGTGGATCTTTAATAAAAACTTTCAATGAAAAAGTCAGCCAGAAGGGTTAAGTTCACAGTCAGTTAAAAACAGTGTAAGTAATGTTATGGGCATTCTAGTAATGTTCCATCATCACTGAGCAGACTATGAATTTTCACCTATCACAACGAATGGGTGTGGTCTCTCCAGAAGGCACCTTACCTCGAACACATATTGGGATTTAAGATCTTGTAGAACTCGTATATAAAATCCATTGATGCTAAAAAAGTGGTCAGTTCTCTGTAAAACTTCAGTAAGTACCCAACTCCTTCTCCTATATGCTCTAGTTTTACAAGAGTCAGATCAGGCTCCAAGTGGAGTACTGCTGCAATATATAGGTCAAACTGCCCAGTCTTCACTTTCCAGTCCAAAAGCACTTTTGCAGACTTGTGGGTGATGAATTATTTTCGACCCTACATTACTAGCTTCTCATTAGTCTATAACTATTTCCACGGAAAACATTCAAATGAGTTATATTCCTTAGTTCCACCAACACTAACCCTCACAGATAAAACCTGTCATACCGCTTGCACTGAACGAAAACTCTCTCATTCTCTTTGTATTCCATTAGTAAGGAGTAAGTTCAACTTACACTGCCTCTTCCCACAAACTGCTACATTGTGGAAACACTACAATTGTAACCTGTTCAGGTCTAAGGTCAACCATCCTTTTTCCCACATATCCTTATAGACTGTGTCTCTTACTGCTTACTCTTATCGCACACACAATAACCTCTTTCAGCAACCCTCTACCTTGAGTGGTTCTTGAGTCTAGTAATGAGTAAACATTAGTATAAAAAATTAAATGACAGTAGAAAGAGAAAGGAGGAAAACTTTCCCCTCAGCATATATATATATATATATATATATAGTCAAACTAGAGAGGGATGAACTCTTTCCTAAGACATGCTACACATGAAAGAATACCTCTCTGACTTTCAATCCAGATATTGGCATGCAACCAAGGCATTGCTGAGTGAGATGATCAGGTGCTCAGCTTCACAGAAACTTTATGACCAAACTTTGGTTATGGAACTGAATATGATAAGATCAACACAAATTTAAGGGGAGACAATGTTATCGTAATTTACCCATGGACACACAGACTCTCCCAGCTATAAATAGGAGCAGGTACTGCCTTTTGGAGAGGGAAGTTTCCAGCAGTCAGCTCTGACAGTTGGACCGAACATTCTTGCTGTAACACTCATTTGTATATGTTTGTATTACTTTTTCTGTTAATATATTGGTTTAACTCAATTCCTCTTTTTGTGTCTTTATTTCTGGCCCTAACAAGGCCACAACAGACACCAAAGATTGTTACTAAAGAGAGAGCAACCTAGATCTTTAACCTAAGAAGCACATTTTAGAATCTAGCTGAAATACCAGTTAAACATATTGGTATAGGTCTGAAGCTGAAGGAAAAAGTACTGACCACTTCTGATTGAAGACCATTTGCCCTGCCATATTAGCACTCTGACCATGAGCAGCTTGACCATGAACCTGATCAAGCTTCAATCTTATCAAAGAAATGAGTACCAGAAGTTAAATTAATAGTTGTAATTTGATGGACATAAAAGAAAAGAAAAGCTTTTTTACACTTGTTAAACTTTTAACTAAATGACATTACCATTTTTTGAAGTTGCTGACATCATTGGTAACTTTGTCTTGCGACTGGATCAGTTCAGCAAAAAAAGATTTCAAACAACTTTACAAACATCCCTTCTCTAATTTTTGAAGACAGTGGAGCTATAGACAATATTAATGAAGTGAAACCTATCCGTGAAAGCTTTGTCATACAATCAAAACGATTATTAACAAAATATTAAAGAGTCAAATGCCTATAATCAGTCAAGGATTACCAGAAAGATACTTGGAAGTTGATAACAGTTCCATTTATAAACAACTGACCTTTTGACTACTGCATGCCAAAGGTCACAGATACTTAATGGAAAATAAGAAAATAAAAATAACCTCTTACATTTGCAAGTTGCGTTTCAAACTCAATAACATCTTGCACTTGTTTCCGGGTATTATTAATGTTGGCGCCAAGTAATTCTGCTACTCCCACGATAAAATCTTCATAAGCCTTTATATAGATAGTTTCACTTGTTTCCAGGTAATAGTCTCTGCTCGGCATTCCAAGAGGGCCATTTTCCATCTTTGAATAGAAAGAAACAAAATTTGTATTAGTTTATATCCATGTTTAATCTCCAGTTGAAATTGGAGATTTCATCTGTGCAGACGGACAGAAACTGAGACTTGAAGTAACACGTAAGCATTTAGAATCAAATGTAACAAAAAAAAAAAAAAAAAAAAAAGACAAAAAGGTAAAAAACAAGATTTCTATACATGACAGGATTTAAGGAATTTTCAGTCGCTTCCATTATACAACTAAATGCCAAGAAATAATAGTGGAATCAAATCTAGATTGAAAAAAGGTCATGTCATTATTGTGGCAATTGGAAGAGGTAGAGGTTGCAATTAAAAGACCATGAATATATTCCCAATTTTATTAACTTCATTAAGCAGGCAACTGAAATAGAGAAAAATTTCCTAAAAACTGGCAACTGTCATTTCTGGTCAATCACATTTTATAATTTCTGGAAGAACAACAACATTGTTGTTGTTAATTTTATCTTATATTCTTTAATGTTGTTTGTGTTTTCATTTCATCAGAAAAACATATCTTAAGCAAACAACCAATGTGCTGATTATTTAATTATTATTAAACTTAGAAGAGAGATTTAATCGAGACTGATTCATTTTTTACAGATTATAAACCCTTTACAGATTAATTAAAGCTAGAAAATATTTTTAGATTATGAAAATTTTTTTTGGAGATGATAATGATTTCGTGATACAAGTCTTACTAATTGTTGTGGATTCTGGGATGAAATCCGGTCTCCAATGAATGACAAATGCAGGAATGAAATATAGCAAATAAATGTATTGACGTAATAATACAATTGGTAATATGGTTAGTAGATCCAGAAATGTGGTTAGTAGCAATAATAATATATATACAGTCTGGGAAATTCAGTATCGAAATAGGACTTCCTTCTGAGTCTATGTGCTAGCAACTGTGACTCCTACAAAGCGGTTACCTCACACTCTCACTGTATCAGTGTATCTCTGTTACTCTCTAACTTCCGGGTATTCACCGGCAGCAGTACAAGTACACACTGGTCAAGTCCACTTGTATGAAAAAGGGGTGCACCCCTTAACACTAATTAACCCATAACTGAAGGACAGGAGTTGAATCTATGCCTTTCCTAAGGGTTTTTGCACAGAAGTGAATATAATGAACCCAACAGGAATTGAAACTTGGCTCTCTAATTAACAATTAACCACCTGCACATCCAAACTTACAGCACCTGGTATTCCCAAGTGGTCACCCATCTAGGTACTAACCAGGTTTGACATTGCTTAAATTTTGTGATTGTACAGGAACCAGTTTTTCTCTGTGATGTGGCTGTAAGCCAATCTAAACAAGAGGCTTTATAAATATTTAAGGGATTTCGTGGGAGAAAATAAAGAGCAAAATTTGGTCATTAAAATGTTGTAGTTCTTGTTAAAATATAATTTGTATTATCAATTATGTATTCAAAATGTATAGAAAAAAGCTTAATGTTTTTTGCTTTTTGTTGTAGGGAATGAAATGAGAACCCTCAGTATACAAAGAACACCTCTATTAAATGGACTGTTCCAGTAGTAAGTGATACCACACTCTATTAAATGGACTGTTCTAGTAGGAATATAAGCATCTATGGTGTCAGTCTCTTTGGGGGGGGAGGGGTGCTTTCTAGCTTCAGACGAACTTGTAAATATCAACTTGTATTGTTCTTGTTTAAAATAAACCCTTATACTTTGTAAGTTACCATTCTAGTTATTATTTTCAATAACCACCCCAAAAAGTTTTGTAATGTTGTCACATTACAAAACTTTTTCATTTATCATTATTTAAAATTTTGTAATCCTTTTAATCATTTCAAGTGAGACAATTTATAACGAACTTGAGATTAGTTGCCTAAAATATTTGTTCAAAACTGTATCAATAAACCAAGAATATAAATATTTTGACCTTTAAATTTGGTCATTGCCTTCTTTGGAAGAATTATTTATTCTCATCAATGGAAGAATCAATTTCTTCATCATAGATTTTGGTAGTGTCAAATGGTGCAGGTTTGTTCAAAGAAAGTAAATATTTCTTATAATTTTGTTATCTTATATAAAAATAAAATATATTTTGCAAAATCTGTCTATATTTTTTAGATGACGTATTGTAATTATTTACCCTATTTACATCGTTTGACCTGTTGTTTTCATTTTTGTTGCCATATTCATGACATTTTAGCTGTTGTAGTCTCTGGCCTTCTTCAGGTGATTGGATCTTTATTTCATCCAACAGGGTAGATTGTTCTATTTCCATGTGCCATACCTCTTTCAACAGTCTTAGTTATCCGTAGAACTAGAACAATCTACCCTGGTGGAAGAAATAATGGATACACTTCAAAGATCCAATCTCCTGAAGAGGACCAGAGCATACAACAGCTGAAACATTGTGAATATAGCAACATAGATGAAAATAACAGTCAAAACAATGTAAATAGTGTAAATATTTTGCAAAGTTTAGTCATTTTTAAATCTTTTTATCTGCATATGTTATTCATTTTTTATTGCAAAAGTCCCAACAAAATCAAAAATTGTAATATCGAATTATTTACATTATTGTGACAATAATAAAAAGGATGAAGATAATAGTCCATATATAAATGTTTTGAACATTGTACTCTCCAGCCTTCATCAGATGGTATCAATCCAGGTAACCTTCAGTGGATTTCAAACTTAACACTTTATTTAATCTGTGGGGATAGACTGTTCTTGTTCCACTGTCTGTGTCTAAAGATATACCTTGTTCTTATTTAGTCCTGCTCAGTTATTGCTTGCAATTGAAGTCACAACTACTATATCACTAAATTCATGAACCAATGGTTTAATCCACTAGGCTATTGTTTCATGGGACAATTCCGAGTGGAAAACTTGGAGGCTTAAACCTAACCTACCTGCTGAAGAGTGCTGCTGTTACTACTTGTTATATCTGACTGCATTCACAAAGCTTTTCTTTCTCTTTTTCTTACAGCTGCTGAAGCCTTGCTATCATTTATCTTTCCTTATTAACAGCACCCATATCATATGTGTTACCATGCTAGGCCTACTAATGAAGTCCTCATAGCCTAGCGTATGTGCTGATACTTTCAGATTTCTGACTCTCCGGTGTTCCTTTATGTATATATTTTTTACTTCATTCCACGGGAGTTGATAACTAAACGTTTCTCTCCATACATAATCAGTTATGCCTGATTTCATGTAATACAGAACTTCCATTTGCTATCTCCAAAGATACATTAATAAAATAACAAAATTATAATAAATAATAATAGAATTAATTCACTCTATAGAGAATGAGAGAAAAACAGTAACCTACAGAAAGAGAAAGTAGGTGTGTGAGAGAGAGAGCAATCTCCAGGACTGAGCAAATCTTTCCAAAGATAGTTAAAAATTCCAACAGCATAAGTTCATGCTGTACTCATAAATTCTTCCACAAAAGAGTTCAGTCTCTTAACTGAAGATGTTACTTTTTGAGCAGGTGATTTGGAGGGAGGGGCATACATGTTTGTAGGAAATGTCCTGCAGTATCTGAAAAAGAAATATTCCAAAATAATGGCTCAAAGACTGATAAATAATTAAAATTATATTCTTTCAAGAATAACTAACTTCCCATTCTTTGGCATTTATCCTCCATTTCTCTTTTCTATATAGATAATGTCTATGAATATAAGATATCACCCATAGAGTGATGGTGTTCATAAAATAATGCTCAATGTAATATAACAAAGCTTATATTTTTAGTTTATATTAATAAATATACATGTTATCCATCACCAGTAGCACAACTCAGAGTCTCATGCCTAACATAATCTCCAGGTGCTAACTGTTATATGATTTAAATTTGAATAAAAATATCTGGTTAAATATAAAATAAAAACAATAATTTCCACTTATGTTAAATATAATATATAAATCCGGTCTATTCTAAATAAAAAAATTTGTTTTCTTTATAGTTTTAGGTGTGTTTATTTTGATATATATTTTTTTTTAAATATCATTTATCCCCATTTATTTCAAATATAAATGAAAACCATTAATCACTGTTTCTTTTAAATATAAAATATAAATCCCATCTATTTAAAAAAACAAAAACAAAACAGTAATCCCAATATAACTTATGGAGTGCACCAGCACTGCGTTAAGCAGATATTTTTTATTAAAATTTAAATTATATTATTGTCAGTCTCAACCCAGTACCTGAAGATTGCGTTGTGCATAGAACTCCGAGTCACACTACCAATCAGAAATAATGTGTGTGTGTGTATATTATTGTTATTATTATTATATTTTTATTATAAGAGATTATAATAAAAACATTTTGAAATCACTACACAAAAGCTTTCATGTTTCAATACTGTATTGAAACATGAAAGCTTTCATGTAGCAATTTTAAAATGTTTTTATTATAATCTCTTATAATAAAAATATAATAATAATATATTGCTCTACTTTGTATTGAGCACTTTTTAAAAAGTAAATGCCACGAACAGTGTTCTTTCTCTCATTTGGAGAAGAATAAAATGTCTATATTTATAAATATTTGCACAAGTTCAAATGTATATTACCCAAACAATTGGGATCTTGCATTTTCAACCATAATATGGGTTATTATCAACATTAGCAACATTATTATAATATGGGCTCTTATCAACATTAGCAGACAATGCTTACACTGAATCCAGACATGTATACTGTTGGACAATATTAAATAATGTGGGGAATATGTTATTTTATGAAAGCTTTTAAAAGCAAGCATATTAAAAAAGAAAGGTACACCTTAATATATAACATATATAAATATTAGGTACATTAACAACAGAGTAGAAACAATTTGTTTTGTGATGCATTTCATCCTTTAGGATTTCAAACTTAAAGTTTTTTGTTGATGGAATTATATATGTGTATGGAGGAGAGGAGAATATAACAATGTGAGTGCTGGTTATAACTATGCACAGACAAGAAATGCGGGAAATGAGTTTAAAATTTTAATTCAATTTTTCCTTTTTCTTTTTCAAGATATATCTGGGTATATAGTCTGGGTGTGATATGATAATTAAAAATTGATATATCATATTCTCACATAGAAATACATTAAAACAAGTATAGGAAGTGGCGAGAAAAAAAAAATATATATCTATTATAAAATGGTGAATCAAATAATTATGAAAAAAATAATAACAAAAAAGAAGCTAATCATTGTCTTATATTTTTTTCTTTATTTTTATAATCATTTCACCCCAAGCAAGGCAGGAATGCCATTAGTATGCAGGGGGTTAGAAGGAGGCAAAGTGAAAGTGAAGACTGAAAATAGGGAGGGTTGAGGAAAGGAGAAAAAGATGAATGTGAAGACAAAAGATGGCGATTGATGTTGCATTTAAATTTTTGAAGATTGTAGTTATCAAGGAAGCAAATAAATGGAAGGGTGTTCCACAGGTGGGAAGTAGGAGAAAAAAATCATTAGAGTAGAAAGAATGGTTGCATCTATAGCTAGTTCAACATTAAAATGGTGAGACCTAGTTGCCAATCTAGTAGCATGCTTAAATTCATGTAGTCTGGGCAGCAGGAAAAAAAAAAGATCATCTGAGTAGTTAGCATGAAAATATTTGTAGAACAAACAGACAGAAGCCATATCAGTGAGGAAGTGACTAGAAACTAGATGTCTGGTCAGCATCGATTATATGGCAGACTATTCTCTGGATTTTGTCAAGAATCTCAAAATGTACAGAAAGAGAACGAGACCAGATATGGCCATAGTATTTGATGCACGGACAAATGTTACATCTGTAAATGTGCAAGGTATGTATTAATATATTATTATATACCTTTTGAAAACGTTTGTTTTAAAGTTGTAATAAGAGTTAATATTTTAAAAATCTACAAGTTTATTGTCTTTGGCTTTTAATCCAGTATATGTTAATAATGTGAATAGATGGAGACACGGTGGAGTAATGGATAGTGGCTCAGATTAAGGAACTGGGGAGCTGAGTTTCAATTCCAGGTGCATCTGTTACATTCACTTATGTGAAGATACTCTTGGGAAAGATATGAATCCATCTTTTCTCCCACCAGATATGGGTAAATAGCAGGACAGACTGGGTCCCATAGACATGGAGAAGTACAACTCTAAATTCAAAACCTCCAACTATGGGCTAGCCTCACCAACCTGCAATTAACCAAGTGTGACGAGTACACATACACTACTGTTAACATGGTCGATTAGGAAGGGGTTCTCCCAAGGACTGAGAAGGCCCTGGATCTGTTCTGGTGAGTTTTCATTCCTCTTACCTTTTTATGCTAATGAAAAACTATTGCCTAAGTACACATAGTTAATTTCATGCTAAACGCAATCGTCATGGCCTGACAATTGCTTCAAACAAACTGCAACCTCTGAGTGTTGACGTCAATGTCCACTTTTATAGACCTTAAAACTATATTTTATCATTCATATATATATATATATATATATGAATGAGTGAGTGTTGAAAAAATAAACTTCTGCATCAGTTGCCCCCATAATGTATTGATCTTGCTGAGAATTTATACTATATGGCCATCCAGAACCTGGTCTACAGATGCAGGAATCTTAATTTGACTATTGTTAGCAATATTGGAGCAGCAGCAACCTGTGCAGTAATATGATTTCATTCAAACCATCCTAATTGAACAAAGGAGTATATGCTGTACCTCCATAGCTGGACTCCTGGTTTTGCTGGACATCCTTCTTAACATTTTCATAACATAATCTAAAGCACAGGTGCATTGAGTACATAGATTTAAGATCTACTGAATCACAAGAACATCTGAAGACTTTGAAGTTTTATTGGAATATCTCCCACTCAGAAGTATAGACATTTTTACACAGCTCAAATCGGCAGCATTCTTCCAATATTAGTTTCCATCTATTTATCGGGGAACAGTGCTCAATACTAAAGTCAGAGCCTTTATACACAAACACACACACATATATCTCTAGCCATCGATGGTTGTATTAGCATGTAGCCACAAGTCATTGTGATCAGTCATTGTTCAAACTGCTGATCCTGACAGACTATGCATTTTCTGCCAGAAACTGTGACTAAGTTCCACTCAGTATAGTTGCAGTATAAACTGCATAGCCTGAATGTGCTTGAGCAAGTGCCTGCAACAAGAATTAGCTAGATACCCCAGCAGACAAATTGTGCTCAAAATATGAAAGAAGATGGCCATTATTTATATAAAATTAAAGATGCAATTCACATATGGATTGGAATCTGGAAGGATGATAAAATAAAGAATAAATAGGAAATATATATCAATCTAATATGTCCCACTTTTATTAAAGCTTCAATAAAGATTGAGAGAAAACAAAGTGACAGAAAAACTGATATTTTTAAATATGTTTGGGTCAGTTGTCATTGGTCATACACATGTCACATGCATTAAAACTGTAGATAATTCTATGTTTATGTAAGTTTGTGAAGATTCTTGTATGTCTAAGTGGGCATTGGATGGTAATGTGTATTCATAATTGTGTATGTGTGTGTCTAATGCGAGTTAGTTCTGATGTCTTCATCTTTGTACAGTCAACCTGTGCAGCAGGGAGACACAAAACTAATTTATAGCTTGCTTCTTTAAGAATGTACTCTTTGTATTAAATAGATGTAAGTTAGATTCATTAAGAATGGATTCAAAGAAAGATTGTGACGTAATGTAATATTTTATGCATACATCTATAGTTGGTAATAATGTTATTAAGTATTCAATGCATTTTCTCCTTAAAGAATTATGTTATTTTGTAATATTTTGAGTGGCATTAGTGAAATAGAAGTTATATCCAACATATAAATAGAAAGAAGTTCTTACCTGGATGATGTTGACACTAGAATTTTTATCATCTGCACTGACAGTAAAATGTAAAATAACTGACGTGTGAAATTCTCTGTACATTCTCGCAAGGGCAACCTCAGTGTTGAATTGATCATCTTTCCAGCCGTGATCAACAATTGGCCAACCACCAAAGGAAGTAAGAACATCAAGAAATGGTTTATCATTCACTAATTCAATCTGAGCTGAAAAATAACAACAGAAATTTAATTTTAACTTTTATTCACATCTATGATGAGTATGCATGTGCATGAATAAATAAATATAAATATAGTGCTACCAGTGTGGAATTATATATATATATATATATATATATATATATATATATATATAAAATGAGGAAAAAAAATTATTCTTAGCTGATTTATTTCATCCTCTGAGGGACTGTATCAAGGCAAGGATGAAACATGTCAGCTAAGAATAGTTTTGCGTCTTGTCTCTATTCCTTGACAGATACATTCTATCTGAAAAGAATTTACATTTAAATGAGGTTTTTGGTCAGGCAATGAACTTTTCAGTTCCCTTTTTTATTTATTATATATATATATATATATATATATATATTTATTTAAAAATTATAACATAAATATGTTATAAAATCACTACAAAATTAGTGATTTTGTTGAATCAACATCATCACTTGATAAGTCACTGGAGGTGTTGAAACAAAATCGCTATTTTTGTAGTGATTTTATGACATATTTATGCTATAATTTTTAAATAAATAATTAATTATATCTGCTCTACTCTGTATTGAGCACTGTTTTAAGAATAGTAATTGTTGGTTATTGGAATTTATTCCATATACACCAATCCTATACTTGTGTGTGTGTGTGTGTGTATATATATATATATATATATATATATATATATTACAAACTGTTACTTTGGAACATGCAAGTTACTATGACAAAAATGCATATTTGTTTTGATGTCTAATTAGACATCTCATCAAGTCGTTAACATTGGTGGTAATAAACATTTATTTAAAAATACAACTTATGAAACATCACTTCTTTTTACATTTTTGAAAATTTTCCACAGAAGGCAAAGAAACAAATATATAAAAAAATTCCATAAAAGGAAAAGAAAGAAAAATCAGATTAAAGTAAAAAAAATAAAAATAAAAGGAAGAGAATAAGAAATCAATAAAAAGAAATAGAAAGAGGAAAGAAAAGGGATAAGAAAGCACAAGAAATCAACCCTACTACAGAGAAGAAAAGAAAAAGGAGAGGAGTATATCCAAATTTTACAAATAAAAAGGAAAAGAAAAGAGAAGAAAATAAGACATGAGGAGTTGTTGATACCAGTTTAGCCAATGAAGACACGTTAAGATGAAAAATTCAAAATAAAATGGAAATATAACACAAGATAGAACATATTTTAGATACATTGTAGCATTTCAAACTTTACAGCATTTTGAATGAAATCACATATTTAAAAAGTTAAACATATGTAAATAAAAGACACTTGAAGTAGAAAAATCATATACAAAGAAAAAAAAAAAACTACTTAACTATACCAACCTTACATTATAAATTAGAATACAAAATAAATTTTAAATATTTATATGATTTTTATATATTAATTTTAAATTAAAAATTATTAACAATATCACCAGTAAATTAATTATAAGCCAATACATAAGGGATTTCATTAAACACTTGTTAGATAAAGGCCATTGGTCAGGATTCCTACAATTACATAGGTTAGTTATACAAGACAAATTAGAATCAGTACTAGCATTACAGTTATTATTGTTATATAATTTTAATGTTTTATTGTTATGTGATTTATTTTCTCTAGATTATTAGTACAATTATAGCTAAGTTTTACAGTATTCCAATTGAAAATTTTACTGAATGAATTACTTTTAGAAAATGTTTATCAATTAAGTTTAGAAACTTGTGTCTCAACTTAGTACAAACTGATTGATTGAATGGATGTGTATAACATATGATCTTTCTGTTTGTTTTTCTTTCTGGAACAACCATAATCTTCAACAAACAATTTCAGAAGATCTGAACTCACAATCACTAAGAACTTTATTTTAAACCATTTTATGTTTCTCAAATATCTCTTTGTTAGAGGAGTGTTGCTTAATATGTCATTCAACAGATGATGAAATATTTTGGATTACAGACGGTGGATGATTGGAGTTAGGGTGGATATAAATTAGGTTGGCATTGTTTTTCATGTAAAGCTGAAAATTAGTGAGAGCTAAATTGAAATTTACGTCTAGGAAATCAACTTTTTTGATATTGGAATTAATTATGTCGCTAAGATTAAAAGGATTCAAATACTCAACTTTCTAACTTTTTGAACCTTACTTCCAGTCGTGTTTTTTTTTTTTTTTTTTTTACAACCTTTTTTTTTTTAAACTTTAATCTGCTCTTTTCTTTCTTTCCATTTTATGGAAATTTTTTTCATATATTTGTTTCTTTTCTTTTTTCTATTAGGTTGGTGCAAAAATAATTTCGTTTTTTAACATATGTTACTATGTGAGAAAACGAAATTATTTTTGCACCAACCTAATATATATTTGTTTCTTTTCTTTTTTTTTTATATATATTTGTTTCTTTTCTTTTTTTTTTATATATATTTGTTTCTTTTCTTTTTTTTTTATATATATTTGTTTCTTTTCTTTTTTTTTTTATATATTTGTTTCTTTTCTTTTTTTTTTTATATATTTGTTTCTTTTCTTTTTTTTTTATATATTTGTTTCTTTTCTTTTTTTTTTTATATATTTGTTTCTTTTCTTTTTTTTTTATATATTTGTTTCTTTTCTTTTTTTTTTATATATTTGTTTCTTTTCTTTTTTTTTTATATATTTGTTTCTTTTCCTTCGGGTTCGAATCTCACCATGGTTGATTTGTTAGGGAAGCGACTTCCTGATGTTATCGGATTGGAGGGGTTGATCCCAGTGTGCGGCACCTTTGGAAAGTGCCTGAAAACCATACCATGGGTTGACTCAAACCTTGTGAATGAAATTCGGTAGACAAAAGCATTGGGGGCTGTTGATAGCTGTGCTAGCATGACACATGTCATCATAACCAAAGGTTTGTGCATGCTGCCCTTGTTCAAAATTGTTGATCAAGCTAAATAGCATGCTCTTTCCCAGAAACTAACTAAGGTCTGCTCAGTATAGTTGCAGTATAAACCACAGGAGGGCTCTGTGGCTGTTGTTCATATATATATATATATATATATATATATATATATATATAGGTCAGTGGTGACAATGCACCACTGGCCCATATATATATATATATAAATAGCCGAGAAAAATAACAGCACTTGTGACCTGACGATTGCATATAGCATGAAACAGACTGTCGCCTCTAAGTGTTGACTTCTATGTGCACTTTTATATTTACACACGCTCTATCTCTGATATTGAGCACTTTATTCCATAAATATAGCACACCTTAAGACTATATTTCTTCATATATACATATATATATATATATATATATATATATATATATATATATATATATATATATATATATATATATTTCAAGCACACAGACAAGTTTTTATTAAAGATGACTGACAAGGTACTGTGATTAAGCATTTTATTCAATTTTTCTTTGATTGAATCATTTTTTCATTTACAAACTTCATTAAATTTCCTTCAATTTCAATTCAGTTATTGATACCCCAGGAATACACCTGGATAAATAAACCCACATAATAAATGCAGAACTTTCTAAGCTCTATACCAAGTTGTGAAGTATGTTATCTAGCAAAAGGATAAACTTCTTTTATATGCTGTATTCCTTCAGGACGTAGCCAATCATCACTCTTCCCAATTTCCTGTCTTTTGTAGCGCTTAATAAATTTTGTCTTTTCTCTATCTCTCCTAAACCTTGTTCTGCCATCCATTTACTCAAGCTCGGTATGTACGTTATGTATTGTTTTCCTCTGTTCCTCTTGTCTTCAATCTTTCCTGTTAGTATCAAATTTTCCAAACCCTCTTTCCTCATTGTTTACATGTTCAGCACATGGTATTCTCAGCATCCTTCTGTAGAACCACATTACTATCACCTCAAGTTTATTCTTCATCTTTGAGGAGATGGTCCAGTATTCACTGCTATAATACTTCAATAATTTTCATTGTTTATAATAAAATTTTCCTTTCATAATACTTTGCTTAGATTCTGGAAGGCATCTGTTGCTATCACAATGTGCCTTCAGATTTCAGTGTTCCACTTTCTGTCTTCAGTTCTTTAATTCAATTTGTGAGTTCACATAAACCAATGACTGATTATGTATATCTTCACATATGCAGTTAATGGTGTAGGTGACAGGATGTTTCTCATCAACTAAATGTTTCATACAATATCTTAAATTGGATTTATCAGACAAAGTCTTCAAAAGTTACATTCACCTTAACAGTTACTCTCAGGTAAGGGTTACTTTAATGGCTACCTTTCAGGTAATACAGCAAATAGGAAACATACAAATTGCTCATAAGCTAAATTTCTAAGGTACATTTTCCATTTGAACAGATATAGTAAAAAGAATGTGAATTGAAAAGTTGATATTGTAATTTCCTTAGAAGCTAATCTAAAGAATGTGGTGCTTAAATTTGGCATTAACAGAATAAATACATTCTTAGTTCATGGAAAACAGAATTGTCTTTTTCCATTCAATTTTCTTTTGTTCTTGAAATGCTTAAAGGATAAGCAAAAACTGCTTTATGCCCCTTTGACAGGAACTTAAAGTAATCTTGTATATATTGCAACATAATCACAAAGTTCTACATCAGCAAACTTTCAAAGTTCACAACTTAACAAATATTTTAAAAATCTTCCTTGAGAAACTAATGGAATTTGATCAAACTGTTAATCTCATCAATATTTGTCTTTTGAAAACGGACAGGCAAATAGACCAAGCAGAAACCAAACATCAAAACTGACAGAATTTTATTTTTTACCAGAGCTCATATAACAAATGAAAATAGAATGCCCTGAGAATGTTTCAGTCTTTTAATAACTGAACAGATCTTTTCTATAACATTTTCTGACAGAGTAGCTTCCATTTGTAATGTCTATATGTGTGCCTTGGATAAAAGAATGCTTATCAAGTAAGTTTTAAAATGATGTTCTTGATTTTAATAATTTGAACTCAGAAGTCAAAACGAACAGAATTAATAACGTTCATCATTAGAGATAAGTTATCATCTGTTAATGTAAGTGTTTCAAACAGAAATTATATTGATTGGAGTCAATTCACTTTTTTGGCTAAAAGTAACTGATTTTTAGTCATCTGTCAGCATTTTTCAATGAAACAGTAGCTATGTTTTTAACCAACAATTTCCATGATTACATGTTTGACAAGAGATAACAAGGGGTTGATAGGTTTGTTGTTCTACAGAGACTTTATCTGTCAAACATAATTTAAGAAAATGATGTGAATGCCTTTTTTTACATCATTTTTTAAATACTCAGTAATCTTAAAAATGTTGGAACATGAATAATACATAATCTAATTTAAGGAATGTTGACTTTAAATTTACTATTGTCATTGCTTTTATTTTCTGATAATGTCATGTATGGTCGTCCATACTTTAAAAAATGGGCACATAAAAAAATTAAATTTTTTTAAAAAAATATCTTGGTGCTTAATGACTGGTATTAAGCTTTAACATTTATGATTAGTAAATATAGTTTTAACTTAATAATATAATCTCAATGGCTGAAATTAATACAGAATTTTAAAAGATTTAAAACTTACTAAATTTTTTTTAATTAAAATTAAAAAAAAATGAAAACAATTCTTGTAAAAATTCATTATTCATTAAAAAAAATTTCTTTTTATGACAATAGTGTTCTAAATATATCTTATTTATAACAGTAATTAAAATTTTTCTGGATTAAATAATGTCATAGTTTTATAGCATTTCTTGTAAATGGTATTCCCACTTGACAAAAACAAAATGATTGCAAAAATTCTCCAGAAGTACTGATTTTAAATGATATAAATATGAAGTGGCTGAAATTTTAATTTCTTGAAATTTTATAAAATGGTAGATATGTATGATAGATTCTGGAGAGAAAAATTGTTTCGCACGACACAGTGAACCAACTTTTTTCAGCAGCTGACCTAGCAATGGATTCAATAGTCTTTTGAATTTATGTCAGCAGAGAATGTTAATCCAAGAAGGTTTAGCAAGTCACTCTCCAAGAGGTGAGCATCAGCCATGTTGATAGAAGGCAGAAAGTGATCATTTAGTTGATTACCAGAGAGCAGTTTTGGTTTGGAAGCATTAAAATTAACAAGCCATTCTTTCCTCCAGTTAATAACAATCAGTAGGTGGTTTTTTTTTTTTACATCAGCCACCAATTTGACCTTATTGAATTTATCAAACTTACTATCAAGTCAGGAGTAAATAGTTGAGAGCTGATGTCATCAGGTAAGCCATTAATGAAAATTAACAACAAAGTAGGACCAAAGATAGAACCTTGAAGGACAACTGCATTAGTATGAAAGGATATAGAAGAGTGGCCATTTAGGACCACTTTCATTTCACAAAGACTGAATCAGTTCAAAAATTTGTCCAGACACACAGTAACTTTTCAATTTGTGAAGAAGACATGAATGCCAAACCCTGTTGAAAGCATTCAAGATGAGCTTCACCATTCTTATCTAAGGCTTATAGATAGACTCTTTCCACAATTATCGTCAGTACATCAGGTGTTGATGTGGAGAAATGAAAGCCATATTGTCTGAAAAAAAAAGGCCCTGTGATGTAGGATGCTTAACCAATTCAACATTGATTAGGACCTCTAATAGTTCCCCAAAAAAGAGATCGAAGACTAATAGTTGGAAGGGTTGAACAGTTCACCTGAGTTCTTAAAAACTGGGGCAACAGATGACGATTTCCAACAGGTTGGGAAACAAGAGGCAGCGAGGCATTTATTACACAGTTTAGAGAGAAGAGGAGCACAGTTCTTAAGGACTATTACAGGGATACCATCAGGTTCACATTCTTTGTGGTGATCAAGATTAGAGATGATAGCAGAAACCATAGAAGGGGTTATATGTATATCACTCAACAGCAACTCAGTTCTAAGTGGGAAAGATACTCCTGGTGAGTCAAGAGTAGAGTTTAAGGATACTTTACAGCCAAAATATTCTGCTTTATCAGCAGCAGATGTTAACACCTCAATTTGAGTGAAGAGAAGAATAGAAAACTTATTCTTATTTAATTATAGAGTTGCTAGTATTCATGAGAGCCAAATTTGTTCGATGAAATAAGGTGTCTCGTTTTCTCAACAAACAGAGACTTTGCTCTTTTGAGGACATGTTTACATTTATTATGTGTAACCCCAAGTAAATATCTGTTGTGATGAAAGCTGTCACACCAATATAGCCAGAAATAGTGATTGCTGTATGCAATAGTAGCAGAGCATATTGGTGTGAACCATGGAGAAGATTGACGTTTCACTTAGTATTTCTGCAAAAGAATGAAAGATTCCATGTCAGCTTTGACACAAGAGGAAACTTTAGCAGTGCAGTTCTCAATTGCAAGATTAAAAATGTCAGTCCAAGTGGCATCTCAGAGAAAGTCACAAAGTAAGTCCCAATCAGCATGATGGTAATGGGAAGAAGTCTTATGAATATATGAGGTTCCTGTTTAAGAGATGATGAACATGTAAATATAGCTATAGTCATATTATATATACACTACAGTTCAAAAGTCACCTCCAGAATTAGCATGGGATGAACTTTGACAGAAGAGTGAAAATAAAAATAAAAAAGAGCTCTTATAGCCATTGAAAAAAGAATGTAATCAATTATCAAACTTCTAATAAAAAAATCACATCTCACTTTTTTTAACCATGTATAATAATTTTCTCTTATTTAAAGTACAAAACTACCTTTTTGGGCCAATTTTAAAAATTACCACAGGTGGCCTCAAACATTTGAACTGTAGTATGTGAGTGCATATATATATAATATAATATTATATTATATATATATATATAATATAATATAATATTATATTATATATATATATATAATATAATATAATATAATATTATATATATATATATATATATATAATATAATATTATATATATATATATATATGTATATATATAGGCACACTGATAATGATCTGTTTACTCCGATATCTGGTGTAAAATATATATATGTTTTACCTGTGTAGGGGTAGTAGTTAAGAGTAGTACTTTTGTTACTCAGCTGCTGCATTTATTTTTAAGGTGGATGGGCAACACTGGTCTTCATCAATCCCCTAAATCTCCAAGTGCCATACCCTGCATCAGCAGGCAGGTTAAATCACAAAGGTAGTGTTTGCATTGCACTACTAGGTGGATGATCTGTACAAGCGGAAATTTTTATATATATATATATATATATATGTATGTATGTATGTATGTATGTATGGTGAGGAGGGGGCCTAAAATCCCTGCAGGCTAAAAACAAGACCTGTCAAATGACAGATGAACCTCTTTGAGAGATCAACAACCATCTAGCTATCTCTGCACCAGGCCATAGAAATATTTTGGCTGGTATCCAGACACATGGTTAGCCCACTGGGGTAGGACCTCTCAACCCTGTCTGTCAGTCTCCTAGGAAGCTCTGATAGAAAACCTGCTTTATGGCGATGATATCTTGCGAATGCTTGTCTCTGGGCAATATGGTTTGGTGGTGAGTGTCGATGCAATGTTGTGCAAGCTGCATCCAACCTTAAAACCTACACACAGGCATTACTGACAACTTGCCAGCTTACAGGTTTTTTTTGTCTTTT
This sequence comes from Acanthosepion lycidas, assembly GCA_963932145.1. NCBI lineage: Eukaryota > Metazoa > Mollusca > Cephalopoda > Sepiida > Sepiidae > Acanthosepion > Acanthosepion lycidas. Next base: position 87,815,290 of record OZ010604.1, on the reverse strand, counting down.
TTTCCAATCCAAGTCCAATGCTGATGGTGATGCAGTGATGCATACAGGTCTGACGGGCTGGAAGTGCATAGCTGCTAACCTGCCCATTTGGCGGCCTTTGGGTAGATGTAAAGTCGCTAGCTCATTGTCATTGAGACAAGAGTGATTTTTGGTTCTTTCAGGGATGTCTGAGTAACCTTTTTAAGGAAAGCCCTGCTCACCAGAAGATTGCTGGAAGGGTCTAGAAAAGGTGCCCCCAAAATTGCCTGTCTCATTCATCTCGTCAATATAGTGCGGCTGGCGAATGTCTATTTGTCACTCGAACCAAAGTTAAAAAACTAATGATAAAACAAACTATTTTGTTGGCATGTACAGACCCTTGTAGATAATCCTGTGGGATCTGCTTCTCAATGCAGAACAGCTCTGGTGTCTAGGGAGCTAGAGAGATATTCTATAGATGTAGCTGCTATCTCAGAAATTCGTTTAGCTGGTGATGGTCAACTTCAAGATGTTGGAGGTGATTACACTTTCTTCTAGAAGGGAAAGTGCACTGAGGAAGATAGAGTGGCTGGTGTGGGTTTTGCTGTATGTAGCACACTTATACCAAGACTTGCTGAACTTTCTAAAGGAGTCACTAAGCATTTAATGACCTTTTGCCTACATCTGAATGGATCACAATATACTACAATCATTAATACCTATGCTCCAACAATGGACAATACCAGCATTTTAAAGACTCAATTCTATGAATCTTTGAGAAGTATAATCTACATGATTCCAAAAGATGATAAAATTGTCCTCCCTGGTGACTTCAATGACTGAGTTGGTGCAGATTGGGAGACCTGGAGTAGTTTGGGGAAATATGACATCAGGAAAATCAACACCAATGGTTTAATGCTTCTTGAACTCTATACAGGGTTTAATCTTTTTTATCTCCAACACTCAATTCAAGAACAGGGGTGATCATGTTACTATGTGGATGCATCCCTGTTCACACCAATTGCATCTCATTATGTCATCATCTGCAAGAGAGTTATGTAGGATGTCCATATTGTTAGATCTATGTGTGGTGCAGATTGTTGGCCTGATCATATGCTATTGAGGGCCAAGATGAATTTTGTGCTTAAACCAGAAACTAGACAAAAAAATGAAAAGCCTCCTGCACAACTGAATGTCATGGAACTGCATTCCCTGGAAACACAGGAATCACTAAAACAACGACTTACTGAAATCAATGATACATCTTCATGGGACTCTTTGAAGAAGAATATATATGAAGCAGCTGAGGAAGTTCTGTGTTAAATGTCAGCAAAACATCGAGACTGGTTTGATGAAAACAATGATGCTATCAAGATCATTGCAAGAAAGAATCATATACAAAGTTGAATGCTGCAAAAAGACCTGTCTAAAAAACAACATAGCAAACTGTGCAAAGAGTTTAAAGCTGCAAAAACAGAAGCTCAACATGATCTTCAAACGATGCAGGGAAAATGGTGGTCAGAGCTAGCAGATGAAATACAGAATGCACTGAATTCAAATTGCAGATGTACTGCTTGATGAGACAAGTATTTGGCCCCAGATCCACCAAGATTGATCCTATCAGGACAGAGGATGGCATGGCCAAGAGATGGAAGCAAGTAATGGGCTACTGAATAGGCCTTCAAATATGGACCCTGAGGTTCTTGAGAAGATACTCCAAAGATCCATAGTGATAGAACTTGAGAGCCAAACATTGCAGGGTGAAGTTCTGTGTGGCATGGAGGGACTCAACATGGGCAGGGCTGTTGGGGTTGACAGCCTTCCTGCTGAGCTATTCCATTATGGTGGAACACATTTAAGTCAACATATGCATGATCTTATTGTAAAGATTTTGAGAAATGGAGAAGTGCCAAAAGATTGGAGGGATGCAACACTGGTACCTATTAGGATGGTGCAAAAATAATGTCGTTTTCTGACATAGTAACATATGTGAGAAAACGACATTATTTTTGCACCAACCTAATATATATTTAAGTGTAAAGGTGCCTGGGAATTATGTGGTAATTATAGAAGGATTGCTCTAATTTATTCAGCAGGTAAGATCATAGCCTCTGTTCTCCTATTGAGATTAAACCAGATAATAGTTGACAATATACTGTCTGAGTCACAGTGTGATTTCTGCCAACACAGAGGGACTGCAGATATGATTTTCACAGCCCAACAAATCCAGAAAAACAACAATTGAACCCTTATCAAATATTTGTAGATCTGAGGAAAGCTTTTGGCACTGTTAATCATGCTGCTCTTTGGAAAATCCTCTCAAAATTGGGCTGCCCCTCCAACTTTCTCAAGATTCTGAGGTCCTTCCATGACAGTATGGAAGCCTGTGCAAGTTTTGGCAGTATGTTATGGGGCCCATCAAGGTTGAAAATGGAGTCAAGCAGAGAGATTTTCTGGCTCCTACACTTTTTTCTATCTACTTTGCAATTGTACTGCTTGATGCGTTCCGGGACTGCCATGATGGTATTATGATAAGGTACAAGTCAACTGGCAAAGCTTTTCAACATACATAGGTTTGTAGCAAAAACTCTGAACTGGTTGCACACACAATCCAGCATACACAGGAGTTCATGGATAAACTATCAGGGTCATGTAAGGCTTTTGGACTGTCCATCAGACAAGACAGTGATGTAACAACCTGCCTGAGGAATTTAGTATAAAGAGCCATAAGTTTATGTTGCTCCCTTGATGATGAAATAGAGTTATGGATTAAGAAAGCCTCCGATGCATTTGCAGCACTCAATTTTCCATGTCTCGCATCTGAAGTGCATAAAAAAGCAAACAAAATTTAAAATATATGATGCCTGCATTATGTCATCGCTGCTATATTCATGTGAGACATGTATAGTCTATCGCAGACATCTGAAGATACTGAAACATTTTCATCAATGATGCCTTAGAGTCTGTGTTTGAAATCCACTGGATGTCTCACACACCTAATACTGTTGTTCTACAAAAAGGCCAATTCCCTCTCTGTGGAAGCAATTATACACAAATAAATATTGCGATGGACAGGCCATGTTATTCGTATGGCAGATGACAGAATGCCAAAATAATTAATGTGTGGAGAATTGGAAATGGGAAAAGACTGCAGCACAAGCAAAGATTGCCTTAAAGAGTCACTATACAAATGCAATATTGGTTTGGATAAGACAAGACATATAAAAAGACACAGGGTAAGGGAAGGTAGAGAGATAGGAAGAAAAAGGTATACGAAGTTAAAAGTGTTACAACACTGTGTCTTTATTAAGTCAGTAAAACGGGTGTTAGTTTAGATGGCACCATCATCACATAATATAATCAATATCATTTTAAACTAGTAGTTGTAATAATAATATCCAAAATAAATAAAATATAATAAAATAAATAATTAAAAAAAAATTCAATGAATAAAACTAATATATTTAGATAATTATAATAAACAAAGTTAATATATAAAAAACTTGATAAAGATAAAAATAATAACAATAATACTATTAATAATAATAATAAAGTAAAATATAAAATATTAAATAAAAAATTATAAATGACAGACTTCAGTAAGATAATCACATAAATAATTAAATATATCTACAAATCTATATATAAAAAATGTGTGACAAGCAATACAACTACATATACACACACATACCTGTGAATACACATACACGTTTTGTATCCATATAAAATAAAAATCAATATATCAAGTGTATATCCCGCAAAGTTAATGTTTTTAGGGAATTCTAAATTTGTTTTTACGTCGACACTTGAAAATATGTTAATTTCTTTGATTCAACAATTGGCCAGCATTTTTATATTTAATTAATATGATTTTCTCCTGTATGCATAGATTGCATCTATTCCGGAAGTTGTTGGGAGTTTTAGACTGACAGGCGATATCCCATTTAATTTGTGGGGTGAAGCCTCTATCTTTGAGTTTTCAATAATGCTTAGATAGAGCAGTTTGGTGTTTTAAAGAAGCATTGGAAAAGGAATGTCAGTGATTGTAGAGTGAGTGTAGAATGCCAGTGATTTGGGATTTGAATTTAGGCCCAGATTAGCATTTAAGATTGAAAATAAGTTTGGAAATAAGAATTATAAATTTTAATTTGAAGAGACACTGTTGTAATCAAAAGGAATGAATAAGAAAAAACGTTTGAAAAATCAAGGAGGGCAATTCTATTTTAGGCCATGAAAATCAATAAAGTAATTTATAATATCATTAATATTAATAAACTATATAATAGTAATATCAATAATAATAAAATATGCTGTGATAAAATAAAATTAAAGTATGAATAAAAATAATACACATCAATGAAAATAAAACAAGATAAAATAGACTGAAATGCATTTAACTTTTTTGCCTAGGTCAACAACAGAAGTCTTATAAGTGAATGGAGGCAGTTTTCAACTGGTCTTTAATTGTAGGCCAACAATTGTTCTCGGCAGCCTTTAGTAGGTAGCCCTTCTTTGTTGAAACTGGTTCTGAAGTTAACTGTTGATGATTCCATTGCCAACTTCATAGATGGTTGTTGAATTCTCACTGCCAAATAGGCAAAGATTCTCCAAATTTATGGAGATTTGGGAGGCTCAGAAGAATTGGGGACTTTTCCCTCCAAAATTGTTATACAAATTTCCTGGCCCCTTCATTGGTCAGAAAATATATTCTTATCTCTGATAAGAATCAAGGCTTTAAGGAAAAAGGTTGGAGTGAACAAGCTGTGAGGTTTCCCCCAGACTTTATGGCACCATGGAAAGAATAATGGTGGCAGAATTTCTTTTTATATTTTCCAGCTCTCTTTAGTCAGAAAATATATTCTTATCTCTGATAAGAATCAAGGCTTTGGGAGCCAGTTTTGAAAGTAAGAAAAAAGGTTGGAGTGAGGATTGGAAAAATAGGCTAGAATGTGAACCCGCAAAACATTGTATTTGTGGTTCTCAAAATAAATTCCAATAATGATCAGACTTAGATAGTCCGAGATGGAGATGAACAGACCGAGATAGATAGATAGATATGAACAGACCGAGATAGATAGAGAGATATGAACAGACCGAGATAGATAGACAGATATGAACAGACCGAGACAGAGAGATAGATACGAACAGACCGAGACAGATATTTAACAGACCGAGATAGATATTTAACAGACCGAGATAGATATTTAACAGACCGAGATAGATATTTAACAGACCGAGATAGATATTTAACAGACCGAGATAGAGAGATAGATATGAACAGACCGAGATAGAGAGATAGATATGAACAGACCGAGATAGAGAGATAGATATTTAACAGACCGAGATAGAGAGATAGATATGAACAGACTGAGATAGAGAGATAGATATGAACAGACTGAGATAGAGAGATGTGAACAGATAGATATATAGAATAAAAAAGAAGAGGTGCAGTTGAGGAACCTACTTGTTTTGTAGCAAATATTCTCAGACTCACCTAAATTCTTTTATTTTTCATTTTCTAAGAATATTTACTATGAATCTAGAAATAATTGTTTTCTCGCATAAAGTTTATGGTATGTGTTTATTAAGTATGTCATAAATCATTTGGGTTGACTTTATGGCTTTCTGAGCTTAACTGTTGTTATTTTTGTAGAGGGAAATAAATAATGAATACTCTACAAATCTTTTTTCTAAAATTCTATATACCTTACGGCTTATAATTAACACTGTGTGTGTGTGTGTGTCAAGATAGTCTACACTTATTCTACAAGGGGAGACTGAAAAGTTCTCAGTTCAACCAATGTTTAGTCATTTTGTCAAATTCTGGGAAATAGGTTAGACTGAAATTTTTTCAGAACCCCCTAAAAATCCTTTCAGCACTTCCCCACACACACACACACACACACACACACATATATATATATTATAAATTAACTGATTTAGAATATGGTTTTTTTTCGATACACAGTTCTAACCATGTTTCAAAAATGGAAGCTAAAAGCTTTTTATTTAATTTTGTAATTAAATTAAAGACATTAGTTCCATTTCATCCTCAAGCAAATTTTGGAGTAACTTATTTTTAAAATTACTGGGTTTTAAAGGCACTGCAAAAAAGTGCCTTTAAAATCAGTGATTAAATTCTTGAAATAACATTTCTAAGAGAAAATAATTCTTTTGAACTGCTCACTATTCATTAAGAGGTTCTGCCTCAAGTGGCTTTTCTCTCTCTGTTCATAGTTTCAGTTTAACATACCATATTAGTGGCAAGAATGTTGCTTGACGGTTCATGGGTAATGTGTGATCACCTCCACAAGTTGTTAACGAAATTGGCAAGAATAGAGTTGACTCTGCATTTGCAATGCCAATATTTGTCACAGACACTAAGTGGCATCTGTACTGCATTTGTTTACCTGCTGTATGCTCTTGATAGTTTGCCTGATCGTGTGCAGCCAAGAATGCAAGAACCAAGTGGAAATTGGCAGCTCGTTATATGGAAGCACAGATGAAAGCAGAAATCAAATCAATACGACTTGATCACTTTAGACTAAAAATCACTTGAACAAATCCAGAGTATTGATTAATTGAAACTGAAACCTTTCAGTGGAATGACGATAGGATCTGTTGATTTGCCTATTTCATTAAAACGATGGGAAAGTGAAGATGAAAAAGGTTGGTTGTTTTGGAGCCTGAATATTCATTGACATATTTCGTGTTGTGATCTATTTTTGTAATTGTTTTTTGTCCATTCTCAAGCCTATTCAGGAAAGGTTGTAGCATTTTTGGTTGATAATTTCTCTGTACTTTTCAATGGCTGAAATCTTGTTTTCTTAAAATAAACTCACTAAAAACATAAGTGCCATTTAGACAATGAATGACCCTCCAAGAGTATCAGGGTTTCTTCAACATCTATAGTATTCTTGTTAAGTTAAAAGTCACAGTCCAAATGCAAAATAAATAACACAACTGTCCAACGAACAGAATTAATATTTGCAATAGAAAGAAAGAGAGGCAAAAATTAAATGTTATCAATCAAGCAAGCAAACAAACCATAAAAGTAAAGCAAATTCACAGGTATGAAAGCAAAAAGGTTTGCAAACCACGAATTAGCATGTACACAGAATAGAGAGGTGAAACAAGTGAACCCAATGATCTGTCTTATAGACTGAGTCAAGTCAAATTATAAATTGACCTATTTTACTGACGAAGAAAATGTTATATTCCATGCTAATAAGAATATATACTTGAAAAACAAGGCAGATAAAATAAGTAGAAGCTTTTTGTATAAAACCAGTACAATAAGAATAAAGGTAGCAGTTATGCACAAGGTTGTCGCAAGTCAATCCAGTAGTGAGTGCTACTATTCGAAGGTCGGTAGTTCTCACATAAGTCTAAGTCGCACTCAACAGATCCCAGCTAGTATATTTAACAAGGGTTGCATATGGCACAAGGCCGGTTTAATGTGGGTTCTCCAAGCCTGTAGGCTTGGCCAGAAATATTCCCTTTCGAACCTGTATAAACGGGCTCAGGGGCAGTCTACATGACTGCCCTTTGGCAGAACCTCATCTAGGTTCCTCTCTACTCAAAGGCAGAGAGTTCAACTGTTTAGCTGTAACAGGTCACAGCTAGTCTCCGTAGTCCACTGACTTAGATATTTATTGGCAGTTACTACTTATAGTGTAGTCACTCATGGGAGGGGGACAGGTTATTCCATTATATCAGAAAAATATCCCAGCATGCATTTTGTGGACTTCTGCCTATAAAAGTAGGGAAGGGGAGAAAAGTTTAGCAGTCATCCCAAATGGATTGAAGTTCTTCTTTTCTGTCTTTCTCTTGGTTGACGAGAAATAGATTTTCACAACATTGAAGATTAAATTTTCCAATTTTAAATGTCATTTATAGATTATTAAGCCTTACATTTATAAAATATTAATTACAGAATTAACTTTGTGATTTCAATCTGGTTTTGAACAAAAGTAAAAAAGAAGAAACTGTTTTCTTCTTTTAAACAAGAAACCTATTTTAGTTAATGAAATTAAAGCATTTTTATATCAGCAACACTTTCTCATATAAAACTTAATTTATTATACAATTTGTCCAGTCTAAGCAGAATCATAAGGCTGGAATGGAGGAGGATTATTATTATTATTATTACTACAACAACAACAGCAGCAGTAGCTGCCACCACTGCCACCACCACTGCCATCAAGCTATAAAGTGAACAAAAAAAAAAAAAAAAAAAAAAAAAGAAACAAAAAAGGTTTTATTATAATTTTAGTGATTTGGTCAGTGTCTAACAAGGCCTTAAACCACTGGAAATTAAAAAGATACTTTGAAGTAACTTCAGTCAGGAGTTGCTGGGGTTTTGCAGTATAGTTTACTTGTTAGATCAGTGAATGGTAGTAAACAGACAGTGCTGAATCAGATTACTACAAGTGACTTTGCCAGCCAACTTGTTTAATTTTGGCAACAACCAACAAATATGAATACTTCGATGTAAGACCTTCACTTTTAATCATCTGATCACATCAAAGAGTTCTTTGAAGACTGATCTAAATGACCCAGAACTCAAAGAAATTTGAATTTTAAAAATAGATTCTCTTAATACAGTTAATAGAATTTCCTGAAATTTCCTGTAATAATTTATGTAAATTTCTTTCTTATATAGTGTCAAATATTTGAAGATGAGCATAATTTTACAAATTCATTTCGCTTTTGTAACCTTTGTTTGTTATTAATTCACATACTTATTTACAAAGCTTAATTTAAAAAAAAATAATACTTGCTATTTTTGTGTCTAACCCAAATAGTTTGTCCTTAAATTTACTAACACTTACAATATTCTGAGATGAGGTATTATGTACAGTATTTACATTATTCGGACTATTGTCCTCATCTTTGTCGCCATATTTATTATAACGTTTCGGCTGTTGTACGCTCCGGCCTTCTTCAGGTGGTTGGAATTTCGAACTGAACCCTTTATTTTGATCACTGGGGTAGACTGTTCTAGTTCCACGTGCCATGTTTGATGGATGTCAGTTATCAGTTATCTCCTGCTAATTTTTCGTCTGAAAGTTCTCCACTGCCTTAACCGGGTATTGAACTCACACTCTTTGGGTCTATCACTGGGTCTGTCACTGGGTCTAACCAACGCCTTTATCCACTGTGCCATGTGTCCTTCAGGTATGAATTTCTGGGTATTATAAACCTAATGTTTTCAGCAACCATTTTTACCAGTGCTCATATTGCAATTTTGCTGTTATCATTGCATGTTTTACCAGAGCTCATATTGCAACTTTATCCCGTGCAGCTGCGGAAAGGAATATAAAGGAGAGACAGGCCGCCCCCTCAAGGTAAGGCTTCAAGAACATCAGAAAGCTGTAACGCGAGGGGGAGTAGAAAAATCAGGCGTGGCTGACCACATATGGAGAGAGAAGGAAGATCACCGTCCCCTGTGGGATCATGTTCAGATCATAGACAGGGAACACCATTGGAAAATTCGTAAACTTAAGGAATCAGCACATATGCTAGGCCACAAAAATCTCCTGAGCCGACCAAGCATAGAAATAAATACAATATGGGAAACAGTAATAAGGAGTGCCAGAGAAAAGCAATGATAACAAAGTTGCAATATGAGCTCTGGTAAAAACATGCAATGATAACAGCAAAATTGCAATATGAGCACTGGTAAAAATGGTTGCTGAAAACATTAGGTTTATAATACCCAGAAATTCATACCCAGATGTCCTCAAGGACACATGGCACAGTGGATAAAGGCATTGGTTAGACCCAGTGACTGGACCAAAAGAGTGTGAGTTCAATACCCGGTTAAGGCAGTAGAGAACTTTCAGAGGGAAAATTAGCAGGAGATAACTGCCATCAAACATGGCATGTGGAACTAGAACAGTCTACCCCAGTGATCGAAATAAAGGGTTCAGTTCGAAATTCCAACCATCTGAAGAAGGCCGGAGCATATAACGGCCGAAACATTATGATAAATATGGCGACAAAGATGAGGGCAATAGCCCGAATAATGTAAATACTGTTACAATATTCACTTTTGCAAAGTAAGTGACATACCAAAAAAATTAAGTATCATTGAAGAAGTTCTAAATAACAAACAAAAATAACAATTCAAGTTTAATTTGATATTTCCTCAAATCCAAAAGAAGAGATTTTTGTTTTCAGTTGTAATGTCGAATGTATCATTAGGACAGGTTGATTTTTCACTTTTTGTAGAAAATCAACATTGCACTCAATGTGAAAGTTGGGATTTGATGGGATCTGACACCAAGAATCAGATTCATAGCTTTCACCTATATCTAAGCATTTAGTTTTAAATATTGTCTGAAAAAAATGTACAGAAATACCTGATTTCTGCAGGTTTTTGCTTTCAAACTGACTTCAAATTTTATTATTTCAAGAATAAATCCAAATAAAGTTAATATCTTTAGTATTAGATACATTCAATGGAAAATATATTGAAACCAGAATTGTAATAGTGACTCAGCACATGCAAAATGTGCAAATTTTTATTTTATTCAATAAGTAAAAACTGTGTAAAAAAAAAAAAAAAATTTACTCAGTGAATAAGATTTGATCATAATTAATAAAAAGAAAAAAAAAGAAAAAATTGTATATAACACCATAATACGGCAAGGCACAAATTATAAGACAAAATGTTTAAAATTTGCATTGTTTACTGAAAATCACATTAAAAATATTTCTCACTGTATAACACATTACAATGATAATATAGCTAAATTGCTCAGTATAATTTCCCTTTCAAGTAAATGAAGGCCTTATTTGATGGCACAATGATTTAATAATAATAATGTGCTTTTACCAATTTGTAAAGCTTCAATAAATTATGAATTCTATAAGTCTGTGCTATAAGGCTTTCACTGATCATTGAAATGAAATTCCAACACTACAATTTTAAATTTAAACTAGTTTTTCCTCAAAAAATATTTTGTGTCCTTATTTATCATGTGAATCCCAACTTTCACATTGAGTGCAATACCATGGTTCCAAAATTGACCTGCCCTAATGTATCATCCTAACAGGAGTAGAGGTTTATCCCTTATTTCTTGTTTAGTATTGCATTTCCAGTTCTTTCTGGAGTCTTTTCCTTATCTTTCACATCTACTGTCCCTTATCATCTTAGTGGGATGGTCCCCTTGCTTGGGGTAGTGCCTCTGCCTCTGTAACCCTCTACCTCGAGTGGCTCTTGGGCCATGTACAGGACGAACATCATTGTAAAGTACACTAACATACCTTACGTTTTGCATAGCAGTGACACCTTAACACGACTGATAAAGGAATTCAAAGTGCATTTATGTCACAATGTTTAGAGAGTTGAAACAAAGGAATAACACTATAGAGAGACATTTAGAGAAAAGTGTCTATTGTGTTAATTGTCAAGGAGTCGTAAATGACCAACAGGAATGAAATTAATTTCAAAAAGTTTAATTCTGGAAAATTCTTGTTGAAAGATATGAACCAAGATATGAACCAAGGCAGTTCATTGGGTTTTAATAATGAAACTCTTAAGACATTAGTTGAAATCAATGCATAATTTTAGCGTGACGTAACCTCTTCTGTTCAGGATTTTCCATAATGGCAGGGTTTTTTTCTTGAAGGTTGGTAAGATTGTATATCGTTTATTTTGTGTTTTTTTTTCTTTAAGGTTGGTAAGATTGTATATCGTTTATTTTGTGGGTTTTTTTCTTTACTCCAGTGTTCTTGCCCATGATTTTGCATGTGTTTCTTAATTAATGGTTTTAGGTTAGTATATGGCACTTGGTAATTTTCAGGACCTTCTCTTAATGCCTGTTTAGAACTTTTGACTGCGCTATCATTACCGTTAATTCCTACATGGCTAGGAATCCAGATGAAAAAACTTTCTTTAAAGTAGAGATACCATGGATTTTTTCCAAATATTTTAGGTATCAAAGGACTTTTCAGCTTTTTGATTTTGATCGTCATTAATACTGATATGAAATCAGAAGAGATGATAAATATTGAAAATTTTTCTCTGGTGATCCCATCGAGGGTGCTCTATGCGATAAGTATGGAAGCTTCTCGGCTAAATATGGAGGTTCATTTGGGAGACTTTTTTTTATTGTTGCATTATTAAAAATAACTGCACATCCCCCTCTATGTCTGTCTTTGGAATCATCAGTAGAGATGCACGCACTTATAAAGGAAAAGATAAAATCAACTATTTAATAAGTAAAAATATTACTTACTTTTGTTCATGCAGGAATCAAAAAAAAGTTTTGCTTTGGAAGTTGCATTTGCCTCATTTGGACGAACAGGGACTTCAAGGATTTCTAAAAATAAAAAAAAAGAAAGATTTGTAGTTTTTTTTGTTTACTGAAGGAAAAAAATTTTTAAATTTATTCACAAAAACAAACCCTTGAAAAAATCCTGAAATAAAGAAATATTCTCTGTCAAGTAAAAAAAATCCTAAAAACAGAAAACATAAGAACAAACACAAAGAATGAAGTTTGTTGTTTGGCTTTATTTAGGTTTCAATGAAGCCTTGGAAACTGATTTGGAGCAATAAACTGCATCACACAACATGTTTAAAAAATATGTAAACATTGTGTGTAAAAAATACGAGAGAGAAAAATCAAGCAAAATGATATTCTCACAAAACAATACTCCCCCATGATACAAAATACCCCCCCCCGCCATCTAATCTTTATTGCCATATTCACAACATTTTGGCTCTTGTATGCTTTGGCTTTCTTTAGGTGATATACATTGGAATTTTAAACCAAACCCATTATTTAGTCCATGGGCGGGGGGGTTAGATGTTCTAATTCCATGTGCCATGCCTTTTTTGGATATCTCAATTTCAGTTAATTCCCTTTAGTATTTCAAATCCCCAAGTTTTGCTGTGACCAGGTATTGAACTCCTAACTCCTTGGGTCAAATGACTTTTTTGGATTACTCCCATAGACTAAATAAAAGTTTCAGGTTGAAATTCCAACTGTGACATGGCCCTCACTGTTGACTGTTAAATCAGATGTGTAATGAACTTAGTACGAAACACACTTTGTGTTTTTTTTCTCGTGCTCGTCCTCCTCTTTTTTTTTTTGTTCTGTACTAAGTCTTGTTTCTGCAGGGAAGAGCAAGAGGAGAATTTGAGATCACTTGACAACACAGAACGACCTCCAGGGAGAAGGGGTGAGAATTAGTTAACTGTGCACATGTGACATGCATCACCAGGTGGAATTTTGGTATTGTGTCTTTAGTCTTCTGTTGACCTCCAATGACAACAGTTCACAAGAAAAATACATTCTCATCATGTCATCATAAGGGATGAGAAATACACCCACAAACATATTCCATTACTTGTTGCGTAAGCAATAAGGAAAATTTATCCTGGAGATCTTGGATGTATTTGACTATTTAATGGGTAAAGTAATATTGTACCCAAATAAATACAAAGAAAACATCTTGCTTTCATCTAGGAGGCAATCCAAGTAATCGAGGGGAAACGAAACAAGCATTATTCCTGAATTATATATTTCCCATTATGTAAGAAAGAATATTCTACAGAAACATTGTCTGTCATTGCAAACATTTGAACTCCTAATTCCTGAAACAAAAATGTTTGAACTGATCAGTTAAGTGTTCTTTTATTAATTATACGTCTGTCACTCCATACATTTCCTGTATTTTGTTATTGTTATGTAGTGGTTTCACAGGGGAGGCTTGTATTTGTACTAAGTTGGTCCTAAAATAGTTTCGACGTACAAAACGTTAGGAACTTGATATAATAGGTAATGACGCAGTAATCTAGTTGTGGTGGCTGATACTTTAATATCCGACTAAAGGTCGTCCGACATTGACTGACTGACCAACCCACTGAGCAACTGATTTGTTACTCTTACTACTCCTACTTATTATAGGTGGGAGAGTCTATTAACTATAGAATAGATGTGTTCCACTATAACAGTTATATAAAATTTTCAAAAGTTAATCTTGTGTTCATCAATCAGAACCTGTTTATGTGTTCCTATCTAAGTGAGCCCACTTTTTCTTTTTTCTTTTTTTGAACTTGGGGTTCATACCTTTATACATTGTGAATTTGTAATACAATTCCCAATTAGGTCTATGCAGATGACACCACTATTTACTACTGCCTCAATAGCAAATCTGGTATCACTGACAAAATTAACCTGGCCATTGGTCTCAAAAAGGACCTCCAATCTGTAGTTGACTGAGGAAAGAAATGGCTGGTAAACTTTAATGTCTCAAAAACAAAACTGCTCTCTTTTACCTACCACAGAGAACCCTCCCTGCCTCCCATTAAAATGTCTGATGCTCAACTCCACAAGAGTACTTCTCTGCACCTGCTTGGTCTCACACTATCTGCTGACCTGAGACGGAACAAATACATTGAATCAATAGCTTCATCCACCACAAGAAAAGTTAGTTCTATGTGTTACACCAGAAAGTTTTTCTTGACTGAGTTCGTTCTTTAAATCTATAGATCAACCATTCATCATTGCATGGAATATTGCTGTCATATATGGTCTGGAACCCCTGCTGTTCGTCTCAAGGTCCTCAACAAAATCCAGAGACAGATATGTAATGTGATTGGTTCTGATCTGACATCTCATCTACAGTCACTTTCTCACAGATTCACCATCACTTCTCTCTGTTTTTTCTACAAATACTTTCACAGTGACTGCTCTGATGAGCTACTTTTGCTGGTTCCCAAACTGTATGAATTTAAGCAGGTTGGCATCTCAGTCCCACCCTTTCTCTGTCAAAACTGTTAAATGTAGCCATCTCTTCTACTCCAATAGCTTCATGTCTCGCACTTCCCATCAGTGGAACTCCCTTCCTCTTACTTGCTTCCCCGATAGCTATAATCTTCAACTATGCAAATGCAATGTTAGTCAACATCTCCAGATTCCTTGATCTATTCCCTGTCCTTCTTTTCATCACTCCATCACTTTTGTTATTAGATATCCCACAAATTTAGTCTGATGAAGTCCTAAAGAAAGAACAAAACACATCACATAAAAACTTTTTCTCAATTTGTCAAAATATATATATAATATTGTTCTTGACATAAATATATATATATATATATATACACACACACAGATAATATTTATTGACAATTATAACAAACACACTATAAACCACTACATATATGCAATCAGGTTTCAGCACTATAGATGCTTCTTCAGGCAATGGTGGTTAACACTACACTGTATTGAACGCTTTTTTTTTTTTTTCATTAAATATAATGTTTGGACATTGAAATTAACCTACCTTGCACTTGGAGATGAATATATATATATATATATATATATATTTAGAGGAAGAGTCCACATATGTTCTTGTAGTATTTAAAATAGATAGGTTGGTTAATAAAACAAGGGAAAACGAAAAGGTACCAATGTGATCAGTGTGAAAAGAATTTATTATATATTAATTATTAATCACAAGACAGAAATGAAGCTTGGATATTAATGTTATTAGTCCAGAAGTTTCAGGCACACCTGTGTCCATCATATATATATATATATATATATATATATATATATGATGGACTACCGTTGATTTTGACATATGAGGATCTGACAACCTCATTCAGTTTATATATCTCAGGACATAGCATATTAAAATATATATATATATATATATATATATATTAAGAATAAATATACATAATTTCCCCCCTTTATTAGTCCATGTGATACAATTGTCAGGTGCTGATTGTAGCAATCAATGTCTGCTACTTTGGATATATCTTCTGATCTGGATCAAAAAGAGTGAATGATCATGAAACTGAGTTGATCTTCAATAATTATCATGGACTTATAAGATTTTTGATACAATAATTATTGCTTTAATAAATTGTAAGATTTTTGATACAATAATTATTGCTTTTGTATTGAGCAAATGTACTGATAACAATTCTGCTCACCCTGACCTATATCAAATTATCTAATTTCACAAATATCAATAGATGTTGTTATTTTATA
Source organism: Acanthosepion lycidas (assembly GCA_963932145.1). Classification (NCBI taxonomy): domain Eukaryota; kingdom Metazoa; phylum Mollusca; class Cephalopoda; order Sepiida; family Sepiidae; genus Acanthosepion; species Acanthosepion lycidas. Next base: position 87,799,316 of record OZ010604.1, on the reverse strand, counting down.
TGCACACATTTTGTTTTATATACATGCTAAATATATTCCAAATGAGCTCATCCACATATTTAATTCTATTTACCTGTGTGTATACATTTGCACAAAAGAAAAAGAAGTAATGTTTTAGACATTTTGACACTTGTTACTTTTGTACACATTTGTGAACATGTGGAATCAGCATAAATCTGTCCACATTTGCCTGGATACATTTTCTATTTTCCATTGAAAAGAACATTTGGATTAGAATCATTAACCATTTAATAGAATTTAGACACGCACAAATTTCTGCTCAAAGCCGCTAGCTATATTAATTTTCTAATCAAGTGATCTTTGTATTTGAATGACTTTTACATGACATTTAAGCACGACAGGAAATATTCCTGTTCATTGTTAGTGAGACATTTTTTACTTGTATTACCCAAATTATTACTATCTTTTTTATTAATGCTTGCTCAATACACAGCCCAAGTGCCACTCAAGGCAGAAGTTTACTGAATGGGGATGCCGTAAGGGATCAAGGGTTGCATATTATAAGGAAATGTAGGATAGATAACAGTTGGCTCTTGATTGAAAGAGGTTAAAATTGTAGTGATCAGGGAAGCATCCCCTCAGGAGTCCATTCTATATTTCAACAGTCCTGAATAAGAAGTTATCTGAGTGGAATTTCCTCCATTCCTTACAAATGGAGTACGAAAGGAATGAGAATGGGTCGACTACATGGTATGGCAGGTACTAGCCATGAAGGAATAGACTTGTGGAACCAATGACATAGCTAGTTTTAAAAGTTCAACTCATTTGCTTGCCTTGGTGAAGACCAAAGTTCTTTGAACCATATGAACTGGTACTACAGATTCACAAACAGAGAACTTTACCAAATAACAACAAACCCCATCACTTAAAAACTTTCAACAGCAGCAACAACTAAATCATATAGAACAACAGACTTAAAAAGAAAATAATGACATAATCAAGATGTTGTCATTCCACAGTACTTCAAACAAAAAGTTAAAAAAGAAACCCCCATCAACAGAGCAATTACTTGAGAAACCTATTTTCCTGAAAAATTCTTATAAGAGAGAGATTTTATAAATTTCATTTGACAGTTGCTTGATCAATAAATGTCAAATATTTTCCTTATAAGGAAATGGCTAATATTATCATTTGTTCCTAGCTCTGCTAATTGACACTCAATAAAGGAAAACTGAAAATTTTCAAGATTTTGGTTCCACTGATGCAGAAATAATTTTCATTGAATATATCATTTATTAATTTCTAAGTTAATTTTTTTACATCTTATTTCTGCCTCTTTTTAATACAGATCCCAGATTGTTATCTTATAAACATTAGTAAAATGTTCATGTATATACAAAGGGTTGCTGCCTAAATATACAATATTTGAATGTGTATATATATATATATATATATATATATATATATATATGTATATACACATACATGTGTGTGTGTGAATATCTCAGCACAAGCAAGCACACAGACACATATTTATTACAGACATTTGTCTCTCCTAAATGCATCTGCATGTTAATAAAAATAATCACCCTGAGGCATGCATAGATGTGTGTGTGTGTGTGTGTGCAAAGAAGGAAACCAAAATATTTGGAAAAATATAAGAAACTTTTGATCTTTGGATTTTCAAATGGATTGATGTTTTTCTCTTGTTCAATTTAAAAGAAAACTGATTAATTTGGTTTTGTTGAAAGAAGAATTATTTTAGATTCTTTGACAACAGAGTTCATTTTTAAGACAACAGCCTGACAAAAATCTTTAAGCATATTTTGAAATGCAAATATCATGTTGCTAGCATTTATTCCAAAGAGAAAAAAATATTTTCTAGTTACATAAAAGGCACAAAACTCCTTTAATAAATCTTTTGTATTATTCAAGCAAACTTCATATCGGCATCATTTCTCATTCTTTCTAAACCTCTTCACCATTATTGTCTCAAAATTTTTGAAAAGGTCTTTCTGGCTTACCATCAAATGTGGAATCAATTCTGTGATTTGAACAAAAAAAAAAAAAAAAAAAAAAAAAAAAGAGAGAAAAAAGTTATCACTTAACTGTGTTCCTGTAATTTCTAAATCAACCATCCTCTCTTTTCAAGCATTAAAAAGAGATTAAAAAGATGAAAAGTAATGTCTGGAAAAAAATGCATCCAACTTCCCCATTTCACCATAAGTTTGCCTCCCTGTGTCTTTTCTAGAAAAACTTTCATAGTAATTATTACTGTTCAGATGAGCTCTTCACTATGGTACCTAGACTTTTTTTTTAATTTAATCACAGTACTAGACTGGCATTAAGATCCCATCAGTTTGCAGTTGAGATGGCTAGATATAACCGTAAGTTCTATGACAACAATTTCTTTCCTCGCACTTATCGCTTGTGGAACTCCCTTCTGGCTTGATGCTTTCCAGCCAACTTTAATCTGCAAAAATTTAAATGCAATGTCAATCACTATCTACTATCCTCCTGATTTACTCTTTTCTCTTTCCACTCACTAATTATGTTACTGTTCCTAATTCTTCTACAATCCTGTAACCCCTTGTATCTTAATGGCTTTACTGCCTTGCATGGAATGATACCAATTAAAACAAAACAAAACAAAAAAAAAAACTATCTCCCACCCACTATCTTCTGTTTCTTTCATTTTCTCCTTCCAGATAGACACCTTTAGGGGTGCGGAATTAAAACTAAGTTCATATGAGTTCATTTTTCTTCTCTTTCCCTGAGATCTTTCACATCACATTCTGTTTAATATAAATTTATTTACTCTTAAATAAGATATGTATGTAGATATGTGTAAATTCAACACAAAATCATAACTTGCATGTTATTATCTTAATGTCAGATAAAAAGGAATAATGTTCAACACAAATTGAAAAGTTCATGCCACAAAAAATAAAGGATAAAATTTTAAAACTCCTGCAAAATGTGGATATGAAAAATATACAAAGATTTCCAAGAAAACACTTGTTTATGAGCAGATTGTCCTAAAAATTGTTTAGAAATAAAGTCCAACATATTATTGAAGCTAATCATCAAATTACAAGCAAAAGGTAAAAAAAAATATCCAAAGTATAAAATATGGTTAATATTTTTGAAGATTCATATCACAATTTATGCAAGAAATATTATTCAATTTGAAAAGTGCAATAATTAATCTTCACCACATGAATCCATCAAATAGTTTTTTTTTTCAATCATTTCACCCCAAGCAAAGCAATAATACCACTAAGACATAAGAAATTACTACTGAGTGTGAGAGAATAAGAGAAGAAAAAACACTATTCATGAGAGAGAACAATAAAAGAAAAAGAATTAACGAGACAGAAGATAAGGATTGCCATTACATTTAAATTTTTGAAGATCAAAGTTGACTGGGAAGCAAGAGAGCAGAAGAGTGTTCCACAAGTAAGAAGTGTAATAGAAGAAACTGTGAGCATAGAACTTACATCTAACCATTTCAACTCTAAAATGACAAGACCTATCAGCCAATCTAGTATTACACTTAAATTCATAAAGTCTACATATCATAGATAAAATTATCAGGTAAAAAGATTAAATTTTAGAAAGTCTTCAGTTTGGGTTACAAGAAAATGAAAGCAGAAAGAATTGCATTTTGATTTAATAAGGTGTGAACTTTATTTTAGCAAGATGATAAAATTCTTTAAGAAAGCTTTAGGGCTCATTGTAAAGGCATGTCCCATTCCATGCTACTGCTATGTATTTGATGTGATAAAATCCAAAGAAGAATCTGTAGTGTTATTGGTCCTGACCTGGCATCTCAGCCTCAGTCACTTTCCCACTGCCATAATATACCATCCCTGTGCCTTTTCTATAGATATTTTCATGGTAATTGTTCTGATGAACTTTCTTCTATGGAAGACTAGGAATTTAAGCATAGTAATAAATTGGTAGCAAGTAATATATTTTCTCAAGAAAAATATTACTTTTGTTTATTGCAAATGTTACATTAATATAAATATAAATTTAAAAAAAAGACAAGTCAACAAATATATGTTACTATTTTGTGAAATCTGATATCTTAATTCTGGGGTTTTATAAAAATGTCCTATCTGCCAAGGAGAATTCCTGTCTGTTGTAGGAATTTTGCCATTTTCAGTGTTGCATCATTGAAAATGTCATTAGCAGTTTTCAAAGATTAAAATCTCTCTTATCCAGCCAGAAAATACATTTCACAAAAGAGCCACAAGCTAAAAATTTCCATTTATTTCTCTGTCTTATGAATGACTTTAGGCCATTCTGTCAACTCTTCTTTTGTTCTTATCTCCTTTTTTCTAATTATCAAAAATGAAATGCAGTTTTGTTTGCTATTTTTACTTTTGTTTTCTTTGTCATATTATCAAAATCTTTTCAATGAAACCTTTTTCCTTTCCGTTTATCAAAGAACTCATTAGTAACAGAGCAGAGTTTAGTAAGAAAGGTAAAACTCATTTGCTTTAGGCTTCCAATAGACTTGCACAAATTTCACTTCTCTTTCAATCACAAGCAGTAACCAAATAAACAGAGATTTTTAAAAGACTGAAGAACTGAAAAACTGAAAAAAAAAAAAAAAAAAAGAATTTTGGGAGTTCAAGTTATAAGCTAAAATTATATAATTATAACATTAGAATACGTCTAGATTTAGAATAAGCACTTGAAATTGGTTAAAAAGTTAGTCTTAAAATTTATTCTCACGGTTGCTACTGAATAGATTGCAAACTTGTAAATAAATAATAGTAACAATAAATGTAGTAAATAAACTCACAATAGCTGTGGTAAATTTAAAACTTAACTAATGAAGGATACAAAAGAAATAAAGTAAATTTTAAGGACACTATAAACTGGACAGCGGTTTTATTATGACAATCTTTACTTTTCAAAGATTAGGATACAAGTAGTTTTTACAAACAGCATTAGAGAATTCTAGTCAATATTAAAAACAGATAGCAAAATACTAGATATTTTCCTTCCAATAAGAAATTCTGCAAATGACTATTTCTAAACCTGTGTCTGACACCTGAAATTTAGGAATTTCAGTTAAGCTCTTCAGCAGTAATTACAATGGACGTCTAAAAAGCATCAGGTGACTATGTGTCATTTTAGCAACATATAGCTGATGTACCACACAATAGAACTTCAACATTAGAAACACAACATATTTTCCAAGTCAATAATAGAACTTATCTAAACTATTAGGGAGTTATTCAAAACCATACTCTGCTTCCTTTCTGCACGTTACATGTCAAGTGATAATATATCTTTCATTATTGTTATTCATACTTCTTGGGTCATATTCTTATTTCTCTCTCTCGTATAACTATTCAGTGGCACTAAGTATATACAATGTTTTTGCTCTTGCTTTCTGTAACTCTGTATTCATACTTTTTGTCTTAGTTAATGTAGTAAACAAAAAGAAGAAAGTGATAAGAGGGGGAGTCAGAAAGTGCAGTTTGCTGGCAGACCAGCTGTTCTTCCTTTGTTGTCAGTCGACTCAAGGATTTCAAGACTCCCTTTCTCGGTCGTTACACCGGGCAGCTGTGAAACAGACACCAAACTCAGCCACACCTACTTTGACTTCCTCTTTGTCCGTCTGTCAATTCGTATGTCCAACTCTGTTGCACAAAGTCCACCAAATGACTCCCAACTTGAGTTGTGCTGCTGGCATCTCGCTTTTTATGCCAGTCTGATATGGCCAAAATTTGCATGTGTGCAAATATCGTCTCGTTTTGGACAAGATCGGCTCACATAAATTGTGTCTTTGATAGTGGCCATATATCTTTTCCTCATTGCTTTGCAGGCAAGATACGTTTGCACTCGTTTTGAATTTCAAGGTAAGTCATGTCTTTCATCACAGTCAAATACCATTTACAATAGATGCAAAATTATTTGAAAAGCGACAATTGTACTAATATGTCAAGTAAGAACAAAGCTCAAAATGTCTTTCTCTGGGATCATTAATGACAAAATTATATAGCAACAACATTTCCCAATTGGTCACCCGTCTTCACTTGATAAATATTAGTACAGCTTAACTGATAAATGAATGCAACAGTATTACCAAAGATATAATTGTTTTAGTGCAAGGTAATGTTGTTGGGCAAAAGACCTTAAAAACAAAAAGCATTATAATTTTAAATCTAAACGTCTTGATGAACTGCAGAGACCTGGGAATCTGGCAGATGTTATCGGTGATGTGCCTAATACTTTGAGGCCAGGGGTAATCAATAAGCAATGATATCTTTAAGTCTTCAAATTTTAATTTTTTGCAGTTCTGATTTGTTTATTTGAACAACATGAAAAAATTATGGATCAATACTAGTTTGCCTAAAGAACACATCAAATGTAGTTTCTACTACACTTTTCTCCTATGAACTAAAATAAAAAATATTATCTCAGTATAAAAAATTCTTTCTGATGTATTTTATATTAAATGATGTTTCCTATGTAAGTAAAACTATACACTTTTATCATATATGCAATCACACACAGGCAGACTTCTATAACCAGATAGGTGCCTGGCTGCACATATTGACTAAAATGTTTTATTCATTCATACATGCTTCATAGACATTTTAACAATTCTTTTATTATTCATATGGAAAATATTTGCATCAAATATAAATGCCAGTAATTCATTTATTATTTTGTAGAGATTTTGCATGAGTGTAGAGGGGCCTTTCTTTCAATGGTATAATGGGTTAAATATATTTTATTCCTTTATCCACTTTTATATCAGTCTTTGATCCTAAAAGATCAGAAATTATGGAAAAATGTTCATGTATGAAGTTGTGATGTTTTTATTAGAAATTGACCAATTATTGTCTTTTTATTTTTATCTCTTGGAATAGCATTGTATTAAAAGAAACTCAAAGAGACAAAACGAATTGGAGACATGATGATTAACTGGAAAGAAGCACATTGGTTTTGAATATTTTCCATGATTTTCTGCTTTGGTGTGTTTGCATTTAAAAAGTTTGAAAAGTAACTTAAAGGCTAAACTTTGCCACGAAAGAATTAAATGGAAAATTACAAGAAATACTTTTCTTTTCACATCTGATTGGAATTTTTGTTTTCCAATTATATTCACAATCAAGAAGGAGATGTGACTTTCTTCATAAATAAAAAAAAAAGTCATGTAATCAAACATAACTCCATTGAATTGTTGTTTCCTTTTTTTTTTTTTTTTTTTTTTCCTTAGTAGACTAACTTTTTCAAAATTTATTTATCATTTATGATAAAAATATTACAGACATTTTTCATTTGAACATAATGATTTTTATAGCATTATCAACTTTGATTTCGGACACTATAATATGATGTTGTGACAAGTTCCTTCCTAATAAAGATAGTGAATATATGGGATCTGTGGTTGACTGGGGTAAGAAATGGCTTGCGAATTTTAATGCATCCAAAATGAAACTGCTGTCATTTACTCACCATACAGAAACGTCCCTGGCTCCTATCAGCATAGTTGATGTTCAGCTCTACAAAAGCACCTCACTGTGCCTTCTTGGTCTCATGTTTCCCACTGATCTGAGGTGGAATAACTACATTGAATCAATAGCTGCATCTACCACAAGTCGGTTCTCTGTGTCACGCTAGAAGGTTTTTCTCATCTGAGTCCATCCTTCTAATCTACCGTTTGTCCTTGTATTGAATACTGTTGCCATATATGGTCTGGTGCCCCCACTGTTCATCTGAAGGTTCTCGACAAAATCCAAAGACAGATATGCAATGTGATCAGTCCTGACTTGGGGTATCGACTCCAGTCACTTTCTCAACAATGTAATGTGGCTTCTCTCTGTCTTTCCTATAAATATTTTTATGGCATCTGCTCTGATGTGCTATTTTCACTGATGCCCCAACTGCATGAATTTAAGCATGCTACTAGGCTGGCATTTCAGTCCCACCCTTTTATTGTTCAAACAGTTGAATATAACCACCTTTTCTGCTCCAACAGCTCCTCTCTCACATTTCCAAACAGTGGACCTCCCTTCCTCTTACTTGCTTCCCTGATAACTATAATCTTCAAAAATTTAAATGTAATGTCAATCAACATCTTTTGTTTCCTTGATCCCCATTCTTCTTTTTATCCATTCCTCACACACCCATCCCATACATTCAGTCTTTTCCCTTACTTACAATCACTGTAGCCCCTTGAGCACTAGTGGCCCTTCCACCTTGCTTGGGGTGAAATGCTTAAAAAAAAAAAAAAAAAAAAAAAAAAAAAATAATGAAGGAGGAGAAGGAAGAAGAATCAGGAGATTTCAGACAGCACATTATCAGACTACTTGCCTTTAACTGGTCTCCAAGTTTTATTTAGATCTAACATATCTCTACCACTATCATGTGCTGCAAGACACTACATATAGCACTTAAAATTACTTTTAAAGATTTAGACATGATAGAAAAATTATATAAATGGTTGAAACAAAATTTTCTGTAGACCATAAAAAACAACAAGGAATATAACAACCTTACAAAAAACAAATTGATTTGCTAAAACTCCTTATAAAAAAAAATCTCAATTTACTTGGATAGATTTACACAATCTCAACTGATTTAGAGTTGTTTTGAGCTGTTTTTATTGATTGCTCCTTGCCTTTTAAACTAAAACTTGCAATGCTCTGGAACATGAGAATTTGAAAGAAAAAGAATAAAATGTCTGCCTGTAGGTCCCAGGTAAAATTTAATTTAACCATTAACGAAATCCCATTTAATATTGTGTTAACAAATGAGATGCTATACTTACGTTTAAGTGTTTTCTGTAATTGATTGCGTTGTTTTATAATATTACCAAAAGCCGGTGCATCTTCAGGAATCAGATTTCTTTTATTCCACTTCCCACACGCATAAGTATAAAAGTCTTCACAGGGATCAACAGAAAAATCAATATCATTCAAGAGTTCAGCAGCTGAAAATAAACAACAAACATAATTTCTGAAAATTTGGTTTCTAAATAATATGCAAATCTTTTACTTCCATTTTTAACTATCTTTTCATCAATATATTATTATATGTATATATATATATATATATATAATTAGATATCAATTAAAATTAATTATAAGAAATGATTTAGAAAAAAGAAATTTTAAAGTATCTCTTATACCTCACCAGATGACAAAATGACCAAACTGTGCAACAAACATTCTTTAAAAAACAAGTACAGTTGACCACTGATGACAATTCCAGAACAATGCAACTAAAATGCATGCACAAAATAAAAAATATAAAATGGCAACAATTTAGCCATCACAACCAGTGTTTGTGTGTGTGTGTGTGTATATATATATATATATATATATATATATATATATATATATATATATATATATATACACGATAAAATATAGTTTTAAGGTATGCTATATTTATGGGTTAAAGTTCTCAATATCAGGGATAGAGTGTACGTAAACATAAAAGTGGATATTGAAGTCAACATCCAGCAGTAACAGTCTGTTTTATGCTAAACACAATCATCAGGTAATATTACCTTATGTTTGCATTAAGTATGAAACAAACTGTCACTTCTGAGTGTTGACTTCAATGTCCACTTTATATAAATATAATTATTTGTTATAGTAGATTAAAGCAAAAACATCTTAAAAATCACTACACAATAGCAATTATGTTTTGACATTGCAAATGTGTCTCCTCAGGTGATGGTAAATTTCTGGTGAGTAATGATTAATTTAATTTCAAAAGCTGAATAATTCCTCTTTTTACACAAGAGAAAGAGAAAACAAAAAAACAGAATCAAAATGAGGTTTGAGGCCTACACTAAAATCCACAATAACTGAAAAAATATATAGGTCATGATATGAAATTGTCTGCAATGGAGTCCTAGACAGTGTCATTTGAGACCGATAAAAATGATTACATTGTCTTGTAAAATATAAAGAAGTATGACATTCAACTTTCATAGGAAGTTACGGGTAAAGGGGTAGGGAGATAATCTAGCATATTGTTAACTAATAAGATTCATTCTACATGTTATAGCTTTTTTTTTAATACTTTCCATTTTACCATAGGAGTTTTATTAACTTCTTTTAACTACCAAAAATATTTAGAACGAGATGTACTCTATTTATGAGTACTATTGGTGAAGGATAAGATATGTTGATACTATCTAGTCTTAAAAGAATTCTTAGTACTGCCAATATAAAATATAATAATATTGTAGAAATAGTACTTAGATAAACAAGAGAGTTGGTCATACATTGCGTCTAAATATTTTGGAACTTAAAAAACGTTAATAAAACTCCAACAGTAAAATGGAAAGCATTAAAAAAGCTATAAGGTACTGATCTTTAAATGAACTTTGTTTCTTATGCTTACATAAGAAACTAGAAATTATCAGATTTACTGATAAAAGCTCCTTATTAAACTAAAGTGAATTAACTGTAAATTGTAGGCATAGTTTACCTTTTACCTTACAATATGGTTAAACTTTGAATTTGATAATACTTTTTCTAATGATATTGATTGGTAGATGAACTGTGGTGCACCTTATATGGTTTACTATTCTATTGTGTAAAATTCATTTAGATTTAATATAGCTCTGTATTGATATCTAGCTAGTATTATTAACATTTTATATGGATGGTTTTACTTAATTGTTGTATATTAATTTATGATTCATTTTTTACTTAAAGAAGCCTTTTAATTATCAACTACAAAATTCTATGTAGGAAGCTGATCGAGCATATAACTAGTTAATAGGCTAGATTATCTCCCTACCCCTTTACCCTTCACTTCCTATGAAAGTTGAACAACACACTTCTTTATATTTTACAAGACAATGTAATCATTTGTATCTGTCTCAAATGACACTGTCTAGGATTCAATTGCAGACAACTTCATATCATGACCTATATATTTTTTCAGTTTTTTGGGATTTTAGTGAAGGCCTCATACCTGATTGGTTAAACATGGTAAACTCACAAGCCTCATTTTACTTAATTTTTTTTTTTTTTTTTTTTTTTTCTTATTCAAAAAAAGAGGAATTATTCTGCTTTTGAAATTAATTGTTCACTCACCAGTAATTTACCATTGCCTGAGGAGACATTTGCAGTGTCAAAACATGATAGTTATTATGCAGCCATTTTTAATAAGTTTTTGCTTTAATCTCCTATAATAAATAATATTTAGCTCTACTCTGTATTGAGCATGATTAAAGATATCATGGTGGAATTCTCCCAAACTTTTATAACACTATTGGACTCTGAACAATAAGGATGTATTTAGCTCTAAGTTGAAATGATGATCTCTCTTCCTGCTGTGACCTCCTGATCCAGTTTTCCTCTCTACTGTTCCCTCTTAAACTTATTCACACACAAGCACAGATAAATATAATAATTTTCATTAACAAATAATTAAGTAATCAATATTAACTGATTAATAAAAAGTTAGCAAACACTACAAAACAGCTACAAATAACCACATTCAGATCCACAATTATTCCAACTCATTAGCCTATAGAATAATTTGAAAGACAACCATTTGTATTATCCTAACAGTTATTGGGTAAGTGGTAAAGACATTGCTACCCATAATGCAACACTGATCGGCATATATAAATAGTTGAGCCAATACACAACACACATTGCCTGAATATTGCAGTGAAGCTTGAAACACACTATCACTGTTTTGTGTTGACCACTGTGTCCACTTTTATATTTAAATATACTTATGTATTTTGATTGATCCTTAATCTTTGATTAATATTCAATTAATTAAAGACACTTGTTAAAAATATTTGATATTCTGCTGAGCATAACATGGAAATTCTGATTAGTTTTATTTCATAGAATAAAAGTGAGGTACTTTTACTTGTTTACCAAATGCAAGAACTTTTTTCCTCTAGATTTTACACAACTTTAAATTGGTTTTCTTATAAAATTAACTAATTGGGTTTTAAGATTAAATTGCTGAGATTAAATTACTCACCTGTTTTTATGCAATCATCAGACAGACAAACTATTTCTTGATCTGAAATAAAAATGACTCGATTACAAATTGAAGAACCAGAAAGATTTTTTTTTTTTTTTTTTTTTTTATTAAATATGATTTAATTCATAAAGTTAAAAGAACACTTTTCAAGCAGAGAAACATGTCTGTAAAGGATTTGTTTTTTCAATCTAAAAATTTCAAAGAATGAATTTTGATATTATAGCTACTGCTACTGGATGTAAATATTAATAGTAATATTAGTTGGAGTTTTTTTTTGTTTTTTTTTTTACTAACCTTCTATTTGAATTAGTGTGAAGTTATTTTCTTTTCAAATTACATATGATATCCATTATAGTTGTTGCTGTTGAGATTCTGTACCACAATGTTCAAAGAAGAATGATCTTTGCCAAGATTCTCAGGCTTTACCCGTTCAAAACCTTTTTCAACCGTTGATCTTAGAAAGTGGTTGTATACAGCTGAAAGTTTAAATATTTTTAAACAGGTTTGGCATCATGCATAGCATCCATACGAAAGTCTCGATCGGACAATGCTATTTAAGAATGTGAGTGGATTTTTCTGGTTGTTGTGTTGGGCAAAACTACATCTGGCAGCTCAGCATATTCTATGTTCTTCTTCTCCTATATTTAATTTATTATAACTTATCCATATCTGAAGTAGTTTGTATTTATTAATTCCACATCATGAATTTTTATGATGATTTTTTTACCCTAACCCATCAGTGTTTTCATTCCAATTGGAAATCATAATTTCTGTTTTGAAAGGGTTTATTCTAAGTACTATTTCTTGGAACACTTGATAGAGGATGCTTTCTTTTTATGATGGATTCAGGATAAGCGCCATCACTGCTTTCATTCCAATTGCAGATCATAGTTTTGTTTTGGAAAGGTTTATCTTGAATCCTATTTCTCGGAACACTTGATAAGAGGATGTTGATTTTCTGATCAAGGTCATTCTTATCCTAAATATGAGTATCGATGTCATGAGCATAGTCCCCTTCATCATCAGTACTTTGGGCTCAGGATGTAAAGCAGGATCATTGTTTTCTATTGGTAGACTCGTTTGGAATATGGTATGGAATTCTTGTATGTGGCCAGAGTATAGTCTAGGAAAAGATTAAATAGGTTGGGGGATTTCATTACCCCTTTGTCATACCTTGATGAAGTCTGAAATGTTCCTGTATTGGGGTCCTTGCTAGACATGTAAGATTTTGTAGATTGATACACTGCCTCTATTAGATTGATGCATCCAGTGGATTTGGGCTTGTAAAGTAGTTTCTAATGGATATAAAGAGGAAGTCTCTATTGATGTGGTCATATGCTGCAGTGAGGTTGACAAAGCAGGTATACAGTTTCCTGTTAGAGAGGTAAGCAATTTCTTGCAGTTGTATGATGACATATATGCCATCATTGCATTTCTTACCAGAATGAAAACTAAACTAGGTCGTGAGGGGTTGACTTTCATAAAATAATGAGCCTAGTTAATATAATGTTAACAATGTCAATATAATATAATACTTTCACCATGATGTATCCAATTGAGATACCTCTGTATCTATGTGAGAGTTTGGAGAACTACCTTTCAGTTTCCATAATGCATGATAAACACCACTATTGGGGAATGCATTTCTGCTTCCAAACTTTTCATAAAATAGAAGAATTTGTTACTGAATTCAGGGAGAAAGTAAACTATTTTTAAAAGCTCACCTTGAATGATGAGTTATGATTTATTATTCTGTAGTTTTTTCATAGCTTTCTTAGTTTTCTCATCACTAGATTCATTATTGTATATGTTTGGAGATGGATTTTGTAAAGATTGGATGAATATTGATTTATGTTAGATTTCTGTGGACATATTAAGTTTAGTATGGTCTGGACTGAAATGTGATTCAAACTGTCTTTTGAGACAAGGACATTATTTTCAGTAGAGATTTTGATTGTATGATATTATGTCTTTTTGCTTTTCACCATATTTTAATGGCTTCTGTAATCTTTAATGTTTTTTTTTCATTTAACTTATAAAGTATTTTCTTATTACTAAAAAGGAGATGACTAACATTAGTGTTATTCTTGTGGTACTTGTTGGTGCATTGTTGTTGATGTGCCTAATTACACTGACTTTAACACATGTCATATATGTAAAATATTGAAGATAACAAGTTTTAATGTTACCATAAAATGTTCTGTTCAAAATCTAAGTGGACTTGGGGATGGCAAAGCAGTGCTAAAAATTCTGAAAGAAATATTTTTCTAAAAAAACTTTTTTGAACTGGAACATATTACTAGTTGGAAGGTAACAGCACATAAACAGCTAGGCTTAACTTCCATTAACACAGAATCAAATAGTAAAAGGTAAGAAGATTGTATAGTGCCAACCTTCCAAGTATGAATATACATTCAAAATCCCAACCACTAGCACAAAGGAGAGTCTAGCTCAGCCACTGAAAAGTTGTAAGTTTGATGTATGTTTAACTGTGTAAACTTTTGAATGGAGAATTCAGGGGGGAAAAAAGCAAAAGAAAAAAAAAAACAGTAAGAGAAACAGTTGTGAAGAAAAGGAAAACAAGAAATGCTATTGCTTTGCAGATGAGTAAACAAATTACTTACTGTGACTGTTTTCCTTAAATATGAAGGCAACACTAACAAAGGCCACAAAAGCAATCAAAAGAAAGATGCAGACAGCCAGCAGGTATTTTTCTCTGTTGGTCCATTTCTTTTCAAGATGGTTTTTTTCTCCTGGAATGTGCACCTGTACAAATACAGGATCTTCAATATTCTTCGAATCTGGGTTCATTGGAGTGTTACATTTTGCAGAATTATCATCATTGTCACCACAAGTGTCCTTTTCCATTTTTTTTTTGTAATAAGTTACTGTAGTCACTCAGTGTAATAAAGATGCATTGTGATGATGGCAGCTGTTAAAGAAAGAGCCATTTTCTGTGTTGCTCACGTCATGAAAGTCCATTAATGCCAAAAGACACTACAAGACAAAAAGAAAACTTTATTGAGATAATGTTGAAGCTTTATGAATGGTACTAGTTGACCCAAATTCTGATTGAATCAAACAAATGATGAATAACTGATATGAAAATGGAAATATTGATAAAAAAATTTGGGGACCGGATTTCATTTTTCCATTGATAATATCTGAAATCAAAGTTTTTCAAAATGTTGGTTTGTTTTGGCTACAATCATGAACCAAAAACTAAACCAATAATAGAGGAAAATGGATGAGACATCAGACCTTA
This sequence comes from Acanthosepion lycidas, assembly GCA_963932145.1. NCBI lineage: Eukaryota > Metazoa > Mollusca > Cephalopoda > Sepiida > Sepiidae > Acanthosepion > Acanthosepion lycidas. Next base: position 87,784,084 of record OZ010604.1, on the reverse strand, counting down.
AAAATCAAAATATATTTGAAACTTCCATCATGGTGTATATTTGGGAATTCATTGCAGTTAAGTCATGGTGGAGATTCCAACTGAGGACAGGAAACTAGTAGATATTTAATAGGAGTAGATAGGTTTGCTTATCTGGTTCACACACCTCCCTGGTCTTTTGAACAGGAGTAGAGGTTTATCCCTAGTTTCCTTAAATCCTGACCATTTCAAATCTGGAATTAACTATCTTTCTTGTTATCTTGTTCTTTCTCACATGAATGCAACTTCACACAGTAACCCTCTACCTTGAGTGGCCCTTGGGCCTTGTATTGGGTGAACATTAATAAAAAAAACTAAAAAGAAAAAAACTAATGAAAATGTTATTCATGAAATTGTCTAAAGATAAATGTTTGCTCTTTTTAAAAATGATTTATATTGGAAATATATTTTATTTTCTAATATTTTAACTTCAGTTCCAAAAGACTTGCACATCCTACCCTGCTCCTTCACCACTTCTTTCACCTGTCATTACATTAGAATTAAGGTGAAAATTAGCAATTTATTGATATAATAATTAGACAGTTTATCTATTAGTTTAGTGATTAAAATTAAAATAATAATATTAGCAGTAATGAATAAGTCATTATTATAGAGATCATATATCTTGATTGGTTTCCGTGTCAATTACAGAATACAAGAGTGCTACAGAAATTGGCACATTTGAGAAGACAAGTTTTATCATTCTCAAAGAAAGGAATTTAATCTTGTCTATGGTGGAAATTAAAAGCAATTCAAAAAAAAAAAAAAAAAAAAAAAAAAATTATATCAATAAACTCAACCAGAGAGTGAAATTATCACATTGGAAGGATATATAAGGTAAAACAAGTAAATAACTTTAGGTACCTTGATGCTTGGATTCAGTCAAGTGAAAAGGACATGGATATCAGAATTGGCCAAGCTTCAGGTATACTAAACAAAATAGAAAGGGTTTTTTGGTAAACTACTAGAAACCGCAATCAATACTAAATTGGTTAAGCATCTCATATCACAGGGCCTGCTTTCAGAGAAGCAATATGGATTTCTAGGTCACCTAGTGATGTATTAATGATTATTACAAAAAGACTTTATCAAGCTTTAGACAAGAATGGCAAAGCTTGGGCTGTTGCTTTGGACATCTTGAAAGCATTCTACAGTGTTTGGCATGCCAGTCTTCTTTACAAGTTGAAAAGGTATGGACATTTTTTAACTGATTCAGTGTTTCTTATCAATTCACGAAATGTTGTCCTGAATGGCTGCTCTTCTAGATTCTTTCATACTAATGCATATGTCCCACAGGGCTATATCCTTGGACCTACTTTGTTTTAAATTTTCATTAACAACCTTCCTGATGGCACCAGCTCTCAACTTGGTATCTATGCTGATGACACAATCATTTACTTCTTTCTCAATAGTATGTCTGAACAGATTGATATTGTCAAATTCATGGCTGATCATAAAAATTATCTAGTCAGTTTTTATCTGGGGCAAAGTATGGCTTGTTAATTTTAATGCCTCCAAAACAAAACTGCTCTCTATTAATTATCTGAGAGACCCCTTTCTGCTTTCTATGAGCATAGCTGATGCTATCCTCCAGAAAATGACTTTGACACCTTCTTAGGCTAACATTCTCAACTAATATGAAATGGAAAGACTACAGTGAATCTATTGCTAGGTCTACTGCTAATCAAGTAGGTTCACAGTGTCACACTAGACAATACTTTGCTCCTGAATCTGACATATCTATAAGTCTACCATTTTCTCATGCTTAGAATATTACTGTCAGATATGATTTGGTGCTCCTGCTATATATTTCAAGATTCTTGCTAAAATCCCAAAAAGAATCAGCAATATTATTGCATCTCAGCTTCAGTCATTTTCCCAAGTTGCTTCCCTGTGCCTTTTCTATAAATATTTCCTTGATAATTGTTTGGATGAGTTTTTTTTTTCATGGTGCCTAGGCTTTATGAATTTAATCACAGTACTAAATTGTCAACAAGGTCTCACCAATTTACAGTTGAATTAGAAACATGTAACCATAAGTTCTATGCTAACAGTTTCTTTTCTCACACTTTTCACTTGTGGAACTTTCTTTCTTTCTGGCTTCTCGCTTTTGAGTTTGGGCTTTAAAAATCCAAATTCAATGTCAATCGTTATATACTGTCTTCATGATTACTATTGTTCTTGCTCCTCATTAACACTTCCGTTTTCTAATTAATTTCAATTAAAAAAAAAATCTCAACGACACTTAACTATCAAAAATTTAAAATAACAGTGAATAATAGTTCCTAGCTTCTGTTTTGGTTGTATCAGATAGAAATGCTAATATTCAGCAACAAAGAAGATAATGTAATTGACACAATTTAACAAATACACTCACAAAAAAAAAAACAAAAAAAAACAGTGTGTCAAAAGGACATTTTTTTCTCTTGACACGAATATTATAATATACTTCTTTGGCAGTTTTTATTGTTTTCAAAAAGCTATTTTCAGTATTTTGATAAAATCCAAACTTATGAAACTGGATTTATGAATTCTTTTTTTTTTTCTTGAGAATTGACAACAAAAGAATTAAATACTATTTTATCTACAGAAATAATTTTATATTTACAAGTTTATAAAAATATATGAACCAACTACAACACTATATTATTTACCATATTATAAAGTAATAATTATGAAATTAATTTTTTAATTCATAAATTTATAAAAATGGCTGGTTGGGTTTTATGGCATATCAACCACTGTGGGTCATTTAATGCCAAATTAAGGTGTATATATATATATATATATATATATATATATATATATATACACACACACACATCTATACATATATTAAATATACAGTACTATTAAACATATAGCTGGCAACATTATTGTTTCAAAAACGCATAGCTGGCAACATTATTGTTTCAAAAATGTATAGCTGGCAACATTATTTTTCCGAAAACATTATTGGAAGCCTTGTTGTTGGACGTAGTTTATCGTCATACCCAGGACGCTAAAAACGTCTGTGAACAAGAAAATTTATATAGACATAAAATGACTAGTAATTGTAATTAGAAATTTCTTTCATTTGTTGTTACTGCATAAATTCACTAAGATATGTTGTGAGCATTTGGATTTTTTATTTTTCTCACAAGAATTGACAATAAAAATGTTATACACTATTTCTTTATTTATTAGACTAGATTGATACATTTTCTTTTATCTCAACAATTTACGACAAAGTATGAAACATTATACTTGTAAATAAACAGTTTCATATGTTTAGGTTTTAAGTAATAATAATAAAATTGCTGGGAGAAGTGGTAGCAAGAGAAAAAAAACCATACTTTTCACATACGTTTATTAAATTTTGCCATGTAATTATTATCAACCCAGAAAATGAATAGCAACAAATTGTGTCCAACTTTCACCTGAGGTTTTTTTTTCTCACCCTAATGCTCTTGAAAAATGTATAAATCTATATCCCTTCACCATAGGCTAGTTGCAGAAATCTTAAATAAATTTTTAATTTTGGTATGTCATGATAACTGACAGAAAAGAAGTTGGATGAATGAGCACTTGTGAAAAATCATTCTCACATAACCACTTTCCAATCAGGTGGTTGATTTTGTTTAGCGGTATATCAACACTTCTATGGGTAATTTAATGTCAAAATCTAAATATCTTTAACACAATTTTATGGCTTCAACTAAATATATTTTGAACATAATTATATGCCTTCAACTACAGATAAAATGTATTATTGGTAATTTTTATATATATATATATATATATATATATATATATATATATATATATATATATATATAAAAAAATGTCTTCGTATTTTTACTATAAATATGTATTTTTATACTTTCATAGTGATTTATTTTTGTTTGGAGGTTCACTATTTGTCCATAGCTGGGACCCTGAGAGATGCTACCACTCCAGGTCAGGGCTTTCAGTGGTTTCGTCCTTCTCAAAACCTCCAATTTCCTGATCAGAGGCGTTATTGTTGGATGTAGTTTATAGTCTTACCCAATACTCCAATCATGTGGTTGCAACAGTAAAATGCCATGATTATTATTATTAGCCTTGAACAGGATTGCTCAAGAATATAAAGTAAAATCTTAATATAATTGACAGATATCTTTATGGTTATGTTGTATCAGAGTTAAAGGGATTGCAATCTTTCAAAAAAAAAAAAAAAAAAAAAAAACTTGCAATTAATGAACAAGGCCAACAGAAGATGAGTGATTGATATAAAAATAGTTGCCTGGAAAGGTTAAATGATCTTATCAGGCATTAAATCAGCACAACGGAAGCAAATATTAGTAAAAGGATGAATTCAAGTGATAACCATGAAACAGAGAATTGTGCACAAAGTTTGTCAAAATGCATTAGCAAAGATGATTTGAGATGAAAGCAATAAAACCAGGCTTGTTATTAAATCAATTTTGAATTTCAATAAATTGACTGCAACCTTGTCAGATAATGTATTCATTCAAAATGATTTATGGAGATTTTAGAAAGTTATGGAAATGTGAATGGAGAAAACAACTGACGCAAAAAAGGAAAAATTTTATCTGAAACATTTTCAGGTTTTAATATGTGGCACCCTGCATTTTTAGAAAGACTAAAAAGAGATATTCATAGAAATATGATTTAATTTTTATTCGGTTTATTAACCAGTTGTTAGTTATTTAGAAACAAAGAATAATTGAGTTTTGAGAATAATTCTCTAGCTGTATTTAGGCGATCCAAAGAGAAGAAAAAAAAAAAAATAATAAAAAGAAAGAGAAAGAGGAATAGATAATACAAAACCCGGTCATAAGTAAAACTAAGACAAGACAGGTGTCAAAATATATCAGGTCAAATTACCTGACCGAAATCCAGGGAAATAGAAATTGTTATATTTGGTTGAAGAAATAGAGTTTGGAGATAATAAAATAAAACAAAAAGAAGAGGAAAGACAGAAACATAATATGAAACCAGGCCGTAAGCGAAAACACACACGTACGACCAGCACCTAACAAGTCTCAAAATTATCAGGTCAAGCACTTGAACTAATTCCATGTCCGCGTAGGATGGAAGTTGTTAAGGTTGGCTGAAACAATAAAGATTTTTTAGAACAATGGAAACGAAATTTTAATCGGAGGAAAGGTGTTTTTTTGTGTTGAGGTGGTGACCGGTGGAACTGTATACAGATTCTGACCTGTTAAAAATTGGAACCCCACGATGATGAAGTGGAGACATTTTCAATTCAGATAATTAAGATTTTTGACTATCAGGTCTGACCAAAAACAAAGAAGGAAAGAAAACGATTGTCTCGGCTCACAGATAGCGCCAATATTCTTTCCTGAAGTCACATCTAATTAGCGGCAGGCTGTTTTGACAGAACCCAGGTGAGAAAAAGCCAAGATTATCATTTTTCGTACGTGTGAAAAAGGCCAAATTAGATTTTGTTTTTTTTAGAACAAGAACGATGTAAGCCACGCCCGATTGGAGACGGGAGGCGTCCCACCACAGTCTCATTAGCCGAAAGCGGTCACGTGATATGCGGAAAGAGGAGGGAGAATGCTCGATCAAGAACCATTGGTCGAAAACGGTCACCTGACATACGAGAGACCGGGAGAGATGGGTATGCGTCTTCCCCCCAGAGGCACTGTGAGGAAGTAAGGGTGAAAATAATAGCGATAATGGGAAATCAGAACTAATGCGACTTTTGGGATTATCAAGAGAGCCCTGACGCCGACAGACCCACCCCGGTTTGCTGCGGCGTCAATAAAAGCAGGACCCCAATCGACAAAAAAATGAGTTCAGCCCCGGACGGCAGCGAGAAGAGATCACCTCGGACAACAGAGAGTTGCGGCTGAGTTGCGGCAAGAAATCCTTCCAGCCCAAGTCGAAAACAAGAAATCCTTCCAGCCCAAGTCGAAAACAAGAAATCCTTCCGGCCCAAGTCAAAGACAAGAGAAGTTCTATCTAAGTCGACGAAGAAGAAGATTACTCGAAAGCCGCGGAGAAGTTGCAGCCAAGTCGAAGACAAGGCCAAAGAGTTACTGGACGGAAGAAGAAGAAGAAGTTAAAATCAAGCCCAGCCGAGAACAGAATTCGACCCAACCAGATTGAAGTGAAGAAATACAACTCAAGTCGAAGAGAAGAATCAACTGCGAATGATTGATAGAAATTAGCCCCAGTGTCGAACTAAACCACACTCCGACATACACAATTCTAGAGAGTGGACAATTCGAAATCGTTAAGTTGTATGATAGAAGCCATAGTCCACAGAGCGGGTCGGGAATGAGAACAATTTTTCTTTATGTAACGGACATTAGATATAAAAGGTTGTCACCCTTTTTTTTTTATCAGTAATTTTTTGTCTCGTGAGTTTTTTTTTTTTCTTTTGCTTGTGTTTTGCCACCCCCGTCGGACTCAACTTGCATACGGCCCAATCCCTGCTGGTCCCGTCTGTCTAAGATCTAAACACAGCGTGGGTAGACAGACTGGAGATCATCTAACCAAGAGGTTGGAGCGGCACGCTTGGAACCAGGAGGAGCGACCAGGAGGAGCGACGTCACAGTTGGCGCCGTAACCAAAGGATTCGACCCTGGGCCAGGTGTGTACCCGTCAGAAATAAATAAAATCATAAATATTTGGAAATTACATATTCATGGTAAAGAAATAAATTATGCAAATTGATTTGATAAAGTACAACTGAAAGATCTATTTGAACTGCTATGAAAATTTGATTCATATAAAAAAGATACAAGAATAATCCAGAACTTATACAAAGAGTAAACCCGCTAGATATGGATAGAAAATGAATTCATTAAAGATAGTGTTTTCTTGATGAACTTATTCAACCTAAATAGCAAGGCACTCCTAAGAGAACTAGAAGTTCTATCAGGATTTATTATTGGTGGACACAATCTTAACAACATGAGATATGCAGATGACACACTGTTGATAGCAGACACAAAAAGTAAACTACAAGAAATCTTACAGAAGGTAGAAGAAAAGCAAGAAGAAAAGACTAGCTATCAATTCTAAGAACACAGAATACATGGTTGTCAGCAAAAAGAGCAAATAAATATGTGAGCTACAAATTGGAGATGTCAAAAACAGGCAAAAGTAGAAAAATTTAAATATTAGGGAAGTGTTTAAACAGTGACAGATGCCTTCCAAAATTTCAGCAAAATATTAAAAAATGGGAACATTAGGAACAAAGAAAAGAGTGCTCAACTGTAATATAATATCAATTCTTCTATATGGCAGTGAATGCTGGACAATTTACTCACAGGTGAATCAGAAACTCAAGTCAACAGAGATATGGTTTTATAGAAGGATGCTAAGAACACTGTGGGTTGAACATGTGAATAACAAAGAAGTTTTAAGACAAATGGAAATAAAAAGGATATTCATACTTAGAATTAGAAAGAGGGCTGGAATTTCTGGGTTATATAATGGGGAGAGAGATCTTGGAGAATTTGACATTCATAAGACATTGAAAGCAAAAGGGACAGAGACAAACTGTGAGTAACCCAATTAAGAAACCTGTGTTAAGGGATGGTACGACTTTGAATGGGAAGGATAGTGAAACGATAAACATTGCTAAAAACTACAAAGAAGTTGTGGAGAGTCATGATTGCCCATGTCCTTTAGAAAAATGGCACAGAGAAAGAAGGAAAAATAAAAAAAATGAAGGAGATATTTCAAATTCTGATGACTGGATCATGGAAAACTATTTATTAACACAAATACAATTCAATAAAAGCAATTCAAAATAAATTTTAAAATACCAGAAAAGTTTTGAAATTTTAAATCCTTTTCAATTTAATTATTTTTTCAAAGTTACAAAGTAGTGTTCTACACAATATAATGATCTGACTAAATTTCTGGGATGAGGTGTTTTTGCTATTTACATTTGGATTAATATCTTCATCTTTGTTGTTGTTGTTTTTAGAAGGCCAAAGAGTATAATAGCCAAAATCTTGTGACAGCAACAACAAAGATAAGGATATTCATCTAAGTGTAAATAATGTAAATAATAATAATCTGAGTTAATGAATGAGAAAAGAAATGAAAAGCGATCTCAAATAACATCTCCTTTACCTCAAAACCAAAAAAATGGTAATCATTTGGGGAAGATTATGTAGCTTGAAACACCCAAAGATTTTTTTTTATTTTGTAATCAAGGTCTGAAAAAGAGAAGTATAATTTATTTAAGAAAAAAAAAAAAAAAACATTATAGTTTTTCATTGAAGTGAAAAAATTCCAACATTTTCTAATATCATTCATCAAAACATTTTACAAAATGTACTTTACTAAAATATGTAATCCAAGATGGTAGTCCATTCTCTTTATCAATCCTGCCTTTTTATAGCTCAAGGGAATTATCAAGAAAAATGAGTTATTTCTCTTCATTGGTCATGTGTATTAACAATGTATAACCTTAATCTGAACTTAGACACAGATATGACAATAGGGCAATTGTCAACTAATCTCTCTGAAAGGACACACATCATATAAATCAGAGTAGAAATTTAAGGTTAACATTGTTTGTCCGTCGATGTTGACTTCATTGATCTTGTATGCAGAACATGAAAATAGCCACAAATTGACAAAATGGCTTTGACTAGATTTTGCCTGGTAAATTATTTTCAATGTTATCACTTACCCAAAGAGATTTCCTTCTTTATGTTATTTTCATATCATTCGAATATGAGACAATAATGATACAGACCAAAATATTTCTAAATTAAAATAAATTAAAATTTGAAGAATAAGTCACATTGTACAATTTATGATAGACAAAAAATGCAAAAGATCCATAAAAATGTTCGCAATATTACACATTATACAATAATAGTTTGAATTTTTTTTTTTTTAATGATAATTGAAGAGAAATTTTAATAAATATTAAAATCACAGGAACCTCCTTATATACAAAGTTCATTTTACAAAACTACATGAGAAGAACATGTAGCATTGCATAAAGTGACATTGTCTCCATGGAATATGTAGCATGTCTAATTGTGATACTTTTCTCCATTAGAAAATATGTTAAATTGAAGTTCCTTGTTTAAAACTGATAGGAAATCATTTAAAAATTATGTGATTGTCTATCTACACTTCTCTCAAAGGCTGATTCTATACAATCTTTCCATTCACTTAGCATCAGTTTAGTTTTATAAGAATTTGTAATAAAATAGAAATGTAAAATTATATAAAAATAAAAGGTTAATATATAAAAAATGATACAATACATGTATGCATTAGGCTCAGATTTGATGTGTAAATCCGAGTCTAGTGCATACATAGATTTATGCATCAAATCTCAGCCCGGTGCATACATAGATTTACGCATCAAATCTCAGCCCAGTGCATACATAGATTTACGCATCAAATCTCAGCCTGGTGCATACATAGATTTACACATCAAATCCATCTATGCATTGGGCTCAGATTTGATGTAAATACCACCAAAATAAAGCCCGACAGTTTATGAAAAAATACATATGTAAAATTTGGTTTTTCAAATTTATAAAAAAATACGATTCATGATCTCAAAACCTGCCTAAATAAAATTTGCCAAGTGGCATGACTTAAGAGATACATTCTGTGAGTTTTTAACCAATGAGGAAAATAAATTACTAAACCAAGGTATCAAATTTCTATTTGAACTGCAAGCTGATTCATGGTTATTTAAGTTATCTGGCCAGGTAAACCAACATAAGAGACTTAGCTTTTATCTGCCAAGGTCAACTGGCTGCTGAGAAATAGATGACATGCTGTTTTGACAGAAAGCAGATAGATGTTGGAATTCACAGGTAAGAGTTGCTTGCAGCCGCTAGAAGAGCAAAAGACTGAAGTGTTTCAGCAGTTACAAAGATGTTGTTGATAACAACAATTATGACAATGAAAAAAAGTACAAAAACTAAAAGCCAACCAAGCTGCCAACAAATAAGAAACAAAGAAATAAGCTGAAAAAAGATTCACAAATTTGAGGTATTAATCCTAATTTGAACATTTATAAAAATAAAGATTTATTTCAATCTCAATTTTCAGTTTAAAAAAAATTCCTATTGTTTGACTCTTGTTAATTTACCATTCTTCGCAAAGATTTTCAACTTGAATATATGAAAGTGAATATTTTATGAAAGATATTATAACTGTTTTTACCTTTTATGAGTTTAACATAATGTAATTTTAGAACTTCTTATATTTCCTAATTGTAAGATGCATAAAAAAAAATTTAGTACAAATTTGTATTTTAAATTTGTGTTGTTTTATTGCTTTCTGTGACATTTAATAAATGTAAAATATCTTTCCAATTTCACATCAATGTAAGAGTTTTGTTTTTGCCTTTCACCATAATCTAAATAAGAGATGCAATATTTTCTCTTCTTCTCTCCCCAAATAAAAAAATCTTTTAATTTATTCATATTTTCAAAACTACTTTCCAACACTCTAAGTGGCATTACATAACTTGTTTGCATTTACTAAAAAATAGGTAAGAAGAAAATTACCCGATTTGAAAAACATTTAAAATAACAGTTCATCATGAAGTTGTCGTTGAATTTGCATAGTGTTTGCAGCTTTCTGAGATGCATATCTCAAACTACTTTCATAGTAAGTTCCAGAAAAACTGAAATGAAAATTATTGAAATTCATGATGAACTGGAAAGGATGGCCTAATTCTTTGAAGGAAAAGTTGACTCTTAGGAAATGAAAGTTTGCAGAAGAAAAGGCCAATGATTTAACCCCAGATATTTTCATCATCAGGCAACTATCCTGTCATTAAATTATATGAGATCTGGTTCTGCCTTCTCAAATAAATAAAGTCTTCTGAAATTTCAATATTAATTTTACATTTCAGTGACTATATATGTACATACACATGCAAATAATATTAATTTTACACTTAATAAATCACATGAAAAAAAAGAGGCCAGTTGTAGGATCAGAGTATGAGATAGTGTTAAGTTTCTTTATTTATGAGAAATGGAATTTTTTTTTTCTTGGGGTGGGGAGGTAATCTAGTGATCAGCAGACTGGTAAGCACCATCAAGATGGTAAGAAAGTTTTCATTTCTGAATAAAAAAATGGAATTAATTAAACTTAAAATGTTCCACCGTCTTTTTTTAATCATTTCACCCCAAACAAGGAAATAAAGCCATGAAGAAGCAAGAGGTTATTGACTGTTAAAGAATATGAGAGAAAAAATGCTATTAAGGAGAGAGAACAATAAAAGGACAAAAATTAAGAAGACAGAAGATAACAATTAACCCTGTATTTATATTTTTTAAAGATTAAATTTGACTGGGAAGTAAGAAACCGGAAGAGAGTCCCACAGGTGAGGAGTGTGAGAGAAGAAACTGTAAGAATAAAACTTCTTACAGTTACATCTAGCCATTTCAACAGTAAAATGATGAAAACTAACTGCCAATCTAGTACTGCACTTAAATTCATAAAGACTAGATACTATAGAGGAAATTTCATCAGAACAATAACCATGAAAGTATCTCTAGAAAAGGCACAGGGAAGCTACATTATGGTGTTGGGAAAGGATCTGAAGGTTAGATGCCAGGTCAGGACCAATAACATTACAGATTCTTCTTTGGATTTTATCAAGAATCTCTAAATATATAGCAGGAGCACCAGATCAGATGTGGTAGTAATATTCAAAGCAAAGATAAATATATATAAACTTACATGTATGTAATATAGATTTTGGCAAGAAAAAATTGTTTAGCATGACACAGAACCAACTTTCTGGCAGCAGACCTAGCAATTGATTCGATATAATCTTTCCACTTC